>CM061555.1:280443730-281053153 GCA_030864225.1 Capsicum baccatum var. pendulum | reverse complement strand
TATTGATTTTAAAGGTAGTTGGGATGACCACTTACCTTTGATTGAGTTTTTCTACAATGACAACTATTACTCCAATATTCAAATGTCTCCATTTGAGGCTTTCCATGGAAGGAGATATAGATTTCCTATTGGTTGGTTTAAACTAGGTGAGGCTATTTTGATAGGGCCAGATTCAGTGTTTAAGGCGATGAAGAAAGTTCAGTTGATTAGGGAGAGGCTTAAGAATTCCCAAAGCCATCAAAAATCTTATGCAGATGTAATGATAAGAAACCTTGAGTTTGATGTTGGTGATTTAGTTTATTTAAAAGTCTCACAGATGAAGGGGGTAAAGAGATTTGGTAAGAAGGGGAAGCTCAGTCCCCGATATATTGTCCTTTCTTAAACCGTTTTGGAAAGATAACTTATGAGCTAGAGTTACCTGCAGATTTGGAATCACTCCATTTGGTGTTTCATGTTTCTTTGTTAAAAAAATGTATTGTCGATTCAACTGTTGTTATTCCTTTAGAAAGTATTGGTGTTCGGGATAGTCTTTCTTTCGAAGAAGTTTCAGTTGAGATTCTAGATTGTCAGATTCATAGACTAAGGAACAAAGAAGTTCCATTGGTTAAAGTTCTATGGAAGAATCAGTCTGTTGAGGGAGATACTTGGGAAGCAGAAGCAGATATGCGTACCAAGTATCCTCATCTTTTCTTTGCAAACTCAGACTCAACTTGAGGTAACAGTTTTTCTTATATTGACTCTTTCCCATTCTCAGTTCCAGTAATATAATCATTCTCATGTCATTTCATGCATTCATGAAATCAGTTCATTTCATGTATCATGTTTCAGACTCAGTTATGCATTCACGTTCCCAATCATACACGTTCAGTATGTGATCTCAGTTGCCTTAGTACAGTACTCTCGGTCTAACTATCCTCATTTGAGGATAAATGTTCCCAAGGGGGAGATATTGTAATACCCCATACTATTCTCAGCTCTTTTCAGCTTCTAGTTGCATGCATAAGGGGCTTAAGGCCTAAAATTTTCATGAAGTGTTGGGGACTTAGTTATTTTTAAGGCCTCTAAACTTTGAGGATTTTATTTTTGTCTTCCTGACCCCGAGATGTTAGTTTTTTAGATAAGTCATGTTCAATGATGTAAGAAGTATGTCTTAAAGAAGTTTTGGATTTTTTGGATGAGGTTTGGGGCATGTTTGGATCACGAAACCAGAGGTTATCACGATAAGACCGCATCGCGGCCCTATTCCCATTCTCATGCAGACTGTATCGTGGTAAGGGAAATGAACGACTGCGATAGGACCGCGTCGCGGTAAGCCTGTCGCGTCCAGTTTCAAATTTAAATAGTTGAGGGGAAATTGGGTATTTTCCCCCTCTATCCAATTGTTCATAACATGACTTGGGCATCAGTTAGGGCATATTTTTTCTCTTTTTCTCCAATTTTCCTCCCAAAAAAAACATTCCCTTTTCCCTAAAAACCCAAATTAAATTTCTCTCTTCCCAAAAAATCAATAATTCAAGTTCCTCAAGTTCTAGAACCTTCAAGAAAGCATCAAGAATAGCATTTTTCCTTTCAAGTTAAAAGCTTAAGGTATGTGGTGGGTTCATTCATGGGTCTTTTCACCCATGGAGCCCAAAACCCTCTTTTTAACTAAACAATGGATTTTTCTACTATTATGGTATTTTATATTGCTTAAGATGGGTTTAATTCATGTTTTCATGGTGATTTTAATTAAATTTAGCCCATGTGTGATTCCATACAAGATTTTGAATTCCTCATGCTATGAATTTGAGTTTTTCATGCTTTATTCAAGTGAATTCCATGATAAATCCTAAATTTATGGTTCTTAGCAGGCATTTCCATGTTAAATTCATCATCCCCACACGTTTGATAAAATGTCTATGCTTGTGTGTTTTGAACCATGATCCTTTACTACAGTTTTAAGCTTGTTATTGCATTTAGTGACCATTCAGTGCTGGTGGGTTATGAACACCCTACACCTATGTGTTTTACATGATTTTCAGTTTTTCAAGTATGATTTAGTTAAACCATGACTATCCCTATTTATTTAGTTATTATGATCATAATGAGCACTATCAGTCATGAAATCATATTAGTTAAACTCAGTCCAATTTTAGTTCCAGTGTCAGTTCTGTTGGGAGTAGGATTTAGTACCAAGCTAACCTAGGGATGAAGGCTCACCTTGCAGTAGAGGGTTGTGACCCTTAGTAGCAATGCCTGAGTTACAGAACTATGAAATCAGTGTAGGTTAAAGATGTCTACTGGCCAGTTGAGGGTTAACAAGGTGTTCACCTGCCAGTTGAGGGTAATACATATCTCATTATATCACCTGTCAATTGAGGGTGACTCGTTAGTCCTTCAGGAAACCAGTTTAGTGGATCCACACAGTTAGTATCAGTACTCGTGGTATGATACTGACACCCTTCAAACTAGGGTTACAGGTTAGACCCCGATAAGCTTAGATTGGGGCATGTCTATTAGATGATACCTCCCACAGTCTCAGTACAGTATTCAGTATATATTCAGTTCAGGTTGCTTAACAAAAAACATATAGATTTATAGTTGTTCTGTTAGATAGATTTTAGTCTTTTAGTTTACAGATTATTTCAGAAACATGTATGTGCTTGGTCTTGCATTCTCAGATATTACAGTTTTCAGGCATTCATGCTCAGTTATTTCAAGTTTTTTAGGTAGTCCTTATCTAAAGTGCACAGTACCCTATGCATTTCAGCCAGACCTTATCCTATATACCAGTATATTCAAAGTACTAATTGCATACTCTTCTTTGCACTATGATGTCTTATATCATAAGTTTGGAGGTTCAGTTTTCCAATCGTAATTAGACAACTCAGTGTACCCAGCAGCAGTACTAGTGAGTCGTTATCTATTGAGGACATAATTGCTTATTCTAGTTATTTTAAATAGTTCTTTATATTGAGTCAATTGGAGTTAGTTTGGGGCTTGTCCCATCAACTCCCCAGTCAGTTTAAGGCTTTTTAGACAAACAGTTAGACTATCAGCAGTTACTTTTAGATTTTATTAGTTATCTCAGAAATGATAGTATTGAGTATTTCAATATTTTTAGTTTTTCAATAGTTATCAGCTTATCTTCTACATATATTATATTAGTACCATTTTATTCAGTGCTCACAATAGGTACCAGCTCATAGGTTAGCTTGTGGTCACTTATGACCATAAACACCGTTGTCGTGGCTAGGAGTAGCCTTGAGTCATGACATTGTCATACATCTGTTTGGATGATTTTCAAGAGATTGCTCCGTACCTAGAGTAAATATATACCCACTTATGAATTTTACTTCATTTGATCCTATTATCCAATTTGCATAACTATATCCTTTAATTATTGCAAGATACTAATTATAATGTAAAACATAGTATTGAGTATGTTTTAGATTACGCAAAAATCATTTCATTGTCATCCAATAAGTTTGATCGGAACTACTCGTGTATCAGCTCAATTTACTAATAGCAAATGCTATGTCTGGTCGTGTACAATTCATGATATACATACAACCAACACTTTTGCATACTCTAATTGTGAGTCACTTTCACCTTCATTCTTTTGAAGTACAAATATCACATCCAATGGTATCTAGGGAATATTGAAATTCAAATACCTGAACTTGTCAAGTACCTTTTCAGTTTAATGAGACTATGGCAATTCCAACCCTTGTGGAGGTCTGTGAATTCTTTTTCTTAAGATCACATCAAAAACTCCAAGGTCTTTCATATCAAAATTGTTCTCAAGTAGTCATTTCGTAGAAATATTTCTATTGATGCTAAACATGTCATCCACATACAAGCAAACAATGACATTGTGATGTGGAGTGTATTTAATGTAAACATATACTCATTTATCTTAAATCCATTTGCCAATATGGTTTGGAAAAATTTTGCATGCCACTATTTGGGCTACTTGCTTTAGTCCATATAGTGACTTAACAAGTTTGGACATTTTTCTTTCCTTACCAGGAACGACAAAACCCTCGGGTTGTTACATGTAAATTTCTTCCTCCAATTCTCCATTTAAAAAACTATTTGCACATCCATTTGATGAATTTTAAGATCATATACCACAAATAATGCAATCAACATCCAAATGGGCATTATCCTTGTTACTAGAGAGTGTTTGTTGAAATAATCAAGGACTTCTTTTTATCAAAAGCCTTTCACAACAAGTATTTCCTTGTATTTGTCAATAGTATCAAAAAAGTTCATTTTTCTTTTGAAGATCCATTTAGAACTTAAAATTTTATTTCCTGGAGGATGACCAACCAACTCCCAAGTTTGATTGCTCAAGATTGAATCAATCCCACTATTGACTGCCTCTTTCCAAAACGATGAGTCTGCAAGCAACATCACTTCTTTAAATGTTTGAGAATCACTTTCAAGAAGAAACGTTACAAAATATGATCCGAAGGAAGTCGACATCCCTTTTCTCTTATTACACTTTGGATTCTCTTCATTAAGAACATTCTTCTTTGGTTCATCCCTACGCCATTTAAATCATTTACTAGAAATCTCATGTCTTGTATTATAAGGATAAGTATATTCAAGGAACTCAACATTATCTGATTCAATCACCTTAATATCATGTATTTCTAGATATTCAGATTTATGAACCAAAAATTAATATGCGTTAGTGTTTATAGCATATTCGATGAAAATACAGTCCTCTTTGGCCCTTTTTTCACCCTTTTGAATATATGAACTTGGACTTTGGCTAGACACCCCTAATCTTTGAAATATCTCAAGTTGGATTTTATTTTTCTCTATTTCTCATATGGAATAGATTGTGTCTTACTATGGGGCACTCGATGGAGTTTTCTATTAGGTATAGTGATAGCTTCTCCGCACAATTTTTGTAGTATACCTGAACTTAAGAGTAAGACATTCATCATTTTCTTCAAAGTTTGATTTTTTCTTTCACCACTTCCATTTTATTAAGGTGAATGTGTGGCATTATTTTGATGGACAATTTTATTTTTCAAACTTATCTTTATAAAGGAGATTTATACTCTCCACCCCTATCACTTTTTATTATATTTATCTTTTTATCCAACTGATTTTCAACTTCAGTTTATATTGCCTAAAAGCTTCTATTGTTTCACCTTACTATTGAATAAATAAACATAATAGTATCTAATACAATCGTTAATAAATGTTATAGTATACTTTTTTCTATCACGAGATGGTGTTGACTTTATATCTCAAATGTCTGTGTGAATTAAGCCTAAGAGATTGAAATCCTCTTCAACATTATTATACGGATGCTTAGCATACTTTTATTCAACACATGTTTGACACTAAGATTTATTGCACTCAAAGTTAGGTAGCAGTTATAAACTAATTAGTTTTCACAAGATTTTGCTATTGATATGTCCTAAATGACTATGCCACAAATGATTTGACTCAAGCAAGTAAGAAAAAGCGTTAGCTTTATTCATTTCAATAGCCACTACATCACGTTTAAAAAGATCCTAATTAAGGTAGCTCTTTCCTACATATATTTCATTCTTGCTTATTACAACTTTCTTTGAAACAAACAAACACTTAAATCTTTTTTTAACGAAAAGTATTGTCGACACTAAGTCCTTCCTAATAGTAGGAATGAGGAGAACATTTATTAGAGTCAACACCTTACTCAAAATGATTATTAGGAATATCTTACCACTTACTTCATCATTGGCTATTGCATTATTTCTTATGAAGGTCACTTCTTTGAGACCAACAATATACAAGTAGGGAAAGCTTCTTTGACCGCACAAACATGTCTAATGGCTCCTGAATCAAACCAACATTCATTTGAATTTCCAACTAGATTGTATTCGGTGATCATAACATACATGTTTTCAATCTTTTCAGTTGCTTCCCCCTGCTTATCTAATTTTTTTTTATTCTTTATCTGAATTTGACAATTTAGAGCTTTGTCGCCAATTTCACTAAAATTGTTGCACTTTTCTTTGAATGTTTTCCTGTTATGATCTTTTTTTTTGTTAAGAAGACTTCTTCCTCCTCTGATTATTTGGAGCATGATCCTTAATAGGATTTGCAACCATCATTGATGATTTTCCATTCATCTCATTATCATTAACTTAATGAACTTTGAAACCCGTCGAAGTATTTATGACTTCAAATCAAAATCAAATTCAAGTCGAGTGTAACTATACAAATTTTAAATTCCAGAAACCAACACAGAGAGTTTATTGAATAGGTGAAGTTTTTATATTTTTTGAACCGAATTCCTAATCCAATTTCTGGGTGAAGTTTTTATACCCTTCTAATTGAGAGAGTAAATATCAAAAGATTTTAGTCTCCACAAAATCAAAATCATTAAGATTAACCAAGTATTCAATTTATAAATGGTGATATTTTTTCCACCAAACAAGCACAAAAATAATTTTCTTAAGATTGTTGTTTATCGAATTTAGAAAAATCTGTATTTTTACAACAAGAACTTCAAACACATGTTTAAACAACATATGAAGAATCAAATGAAGTTGTAACTTTTTATACACAACTTTTAACTTCAACAATAAATTCAACCCAACTTATGACATCAACAAAATGAATTTCACAATATTTTTTGAAAAATAACAAAATCAAACATTTAGAAAAAGATGACGATTAAAAGATTCAAGTCCACCAGATTCATGATGCGTCCTTAAGAAAATTATTCTCCTTAAGTACACAAGATTATGAAATATATCCTCTCAGGATAAAATGAATCACTTCAATAAAACATCGGTTCCTCAAACTCTATTGAACTACGAACTCGCTCAATGGTAGCAAATCACACTAGAGTTTAAAAACGAAAATGAGTGTTTTTTTTTTTTAAATTCATGTATTTACCTGAGGCAAAAATTAGGTATTTATAGACATAAAGGTGTTTCTTCATGAAGAGAAAAAATGGTTCGAAAAGGTAAACCTCTTCATAAAGATGCAACTCTTCGAAAAAGTCACAACCCATTGGAAAGGTCCTAACCATCCAAACTGAAAAGGTACCTATTCAACTTTCATCCTTTTGCTTGGTATCTTTTAAAAAAGAACACCTATTTATTTTTCATTCACACCTTTTAAAAATCTAATAGTTTTAGTATGGTCAATTATTTAGTAATTTTTATCCTTATTTTTGCAAATTCTTAAAATATTTTTTCCAACTCAAATCTAACTTTATCTTCATGCTGTATTAATCATTTATTATTTTCTTTACACTTTTACTTTCGAATTTATGTTTTTTGACAAAAGTAAGAATATTTTGTTCATTAATAGAAACAATTTATAGAAGTTTTTTACCAAACATCAAGTGCTTGTTATCAGTTTTAACACTTTTATTTATATATATACTAACTTATTTATAAATTCAATTTCAACATTCAAAATACTTTAACACTTAAAGGTTATCAACTATTTACAATAAGATAATTCCAATTGATCCTTAATTTGTGCTTTCACTTACTGAATTGAAGTCCAATTGCAAAAATGAATAAGAAAAAAAATTATTAATATATAAAAAATAGTAAAAAGAAGTGAATGAGTGGTTCATTTTCAAAAGAAAAACAATTGATAATGTGATTTTTAATTGTTAAAGAAAAAACTACATACGAATATAAAAATATTTACAGTTATTTATAAAAAATAATATATTATATGTAAATACTTATAGATATTTAGTTTAATTTAATTATTTAAATTTTTATTAAATAAAATATTATCTATTTCTTAAAATGCAAATCGTATCAAATATTTTTTCAGTCTTTTTCATTTTCTTATTCACTGGAGACACTTTTCATAAATAGCATAAAAGTATATATTTTTTCAGCAAAAAACACTGGGATGACTATCGTATGAAAGATACTTTCAAAACTTATACATTCTATCTTTTAGTTTGATGAGATATTTGCACAGTGTGCCTTAGATTCTCAACTTTTTTTTCCTTTTCTTAATGGGTTAGATGGTTTTCCCACCAGAAGGTTAGTGCGGGTGTCACTCACGACCTTTTGGATTGTGACATTATATAGTACCATACTTGACTTAGAATGAGTATTTTCACGATCCAGCGAATTAGGTTATGTGGATACCTGCTCTAATCTACCAAGATTAGAGAATTCTTACCACCCAATTGAAGTATATGGAACAGAAGTCATTAAGAAAAAATAAGATCATTTTATTTATTACAATTGGTTTACACATCTTTAAATAAAAAAATAAATATTTTGCGTAAGGACCTAGTCTAAACAAGTACAAAAGCTACTAAGATGAAATGTGGAATAGTACACATGACCCAGCTTCCACTATAAGAAATAATGATAGAAGCCGATGGAGATATCTACCGTCTGAAGCATGAAACATCTACTGGTCCCGCAACTAAACTATACCCTAGAAAAGGGTATAGGCAGACTAAGTAAATATTTAGACTTTACCTCCCTTATCTTTTAATAGCCTTATTAATCATAAGTCAATTCCTCTTATAACAATCAACTCTAGACACCACCTTCTTACTATACCACTTTGATTTATCGAGTCAGTGTTAAACACTAATTTGATGAACTTAACCAGCCTTGACTTCAATGGTTTCCCACCCTCAACAAGATGTCATTTCAGACTTTAACGTAATGCATAATCGTGTTTATATATTATGGATATGTATTAACATCCTACTAGTTAGAAATTCATTTAACGTTATAAGGACATAATTAGCAAGACAGCAACACTCTGTTTACCCAGTTTCAATAATATCAACCAATAAATGAAGATCATAACCATGCCACAAGCATATAGTAAGAACCCTTCAAGTAATTTATATCAAACATAAACACTTAGCCTTTTTAAGAACACTATCTAGTTCGTTCAAGCACAAATTAAAATAGATAGAAACTCATGTTAAGACTCCGACTACCAACATCAACCTTGTAAAAAAACCATGACTCCTTAACTACATGCTAACTCTGTCTCAAATAACTAAGTAAACAAACAATTAAGACATAACTTGTACACATATGTTTAGGTTTAATTGTTATCCACTAGAGACGAGCTCTTGTCTATGTACCAAAACTCAGACATCTAGTGCATGCCAACCTTATATCACTAATTCCATGATGATTTACAAATATCGATACAAGTGATTAACACTTAGGATATCAACTAGTCATTAATTTTCCTTGAACATGAATAGTAACAAGACTATGAAGAAATAATTAACATGTATGCATAAGTCAAATAGGGTTTAAACTGCATTTAACCATCACCTTTAATTCACAGGTCAAATTAGGACTTAACTAGTACTTACAATGTCTACATTATGGGGTTCAAATACATATGGTTAGCGCCCGAACACATCCAACCTTCCATCGTAACACCAAATGCCTTGTCTTAGACTTCTTTTCCTCTAGTTACTACCGCATATTCTTTAAAATCCACTAACACCAATCATTATATATTCCTCGAAATCCACCAATACCAATCATTATAGACTCCTCAGAATACACTAACACCAACCAATTATGATTAGGAATTGTTAAGTTCTAAATCATTTTATGGGTATAATACTATTTATAAACACTTGAGAATGATTACCAACATAAAATGCAGATTAATTGATTGATAGATTTTCGTATCTTAAGCAACATCAATATAACATTCAACTAGCCAAATTTAACACTTTTTTCCATCCCAACACCATACTTGTAAGGCCTAAACATGCAATCTCCTATCAATCTACGTCATACCCATGCTTTTTAATGTAATTCTAAACTAATTAATTAAGCCTAACCTACCTAAACTCCAAACAACTACTACAGAGCCATACAGTGAACTTTTGACTTTATGCTAGTCATTTCCAATGTGAAATACATGAAAAAACCATAGGTTTTATCTTGTTCAAGCACATTTACCCCTCTCCATTGCTCTACAACTATGAGGCAATCGTAAGGGTGTTTAGAAGCCTCATTCGTTCTATTTTCAATTGAAGAGGTAAAAGAAAATTAGATAAAATAAGGTATGGATTCTATCTTCGATGTCCCACTATAGCAATCAGTAGGCTGCTACCACAGTGCCGGTATTGGAAAATATTTCTGCTATAACTCAGTAATGTCAGCTTAATCAAAACTTTCAAATTCTAAAATTTTAAGTCAAGTTATCCCATACTAGTTTGAGACCATATTTTTAAAAATCCTCTTACCTCACGCATATCGATGAGGTATATTTTAATAATGACGGAGTTTTTCTTAATTTGATTTTGGGATTTTATACATAAAGAGAAAATAAACACTTAAGTCTACATATAAATGGACCAACCCATCAAAAAAGTTATAAAAAATAAATAAAAGGCCCAACCTTTTCTGCTTCTTGATCCAGCCCAATCTACCAACACTATTACATATAGCCGTATTTTTATGGTTTCCAAATTGAAGATTCTTCTTAATCTGCCACATAAGCTCCAAAGCACCTAAAAAATAAGCCACTTTCCTTTTTTGAATTGTTGTTTCATGATGAACCAGCATTGGGTGATCAACTCTGTGCCATGACTGAGTGTTGTTACTGCTAATTACAGCTTGCAGAAGTAAGTTTAGAGAACTTTCTTGTATAAGTATTTCTTTCCGTTGTAGCTCTTCTAACTTTCAATTCATTTCTCTTAGTTGTGCTCTCCGGTGGATGGGAAATACAACTCCATTTTGTGCCCTACTGAGGGTTCTAGGCCCCTGAAGGATGTTACACCTCTGAGTAAGCTCATACACCAATTGTTGTCCTTTTTTCCAATCTCGAGTTGAATCCTTAATTCCATTGTTATTGTAGTTATAGATGGGATGAAGATACTGAGATGCTTGGACCCGCAAGTAATAGGCTAGTAATAAGCTCTTCAGGTGTATGAATTGCAAAACATCCTCATAACCCTCTTCTTTTGCTGCGAGTCCTTTTTGTTGGCTAATGTAGTATAGGCTAGTTAGGTTTTTCACTTTTTTTGGTGCCTCAAAGGCTTGTAAATACTTGCATATGAACAAACTAAGTTGTAGCCTTCCCATTCCCTTCAGGCCTTCATTGGTGATAATCTAAAGTAGGTACATTGTAATTTATCATTGTTTAATATCTTCTTGCCTATAACTTCTAACTATTGGAAAGATGTGATTATGAACTCCCCCTTATCAATGGTTAAATTTGTTAAATGATCTACCAATTGATTTCCTTCCCTCATGATGTGTTGAAATTGAACTTGCTTGTGTGTTACCAATAACCATATTTTGCTCTATATTCTCTATTATGTTCCATGGGAAACTCCATTCTTTATTTAAAATCTTTAGAATAAAAAGAGAATCTGTCTAAAAATTACCTTATTGTATTTTGTATTAGAACAATGTAATGCTGCTTGTAGAATAGCATAACCTCTACCGCAATATTAGAAGTGTCTTCTATTTTAGCTTCTTTTACATAGATCAAATCTCCTTTCTAATCTCTTAAGCAATGAGCATAAGAACTAATACCTAGATTCCCTCTAGATACTCCATCAGAATTGTATTTAACCCATCCTTCCATAGAAAACTTCTAGAGAACTTAAGTCACCTTCACTTTTGGTCTGCTATGTTCAAACTCCTTCAAAATATCTGGCCATTTATAATGGAACTCTTTGTTGGCTTCCCGACTTTGAGTAACATTCCCATATTCTTAGTAATATTAAATATTTTTGTTCTGCTAATCTCTTTCCATCATGCTTTATGTTGTTTCTTCTTTGCCATAGTTCCCAGATGATCATGCTAGGTATAGCTAGATAATATTCTTTGTCTCTGCTCCTCACTTCAGCATTCCACCATGCCATAATAGTTTCTCTGAAGCTTAGACCATTTATGTTAATTCTTGCAAAAGAGGAAAAATAGGACCATTTCCTGTTAGCAATAGGAGATCTTAGAAACACATGAGATATGGTTTCTTGATCTAGATTTATACAACACCAACATCTTGAGGGACCTTGTATTCCCCATCTTCTTATATTCTCCTCAATTGAAACCTTTCCTTTCCATATTCTCCACATAAAGAAAGCCACTTTGAAAGGCATTCCTTTTACCCAAATCTCTTTGAAAACCTTATTTTCCATCCTTTTGTCTAATATATTGCCAAGATGATCTCACAGTGAAGTCTCTTTTAGCTTCAAGCATCCAGATAGGTATATCATCTCCTCCTATACTACTAGGGGGACCCACATTGTCTAAAATATGACCGGTAATCTCTTGTAGAAATAACTGACTAATCAGTTGTGAATTCCATGTACCATGCTGTGGAAAGTCCTTTACCTCTTGATACCTATTGTCCCACTCCCTACTATTTTAGACAATATTGTACAAGTCTCCATATGTTGTTCAATTGCCAAACTAAATACTCAAATTCCCCTTTTTTGTTTGCCAAAGAATTTGATGCTCAATTAGGTCCCTAGCTGCAATATCTTCTTCTATATCTGAGACCCTTTCCCTATCTTCCACATGACCATGTTTGGGTGCTCCTTTTTACAATACTTATTATGCATATAAGTACTCCAAATTGAAGCCTTAGTTCTAAAATTCCACCATAATTTGCAAAAAAGATCCATATTCATATCCTGTATCAATTTAAAACCAATCCATTCTTTTTCTTCAGGTAAACATAACAACGTCCACTTTACCTAATGTCTGCTTCTTCTTCCTATATGATTACTCTAAAAGAATTGTCCTAACGTTCTATGAATTGAGTTTATTACATTTTATAGTGGATTCATAACTGATACACAATGAATAAGAATGCTTTTTAAAACATGATTTATAAGAACAACCCTTCCCCCATATGATAAACATTTTCCCTTTCCAACCTTGTAACTTACTACTGATTCTGTTCATAATAGGCTGGTATAAATCCTTTTTCTTTCTCTTATGAAAAATAAAGCACCCAAGATAAGTGAAAGGAAATTCTTTTCTTAGGATCCCTGTAGCTGCTTTCGCCATTACAACCACTCCCTGGGATACTCCCTTATGCAGATAGATTGTATTTTCTCCCTATTAATATTCTGTCTAGATAGTTTTTCATACCTCTCCAATATTCTGTCTAGATTTTCTTTCATACCTCTCAAAACTTTTGTTAGGTATAACCAATCAATCCTATCATAAGCCTTCATCATATCTAATTTAATAATCATATAAGGGGGTTTACCTCTCTTTCTTAATTCAGAAATAATCTCTTGCACCACCAAAATATTATCTATGATGATTCTTCCTTGAACAAAACCAGCCCGCTCTTCTGAAATAATCTTCAGTAATAACTTCTTCATTCTGTCATGAATAATTCTGGAAAAGATTTTGTTTACAAAATTACTCGATGAGATTGTCCTCATATCTTAGAAAGTGTTCACCACTAATTTTTTGGGTAGAAGAACCAAGTTTGTATGTGTAACAAATCTTGGTAATTCATATCCACAAAAGAAAGCCACCACCATTTGATGATCATTTTTTCCAATAATATCCGAAGCTTCCTAGAAGAAAGATCTGATCATTCCATCTAGACCTCCAGCACTATGTCTGTTCAAACCCATTACTATCTCACTGACCTCTTGAATTTTAGGAATTTTGTTTAGCTCTACATTCTGCTCTACATTCACTAATGTTGGTAATTCTTCCAACATAGAAAAATCTTCAATTTCATTTTATTTTAAGAATGAAAGAATGACACACCTACTTCAGCAATCTCATTTTGATCTTCTAACCACTTATCTTCTTCATTCTGGATTCTTTTAACCTTCAACCTACTCCTTCGTCCTTTGACAATTGCATGAAAGAATTTTGCGTTTCTTTCTCCATCTTTGAACCATTGAAAACCTACTTTTTGCTTCCAAAAATATTCTTCCCTCCTGAGTTGAATATTCAAATTCACCTGTGCTTTAAACAATAATTCTTTATTTATGCCAGATGTATATTCTTTAAATTGCTTTTCCCTTACCTTAATGGTCTTCTCCAGTGTAGCAATTTCTTGAAAAATATTACAAAAATGTTCATTGCTTCATTTAGATAAAGCAAATTTAACTTGCTTTAACTTATAATGGAATATGATAAAAGGGTTACGTTGCACCTCTGTTTTCCAGTTCTACCTTATAACCTCCAAGCAAGACTCCTCTTTCAACCAAAAATTCAAAAATCTAAGAGATTTATCTATCTGATAATTAATAGTTCTGAACTTAATCTGCAATGGTGTGTGGTCTGAACCACTTTTGAATAAATGCTCTACTCTCAGAACTGGAAATAGATCCTTCAATCTTTTATTACACAACACTCTATCCAATCTCTCTAATATGCACTCCTCATCCATTCTCCCCCAGTTCACCATGTGTACTTACTACCTTTGAACCCAAGGTTTTCTAGATTGCAAATATTTATGCAATGTTTAAAGTCCTCAGTTTCAGCAACAGTAATTGGTAAGCCTCCCAATTTTTATTCTTCACTAATGATCACATTAAAATCCCCTCCCACTAACCATGGTTCTTGAATTGACTGTTTCATCTCTTCCAATAATTCCCATAGTGCTACTCTCTCAGAAGAATTACATTTAGCCATATACTAATGTAACAACAACTGCTACCCCTACTTTAATATTTTCTAATCTCATAGTCAGCTGTTGTTCTTCATCCATCATTACATTCATATTAACAATTGAATCCATGAATGGACATATTTTTCCGCCACTGTATGTTGCATCCCTAATCTTCTTTTATACTCTTTTATATTGTGGTTGTCTTGAAATGGTTCTATCAATCCTATAAAGTAAAAATAATGCCTTTTTTGAAGAGTAATCAACCTAGTGAATGATTTTTGAGTATTCACTAATCTTATGTTCCATATCAGTGAACTCATCTAGATTTATTTTTAAGAGAAATTTTAATCTGTATTGAAATTGCTTTAGCTCCTATATCATTCCTTCTCTGAATTCCTTTTGATGCTTACAACTTATCAATTTTCTTGAGTGATAGATTTTCATCGATGGTTGCTTTCTCTATATTCTTTCCAAGGCCCTCTTCATCTAAGTTCACTTTCCAACTGTTGCTGAAGTCAATTTGATTTTCAACCTGAATTGCTAATGGAGTAACATCTTCTATTATTGTAATCTCTTCACTGTTCTGTTGATCAGCTATAACTATCTCTTTGGAAACTTCTTCTTTCTCACTGGATTGTTGCTCAATATTGTCTCTTTTTGTAGATGAGATAGTTTCTAAAACTTTTTTCTTTCTCTTCCTGGCTATCTTCATTTTGTTCTTTGTTTTCTACTTACTTCCCAAATGTACTGGTAAGTTAATCTTTAGTGCTTTCCTTGATAGACGACTCATTATTATCATTCTGTTTGTCCTCAATCTACTCTATATCTTTCCCCCTCCTCCATAAGAGCTTCAAAGATATTTGATAAAGGAATTTCCTTCTACTTTTCTTCCTCTACCTCTCTCAGAATGTGACCAAACTTGTCTCTTCTATATTTATTTCTTCTGTTAAGCCACTTTCGATTTCTATTTCTTCCTCTCCTTTGAATGTTTTTACCAGTTTCTTCTTCCTTTTCCTTGCCTTCTTCTTTTGATTGTTTCTTTGGTACTTCTTATTTTTCATCTTCTTTTCTCTCATGCAATTCAGGGTGAATATTCCAGCATGTTCTTTCATTATGTCCTTATAGGCAATGTTTCTTACAATACTTTGGCATGTAGTCATATTGAATTTGTATCCATTTAGCTTTAATATTCCCTGTCAAATCATCTTCATTAATTTTCACCCTTTGTGGTAACTAAACCACCAAATCAACCTCTACTTTAACCTTCGCACAACTAGTTCTTGTTTGGTTCTTTGTTGCCATATCCATTGTTAATGGCTTACTAAGTGTTGAAGCTATCGAAAAATTGCATTCTTCGCAAGAAAATTGGTTGAAGGTCTGGCATTGATATCCATGCTACCCCAATTATTGTTTTCATATCGGGCTCAAATCATGAATCCCACTTTAATGTTCTCATCTGCCAAAACATGTCTTTAGCTTTTATATAGTATGCAGCAGGTGACATAAGATTGACATAATCCTCCAAAATTTCAAGACAAATAAGTATGTGTCTAGTGTCCAACACTCCAATTTTGCATTCACCTTTAATACCACACTAACTTGGAATAGCTCTTCTCCACTCCATTATGTCTGGTTTTATGATAGCATATTGTAAATTTTCTTGAATGTTAAACTTTTTACTTCAGATGACTTCCATGTTATGCTAGGTTCACCATGCATCATCATCAGCGATTTAGGGGGAACCCTTTCAACATTACATGTAGAGCACTTAGGCTTCAATAAATTGGCATAATTCATCTTTTTAGTTGAGACTTCCTGTGTATCATTACTTTCCTCAACATTCTTCATCTTTTGATTATTTTTTGGTGGGTCAGACCCACCGAAAGCGGTGGCCATGGTGGCCGAAAATTAAAAAGTAGAGTTTAGGGTTAGGGTTTAGCTTGAGATTAGTGAAAGAATACATGTTAATCATGATGGAGTAGGTCGTTACACATAGACTTCTTATGTTTTAGATCTGGAGCCCTATATATTGTTCCATCCTATCTTAGGTGTATGTATAGACCTAAGCGCCAAACTTACCCATACTTTAGCTAAGTTTTGAGAACAAAGTGCTTAGTTTCTTATGTTTTTATTCTACTTTTTATGTAATTGAGCTAACCTATGTGATTAGCATGATTTCAGGTGTAAATAGAGTAGATGGAGACATAAAGGGACCATGGATTACGGATGACATTGAACACAAGCAAAAGTGGCATTTTGGATGCAATGTGGTGCCTAAAAACTATTTCTAAAACTATTTATTCATTTAAAGTTAGTCTAGGGACTTAAAAGGAAATTTGAGAGAAAAGTTTTTAAAAATACCCCATGCTGACAATTGATGTATTATGTTGTATTATTTTTTAATTGAGATTGGCAGCTTGGCACAAGGGAGAAAAATACAACTTCATCTTGTTCACGTATATCTCCACCAAGATCGTTTTTACCTTTTGGTATGATGAATATTCCTATTGTAATTTTCATTTTACTCATGAGTAGTTAAGTTTATTAGTTAGGGTTATGGAAGCCTTGTAGCATACAATCTATTACTATGGATTTTGAATTCATTATGCATTGATTTACTTATATCATACTCTCTTCGTTTATCTTGAATTCTTATGGTTGCAAACACAGAGAATTTGCCATTAAAACTCAACTTGTTCGATAGAAAGGTTGATGTTCGGAAAAGAGAGCAGTGAAAAAAAAATAGGGTTTCAACCTCTATTTCTCACGTTAATGCCCTAGTAAGATTAACAACTTGGAGACTTCGTATAATTGTATAAACATTTTTGATTCGAGAGAGCTAAAGTGAATTAGTCCTTGATGGTTGAGAAGCATTTGGATTAAACTATTGAATGTGTTTCTCTATAAGTACAATGCAGGTATGAATTCTTAAATCTTATAGTTAGAAAGTATTGAAAACTACAAGGTGGACATAACCTTAGCTTGCTATCTTTGAATTCAAATACTACTACACATATCTCATTTTGTTTAAACTGAAACTATAAACTAGTGAAATGAATCAAATCCCCCTTTTGTTTTACGGAAACAAATAATTAAAAGTCAACTAATCTACATACAACTTAATTAACAACATATTCCCTATGGGATTCGACCCCAACCTAGTTGGTTTATATATTTGACAATGATCGCTTACACTCTTGTAAGAGAGTTGTAATTTGGGCATATCACCACCACCTTGCGTTGAGCTCCATGCATAATTCAACCCAAATATCTGGTGTATGATTTTTTCTTCCTAAGTTATAGGTGAGGCCACTTTTGAGTTGAGTTGCATGGTGTAGGAGAAGGCATTGATTGTCCTCTACTTCGAATAAGTCTTCTTTGTCTAGTTGTTTTAAGGTTCCACCACTTCTTAAGTTTCTTGGACCCTTTAATTGCAAGATCCTTGTATACAAAACTTAGTAGGTTGTTTATCCGTTGGTTTCTTAGTAGCAGAGATTCTTGGCCGCCCCAAGCCATCCGAGAAAGCACAGTTTTGCTAGAACCTAACGTGCGCCAAGAGAAAGGTTCAACTAGTCTTAGTTATTGAGGCTCAACTTGATTAAGGTTACTCTTATAGAATTTTTGATACTCTATCATATGAGATATTTTAAGGAGTGATGTGCTTTTTGTAATGGGTGAAATTTTTTTACACCATTTAATTTTATCTTTCGAAAAAATTTGAATTAAATTTCCTACTTAATTTTGAATTAAATATGCTTCTTCCTTCCTATGTCAATGATTTTTTAGATATTCAGTTTATCCTTACACTATTGAGTTTTATCTTTTACTTTTTAGAATCCTGATATTGTTTGTTTTAAAAATTTATCTATCAAGTTTTCCTATAGAAAAATAGATTATTTCTTAGACGAAAAAAAAATAGTAAATAAGAGATACTAATTGAACATATAAGTTAATGTTCTATAATGAAATAAATAAGCAAAGTAAGAAAATTTAATTTTACTAATAATAGTTAGAATTATAATATCTATATGTATGAGTGAAAATAACAGTGAGCAATAACTTTATAACATATTTTGATGCGTGTAGTACAAAAAAGTAATTAATAGAAATAGATGTATATTTAAATTGCTATATTTTTTATCTTTTTATATTGTAAAGGAATTTCAAATTATAATTTAAAAATATTCTATTAATGATAATCAAACATGTTTATCTATGTAGACAGAGAATATGTAGCTGTGGATATTTCACCTTTGCCAACAACAACAGGGTGTCATTAATTTCATACACTACTCTGTTACGTTAAAAACACACTGTCCCTCTATATTTCTGTGTATTTTTCCTTTTCCATAATTTCCAAATTCTCATTGTTGGTATTGCCTTGTAAATACGTTTAAAATTATTATAATAGTCAGCTTCCAATCACGTCAGTCATTTGGTGCACCTGGATCAAATTTTTGTACAATCTTACAATTATCCGAATTTGTCAAATTTCGCATTTGCAACTAGCTAGGAGAACATATTGTATTATTTTCTTATAGAAAATCGTACGACAACAGCATTTTGAAGGCACATTGATACTCTTTCATTAACTAATCATCAGTACAAACTTTTGATTTTCATATTCTCCATGGAAAAATGCCATCAGGGAGATGCTATAGCAGAATTTGCTCATTCCTTTTATTATCAAATCAGTGTTGGAAAGATTAAAGAAATCACAGAAGTTTTCATAACTTGAGGCTGTTAGAATATCTAGTAATCCTAGATAAGGATTGACAGATTTTAAATATTTAAATATAGTTATTGTAGATAGAGTTTAGTACTGTTTAAGTTCTCTTAAGACTCGAGTCTTATCCATCTGTATATTTGAATATTGTATGTATCACTAAAAAGAATCATCCATAAAATTTCAATACAATCCAAACTCTTTTATTTTATCAGAGCATCTATTCTCTTCCATCGACCATGGGCCACGCATAAACCAGTAACTTTGATCTCCTATCTCAGACCATAGCCACAAAAAGTCTGTCATCCTTCACCAACTTTCCTCATCCAAATTTGGTTAAGTTGGATAAAAATAACGATGTATTGTGAAACTCATAGATTTAACCTGCCCTAAGAGTCCGTGACTTGGAAGGGTACATTGATGGTTTGCATAAGTGTAACGACTCAATTCATCGTTATGCTGAAATAAAGAATAAGACCTTTGCTAATTTTTCCTAAGGCAATTTTTGAGAAATTTAGGGTTGGCTTGGTATTAGGTATATTCTAAGAGTGTGACAGTCTAAGAAAATCTAGTATTAATGTGACCATAGGTGGATGTGTTTGGCTTGATTTTTAGATAGAGGATGAGTTTAGGAAGCCAACAACTTTCGATATGCGAAACGAATCAATACTGTGAAATAGTTGATTTCATGATGTCATATTTCGAGGATGTATTGTAAAATTAGTATTGTAAAATAGACTAATTTGAGAAGAGGCCCTAATATTCCGCCATGGAACTACTATAATGGTAAAGGAACTGCTGCATCGAAACCACCATAGCTACAATAGTACCGTTGTAGCAGTGGCCTCAATTACACTGTGAACCATTACAAAGTAATGTTACCACCACCCAAGTGCTCTAGTGGTAACTTTACCTCTGTAGCGGTAAAAATGCAATTTCCCGCTTTTAAAAGTCAAAAATATATTTTCATTTCTATTGATAAAAATATGCACAAGAGCTCCAAGAAAGATGAATTTTAACCAATTTATAGGGTTTTTACCTGTAGAAGTAAGGTTTCTTAACATTCTAAACTTGAATTACTTATTAGACTTATTAGAAATTTCTAAAATTGTGTTCATAGTAGAAATTGATGTTTAGCCCTAATTTATGAAATGATTACAAATTGATGAAAATGTATATAAAATCAGTTGTTAATGATTTTAGGGTGTTAGAAAATACTATTTGTAGTAGAATTATGGTTGTTCATACTAAATAAAGTAAAATTCATGGGGTTTAAAGGATAGAAAATCCAAAGGTGATTGACTAGGGAAAATTTATGGTTTAAATTGATGGATATTAATTTCTAATAATTAGAAAGGATGAAATAATTGAAATGAGTGTGTGAATTTGTTGTTATAGATCAAGAAAGGGTCGAAATAGAAAGGAAAAAAACTTGTGGCCTCAAAGTAATTCAAGCAGACACCGAGGTAGGTTATAATTTATTTGCAGCAACTAGACTTGCTTGACTTTGTGCTTATATTTAAATTTAATATTTGCAATTTCTTTTGGGAAATACTTATGATTATTAACTGTATTTATATATTCATACACGTTGATAATGATTTGTGATGGTGTTGGAAAGATGAGTTGATGATATTGATCATGGTAAAGAGATCATATTGATGATGATGAGTTGACGATAATGATGCCGATTATGAGATCATTATGAAATGATAAAGGTTGATAATACTTATAAGAAAAATAGATGCTATGTACATCTTGCATACATACATTCATCATATATATTTGAATGTACATTTATACTTATATGTAGTGATAAAACTTATTGAGGAATTTGACTAAGTGTAAAGGTTTAAATCATAGCTTGTATACTCTCTGAAGTGAAGTATCATAATTTGTACTTTTTTGTCATATTTACAAGTTCTATTGTGATCACTATTACTTATATTTGATTTTTTTATTTGTATGGTGTTGAGTGGAGTCGGCCTATGATGCCTATCAGTACTTGTTGATGTACTGATTCTACCTGTGCTCTACTTTTTGTTGAATGTTGAGTGTGTTCCAATATTTGAAATGAGACCTTGACTTTAACAATTAGTTCCAGGCTTCAATTCAAGATTGAGCACCATGATCGGGCAACCTATGGATCATCTAAATTTTATTCATGTCCCTTATTTTGGGACTAAAACATTTTCATATTGCTATGGTATTTTTGGACTTTTTCTTAGTTATAGGTTTTTTAATATTCTTAGTTGTTCTTGTATGGTGACTTCAAGTCTTGGGCTTGTAATCGATAGAGAGTTCTTACACTCGATTTTAGTCATGATGTTTGATTAGATTGAAATTTTAACTCTTTTAATAAATGAAAATTGAATTGGTGGCTATTTAACTTGGTTGACAAGGGTTGGCTTGATGGTTCTCCCACCATTATTTGGTGGGTGCCAATCATAATCATTTCTGTCATGATTAAGATTGTACAAATCACTGGGTTTGTAGATCTCATTGTATAAGAATAGGTCTAGTAGAGCTTATGGAACAATATGGAGATTTTTATATTTCTCTTAAAGAGGCTATAGGGATTTAGGTAACAAAATACCTTTCTTTATTTCTTTCATCTTATTACTTCATTCTAATTGGTAGTTGATGATCTGAACTAGTATGTAACTTATTCACTTGTTTTGAAGATAGTTAATACTCATTCCACTAGAGTAGCAGTAGCCACACCACCACCAACACCTGCACCTACTGAATAGGCTCTAATTTAGGGTAGGCCTCAAGTAAGGGGCAGGGCAACATAATAAGGGATAGGGTTAGCAACTAATGGGGGTAGAGCTTCAAAAGCTTGAGGGAAGATAAATAGATAACACCATCCCCCACTCACATAATGATCTAGAGTTAGCTCAAAATAAAGATGTGGTAGTTAAGGAAGAATAAGTGGAAGCCCCTGCAAATGTAGTACCTTTAAAAAGTGATGCATCCCAAGTGTCTATGTCTGTTAAATTAATTCAATAGGTGTTAGGGGTTTTGAGTAGCTTGGCTGTCATATTTAAAAATCCATTTGTTCCTGCATTTTTATCTCCACCTTTCAACATATAAATACTGCAGAACCTAGGATAGAAGATTTTCCTAATAAATATTGGTACTGGTGATGATTGACGATGAACATAGACAATTTTGTAAGCTTATGAAGAATAAATCTCTAGTATTTCAGGGTACAGAGTTTGGGGATGCTTATGAGTTCTTGACTTATTAGCATGAAAGTCCACATAAGATGAGTATTATTTATAGGCACGAGTAGTATTTATTTCTTTTTAGTTGCAGGATGAAGCCAAGAAATGGTGGAGGTCCTTTGTTGAGTGTAGGGAAGCCTTACTTTTACTTACTTGGGCATAATTTTAGAATGTATATCTTGAGAAATATGTTCCCTATACTTATCATGATTAGAAGAAGGATGAGTTTGTGAGGTCAGAGTAGGGTGATATGATTGTGGCAGCCTATAAGGCAAAGTTTCATGAATTGTCCTATTATGCACTATAGTTGATTACTATAGAGGAGGAACAAATCAGGTAACCTTTTCAGTTGTAAATTTGGGAAAGTCTTTCTAGGATGTGGTTGAGTTTTCTAAGAAGATTCAATCTATTAGGAAAAAGGGAAGGTGAAGGTAGAGGAAAAGAAAGACTGGGCATTTGAAAAGTTTAGTGGTACTCACTTAAAGGGTAGTGGTTCTCAAGTTTTTCTTCTCATCCCTATCACTCAGCCATGTCTGCATTTGCATAGGGCTCGTCTGGGGTTAATTATTAGCCTTCATGAATAGGAAATGATATACATTTGTCCTCTTTCATTCAAAGACCTACCTTTGGTATTAAATGTCATGTGTGTAGAGGTTTAGGTGACATAAGAAGGTATTGTCCTAATTCCTGGTCTTTGAGTCAGTTAACTCCATAACCAACTTATAGTGATCTAGTTCTAATAGGTCATGGTGGTGAAAGTAAATGGTAGAGGTCATCCTCAATGTGGTTATAGTGTCTAAGCTGCAAGGAGGAGAGAATACCAAGACAACTGAGTGAAGAACATATTGGTAGATATGGTGCTTAGGATGGTAGAGGTGGCGATTAGGATAGTGAGAGAGCCTAACTTTATGTTTTCTAGCTCATCCTAAAGATGGAGCTTCTCATGTTGTGATGCTAGGTACTATTTTTGTTTGTGATAATTTGGCTTCTGTATAATTTGATATCGGCTCCACCTTTTCCTTTGTGTCTGTTAAATATGCTTGGGGTTGGGACTTAGACTATGAATTTCTTGATACCTATATATATATTTACACTAGTTATGATGTTTTTATATGTTGATTAAGTTTATTGGGTATGTCCTATGATGTTTATACTTTGTTAAAATTAGTAATTTTATATATAGAGGAGTTCGATATTATATTCGGAGTGATATGGTTGTTTCCTTATTATGTCATTCTTGATTGTTATGCTAAGTTTGCCATTATAGTACTGATCGAGATGGAAAAGATAGTGTGACAGGGTACTTTTAAGCGTGTGCCTGTGAGAATTATGTCAACTATTTGTACCTAAAAGTTAGTGAAAAAGGTATGTAGGGCGTTTTTATCCCATCTTTGGGATGAAAGTTTTACAGTTTCTCTTATATTTTTGTCTAGTTGTGTGTGAATTCTTAGAGGTATTGCTTGATGACCTTCTTGGCATGCCTCTGGAATGTGAATTTTAATTTAGTATAGACTTAAGGGGGGAACTTGCCTCATCTCTATCTCTCCTTATATTATGGAACCAATAGAATTAAAGAATTGAAGTCCCAATTGCAAAACTTGTTAGAGAAGGGATTTATTCGCCCAAGCGTTTCTCCTTTGGATGCTCCATTTCGGTTATGAAAATGAAGAATGGTAGTATACTGATTTTCATAGACTATCGTCAGTTGAACAAGGTGACTATTTGACTACTTGTAGGGAACTATTGTGTTCTCTAAAATTTATTTAAGGTTAGATTACCATAATCTCAAGATTAGGGTGGATGACATCCCAAAAGATTCTTTCTAAACTTATTATGGGCCTTATAAATTTTTAGTTATATCTTTTGGTTTTCCCAATGCCCCAACTACTTTTATTAGTTCAATGAATGGGGTTCTTAAGTCATTTATGGACTCTTTCGTCATTGTTATCATAAATGACATTCTGGTTTACTCATAGAGTAAAGAAGAACACAAAACTTAATTTCGTAAGTACTGGGTTGCTTAAAGAGAAGCAACTATATGCTAAATATTCCAAGTATGAATTCTGTTTGTCTTCAGTTTTGTAACGCCCCAAATCAGGTACCCAAAATGCTACACGATGCCTATAAACGTTGAAGGAATACAAGGTAATCCATGAATGATATCTGTAACTAAGTACTGAATAATATACTAAAATTATGCGGAATATGTAAAAGTTGTAAGGCTATAAGGTTCAAAACTGAATAAATATCTGATAAAACAATGTCTGGAAATGGTACAACAAATACAAAATAAATTTGATGTAAATGTCTGGCATGCTATAGTCTGAAAGCCTCTAAACTGTCTGAATAAGGAGTTGATGGGAAAGATCACCAATTAAATCTGACAACTGAATTAAACTGAAAGCTGAAATAGTAATATAATTATCATGTCCTCGAAGGATGAGGACTTACAGCTGACTCTGACTGCTGAACTGGGATACTATGATGCTCTGGAGCTGGTACTTTTAAACCTATGGTATAAGACACCATAACGCAAATGTATCAGTACTTTGAATGTACTGGTATGCAAGTAAGGTAGGATGAATACAAATGGTTCATATGCATGAACAATACTAACTGACTGACTAACATAATCGTGAAAATACATGCATGACTACATAATTGTAACTGAGATTGTGATAAGACTGGATACTGAGTCAACTGATATTGACCCCTAAGTTGCTGATGAGTGAGAAAGACTGATACTATATTACTGAATACTGAAGGTTAGATACTATGTTACTGATACATGAATAACTATTTTTGACAGTTCTGATTATGAAGAACTGGTCTGGTTAACTGTATCTGACAGTCTTGAAGCTAAATACTGATAACATGAGTTCTGAGAATTGATATAACTTATAACATGAGTGACTGTATCTGATAATCCTGAATCTGATAGAACTAGCTGAGTTCCATACTGTATCTAAATTTGACTGTATCTGACAGTCCTAAAATCTGAAGAACTATCTGAGTTCTTTTACTAAGACTGAGAATGAGACTGAGACTGTGGGAGGTAATCATCTAACTGACATGCCCCAGAACTGAACTGGTGGGGTCCAACCTGTAACCCCAACTGGAAGTGTATCAATACCGTGCCACGGGTAAAGACCTATTTTGAGTATACCCTCGCTGAGAGGGAGCTCTTCCGTCAACCCCTCCTAGTAGTTAACCCAAATGATATGTGCATATATATCCCTAAATACGTAGGGTGCATCTCAACGTATGTTGGCTACGTAGTTCTGGAACATAAGGATTTCTTCTAAGGATCAGACCCTCTACTGAATAACAGGTGAGTCCCCATCCTTGGGTTTACTCGGTGCTGAATCATACTCCCAACTGAATAGACACTAAACTGATTAACTAAACTGAACTGATTTAACTAATCTAAACTAATTAACTGATGGTATCATTTAACAGAGCTAAAACTAAATTTACTGAGTTCCGTTGATCGATGGAATGCTACTGAGATCTGAGGATTGAGTGAGAGTACTAAAGTTACTAAGACTTACTAGGAATACTGAGATAACGGAGGTTACTGAACTACTGAGATTACTGAGATTTCTGAGATTTCATGAGCCACATAACTGACTGAGTTCTATAGATTGTGACTTGTCTTAGAGTATCGTGAAAACATGACATGGCTCTAGGAACACAGCTAAGTTTTTGGGTGTAATGTAACACGCCGAGATCCCATCTCGAGACATCACACGATGCTTATGACCCCAAAGGACCACAAGCTAATCCTTTACTGATATCTGTCCCTGTACACTGCATAATATCAGAAATTAATGTGGAAACTAGCCATAAGGTTCAACACATCTATGAATACTCATAATACAGAAAACTAAATACTAATATATCCATCTGAAAAGCCTCTAAACTGTCTGAATTATGGAGTGGATGGGACAGGTCCCCAACTAACTCCGTCAACTAAAAATAAACAAGGTATGAAGCAATAATAGTAAACTGAGATTCATCCTCGAAAGAAGAGGACTCACTGCTACTGCTGCTGACTGGGACTGAACTGTTGAGGATAATATGGATCCTGTGCCTCTGCACCTATGGTGTTAAATAAAACACCATAGCGTAAATGCAGCAGTACAGGAATGTGTATGTAGATGAGGTAGGATAATGCAAGGGCTCATGCATGCGCAATATCTAAACTGACTAATCATGAAGATGCCGCATGAGAACACATACATGAATACACAGAACATGAACACAATCATCGCAACTCTAGATATTAAAACTCAGATACCACCTTACTATAGACTGAACTCACTACTAAAACTGAGATACTGAATCACTGACTTATCTAATACTGATAACTGAGGATTTGGATGTACTTACATCAAGGATTGAACTCTGAGCTTACTATTTTTGACTGGCAGAATTAGAGATCAACTTTTCTAACAGATTATTCTGGACCGATTCTCAATGATAAAAAGTATGATCATGTCCGAATCTAACAACATGAATACTTAATAGAATCTGAGATGGACATCAAGCCTATATAATGGAAGATCTCTAGATATGATAATAATAATACTCAACATGGTCTGAGAATGAGATTAACTTTTCTAACAGATTACTTTGGAATCTTTATCAATGATAACAAATATGATTATATTTTAATCTGACGCCAAAATATTCAATAGAAATTTGATACTGTGATCAAGCCTGTATGGCGGCATATCTCTGAATATGATATCAAATAATTGTGTATAAGACCAAGCCTATCTGATGGGATAGTCCATAAATCAATGGAACTATCTGAGTTCCTCACTGAGATAAACGACTGTACCACACAGTCCTAATTTTTGAAGATTAAATCTGAAACTGAGACTGAATCTGAAACTAAAACTTTGGGAAGTAGTCATCTCACCAACATGCCCCAACCTACCACAGGTGGGGTTCAACCTCTACCCCCGATTGAGAGGGTGCCAATACCGTGCCACGGGTAAAGACATTATCTTTTCTCTAAGGTAAGGCTCTTTGGTGGTGACCCTCAACAGGACGTCAAGCTTGCTTAATGGGTGACTCCTTTTCCTATGCTGGCTACACAGTTCTGGAATGCAAGGATTTTTTCTAAGAATCACACCCTCTACTAGCAGGTGAGTTTCCATCCTTGGGTCCGCTCGGTGCTGAATCCTACTCGCAACTGAAAGACTCTGGGTTGATTCTTAGAATGTATTAGACAAAGCTGAATTTGATACTGATCATATTTCTCAAAAGATCTGACTGAGTTACGCTGAGATTACTTAGTTCCATAGATGATGGAAAAGATATCGAATCATGGTATCTGACTGAACATACAGAGCTTGAATAAATTACTCGAATCGCTTCTGAGATTAGAATTGAATTACTTGAATACTATTAGAACTGAGCTGATTATAGGACTGAGGCTAGATTACTAGTGATACAGAGATTACAAAGATAACTGAGATTATTGAGATTTCTTAATTTCTGCACTTGTATGAGGATACAGAGTTCTATAATTCACTAAGTTCTGAGAATCATGGCTCGACTGAAATTATCAAGAAACTGACACAAGCTCTTGACAACAGCTCTATTGTCGGGTATAAATACCCCCAGGACTCGATGACATAAAAGTAAAGCATAATCATTCATTCATCATCACATTTATTCATATATCATCACAATCATCAAAACATCTCATAATCATTAAAGCATTTTCACAGTCATCGAGGGGTCACTTTAGGTATCTCAGAATCATAATCATATAATAACGTGGGAAAAACATGCTACTAAATCGTACTCCATTCAATAAGGTTTTAACTCAGCTATTTCATACCTATATCAATCTTGACACATTTTTGGATATCACATAGCTTGGGAAAACTTCATACTATCACGTCATAACCTACTTGCTAACCACTTGGCATGTATTAAAAGCTTAGCATATATCAGGAGCATATAATTAGGGAAATTACTACTATCACCTCTCCACTTGTTTACTAAGGTCCTTCAACAAAATACTAGACATGCACGGGTTCACACTTATTTGGGAATTTCCTACTACCGTGGAATAATTCATTCACTTGGACATTTTGTCAAACACTAAGCACAAACTAACTCACAATTTGGGGTTTCCCATTCAACATATTATAATGGTCCTTATGCTTCACCTATGCTCTTTATCAAACCTATGAGGGACATTCTTCACTTATTCAACTATTTCTATACCCAAAAGTCATGAACACATCACATAGAAAATAACTTCAAGAAGGTCTACCACAAACATCACATGAATTCCACATACTAGGGTCAAAGGTCATAAATTTTGTAGGCAAACATAAATCAAAACTCAACAATACATTAAACATCAATTTAAACTCATACAAATCACTAAGAACTCATAAACATAAAAATCTTTTAGTTTTAAAAAGGGTTCTTGAGCTTCTTGGATGAAAGGGACCCAAGAATCAACATCTACATACCTTAATCTTTGAAATTGGATAAATTTTAATGCTTGAGACTCTATCCGAACTTGTAATAAATGATTCTCGAAGCCCGCACTATGAGGAACTTGATTCTAGAAGAAATCTTGAAGAATTTATGGATGATTTTTGGAAGATTAAGGTTCTTGAATGAAACCCTAGATATTCTCTCTCTTTAGAGTATTGAAAGAGAAAATGAAGAAAATTAGGGTTTTGAATAAGGTTTTCGATATTTATAGAGTCTTTCAAAAGGTGAGAAATAACCAAAACACCCTTGCAAAAATGTTCTAAAATTGCTGGAAAAATATTCTTAACGACATCCGTGATAAGCCGTTAGGCCCGTGATAGGTCGTCATGAATTATCGTCACAAAAAAGGGTCGAGTTCTTGATTTTTGGTCCAGGGATGACGACATTTGGTGATAGGCCGTCACGGGCATGACGGCTTGTCACAATTGTCGTCACCAGTTTCCTGGACAGACATGCTAGAGTAAAATAGGCATAACTCTTTGCTTCGATATTGGGTTTTCACGAAATTAGTATATTTAGAAAGATAATTCAAAGAGCTTTCATTTTATATATAGTAGGTCCTCTAATTTGATATATAAAAGGATTTATGGTCGATTGAAGTTGACCTAAATTTTGACGGTCACTAAAACTTGAACGATAGGAAAGCTTTCAACTCTTCCATGAGTTACGGGACCTCTATGATCTTAATTCATGCTCAAATAGATTCCCACATGATTCAAAGTATGCATGATTCAAAGTATTTCATACTTGGGAGGATATTTCTGAAATATTTTAACTCAAATTTTTGCTTTACCAAAATATACTCTAAGGCTCGGACTGGAAAAGGATTTTATGGGAAATTACATACAACCACCCCCAAGACTCGATGGAAAGAAACTGACATAACATGACTTACTCGAACACATAACCAACATCATAATTCATAATTCATATATTGAAGCACTTCATCAAACATGTGATATGCATAAACTTGTACATAAATGGGAATTTCATAATATCATGCTAGTTGGGCACTTTTTCTTCATATAGGCATTCAATCAAATACATGGTAGGCATAGTACATGTAAACAACCTTGCACAACAATTAGACATTATGGTTCAATTCTAATTTCATAATTATAGGGTTTAATCATAAGTTCACATGAATATACATCTATACTAATCAATTCCACATAAAATTGATCACCTAACATGGATTCAAATTTAATTAATCATTCTCAACATAAACAAAACAAAGCCAACATAAAACTAATAAAAAAATTCATAAACTTAAAGTTGGAAAAGAGATTCTTGGGCTTAATGGATGGAAAGAGTCCATGAATGAACACTACGCATACCTTGGTTCATAAGTACACGAAGATTAACGGAGGAAATTCTTGAACTTGAATATTCTATGAAAAACCCTAATGTGTTCTTGAGAGGATTTTGAGAGAATAGAGTATATTTTGGTGTAATGGAGGTTCAAATCCATGTTTTTGAGTTTATATAGGGTAGGTAAATTGACATTTTTAACCCTAGGAAACATATTTTAATTCTTGTGAAAATTTCCCAATTTTCACCCTTGGCACGACGCGCCACTATTACGCTAAGTCACTGGAACTGGACAATTGGGATTTGCATGGTGGCGCAATATGGAGCTATCGCGTTGCCACCTTATTTAAGACCTAAAAGTTTGGCGTGACATGCCACTATCATGGAGAAACATTAGAAATTGACAATTTCCATTTAAGTTGGCTCTACGACGCGCTGATGGCTCAGGTGATACACTGTCTCACTAAAAAGGCTCTAACTCTTTGTTCGGGTGTCGGATTTGGGTGAATTTGGTATCGATGGAAATCTTATGGAATTTTCCTTATGAAAAAAGTAAAAATATTGAAAATGCCACATCTATAAAAGTGTATTCATATTTCAAATAAAGCTTTTAACATTCTTGAGGTAAAATTTCAAGCTAGGAAAAGTACGGGTATTACAATATCTCCCCCTTGAGAACATTCATTCTCAAATGAGACAGAGTGAGATGGGAGAAGATGAAATGACAGACATAATAAACATGAATAACTGAAACATGATCTCATGACTGACATGAATGAAGAGCTGAATATAACATACTGAACATGCATGTCTGATGCATGACTTATAAGCTGAATTCGTGCATATCTGATGCATGGATAATTGACTTATGAATACATGACTGAATGCTCTGATTAACTGAATATCTCGCAATGAGAAGGCATGTCTGATGCATGATTACATAACTAAACTAGTATATGAATGCATTACTAACTATGCAAGAGTACTTAGTACCATGTTTGTAATGGGGATTTGAGCATGAACTGAATACCAAGTTTGTAATGGTAGTTTGAACATGGAACTGAGTAATTTTAAGAAAACTGTTACGTGACTGAAAGGCATTGATGACCCCATTATTACGCTAGAAGTATGCATGAACGGGGATCTGAGAACATGAATGAGGCTGAAATATGGCATATAAATTGAATTTTGTAAACTGATCCGAGCCCTTAAATACATGGCTCACGACTGAGATTCAAACTTGAGGGTCAACTTATGAGTATACCCTACTTTAAAATGTATTCATTTTGTGAGAAGATAATGGGACACTAATGTTATAAAGGTTCGGGGGATCATAACATATCTCCCCCTTAAGACACGAGATCCCTCTAGGAATACTGTCTTGGCTGAGCTACTGAGGAAAACTGAGGCGATGCACAAGACACCTAGAAACTTTGTCGTAAATAATTATCTGAGAACTAAGACTGAGGCATGATACATGAACTGAGATAAGCTTGCACCTATCTAATTGGTTCATCTTAGAATGATTACATCCTTTCATGAGATTTTGGCTAGAGCACATAGCTGGGGATATGGAAAACAAACTGTATGAATTTGTCTGTATAAGATAGTTGAGTAAGAAGATCATAAGTTGATTGAGATTTGGTAAGATGAGTTGAGGCCTACTAGCACCATTTAATATGAAATGACTAAGCCTCTTGCACTGCAACTAAGACAACTGAAAAGATTCACGTGGGTACTAAGCATGAATACATAACTGTACTGACTTATCCAACTAACTAAAGGACTGATAGCTGAATACTGAGTCTGTATAATGGAACTGTACTTAGTCTTGAATAACTAAACAACAACTGCAGAGCATTATGTATAGGAGATAAGGACTGACTGAGTAACATGAGGTAACTGGGTATGGATTTATGAAAACTATATTACCTTAAGAATTCTAGGCTAAGAATCTATTGTGATTGGGGATATTCTATAAACTTAGGTATTGAGGTACTACTAACTTAGTAATCGATAACTATAACATTGACAAGCTATCCTGAAATTGGACTAAATTTCTGATAACTGGTTTAGACTGGTGCTGAAGTATTTGATTTTGGGACTGAATGCTGATTACTAAAACTAAACACTAAAACTATAACTGAGATGGTAACTGAATTTGTATATATTCATGATGAGGACTAATATAGATCAAGGATCTGAATGTATACTCGCACTTTATACTTTTCCCCAACTTATAAATACAACCTCTTGCTAGCCACTTACTTGCACGCCACTATAGCATTCAAGCCTATCATCATAACTGCACCTTCATGTAAAGTAAGAATGCAATAATATCCTCTTAAAATGAATAATTTACTCTTTATCTTCTAAGCAACTGGTAAAAACTACACTATTTTCACAGAGAAAGCTTATTGTAGGGTAAAATCAGGAGGACCTGAAGCATGAATGGATACTAACTGAACTCGACACTTGAACTGAAGCCTGAGGAATAGAATATCAATAACATGGATTCACCAAAATAGTTTAAACTGAGGATATACATGATATATCTAAGTTTGGATGCTCACTAGAATTGTAGCATGAGTCATGTGGACTAAGCATACTGTAAAGCCTGACATGAGTATGTAGGTCACGAGCAGCATGAACTGAGTCTGAAATTTCTGAATTTATGAGACATAATTCATAACACTGAGGGAGATAGAACTAAACTCCTTATGTTGGGAACTGAAAGCGCATACAATACATGGAAAGTGCGTGAAAGTAGGCTATGTTCATGGAACTAATTCATACTGCGGGGTAAATTGGGACCTCTTATACTAGGAACGGATACCGTACATAATTTACAAAAAAATGCATGAGCATGATTCGTGACCATAGAGTTGACACGCAAGGCCTGAGTGGATTTCATGATAGCTGAAGCATAAAACTCTACGCTGAGATAATAATGGGTCGGGAATCTTCTTCCCTTACTGCTTTCTATACATACTGGCACTACTACTTGAATCTGGGAGCCTGAAATAGGTCACTCGATCTATCATCTCCACCTTAGCTTTAAGCCATCATCATAAGTATGTAAACACTTTACTAAACTCTGAATTGAACTGCAATCATCATCGTATACTTACACTCTATTCGGCACATGCTTGCCTTACTAAACATATCACCTAGTTCAATTTCTTTATATATTACTAATATCACATCCACACCTTCAAGCCTAATGTCATGTCAATAAACTTAAATTCTTGCTCGTACTGTTCAAGACTACAAATTCACTTTGGTACAACTATCCCCATGAATACATAATCTGTTCAACTTGGATCATGTTATCCCAACTCTACTACTGCTAAACTCCTGACTTTATGCTTCTAACTCTAGGTTATATGCTATTATAGAATTCGAAGAAGGGATATGATGACATATGAGTTCTCATGATCTTGAATAAGAGCTGTACAACTCTAGAACATAACTGAACTTATGGGATACTTTTGAGCTTGTGGGCAATACCATAACTGAGTGTAGGGTCTGTTTGAGAAAACCCTATCTCTAGGACTCGAGCTTCAAAGCTTCTGTCACCTTGAAAGTAAGGTAAAGTTGACACGTGTAAAGTATGATGAGAATCTACAAGAGTTTCTTAAAGAACCTTTCTATAGGATGATCTGAGACATGAAAGAAGGGAAACTATTTCTAAAACATCTCATAACCTCCTGCACAAAAGTGTGGTGCACAACACACGCATGTACAAGACTCTACTAGATGTGGCTTTCAAATTTCCTAGGACACTATTGAACCTTAGGCTCTGACACCAAGTTTGTAACGTCCCGAATCTGGTACCCAAAATACTACACAGGTGCCTATGACCCTGAAGGAACACAAGCTAACCCATGACTGATATTTGTAACTAAGTACTGAATAATATATTGAAATTATACGGACTACATAAAAGATGTAAGGCCATAAGGTTCAAGATTGAATAAACATCTGATAAAATAATGTCTGGAAATAGTACAACAAATACCAAAACAAATTTGAAGTAGCTATCTGTCATGCTATAGTTTGAAAGCCTCTAAACTATCTGAATAGGGAGTTGATGGGATAGTTCCCCAACTAAATTTGACAACTGAATTAAACTAAAAGCTTAAATAGTAATGTAATCATTATGTCCTCGAAAGATAAGGACTCATAGCTGACTTTGACTGCTGAACTGGGATGCTACTAATGCTCTGGAGCTCGTACTTCTACACCTATGATATAAGACTCCATAGTGCAAATGCGTTAGTACTTTGAATATACTGGTATGCAAGTGAGGTAGGCTGAATGCAAATGGTTCATATGCATGAACAATACTAACTGAATGACTAATATAAATGTGAGAATACATGCATGACTATGTAACTGTAACTGAGATTGTGATAGGACTGGATATTGAGTCTACTGATATTGACTCCTGAGTCGCTGATAAGTGTGAAAGAATGATACTGTATTACTAAATACTGAGGGTCTGATACTATGTTACTAATACATGAATAACTAATTCTGACCGTTCTAATTATGAAGAACTGGTCTTGTGGACTGTATCTGACAGTCCTAAAGCTAAATACTGATAACATAAGTTCTGAGAACTAATATAACTGATAACATAAGTGACTGTATCTGACAGTCCTGAATCTGATGGAACTAGCTGAGTTTCGTACTGTATTTGAATTTAACTGTATCTAACAGTCCAAAAATCTGAAGAACTATCTGAGTTCTTTTACTTAGACTGAGACTGAGATTATTGGAGGTAATTATCTAACCGACATTTCCCAAAACTGAACTGGTGGGGTCCAACCTATAACCCCAGATGGAAGGGTGTCAATACCGTGCCACAAGTAAAGACCTACTGTGAGTATACCCTCACTGATAGGGAGCTCTTCCGTCAACCCCTCCTAGTAGGCAAACCAAATGAGATGTGTATATATATCCCTAAACGCGTAGGGTGCTTCTCAACTTACGCTGGCTACGTAGTTCTGGAACACAAGGATTGCTTCTAAGGATCACACCCTCCATTGACTAACAGGTGAGTCCCTATCCTTGGGTTCCCTCAGTGCTGAATCCTACTCCCAATTGAATAGACATTGAATTGATTAACTAAACTGAACTAATTTAACTGAACTAATTAACTGATGGTATCGTTTAGCGAAGCTAAAACTTAATTTAGAGAGTTCTGTTGACCGACAGAATGCTATTGAGATCTGAGGACTGACTGAGAGTACTGAAGTTACTGAGACTTACTGGGAATATTGAGATCATGAAGGTTACTGAACTACTGAGATTACTGAGATTTTTGAGATTTCCTGAGCCACATAACTGACTGAGTTTGATGGATCATAACTTGTCTTAGAGTATCATGAAAACATGACATGGATCTAGGCACACAACTAAGTTGTCAGGTACAAGTACCCCCAAGACTTGATGGAAAGAAATTGATATAACATGACTTACTCGAACACATGACCAACAACACAATTCATAATTCATATATAGAAGCACTTCATCAAATATGTGATATGCATAAACTTGTACATAAATGGGTATTTCATAATATCAGGCTAGTTGGGAACTTTTCCTTCATATAGGCATTCAATCAAATACATGGTAGGCATAGTACATGTAAACAACCTTGTACAATAATTAGACATCATGGTTAATTTCATATTTGTGCTTATCTTTACTATTTGAGCTTCTCCATAGCTGCCCAAAGTCATTCGCATCTTACTGGGACCGACGGTTCAGTTATCGGGGGTTCATTTATTTTTTAGAACAAATTCCCTATTTAGAAGTCTTCGCTGGTTCCAAATAGCCACCGGGCAAAAACTTAAGTAAAACTATCTCGGATATAACTTCCAACTATGCCAGCAAATTTGGAATATTAATTTTATTTTTGGTAGACTTTTAGTTTGGGTCCTAATGCACCCAAGCTTATTTTGACCTATCGATCAGAAATTTAAAAATTTGAAAGTTTAGGTGTGGGTCCCATATTTCGTTGAAACAACCTTGGATTAAAAACTCAACTTCTCCAATGCATTTAGAACATTGAATTTAGTGTGGTTAAATATTTTATTTGGGAAAATTAGATTTTGGATGCATCCCGAGGCATTGGATGAAATTTGGAATATAATTCCAAGTTTCAACTGTTATTTAGTATAGCAAAGACTGAAATTATGGAATGAGACTCGCAATCTTTGTACCGTAATCACGGCATGCGTGGGTGATGATAGGCAAATTTACACGCCTATAGTGCTATATTTTACCCATATTTTAGCCAAGTTTTGAGGACAAATTACATAATTCATGCACTTTTAGTCCTTTTTCCTGTAAGTGAGCTAACAAACGTGATTAGCAAGTTTTCAGGTATAAATGATGCAGATTTCAGCATTTTATGGATAACTTGACACCAAAGAAAGCTTCACAAAAGGAGGAAAGCAAAGCTTGGACGCCAAGGACCAAAAGTGACGCATGGAAAATCTGTCCCGGGCAAAAACAACAATTCTAAAGACTTTGGGGACTAGCAATAACTTATTAGGATTAGGATAAGTACGCAGTATCCTAGTAGGATTAGGATAAGTAATGCCGTAGCTTAGTAGGAATAGGATATGGGTGTTATAAATACCCAATTTTGCTGGAGATTTTTATTATTCCCATCCATCCACCATCCATCCATCCATCAAAACAATTCTCCACCACCCTCATCCCTGTTCAATCCTTCCCCTTTCTTTATTAATTCATTGTTGACATTATTTTTCATCTATTGAATTCTTAAATTCCACAACAAGAGAAACGCTACTTTGAAAGGGAGTTCACGCCTAAAGCCATACCACACCATACTACACGTGAGATCTTTATTGTGGTATAATGATAATGTCTATTGTGATTTCCATCGCACTCATGAGTAGCTAAACTTCTCTGTTGGGGTTATAGAAGCCTTATGAGATACTATCTATTGCTACGAGTTTGTGAATTCGTGACACGTATGCTGCTTATATCATTATTCTCTTCATCTTAATCTAAATTCTTTGTGGTTGCAAACGCATAGAATACGCCAGTATAGCATTAACTTGTTCGAAAGAAAAGTTATATGTATGGAAAAGAGATAATGTCAAGGTAATAGGGTCCCATCCCCTATTAAAAAGTTAGTGCCGTAACTGGATTAACCTCTTGGAGAATTTGTACCGTTAGATACGCTGTAAGCTCGAAAGAGTTACAGTGAAATAGTCCTTGTTTAGGTCGAAAGACGCTTGGATTTACAATCGAATACAATTCTCTATAAGCACATGCATGTATGAATTCCGCATAACTAATAGCCAATAGAGACGTACAACTCATAAGGTGGACATAGCCCCAACTTCTCAATTCTCATTGTTTTACATCTTACCAAACATTCTTACTTTTTACTTTGCTATTTTCCGTTTTTACCTTATTAATTTGGTTACATTACTTGCATGACAAAACTTCCCCCTTTTTACGAGATTTGCACTAAACGTCTAGTAATCTTTGCTTACTTGTTGACCAAGCTATTCCCTGTGGGATCGATACCCAACCCAGTTGGGTTATATATTTGACAACGACTGCTTTACACTCCTACAAGAGCTGTAGATTGAGCGTTATCAAAAATTGGCGCCGTTGCCGGGGAATATGAGTGTCAATTAAGTTTGTGATAATTACTAGACCCTTTGGTCAAAGATTCTTGTACTTTTACTTTTAGTTTTTGTTTTTGTTCTCTGCAGGTTTTTAATCAGTGCATGCCTCATACTCGAAGTTCTGGTCAACCGTTATTACCTATTAATCCTAAACCACAACGTATTGACAGAATGGAGGCACAACACGAAATTGAAAGGATGGCTACTCAACAGGAACAGGCGAGACTAGCTGCTCTAGCCGCCGCTCAAGTGCATCAACAGAATATTGATAACCCCGGGCGAGCAATAAATCCTGACGACGAGGACCTAGGTGATGACGAGTTACTAAACCCTAGGCACGCTGCCGAGATCGCAACACCTGCCAACAGAAGAGATCGTCAAGCAAGGTTTAGGCATGAACGCCGACCTGTACAACCAGCTTTCGACGATGATGATGATGATCTTGATGGAGCCGGATCCACAAGAGCCATTATTCCTCCACCATTGGCACCCGGAGCCAAGTTCAACATCACAAGCATCATGATTCAGTTATTGCAACTCAAGGGATTATTTGGTGGACTAGCAGGCGATGATCCGAATATGCATATCATCAATTTTATTTCTACATGCAAGTCGTTTGACAATCCTGGCATTGATCAGAATGCAATTCGATTACGCCTATTTCCATTGTCTCTGTCTGGGGAAGAAACTCTATGGTTGAATGGGCTGACTCCTGATTCTATTAAAAATTGGAGGCAATTGAGAGACGCTTTCCTAGAAAGATTCTTTCCGCCATCCAAAAGAGCACAATTAAAAGATGAAATCAGCAACTTTCGGCAGCTTCCAACCGAAGCTCTTCATGAAACATGGGAGAGGTTCAAGACGAAGCTTATGAGGTGCCCAAACCATCACATGACCAATGTCCACCTAATGGAGATACTATACAGATCCTTGAATTCAATAACTAAACCAGTGGTGGATAATGCGGCTGGAGGATCTTTTATGGACCTCACCTTTGGTCAGGCAAGCAATATGCTAGACCAGATGAAGAAACAAAGTAGAGCTTGGCATACCAGGAATTCTGAGGTAGCAAGCCCTACTATATCTATTGGCATGACTGCTGAACAAAGGAGAAGAGAAGAAGAACGTGATCAAGATATGGCGCACATGAAAACACAAGTGGATCTTCTTACAAAGCATCTATTATCAGGGAAGACCGAAAAAGTCAAAGTGGTTGCATTAAAAGGAAGAGACGAATCTGATTCAGAAGAAGAAGCCAACTACTTGAACAATCAGACGGGTTTCCGAGGCAATGCCCAAGGAAACCAAGGTCGGAATTATTATGATAAATCTTGAAACAAAGACCAAGGTAGTTGGAAGAACAATAATGACAAGAGTGGTTTGTACGTTCCTCCAGGAAGACGTGACGCCACTGCATCTGGTTCTGAAAGTATGGAAGACATGATGGCTAAACTATTGAAAGGAGTGGAAGCAACCAGCGCGGGAGTAACGGAGGTAATAAATGATTTGTCCTCAATGAAGCAATTGGTTGACTCACATTCCACTTCAATCAAGCAAATAGAGCAGTAATTAAGCCAACTTTCAGCAGCACTCATTCAAAGAAAGGCTGGCACCTTACCTAGCGATACTGTGCAAAATCCAAGGAATGATGGATCATGCATGGCTATTACTACCCAAAGTGGTAAGGTGCTGGAAAATTCATCCAAAGGAAAGCAAGTGGTTGACGAAGTAGCGGACATTGATGATAAGACTAAAGGTCAAGACGCCGCAGAAGCTGATCACGACGTCCATAACGTCACACCAAGTATGTTGCAGCCTGAAAAGACTGAAATACGGAAGCAAGAGGAGAAGAAAGCCGTGGAGAAAACAATTCCTTATCCACCACCACCTTTTCCTCAAAGATTGAAGAAGATTGCGGATGATACAAAGTTCAGCAAATTCATGAATATGTTAAAGCAGCTGACCATTAATGTTCCGTTGGTAGAGGCACTAGAACAATTACCTGGGTATGCAAAATTTATGAAGGATCTTTTGACAAAGAAGCGAGCAGCAAGCTATGAGTTGAAGGATACTGTTCATCACTGCAGTGCAATTGCTACCCGATCACTAGTTCCGAAGAAGGCTGACCCCGGTTCCTTCACTATTCCTTGCACGGTTGGATCTATGAATTTTGCTAAGGCATTGTGCGATCTGAGTGCTAGCATCAATTTGATGCCGCTATCCGTCTACAAGAAGTTGGGGTTAGGCGATCCGACACCAACCAATATGAGGCTCGTGATGGCTGATAGGTCGGTAAAACCGACCTGTGGGTATCTTGAATGATGTGTTGGTGAAGGTTTCTTCATTCATCTTTCCGGCAGACTTCACAATTCTAGATTGTGAGGCGGACTCTGAAGTTCCCATAATCTTGGGACGTCCTTTCCTTGCAACAAGAAGTGTGCTTATTGACATGAGAGCTAATGAGCTTTTATTTTGGTTGTATGACGAAGTGGTCTGTTTTGATAAATGCAAAGAATTGAAGAAGCCCAGCGATATGAATGTGTTCTCTATAGCTGATGTTCATTATGAGGATAAGAAAGCATTATCTGAAGCAAAACAACTTACTGTTGAGCCATTGTCTGCTGCGCTACTGAATGTTGAGCATAAGGATGATGAAGATTATGAAGAAACTACGTGTGCTCTAACAGAAATAGGGTCCTATTCTCATACTCCTGAACAGCCGGACCTTGATCTTAAGAATCAACCGTCACCAACAGCGAAGACTTCCATTGAAGAGCCACCAATGCTAGAATCGAAAGAGCTCTGCGATTATCTAAGGTATGTGTTCTTGGAAAGAGGAAATATACTTTCGGTAAGTATGGCGGTTGATTTAAGTGAACAGCACGTAGAGGCTCTCATCTCTGCTATGAAGAGATACAAGAGAGCCATGGGTTGGACTATTGATGATATAATTGGTATCCCTCCCGGGATAGGCATGCACAAGGGTCATCTCGAAGAAGATTGCATGCCTACAAGTAAGCCTCATTGTCATTTGAATCCATTCAGAAAACTATCCACCATCTATCTCGATGAAGTCTAAGTAATCGAGATAGCTATGTCGTGCCGCGACAATAAATCAAGCGCTTGGTGGGAGGCAACCCATCATTTTTCATTTTTTTTTCTTTCATTCTACTAATTGTTTTCTTTTGATAAATAAAAATCCAAAAAGAAGAGTCGTGCCACGACCAAAACTAAGGCGCTTGATGGGAGGTAACCCATCGTTCTAATCGTCTTTGTTGTTTTTGAGTAAATGTAGGTGCAAAGAGGTGTAAAACGAGGAGGTCGATTTCAAATTTTGATTTGGACGTATTGCATGTTAAAGGTGGTAAGTTAGGAATGAAGAAGCAAAAGGCTATGGATTGGGCGTTGCTTGTGAAAATATAGGCAACGAACAAAGCTAGGCCTATGTAAAACTAGGCCATGAACAAGGCTAGGCCTATACTATGGCCTAAGCTCTCAGAATCTAGTGTGCCATAGCATAGGCGCCGCCCATGCCTAAGAATGAAAGAGTATAGGCGCCGCATATGCCAATGCCTTTTGTCTCTGAATCTCATATGCCATGGCATAGGCGCCGCCTATGCCCAACAATGCCAAGGCATAGGCGCCGCCTATGATCAACAATGATTTGCAAAAGGCGCCGCCTATGCCAAGCATAGGCAAAGCTAAAGGCGCCGCCTATGGTCACTTTTGGTCTCCAAATCCAATTTTAAATGGGTCAAAACCCGACCCAAGCTTGTCCTATAAGTAAGAAACTCAGTCTTAGACCTAAAACACATTGCAAACCTAGCATAAGCGCCGCCTACCTCTCCAAATCCTCTCAAAAAATTTTCCTTTTGCTCTTTTACTTTGCAAGAACATCATCCAAGGTCATCAACCAAGTAAGTACTATTTTGTTCTTCATTTATATTCCGTAAGTACTACACTACTACGCATATTATGAATTGCTAAATCTTGAAGTAGTATTGGTGATTTGAATGTGGTTGATGTGTTGTGATACAACTAAGTGAGTGAAAGAATACGTAAGAATAATCTTAACATGTTTCCAACTTGAATTTGATTTTGATGCACTGCCATACTTTGCGGAATTGACATGGTCACGAAAATTGCGTACTCATGTCAATAGAAAGCTTACATATTGGAATGACTTATTCATCAAGATGAGAATTATGGTTGACTACCAACATAGGAGGTTGTGATTATTTCTATATGCTATACCTTGATTCAATCCCTATGTAGTAGTCTTGATATATCAAATATGAAAGTATTGCTAAGAATACAAGAAGTATGACTGCACTGATTTTATTGTTGGAATATAGCACGTAAAACGTATGCCGATGAAGTCTGAGTAATCGACCACTTTCACTTCACTAGTCTGTACCAAAAAACTATCTGTACCAAAAAACTAAGTGCGGGGTGGTGCCACTACTGCTTGTTTATAGATTGTATCCATCGAGATGACGCTAATATGAACATTGTTTTAGTCTCAGGTAAATGTCACCCAAAGCAAGACAAGGCAAAGATAAGGCAACCACTTCCCAAAAAGGCAAGAAAAGAGGACGCAAAGAGCAAGGAGAATCATCCTCGATGCAAGTACCACACCTCATGTTCGGAATTAAATAGGTTTTAGAGGAGGAAACAACGGAATAGTATAGGAACAACAAAAAGAAGAAATATGTTCATGTGGACTTGATAAACAAGGAAAGCCTAGCAAAGAAAGAACCACGCATGTTGGCCAAGATCATGGCGTTACATCTTGATTTCATCTTCCGAGACATGGGAGAATGCAATCTCAATTTAACAAGAGAATTCTATGCCAACTTGTCACCGAAAACCATAGGAAGCGAGGTCAAGATTCGGGGCCAAGTTTTACAACTCAATGCGGATTTCTTCAACTCCTTTCTTGGCTTGCCTGCTATTGATCCATCACCATTCAAAGAGCTGTACAGTAGACCTCCATATAGAGCCATTCGACACACACTTTGTGGAACAAGATCCATGGCACGGTGGAGTAGACAAAAGGACACCGGACAACACAACACCTTCCCATATGCTCCTTTGAATAGAGAAGCAAGAATATGGCTGTGCATAGTCAACTCTTGCCTAATTCCAGGGACTCAGTACACCAAGATAACAAGAGATAGAGTGTGCTTGGTATACGCATTGATGATGAATGTCCCTATCAACATTGGAGCAATTATTCGATCCACAATGCGGAAAGCTAGGCTACACAAGAGGTCCCACTTCAGTTTTGGCAATCTGTTGACCGGAATATTGAGGAAGGAAGACATCGAAGAGGAACCGGCTGATCATAAACTCCCACACAACCCAAAGAAGGTTGATCTCATGAAGGTTAAAGATGCTGAAACCACGCATGGAGTCAACCTTACAACTTCAAAAAGGCATGCTCGAGATGAGAGTTTCTTTTGCCATCTTTATGGCGTGACTCGGTTTACAATGATGAGCGGTGGCCATGTTCCAACTGCTGCAGAGCTCCAACAGTTGGATTATGACTACCCAATGAATGAGCACGCGAAGGCGATGTGTGGAGTAGGTACATATTTTGAGGAACCTCTTGATGACGATGTGCCGACCGATGATGATCGACGAATGCCAGACTCCGACATGGAGGAGAATTCTGATGACGACAACTCCAATGATGATTCCGACGAAGGAGGTATGACCCCAGACATAGAGGAGGAGTCCTACTAACCAGGTTCTTCTTATTTATTTTCCACTGAGGGCAGTGTGTCCCGTCTAAGTATGGGGTATTGGTATTTGCATGCTATACTTCTCTATCTGCATTTGCGTTTATGTTTGTTTTGTTTTTTTTTAGTAGTTAATTTTTTTTATTAGTTAATTTTTTTTTTAATTTTTTTTAACTTAACTTCGCATGAAATTATTCTAATAGGCAGCATGAGATTATGACAAGAGTTTGTGCTAAAATCATGACTATTGAGACGTTTAGGCTTTAATTGTGACTCACTATGTGATATTGTGTGGTTTAATTCCTTCATCTGTTGGGTCAAGAGTCTATACTACTCCCAATAAAGTCGACCATGTGCCTTGTGTGTGTGAGAATATAGTATATTCTGTGTCTGTGGCTGATGCTAGAACTTGCCTGGTATGTATGTAAAGCGAAAATAAGGAGTGCAAGTCTAGGAGATGATTTAGGCATTTCTTTGGCAACCTAAACTTGTTTACCTTCTTTTTACCTACCCATGGACATTATCCTAGTTAACCCCTTTGAGCCTTTAGCCTATTTTCTTTGACAACCTCATATGTAAGCCTAATCTATTTTTTCAAGACCGTAATTTGATCCAAATTCCTAAGTGCTTTAAAGTGTAAAGTCATGTGACAAAATAAGAGGAAATTAGGTGAGTATGATGCTTTAGAATGTAATGGTGCTTGAATTTGTTATGAAAAAGAATTTCTATCATAAGAGGTGTTATGAAAAACAAAAAAAAAAGGGAAAGGAAAACTGAAAAGTTTGTTATGTTTAAAATTGAAAAACAAAGGTGGAAAAAAGGGGTGGTAGAATAAAAGAAAGTAGAAAGGTTGTTTGAAAGAAAGGTATTAATGGCATAATGTGGTGTATTAACGCGCTTAGGAAAATTATCACTATTTCTGGCCAAAATAGTCCTACCCGTCCCTTAGCCTACATTACAACCTGTAGAAGACCTATTTGATCCTAAGCTTAGCATTCTGAAATTTAGTAGAGCATTACACTAAGGGAAAGCCTATGGTCATCAGTTGCAGCATATGAATTCTTTGTGAGAGCGAGAGCAAGGATACCCTTCTACCCATGTTTCGACATATATACGATGCTTGTGAGTGATTATGGGTAATATATTGTGAGACACACATGGTTGACGAGTTTTGGTTAGTTGTGTATGATTCTTTGTACCTTAACTTTTGTATACGAATTAACTACCATCACGAATCTATGTTAGAGGTTAAATTGTTTCTAGTAAGTGATCAGAAAACTACTCTTTGTTGATAATTGCTATGCTTGTCTTGATGAATATTTTGCGTTGTTACTGTGAAACCCTAAGTCGATGTTTAGATGGGAATGATAGTTTGTTCGAGGACGAACAAAGATTTAAGTGTGGGGTGTTGATGATAGGCGAATTTACACGCCTATAGTGCTATATTTTACCCATATTTTAGCCAAAATTTGAGGACAAATTACATAATTCATGCACTTTTAGTCCTTTTTCCTGTAAGTGAGCTAAAAAACATGATTAGCAAGTTTTCAGGTATAAATGATGCAGATTTCAGCATTTATGGATAACTTGACGCCAAAGAAAGCTTCACAAAAGGAGGAAAGCAAAGCTTGGACGCCAAGGACCAAAAGTGACGCATGGAAAATCTGTCTCGGGCAAAAACAACAATTCTAAAGACTTTGGGGACTAGCAGTAACTTATTAGGATTAGGATAAGTACGCAGTATCCTAGTAGGATTTGGATAAGTAATGCCGTAGCTTAGTAGGAATAGGATATGGGTGTTATAAATACCCTATTTTGCTGGAGATTTTTATTATTCCCATCCATCCACCATCCATCCATCTATCAAAACAATTCTCCACCACCCTCATCCCTATTCCATCTTTCCCCTTTCTTTATTATTTCATTGTTGACATTATTTTTTATCTATTCAATTCTTAAATTCCACAACAAGAGAAACACTACTTTGAAAGGGAGTTCACGCCTAAAGCCATACCACACCATACTACACGTGAGATCTTTATTGTGGTATAATGATAATGTCTATTGTGATTTCCATCGCACTCATGAGTAGCTAAACTTCTCTGTTGGGGTTATGGAAGCCTTATGAGATACTATCTATTGCTACGAGTTTGTGAATTCGTGACACGTATGCTACTAATATCATTATTCTCTTCATCTTAATCTAAATTTTTTGTGGTTGCAAACGCATAGAATACGCCAGTATAGCATTAACTTGTTCGAAAGAAAAGTTATATGTCTGGAAAAGAGATAATGTCAAGGTAATAGGGTCCCATCCCCTATTAAAAAGTTAGTGCCGTAATTGGATTAACCTCTTGGAGAATTTGTACCGTTAGATACGCTGTAAGCTCGAAAGAGTTACAGTGAAATAGTCCTTGTTTAGGTCGAGAGACGCTTGGATTTACCGTCGAATACAATTCTCTATAAGCACATGGATGTCTGAATTCCGCATAACTAATAGCCAATAGAGACGTACAACTCATAAGGTCGACATAACCCCAATTTCTCAATTCTCATTGTTTTACATCTTACCAAACATTCTTACTTTTTACTTTGCTATTTTCCGTTTTTACCTTATTACTTTGGTTACATTACTTGCACGACAAAACTTCCCCCTTTTTACGAGACTTGCACTAAAAGTCTAGTAATCTTTGCTTACTTGTTGACCAAGCTATTCCCTGTGGGATCGATACCCAACCCAGTTGGGTTATATATTTGACAACGACTGCTTTACACTCCTACGAGATTTGTATATTGAGCGTTATCCATGGGTTTGTAATTTCCCTAGCTGAGGGCCTGGGAATGGCTATTTAAATACCCATTTCGAATGAGAATTTGCCATCTTCTTCCTAATATGGTGTGCTAATCATTAATTGGTCTTGGTGGATGACTTGGGTGCTTGGTTATCTTCTTTTATCATGATTATCTTCTAATTTAAGGTAAGAATCCTTTGAATTCATACTTGAATTTTACTAGTTTTGACCCAAAACTTTAATTTAGCTTAGAGCTTGATTTTAACCCAAAGTATGCTTAATTTTTACCCATTTTTTGAGATTTATAATTCCTTATTCATGTGTGAACATTGGGTTGGCCTCGAAAACTCTTTTTCTGTATGTGGAACCTACTTTAGGTTTTGGTGTCATTTTTGGACCCGAATCATAATAATGCAATATGGGTATCATTAGACACATATTGATGAGTAGATTATGATTTTATTAGTATGATGGTATTTTGGGATTGTGAAGAAAAGTCGAGCATGTGGTGCATGATGTGAGGTTTTTGCAGTTTGACTTTGAGGTAGGCTTCTGTCAACTCTTCTTCATAGATGATGTGTGATATATATTGCGTGTGGATTTGAATGTTAGACTTCTTTATAAGTAGAATAAATTATCCTTGATTATTGATGTTTGGGGATTAGATAAGGATTTTGGACCACAAACATGGTATGTTTATAACCTTTGAGAATCTATTTGCCTTCTCCCTGGTTTGGATTAGTTTGTAACATAGATACGATATGATACTAGGTTGGGATATGGTTTTAGCGTTGGAAGAATGATTAGCATATTTTGATCTTATTGGACTATTGTGGTAGTATTGAAATCGTGATTTAGGTAGAGTGGAATTAAATGCCCTTGTTTCTAGATGAAATTCCTTTCTTATGATTGGTTGTGGCTTGCTTGACATCTAGAAGTTGCACTAGATACCTTAGCCTAATTTGGGGCATAAATTTGCCTACTTATGGAAATTGAGGATTAAAAGTGGGATTGTCTGGCCTACTTAGGCCAAAACTTGTATTAGCCTTGCAGACTTAATTGTGAATGGTAGGCATGATTGGGACTAGTAAACCTTAATATAAGGTTACTCCATGGCTTATTGAATGATGATGTACTTTTCCCTGGATGGTGATATTTAGGCCTATCAAGATGCTACTTCCATTATGATATGATGTTTGACCTATAGAGATGACATTCCTATTAGATATGATTGTTGGGCCTACAGAAATGCTATTCCTCTTAGATATGATTGTTGGGCCTATAAAGATGCTATTCCGCCTAGATATGATTAATGGGCCTATAGAGATGCTATTCCTCTTATATATGATTTTTGGTGCCTATAGAGATGTTATTCCCTTTAGATATGATTATTGGGCCTATATAGATATTATTTCTCTTAGGTATGATTGTTGGGCTTATAGAGATGCTATCTCCTCTTTGTTATGATTATTGGACCTATAGAGATTATATTCCTCTTAGATATAATAATTGACTGAGAGAAGGTGACGTTTCTCATAAGTCATAATGTATGACCTATTGACATAAGATATAAAATAGGTAATTACATGCTTATTACTATTATGCCTTCTAGATGTGAGTTGCCTCTTATATGAGAGATGATTACATACTTATTGATATTATGCCTCCTCGATGTTAGATGCCACCTATGTGAGAGATAAATACATTTTTATTGATATTATGCCTCTTATATTCAAGATGCCTCCTATATGTTAGATGATTTGAGATATTCTATGACTTATAAATATGATTATCGGTATGTATTTGGATATATATATATGGACCTAAGGCCGTGATTATGATGTTATGCTTATTTTTGTCAAATTATTAGGCTGAGGGACATGTTATGATATTAATTGGATATCCGAGAAGTGTTTATCATTATAAAGGATGCAATCACAGTTTATGAATATGCTATATATATGTTTGTATACACATCTCTCTGGTATGGGATGGAGGAAGATGCGGTATGGTGCTTATTGTTTCACTGATTTAATGCTAGTGATAGTATGCATAGATTTGGTACATTCATGATTATTATATCTTTAATTGATATGATTATAGCTGAAATGTGATCTTACGTCTGTTCTTCCTAATTAAGGGTTAAGCTATGTGGTATCTAGTAGTTTATTAGGTGACTATAACACTTGGTGACTTTATTTAAGATGTTGATTAGTTGTTAAATGAGGAGTGTGTATTAATGAGGCTAGATAATAAGAGATGTTAGTGATAACGGATGACTTGATAATAATGATGAGTAGTTGGTAAACAAGGATTAGTTGGTAAACAATAGTTATTTAATGAATGACATTAGTTAATAAAAGATGGTTAGATGTGAAATGATAATGTGTTGTCTAATAATGATTAACAAATATAAGATGATTAGTTGATAATGTTGATTAGTGGTTAAATAACGATTGTGGTCTAGCGATGAATATTGACTAGATGTTGGATATTGACTATTAATTATATAATGATTAATTGCTATCCTATAAGTATTATGTGAAGGATATTATTTAGGCTAATAATTAGAGATCATGTGAAGACTAGTGCATTAGTGGTTTAATGATAATAAGCGTTGGCTAGCTAATATTGAATAGTTAGGAAGTATAGACTAGTTAGATATTTTATGATGATACGATTATGATTATGAGTATACTAATAGGCTTGTAGATTTACCCTCCTTCTTCCATGCCTTGAGCCTGTGCACCTATGATATATTTATAAATATATGTGTATTGATATTTATGATTATATTGATAACCGACAAGGCTGAAGGATACTATGATGATTATATTGATACGCAATAAGGCCGGAGGATATTGTGATGATTATATTGATACCCGACAAGGCCGGAGAATATTTTGATGATTATATTAAAACTCGGCAAGGTCAGAGTATATTGTGATAATGATATTGATATCCATCAAGGCTGGAGGATATTGTGATAATAATATTGATAGATACAAGGCCGAAGGATATTGTGATATTAATTGTGTACTTTATATTCATTCCTACATGCGCATTGCCTTTTACTAGTATGCACCTATATCTACCAGCCAGTATGGGACGGGTGTATAGATATGAGTGAAGAGTATGCCTTGTGTTATTTTATGCTGATTTAACCTTTCGAGTTTAGGATGGTGGGGGTACACATAGGCCCGGCTAGGTATTTAGTGTTCTAGAGTAGCCTGTTATTCAACCTATTATTGATAATTTGTATCATTGTTATGATCATTATTATGGCTAGCTTATAATAGATTGGTCATTGATATGATATTGAGATTTGAGGTATGTCGAACTCTTCTATCCTATGATGGTAATATTATTCACAATTATTTCATGTCAGGCGATGTGGATTAGGAGCCCTGAGTATGATAGTATTAAATCCTGGTAGTATTATAATGAGGTCCTACAATGAGGATATGATGATCTAGGTTATGCTTTGAGATGAGCTCATGTTTATATAAATATATATGTAGCTCATGTTTATATAAAATTATATATATATATATATAGATATATGAAGATATGGTTCTACCGTTTATCCCTTCCTTCGCTGTTCATATTGTAAGCCATTTCTTCACCTTGTAGATTTCTATATATATATATATTTTGCCCATTATTTGTATATTGGCCTGGAATATATGGTATAGCATTGACGTCTATTAATTGTGTCTAGATTAGGATAGTTCACCTTAATAGTTCCTTAGTTTTATTATGTTAGACTCTTGGACTTGAGCAGGATTATTGTCCCTTATTATTCTAATTGACTTGTTATATGATTTATGAACTCTTGGGTGTAGATTCCATTCTGTTTTTATGCTGTATATATCTGCTTTATCTTTGGAGCTCAGTTAGTAGTTGCCTACTAAGTACTATTCATTTGGTACTCATACTATACTTCTGCAACATGCAGATCCTAGTACGGATTATCTCCGTTGATGTGTACATTGTGAGGAGTACCCAGGGTTCAAAGACTTAGAGTGAACACCGGACGTTCAGAGTATTACTCATCTCTGTCTTATGCATTATACTAGTCTCTATATTGTATACAGAGATAAGTTGTATCATTGTAACTCTATTGACATTTAACTTTGTACTCTTAATATATTAATAGCTCTTGTACTGATACCACCAGGTTTAGGGATTTTCATATGTATTGATCTTTACCCAATTTATCCCATATTCTTTTCCTTATATTATTGAGTAGTTTTTTACTTGCCATTTTGTACTATGGGTTGGCTTGCCAACTGGTGGGTTATGGCAGGCGCCATCATGACTTGAGATATTTAGGCCATGACAAATTGGTATCAAAGGCTAGGTTTCACCAGTGTTTTAGTGCAAGAGCTAAGTGTTACTAGAGTCCTAGGGATTGGTGCGGACACATCCGTAACTTATCTTTAGGAGGCTACAATGATATTTTAGGAAATTCACTTCTTGACTCCTTATCATGTGTCCATATTCCTATAAACCTCAAATAAATTCATTTACTCTATTCTATTCCCGAAGGACGATGCAACCTTATCAGTAGATGCAGACTGTAACACCCTAATTTTCTAAACCGAAATGCTACACGATGCTCATGACCCTGAAGGACCACAAACTAACCCATGACCGATATCTGTACCTGTATACTGCATAATATATCATAAAAATGTAGAAACATGAATATGAAGGACATAAGGTTTGAACTGAATAAATGTCTGATAACAAAATGTCTGAAAAAGGTATAACAATACCAAAATAAGTCATAAATACTGAAAATAATAAGATCTGAATATCTAATCTGACATCTAGTATGAAAGCCTCTAACTGAACTGAATAAGGAGTTGAAGGAACATGTATCTAACTAACTCTATCTATCAATTGAATAGTAAATGTAGCAATAATAATATCGTCCTCAAATAAGAAGGACTCACTGCAAACTCTAAACATTGGAATGCTATTGCTGATCTGGAGCTCGTGCCTCTGAACCTATGGTGTAACATAAGAGAAAACACCATAGCGCAAATGCGTCAGTACGTCTGAATATACTGACCATACGAGTGAGGTAGGCTAAACGCAAAGGGTTATATGCATGAACAATGCTGACTAATATGAATGTGAGAATACATACATGCATACAAAACTGTAACTGAACTCGTGGAGATACTGACTATTGAGTCTGAATACTGACAACATGAGTGTACTAATACTGAGATACTGAATAGATGAACAACTATTTCTGATAGTTCAAATTATAAAGAACTGGTCTAGTTGACTATGTCTGACAGTCCTGAAGCTGAATACTGATATCATGAATTTAGATAACTGATATGACTGATACATGAGTTTAAAATATTGATATAACTGATATAACTATGATGATCGACCTAACCGATGTAACTGGTACTGAGCGACTGTATCTGACAGTCTAAGTTTTGATGGAGTAACTAAATTTAAGATCAGTCCTATCTAGCGGGTGATCATGAGTATATTAATAATAAGGATGATTTGACTTAGTCTAAGTCAGTCCTATCTAGCGGGTGATCTTTAAATCTAATGATTCTGATACTGATTAATCATAGTTAAGATCAGTCGTAGCAAATGGGTGATCTTGAAGTCTATTTACAATGATAAGCATTGAATGTATCTAACAGTATTAAATTTGTACAACTGAACTGTGGGATGTATTCATTTAACCGACATGCCCCATACTACACTGACTGGGGTCCAATCTCTGCCCTAACTGGAATGGTGTCAGTATCGCGCCACCAGTAAAGACAACTGCTGTAGAGTCAGTCCTAATCTAGCGTGTGACTCTTGGGATCAGTCCTAAATATATAAATATGTGACCCCTAAGAATGTCAGTCCTATCTAACGGGTGACATCTCATATCTACGCTGACTACGTAGTTCTAGAACTTAGGGATTGCTTCTAAGGATCTCAGTCCTAATCTAGCAGTTGAGTCCCCATCCCTAGGCTCACTCGGTGATGAATCCTACTCCCATCTGAAAGACACTGAAATGGATAACTAAGTAAAACTGAATAACTGAACTGAACTTATTAGCTGAACTAATACTGATTAACTGAACTGATACTAGTGGTATTATTTAGCGGAGCTAAACTAAGTTGATTAAGTTCCCTTGACTGAAGGAACGTTCTGAATTCTGAGAACTGACTGAGAGTACTAAAATTACTGAGATTGCTAGGAATACTATTGTTACTGAGATCACTGAGATTACTGAGTACTGAGGTTACTGAACTATTGAGTCTGCTGAGGTTTCTGAGTTTTCCTGAGTCACATGACTGACTGAATTCTATAGATCATGGTTTGACTGAGAGTATCGTGATAACATGACATGGCTCTAGGCACGCAACTATATTATGTTGGGTACAAGTACTCCCAGGACTCAATGGAAGAAAACTGACACACATGGCTGACTTGAGTACGTGACCAACATCAATAATCCATAATGTCATAACTTGGGGAATTCCATGAAGTGCATGGATATCATACATTTTGTACATAAGACTAGTTCATGAACATCCCAACAAAATTTACAAGACACAATATCAACATGAAAATCATTGGAACATAGGGGCATATCATGAATCCTTCACTTAGTCACAATTTAGCTATATTGCATGATTTCTAGTTCCTTAGGCATTTTATCAAATACCTTGCACGCACTCTTTTAAGGTATAGGTATATTTATCAATTCGACCATCTTAATCCATCCAAAATTTATGGGTTTCAACTAACCTATTCACATGCTTCATGAAAAATACATCAAGATACAACCTTGAATCCAAACAAAAATCATCAACATGAATATAGTCATAATACGACAAGAAAATCACAATTTATAATTTAAAACATGATTCTTGAGCTCCATGGATGAAAGGAACCTATGGATGAACACTACGCATACATTAAAGCTTGATCTTGAAAAAGATCTAATATTTCTGAAGGTTCCTGAAGAAATCCTTAGGATTTCTCTTGAATTTTCTTGACTAGGGTTTAACCCCTTTGGGAAAGAATATTCTTGTTCCTGAGGAGATGATCTCTAGAGAAAACCCTAATCTTGTGGTTGAAAGTGTATGAAAGAGTTTTTTGAGATGTTTTAACTAAAGAGAATGAAAGATAATACGTTTCTTAAGGGTTATAAGTCATGGGAAGTGAAGCTAAAAGACCAAAATACCCTTATGAAATAAATTCCCAGTTGCTGAAAATAATATCTGATGACATTTGTGACAAGGCATCAAAAATGTGACAAGCCGTCAAAAATATCGTCACACAGGAGATGGAATTGATGGTTTCTGCCTAAGTTTGATGATATTTGTGACAAGCCATCAAAAATATGACAGGACATAAAAAATGTCATCACACAAAAGCTGGATTCTGCCTAAGGCTGACGACCTTCGTGATAGGGCATCACAAATATAGTAAGCTACCACGAATGTCGTCACTTAGGAGCTAGTTTCTGCCTAAGCCTGACAACCTTCGTGATAGGGTGTCAAAAATGTAGTAAGCTACCACTAATTTTGTCACTTAGGAGCTGGTTTCTTCCTAAGGCTGATGACCTTCGTGATAGGGCGTCACAAATATGGTAAGCTACCACTAATGTGGTCACACTCTTTCCATCCTGACATACTGGAGTAAAATAGGAATAACTCTTTGCTCCGATATTGGATTTAGGTGAAATTGGTATCATTGGAAATCTAATTAAATTATCTATATGTTGACAGGTCATGATCTCAAAATATTAAGTATAATGAGACATATGCTTGTTTGAAGTTGACTATACCAATATCCTTCTCAAGAATTCAATTGATAAGGAATATTTTGATTCGTCTGATAGCTGGGAGTTATTTCAAGCCTTAATATACATCTAAATTAATCATAAAAATATAAAAGAACCATGATTCACTATGCGTGATCTTGGTACATGGCTCTAATATTAGATTGGATTTTTTGGGTATTACAATATCTCCCCCTTGGAAACATTCGTCCTGAAATGGTGACTTCTTGAGAGGGGAGAAAATATAAAATGATGCATATATAGCATGAATGACTGATCATGATTTCATGGCTGACATGACTGAAAACTGAGCATATTATACTGTACGTGCATATCTGATGCATGGGTAGCTGATTTATGAATGTGGGACTGAGTGTTTTGATAAACTGAGTTTCTTAAATGGAGAATGCATATCTGATGTTTAACTGATAAGTTGAATCCATGCATATCTGATGCATGATTATATGAATGACATGATACGTGAATGCATGACTAAAAGTACTGATAAGCTGGCCACGTATATCTGATTCATGAATACTGACTGAAATGACTCACGAATATGCGACTGAACATGCAATGATAAAGGCACTAAGATTGAACTGAAACATGAGAACATGACTGAGTCTTCTACGTGACATATGGACTAAACATCATGAACTGAATTAAACCTCTGAATACTTGACTTACAGCTGAGTTCTAACTTGAGGGTCAACTTATGAGTACCTTCTATTCTAGATTGAATTCATTATGCAAGGAGAAACTAAAAGATCTAAGACATGAGAGCGTTAAGAGAAGGTGGGTATCTACCCCTTGGGACGCTATGTCCCTCATTAAAAATCCAAGATTAGGACCACGTCGGTGCATACGAGTACTCCTAAACCCCCTAGGTGTTCCTTCATTTATGAGCCATTATGCTAGAGAGGAGAGGTCATTTTACATCCTGCCTTTGCAAGCCATCAAGCTGGAGGAGGTATATACACCGTGTTACATTATGGTACTTGGATTAGTTATGGTATTATAGATTCTCTTGGCATTCATTCTTATATGTGCATTGCCTATCACTAGTATGCCTTATATCTATCAGCCTTATGGGAGGGGGTGCATAGGTAAAAGTATAAGTACTACTTATGGTTTACTATATGGTGTTTATATCTATCAGACTTTTGGAGGGTTGCATATGGATAGGCTCTGACTATTATCTGCTAATTGTTGATTAAACCTTTTGAGCCTATGATGGTGGTAGTTTATGAAAGGTTTGATTAGGCATTATTTGTTCGGGTTAATCATTACATTATATTGAAATGGTTGATTATTGTACTAGTATTGAGATTTAAGGTATGTTTTTGATTCTCTTATCTTGCATTTATTTTATTATGCATGATCATTCTATGGTTATGTATTATAGTTTTGGACTCTGATTATGTTAGCAATACTTTCTAGTTGATTAGGAAGCATTGAGATGCTACTGTGATTACTTAGGTTGTACCTTTGAGTTACATATATATATGTATATCTATCTATGTGTAGTGATGGTATTACTATATATGCCTTTCTTCATTTATTCATGTTTATCCATTCCTTGTCCTTATATACTATTATGGATCCTTATTCTGCTCTTTAGTTGTATGTTGGCCAGTGATATATGGCATATTGCTTAGGTTCCTAAGTATGGCTAGAATAGGATTGTTTATCTTTATTGCCTCAGTAACTTTACTATGTAGTTTGCTGGAGATTTAGGTGTAGTTTACATTTCTGCTTATATGTTATTATATTTGCATTATCTTTGGAGCTTAATCAATAGTTGCCTTCTAAGTATCACGTGTTTGGTACTCATACTATACTTCTACAGCCTATAGATTATAGTATAGGTTCTCACTATTATTGTGTGCATCATGTGGGGTTGATATGGTTCAAAGACATAACGTGAGATCTTAGCATTCGTAGTATTGTTATTCTGTCTCTTATGTACTAGACTAGTCTCTATGTTGTATTCAGAGATAGATTGTATTAGTAAATTTATTTAGCACGTCATTTTGTAGTCTTATTATATTAGCATTCTTGTACTGATTCCACCAGGTTTTGGGACTATTTTAATTTTTTTATTCTTTTGATATATTTATTCTGCATTCATTCTTTTTCTCTCTTGGTAATATGTTATTAGTCGTTCTAGACTATGGGTTGGCTTACCAACTAGTAGGTTATAGTAGGAGTCATCATGACTTGAGAAATTGGGTTATAATATATTGGTATCAGAACCTAGGTTCACTGGTGTATTGGTATAAGAGATAAGTGTCTAGTAGAGTCATGTGAATGAATACAAAGACATCTATAACCTATCTTTCAGAGGCTATAGAGCATTCTTAGGAAATTCTATTCTTGACTCCATATTGTTTTTCCATACTTCTATGAGACTCAAATATATTTTTTGACTTTATTCTGTCCAAAATGGATTATGTTAGGTTGTCGATAAATACAGATGGTACTTTGGCATTTATTTCCAAAGCCTTAATACAGTGTCAGACCAGGGAATTAAGGAAAATATCGAAGATCTTTAACGTTAGCTAGAGGATTTAGGGCCAACCCAGGCTCCAGTGGAGCTCATGACTATTTATCCTATCGAGGTTTACCAATGAGGATCCCAAATATTTTTGTAGATACCTCACATCTAAGAATGACATTCTATTCATTGAGTAGTTCTCATTCCAGAGTTGGGTTTGTTTGTGTTTATCAAGTTTTCTTATCAGTTTCAAAGTATGAGATTGGATTCCTTGAGTGGTCCAGGCAAAGTTTTATACTTTATCCTTCAGAGCATGACATGGTGTGTGGGTTTATTAGAGAATTAGCATTACCACTTTATTTGGTAGTGGAATATTTAGTAGCAGCTGGGTCTTCCTTCTCTTAGGTTTTTGATCACATGAGGGCCACAGAGAGAGTATGTATTGCGACTTATTGATATGGTACTAAAAGGTTGTATCATCAGTATAGTATTATTAGTATTCCATCTGAGAGTGAGGATCCTCTTGGTGGAGGTTATCTTCAATTGCAGCCTATTTGTTCTACGGAGTGTATGGGTTTTTAGTATGAGTATTTGATATGAGTTTTTAGGGCGTGGCAGTCATTTTGGATTAGTAAGAATGGTATTTAAAAGTATTCCAAGAACTTGTTATGGATGTGGCTAGCTAGGACATTAGTGTAGAGAGTGCCCATATGCGAGTTGATTGTTTAGAGAAAATTAGCATATGTTCTTGCCAGCCTAAACTATTTTAGGTGTGTTATGATTGTAGGGAGAATTTTTATTTCAATAGAGAGTGCCCTCGGTGTCAATTGGTTATCCAGTTGGGGCTAACTCAATTTTTTCACTAGGTTAGGGCTTTAAGAGTTTTCTACAATTGTAGAGATATCAGCCACTAGTCCAGAAAGTGTTTTTGGCTTGGGATTATTGGTTGTTTGGCTCATTCATATCCTTCTTGTAGTGTTGTGGCACTTTCAGTTAGAGGCAGTGCACTTAGCACCTCAGTTTATGATTCTAATGCTCAGTTCAAGTTTGGACCCACTCAAATTGATTCATCCTTGGGTGCATCAAGAATGTGACTTAAGATTTCACTGTAATAGGTGCTTTTATATTTCCTTCTTTTACCTTTTCATCTGAATGTAATTGGATTCTTTTACCCATCTATGATTGTATGCCTTAGTATGTTTATCTCAATTGTTGTTTGTCTTGATATGAAGTTCATGATTATATGACTACCTCCGTAGATTATTTCTTTTAGTAGTGGATGGAGTGGATCAGTGTTGATATTTTCCCTAGGGTGTAGCATTTGTGTTCAAGTCCCATTTAGTTTAGCATATTGGTCTTCTTGTGGCCCTATAGTGGTACTTGTTGTTAATTTTATTTTTGTACTGCCTATTCCTTATATGAATGTTTATACTACTATTTTTATTACTATCAGTATTTTGATGTTAATAGATCCTCAATTGGTAGACGGCTAGCTGGCACTATCTAGTAAGAATTTCCATTCCTCGTGGTTCTTATTTGTTGGCTTGGGATAAGCTTGGTTGGAAGATTTCTCTTTTGTAGCAAGGCGATGTTGGTTGTTTTTCTCTTGTGTCGGGTATTCTAGATCGATAATGGAATGGTTTTGTTGTGGTTCTAGAGTTGGCGATTAGGTTGTAGCCCATTTCTGAGATTGATCGATTTGGAGTTCGTTTTTAAGATTTTGCTAGTTCATCTCTCGGTAGTGGTTTTAATGTTAATATCAAGAGGTTTTAGATTCATCTTTCAAGTTTGTCGGGTTCGTCTCCTGGTGATGGTTTGTTCTTAGTATTACTGTGGCGTTAGATACTTTGTTCTTTCCGTGATGTGGTTCTTTTTTTGAGTGGAGTTAGAGAGTTGGGGTAGGTGATCACTCCTATGACCATTTCCTAAGTGGATGAATTGAGTATTCATTGTCGAGATGGAGTATTTGATTGACAAGTTTTCACTAAGGTTGCATTTCTCCAAGTCGCTAGAGATTTGGTTTTTGTTGGCGCAGTTTGCATCCTTGGTGAGTTCTTGAGTATCCTTTGGTGTTTAATGCCTCCCAGCAAATATGGAATTGATTTCTTTTGCTTTCAGCCATTTATTTATCCTTCTTTGTGATTTTGTTCTTCATCTATATTTTGGTTTTGGCCCCAAAATGATCTAGTAAGGATATGTCTAATTTGGAAAGTAAGGTTGATTTGGTTATTTGGCCTTAGTTCTGAATTGTTTGCTCGGTTTTGGTTTTGACGACTTGGAATGGCAATTTAGAAGTTATGACAGGTTTGGAGTTGAAACACCCTGGTTTCTGGACCTTAGAAAATTTCCTTTATTTTTGGTTTCTGGGCAAGACACGACTTAGGGGAACAAGTCATACACTTAGGTATAAGTGGTATAGTCAAGTCATATGTTGACCAGTGTTGGTTGGTGGGATGTATGTAGTTACTGGTATGGGTACGATTTGGGTGGTACGAGTCGTATCTATGGATATGGGTTGTTTGGTTACTTCACTTAACCTTAGACTTGGTGATAATGCCCAAAATACAGCCCCTCCCCCCCCCCCCCAATTGAAGGATAAAGCGGTCGTTGTCAAATATAGTAACCCTTGGGGTCGAATCCTATAAGGAATACATCAAAAATCTATCTCGAATTTATTACAATTACTAGGCAGTACAAGAAAGTGAAAAGGGGGATTTGTTAAAATAGAAAAAAGGAGAATTGGTTGTTCTTCATTGTAAACAATAGAAGACGAACACTAGGCTTGTGTTCCCCCTGGCTTCTAAACTCCATAAATTTCTCGCGATCAACCCAACTATTCTGTTGTTCTGCATGAAAATCCTCCAAGATAAGTATTATCAACTGCCGGGTAAGCTAGAAGATAAATTTCACCTTTTCACTTGGTTATCGTTTTAGGGTGTAGTCATGTTTCCCCTTTCTACGGCCTTAGATGGAATGCTTGGTTTTCGCATAACAAATCCCTGTCTTAACTTCTTTGACCAATTGCAATCTTCTTAGTTATTGAATAAATAAGAATACAGACTATTTCAAGGTACGACTGAAACTTAAGATTAATTATTGCGAAGAAGATTAAGATACATACAGCCCTAGAATAAATGAATATCACACTTCCTCGACGTAGCTAATCTGCCGATGTTCCCACAACCCTAGCTAAGAAACTTAGTTGTTCATATTTATGGGATCTATCATGGAATCCACAGACAAAATTACAAAATCATTCTCCAAATAATGAGGGATAAATCCCAAAGTCTTAAGTTAAATAACAAACCAAGAACAAACCACGAATAATAATGAATACATTGGATTTCGAAATTGGTAAATGTTTTATTGAATGAATGATGAATAATTAATAAATAAAACAAAGCCTAAAGGTTATTTATAGATTACAAAAACCAAATCCTAATTAAAGTAGGCAAACCCTAGAAATCAATACCTAATAAAATAGGAAACCACTATAAATCAAATCCTAAATAAAATAGGACAACATAATTATCCATAAATAATAGGAGTGTAATTGGGATATATGGAAACCGCAGGAAACAAATCCCAACTAAAATGGTATAGGATACTTAAGTCAGCACTAGGTACGACTCGGGTCAACGAATCATGTGGTTTGCATACAAGTCATAGGACCCAGTCGTATGCATTCCAGTAGCTCATCTCCCTAGGCTTCAACATTTTGATCTTCATATGACTCATCCTCACGAGTCGTACCTAGATCATATTACTCACGGACTTTACTCGTATCCACCTGGGACTTCTTCCTTTCTTCTTCTTGAATATTCTTCTTCTTACGGTTGGATCATATGAGTCAGACTCAGAATTTTGAGTCATATTATTATAACTCTTAAACTTTCTCAGATATTTTTTGATGACTTTAGATACATATTGGTATCACAAATAGCTTTAAGCTTATACGAATGTGAAAACATTCCATAACGATTAAGTTCTTGTGAATAATATAGCTATCGTCATCTTCAACCATGCATACCATTTTATGTACTTATTATTTTTTATCTCAACACCAATGAAAAGGTATACAATTGAATTATCTTTCCAATGATACCAATTTTTCCTTAAACCAATATCAGGGTGAAAAGCTATAGCCAAAATACTAAAGCATTGTCCAAGTTGTGTCAAATTTGTCCGAGGTACGACTTGTAAGGCTTGTCCAGGATACGACGCGTACAGACTCCTTACGGGTCATTAGAAGGAAGTCGTAACTTGGGAAGTATAGGCTTAAAATGGGTTTTTAACTACGATTCAAGCCACTTTTCATAGTTCCTCTTGCATTTAGCATTCAAAACCTAATTTCCTGCAAAATACTCCTAAAAACACATTAAATCTAACAACATAGCCTTAAGTACATGCATATTCTTATAGTTAAGAATTGTAAGTGTTATATTTCTATAGCACATCAAGATCTTTAACTTATAATGTTGCATGTAATTAGGCAACAAAATATATAAAAATAATATGACGATGCTTAACCATGAGAAACGTAAGATACCTATGGCAGTCAATCATCAATTTTAGCTCGAAACACATTACCCTCTCTGAGTTCAATCATGCATTAATGAAGCACATCAATGTGATGCAAAGGAATAAAGCTATGCCATTATACTAGCAACAAATAACCATGCATATATATAAGTTACACTATCCAATTAAGTAAGCAACTAGCAATACAACCCATGTGCCCTAATATCAAAGAAGTCTCTCCTCACTCATATATGAAATCAAGTATGTCAAGTGGGTATGGTCAAGAGACACTTACTCTTAGAAAGACGTTGCAATCAATGCATGTCAAATACCATAGGCTTTCCCTTATTTTCTTTACCTTAGTTTTCATACAGTCAATTTAGGATCACTATAGGACTTTATTCAGCTTGTAATGTAGTCTTGGGGGCTGGTATGGTACGTATGGCTATATGAAGTGAATAATCCTCCTTGGCACTACACTAACTTTTGGTTTCGCACACATCAACCATATTTTCCTTCATTCATTTCCTTTCTTATTTCTCCCTTTCTATTTTAAAGCATATTCATGTTGGGTGTGATCCTTATTATCTCTTTTTCACTTTTTCACAACTTTTCTTTACTTTTTCTTTTTCTTTTGTTTTTCTGCCACACCCAGCCTTACTTTCTTTTATTTTATTTTACCCTTATTCATACCCATTTTACATCACACACCTTTATGATAGCCACCCTCAACTTAGACAATGTTCCTGAGTTGAAGTGCATAATGTCCACGAAGGACTAAGACCAAACTAGGTTCATTGAATAAAAATAGGAAAGTGAAAAGGTGTAACAAGAAAATAGGCTATAAGGCTCAACACAGGATCAAGGGATATTATTTCACAATGGGAAGGACATTTAGGCTATAAGTGGACTAATATCAAAAATGGCATACGATCCTTTTCCAACCGACTATCCTACAAACTAGGCAAGACTAACCGAGAAAGTTCTAAATTTTATGTACAAAGGGAACTCGGTAGTATCTCACACGCATGGCATACAGTTACATCACAATCTACTACCTATCTGGTTCTTGCAATTGTCAGCAATGATTATCACGTTCCTGATAATAATGCCATAAAAAAATTCACAATAGTCGCATATAGATTCATATCACATAGTTACCAAATAGACAATTGGAAAGGTATTTATCATTTATCTCAATAATCAACAAAAATATGTCAACTGCCCTACATACTTATTTATTTTCAAGTTAACCACAAAACATCACAAAAAAAATACAATATACCTAAACATGTCGGCTATACTAGGAAAAGGACTCCTGGGAAAAAAGGAATGACAATAAAAACCCCAAGAAGACATCAAGACCCACAAGTAGACCCACCCTCAACTTAAAATTATGCATTGTCCTCAATACATCAAACTAAAAAAAGAGAGTTAGAAACATACATATGGCACCATAGGTGCAGAGATCTAACGTCAATCACGCAATACGAATACAAATAACAAAATACCTTGGGTTGCCTCCCAAGCAGTGCCTGATTTAACATCGCAGCATGACAGAACATTTTTTGGTACTCAAACATCCCAAACAAGTCCATGGGTACCTTGATTACTCAGACTTTATCAGGGTAGCCCAATAGTTGGCCTTTAGATTTCTCTTTTTATTTTGAACTTATGAATTTCACCCCTAATTGATTTTCTGATTTCCCATTATGCTCATAGGGTGGAGGTATAATGCCCAAAATATACCTCTATTTAAAGAATAAAATTATCGTTGTTAAATATAGTAACCCAACTAGGCTGGGGTCAAATCCCAAAGGGAATATGTCAGAAATCTATCTTAAATTTATTATAATTACCGGGCAGTGAAAGAAATTAAAATGAGGATTTATTAAAATAGAAAAAAAGAGAAGAATTGGTTGTTATTGGTTGTAAACAATAGAATATGAACACTAGGCTTGTGTTCCCCCTAACTTCTCAACTCCATAAATTTTTTGTGATCAACACAACTATTCTGTCATTCTGTATGCAAAGCCTATAATATAAGTATTATCAACTGTCGGGTAAGCTAAAAGATAAAATTCACCCCTTCACTTGGTTATCATTTCAGGGTGTAGCTATATTTTCCATTGCTACGGTCTTAGATGGAATTCTTGGTTATTGCATACCAAATACCTGTCTTAACTTCTTTTACCAATCGCAAGATTCTTGGTTATCAAATAAATGAATAAACAGTCTATCTCAAGGTACGATCGATACTTAAGATTAATTATATCAAAGAAGATTAAGATACATACAACCCTAGAATAGATAAATATTACACTTTCTCTATGTAGGTAATCCGCCAGGGTTCCCACAACCCTATCTAAGGAACTTATCCGCTTATATTTATGAGATCAATCATGGAATCCACAGATAATATTACAAAATCAATCTCCAAATAATGAGGGATAAAACTCAAAGTCTTAAATTGAATAATAAACAATACATTGAATTTCGAAATTGGTGAATATTTTATTGAATGAATGATGAATAATAAATAAATAAAACAAAGCCTAAAGGGTATTTATAGATTACAAAAAATAAATCCTAATTAAAGTAGGAAAACCCTAGAAATCAACTCCTAAATAAAATAAGAAAACACTATAAATCAAATCCTAAACAAAATAGGACAACATAATTACCATACATAATAGGAGTGTAATTAGGATTTATGGAAACTCTAGGAAACAAATACCAACTAAAATCTAATATAAAATAGTTAAAACATGGGCAAGCGTAATGTAAAGAAAAGAAAGGAAAGTACAGGGTATAGAAAAAGAAGAAGAATAAGAAAAATAAGTTCTAGAAAGCAATACTTGGCCCAAGTGGAATGTGCTTTGAATAAAAATGATGTAAGGGTGGAAATAAAAGAAGTTAACAATAGAGGACCCCAAAAATTTCGTAGTGTCCAGGAGGCTTAGACGCTTTAAAAATTCATGTGTATCATACCATCCCCAAGCCTACATTATAAACCAAATAAAGTCCTATAGTGATCCTACTGTGACTGTCTGGCAACTTAGGAAAAGAGTATAAGGGCAAGCTTATGGTATTTTGTGCACACCAGTGATACTTCTTTGTGTGAGAGAGAGTTATTCTTATATCCCTAAATAGAGGAGTCTATCCATAAGGAGTAAATGGGATTTCGTTGATTGTGAGTGTACATGGGTTTTATTGCTAGGTTGCTAGATTGTTTGATAATTCTAAAGCATGCATATGCCCTAGTGTCTATTACTAATGTAATGTCATCATCGGATTCTTTCATGTTTCTACATGTGCTAAATTGCTATATGCAAGTATGAGTTGAAAAGTTGAAAATCTAGAGGGGAGAAATAAGATTTAAAATTGAATCCAAAGTCACTACCATGGGTTGTTTGAGATCCTCCTGATTGAAGCATTGCCTTTGGATTAGGAAATAGTATTTGTTTTTTTTTTACCTTAGGCATGAACTTAGGGTATTTTGTTGGATATGATGAACTTTGGTGTGAATTGCAAGTAAAATAGGTCTACAATAGTACTTGAATAAAAAGAGAAGAAGAAAATCTGAAAAAGACTGAATTTGATCGGTATACAAGTCAGACTCTAACTCGTAATCAATTTATGTGACTCGTATACCAAATCGTATGAGGAACAAAACCAAAAGACAAATTGAGAAACCAAGTATGAAGAAGATACGACTCAAGTATCCCAGTTGTAAGCCAGGATATGAGTAGTATGCTAAAGCTGTAAGTATAACAGAATCTAAGCTACTATCCAGGAATTGAAGTATCAGAAGGATACGAGTCAAAAGTCTGAGTATGACTCATATAGGGATGTCGTATACAAACCACTGTTCAAGACCAAGAAATGCTGAAGTACCTGGTGGATACGGATCAAGGAATTGAGTTGTATACATAGTATGACACGTAAGCCAAAGTCGTAAGCTGAACAGAGAATTAAATCCATAGGAAGATTAGACAATGGAATAGTTACGACAAGGCAGGGTATGACTTGTAAGCTAAGGATGTGAGTAAGGATCGAGTCGTACTAACTGCCAACTTAGCTTTACATTACCCATTTTAATAGGATTTTTGTGTTATTTTGAGATACTATAAATATCCTAGGATTTATTTTTTATTAGGTTACACATAGTGACATTCTTTTACGCATTATTACATATTATTACATACTTTTACAAATATTCTTGAGATTTTAGGATCTTATTCAATTAAAGACTTTGGAGTTTATTCATCTGATTCTTGTGAAATTGATTTTATGTGTTCTTCATTGTTAATCATGGTTTCTTGCACAAACAAGAGCAGTTAATCTCCTTAGCTAGGGTTGTGGGAACCCTGGTGGATTAGCAACGTAGGGAAAGTGTGAGATTTAATTGGTCTAGGGTTTCTGCATGTATCTTAATTCTTTTTCACAGTAATTAGCCTCAAGTAGCTGCAGTATCTTAAGATTGTATGTATTCATATCCATTCACTAACTAAGAAGCTTGCGATTAGGAAAATAATATTAAGTTAGAGATACGTTAAACAAGTATAACTAAGGTCATAGCAAGGGGAAATAAAGAGTCACCCTTGAGATGATAACCAAGTCAAAAGGGGCGAAATTTATCTTTCAAGCAGGGGACAGTACCTATATTGTAGGATTTGCAATCAGAACAATAAAATAATTGGGTTGAACATGAGAAATTTATGCAGTTGAGAATCCATGGGGAACAAAAACCAAGCATTCATCTCATATTAGTTTCAACTCGATCGCACTTAAGAATTGGTTATTATTTTCAATTGATAACAAAACTCCCCCATTCACTTTTTTGTACTGCTTGAGGATTACATCAAGGGAAGCAACTATTCGCATTTTCCTTGTGGGATTGACCCCAACCTTTTTAGGTTACTATATTTGCAATCAACCTTATTATACTTCTAGTGGAGGTATAGTTTTGGGCGACATTAAATTTTGGTGTCATTGCCGGGGAAGACGGTTTGAGTAGTGAATTAAATTGGTGTTCACAGGTTTTTACTTTTTTGTTTTGATTTGGCATACACCGGTGTATGCTAGGTATTAGGAGTAGAGTCAATTCCTTACTCCTTTTTGATCCATGGCAAGAAAGAATCCTTCAAACACCTAGAAAGATGTCAGGACAAGTTTGTGATAAGCTGAAAGATCCCCTACTTATAGACCTAAATGCGGCACTCCCGCGTGTCCTATTAGATCCATAGAATATTGCAAAAATACAAACACAACAACTATTGGAGCAAGAGCATACAGAAGTAGAAGAAGCTAGACTTACTGCAGAGATAGCAGTAGCTTACCAAGGATTTATACGACCGAGATAGGTTTTTGATCACCGGGTTCAAAGAAGCAAGGCTCCATTTGTTCTAGCATATCAATACTTAGACCCATTTGAGAAAGAAGATGAAGATCGGGGTTATGTTGAGCCTACAGAGTTTGGAGCTATTTTTCCTCCTCCTTTAGCCTCTAATGTGAAGATTTATATCACTAGTGCTATGATCCAATTGCTAAATCTGAAGGGTGTGTTTTAGGGAGCTGCAAAGGATGATGCAAACATGCACCTCACAAATTTTCTCGAGATATGCACAAATTAAAATATTCTAAGGGTTAATCAAGAAGCATTAAGATTGAGGCTGTCTCCATTTTCTTTAACTGGAGAAGTTTTTTTATGGCTAGGGGAACTTCCAATAGGATCTGTCACTACTTAGAATAAGTTGAAGACATAGTTTCTGAGCCAATTCATCCCTCCTACACAGATGTTATAGTTAAAGAATGAAATTTATAATTTTAGATAGTTACCTACAGAGTCTATGTATGAGGTATGGTTTTAATTCAAAAAGAAGTTGAGCATGGTACCAAATCACAAAATTAAAGTAGCTAACTTATCTGAAATTTTCTAGCAATCATTGAATGATATCTCTAGAGCTATGATAGATAATATTTTAGGAGGAGCATTTATACGTCTTCGCTGGGAATCTACAAAGGAAATGCTAGATGATATTGTGGTTACCAACAGAAGATGGTATACTTGAGATTCAAAATATGGTGTTGGTACTTATGCCATTAGAGCAACAGATACGTATAGAGAAACGAATGATATTGTATCATAAGAGGTTACATAGCTTCGCATAGATATTGGGCTGCCTATGAAATAATTTGTCTGAATAAGTGTTGAGAAGGTGAATGCAGTAGTGGCACAGGGTTCTACCTCTAAACCAATTGAGATTGAATCTAAATAAGAGGCAAAGTATCATGATCATAGATTGACAGATTTCCAAGCCCGGGGACAAGGGAATCAAGGTCGAAACTATTATAATGATAGATATGGAAATATGAGCATAGATAGAGATGGTGACTGGTGGCCTAAGGAGGACTATAAGGAGAAGAGTGACAGTTATATTCCACTAGGGATTTGAGATACAAACTCCAGAATAAAGGCACTCTTGGACAACCTATTCAAAGGAAAATATAGTCAAGAAAACTAATTGAAGGACATAAAAGCCGATCTGTCAGGGTTGAACTAGAAAATTAAGTCACATGCTTCGGCAATCAAGCAGTTAGAGCAATAATTTGGTTAGATGTCAGCCACAGTAAATCAAAGATAGCCTAGTACTCTTCCAAGTAATATAGTGGTAAATCCCATAAATGATAGTCAATGCCATGCCATTACTACTCAGAGTGGTAAGGTTACTACAGATACACCTATACCCACATCTTATAAGCAAAAGAGAAAGGATGAGTCGATTTATGTTGGGAGCACTAGAAATCCAAATGAAGGATAAGAAAAAGGCTATAGAGCCTATGCAAAAACCCATTCCAAGACTGCAACACGCTATACTTTTCCTAGTTTAATTTAATGATGAGAATTTCAAGATTGGATTCAAGAGAGAATGACATTTTATACTTATAGAATTTTCCAGATTTAGACCCTCCAATGTGTAGGAAATTGAATTACCTTTCCAACAGTATAAGACTCGCCTTAATCTGATAATCGGATGAGAAGTTATGGCGATTTTAAGTTCCAGTCATAAAATACCATAATTTCAGTCACTAGCACATCACAGAGACAATTTAAATGACAATTTCCAATTTCCATTAACACTTCATGATTGTACCATGTCGCGGAGAGGTACAAAATCCCAATTGTTAATTTCCATTTTGCAATTCCACCGCATCGCGGTGAGGTCCCATTTCAAAATTATCACTTTCAAGAGAGCCTCCACAATAATGGCGCATTGCAAAGGTGGCCAAAATGGAAATTAAGAAGCATACTACAATAGCTCCACGTCGCGGTGATTTTCTAGGTCCCAGTTGGAAATTTGCAATAGGCCACCGTGATAATGGTGCATTGCACAGTAGGCCAATTTTGGGAATTTTCCCAATCCGAGTAAAATTTTAAAAGGGGCTCTTTGGTCTTTTTCTCTATCCCCAAGTCATGAATAACATATCATTTAACACATACTAATCATATTATACCCACTTTTCAGCAAAATACTCTTAAACAAAACCCTAGATCATCAAAGTTTACACCCAAATAAATCTAATTCTTCCATTAATTACCCAAGGCAATTCAACATTAAGGGTTCCCAACTCAAGAACTTAAAAAAAAATAAACTTTAAAATCATCAATAGGGATCCAAGATTCAAGACTTATCATCTAGTTCATCAATTGAGGTATGTGGGGTTATGAACAAGGACAATCCTTTGGTCCTTATGCCCAAAACTTGTTTTAATTCCAATTTTATTGAATTTTATATGATTTTCCATGAAATTCAAGTTAGGGTGTATACCCATTATAGTTATTTACAAGATTATGAGATATCCAGTGATTTAGAAGTTTAGTTACCTGATTAAGTTCATATTTTCAAGCATATTGCAGTAATTTCTAGATTTTAAATTAATTTATCAATGTTTACATTATCAAGAATGAACGTAATGATATTTTAACATGAGTTTGATGCATGGGTCACTAACCCTAATTAAAGATTGCTATTTCAGGATTTGATTGTGCTTTAAGAACCCTATGAATAGATTCTTTTGAGATTATTGTCAAAGATTTGACCTTTTTTGGTCTTCGAATGGGTTTGGAATCCACTTTATTGATTCAGATAAGATATTTAGCTTTATAGATATACAGTGGGTTTTCATTGTAAACCACTATATTATTTTAAAAGTGGAGTTCCATCAGAATGAGCATACATATTTAATGGGAGTAGTATTTACCACCGAGAAGGGTATATTACTAATGTTTCATACCCCCAAACTAAACGCCAACTTAGGATTTAGATTGTTCCCACTTTTACGTGGGTTATAGATATGTGATTAGTTAGATAGGTTATACTCCCTGGCAAGAGTATGACTCCTCTCCCCAACGTGAGGCTTTGTTCTTTGGGGGACAAGAAAGTTAGACTCTATGAATGCTCACATGATTTATGTCGGTGAGAAGAACCTCCCATGTAGAATTAGTTTTCAGATTTCTAAACCCCTAAGATAAAGTATTTTCTCTACAACTTTAAAGTTTTTGAATTTAAAATATAACTTTTAGAAAAAGGACAAATTTTAGAAAATAAGTGTTGTGACTCACAAGATTTATATTATATGCTTTACTATTCATGTTTTATGATCTTCAGATTTCACATTACTCAAGCCTATGTGAGTCATTTATGTTTCTCATGCATTATTTTATAACTTGTGATGCTATTGAAGTATTGTTTGACTTATTGCATTCACCCTTATATGCTTAGTACAATCCCAAATTATTAATCCACATATACGTCTATGTGTTACATTGTTTCATAATGTAGGTTCAGGTGCTCAATCTCAACAACATGAGTGATTTTCGAGCATCTCATCTATATCTCTGCAGTCGGTGTGTCCTCATAGTTGGGTACTTAGCTATTCAGATTTCTAGTTTATTAGTAGATAATTCAGTATTCATTTCAGACAGTTTGAGTTAGCTAGGGCCTGTCCCAGTGACTCTCTAGATTCAGTCAGTAGAGGCTTCTCAGATTACTAGATTATGTTTTAGATTTTAGTTGCAGTATTCAAATTTTTAGTATTTTCTTTATCAGACTGATGAGATTAGTATTTTCAGATATACTCAGATAATTCAGATAGTTTTCTGCATTTATTTTGATCTTACATTCATATTCCCCTATTTTGAGATTCAAATTTAGTAAAAGGCAGCCAGGGTTATCTCAGGACTACTTGTAGCTCAGAGCACCGTGTGGCATCTCAAAAATTAGATTTTGGGGCATAACAAACTTAATATTAGAGCCTAAGGTTTATATAATCCTAGGGAGTGAAACAGGCCATGTTATGTAGAGTCTTTATCATCGGTTTTAAGTGTGCCACATCTATGAGCAAGAGGCTATGGAGTGTTTTAGGAAATCATCTCTTCTTTCATGATCTATCATATATTCAGTATCTCTATCTACTTCTAACTCATGTTTTTACGTGATTGAAAATGCCTTCTCATCGAGCTAACACACATTGAAATGATAACCTGCCACCTCAGCCCACAAATTATTTGAATGAGAATGTGTCACATACAGAGTTTTGGGCTGCCTTTCAGGCACTATCCCAAGCTATGATAGCTAATTTTAAGGGAAACCATCATGCTATAGTCCCACTTCAGCAAAATAGGGACTTAGCCGCAGCTAGAATTTGAGATTTTATGCAAATGAACCCACCAAAATTCTTTAGGTCAAAGGTAGGTGAGGACCCACAATTTTATCTAGATGAGGTGAAGAAGATCACCTAGATTATGCATATTTTTGAAAAGAAAAGTGTAGAGTTGGCATCCTATAGGCTGAAGGATGTTGCATATGATTGGATAGTGATGTGGAAGAAAAGTAGAGAGAAGATAGCAGCTCCCATGTTATGGCAGGTATTTCAGGATTCATTTCGGGATAAGTTCTTCCCACATGAGATGAAAAAAGCTAAGATAGAAGAGTTTATGAACCTGAGGTAGGGCTCAATGATACTAAATGAGTATTGCCTCAAGTTAAACCAATTTTCTAAGTATTCCCCTGATCAAATGGCTAAACCTAGGTCAAGCATGAGTAAGTTTATAATCGGTGTGTCTGGGTTAGTAGTTAAAGAGTGTAGGACTGCTATGCATGTTGGGGACATGGATCTTGCTAAGTTAATGATTCATGCCCAGCAGATAGAGGCAGAGAAGTTGAAGGGTGGAGAGAATCATACAGTAACAACATATGAATAAATGTTTATGGGGTCAGAAAGGTTGTTATAGTTGTGGCCAGATGGGTCATAGGGTTAAAGAGTGCTCATATACTAGACAGGGAAATAGGGATGTTCGTCCTCAGACTCAGGATAATAGTTCACCAGCCCCTCTAGGTTTCCCATCCCCTCCTTAGGGTACATCATCTAGTACTGGTGGTGGTCAGCGCCAAAATAAGTTCTATGATTTACCATTCTGCCAAGAACAGGAAAATTTGCCAGATGTTGTTACTGGTATACTTCGTGTCATTCATCTTCATGTTTATGTGTTTTTAGACCCTGGGTCGAGTTTCTCTTATATGACCCCATTAGTTGCAGTAAATTTTGAGTTAAGTTCTGAAAAGATCACTGAATCTTTCTTGGTTTCTACCCCAGTAGGTGAGTCAGTTGTTGCCAAGCAGATGTACAAAAAGTGTCCTATCATTGTTCTTCATAAAATCATATTAGTAGACCTAATAGAGTTAGATATGGTTGATTTTGATCTTATTCTTGGTATGGATTGGCTCCATTCCTATTTTGCATCCATAGATTGTTGCGTCAGAGTAGTGAAGGTTCAATTTCCAGATGAGCCAGTCTTTGAGTGGAAAGAAAATTCAGTGTCTCTCAAAAGCCATTTCATATCTTATCTTAAAGCCAGAAAGTTAATCTCAAAATGGTGTATCTATCATGTTTTTTGACTCAAAGACACTAAGTCGGAGACTATAACAATTCAGTCAATTCATGTAGTCAATGAGTTTCCTAACGTCTTTCTCGAATATTTCCCAGGGGTACCTCTCGATAGGAAAATAGAATTTGGTATTGAACTCTTCCTAAATACTCAGCCTATTTCTATCCTTCTATAACATATGGCTCCCATATAGCTTAAGGATTTGAAAGAGCAACTCAAATATCTTTTGGATAAAGGTTTCATAAGGCCTAGTATTTCATCATGGGGCGCTTCTGTCTTATTCGTGTGAAAGAAAGATGGTTTTTTGAGCATGTGCATTGATTATCACCAACTGAATAAAGTTACCGTCAAAAACAAATATCCTCTCTCGAGAATTGATGACTTATTTGATCAACTCCAAGGTGGAAGTTATTTCTCAAAGATAGACCTTAGATCCTGCTATCATCAACTTAAAGTAAGGGAATATGATATTCCAAAGATAGCTTTCAGAACCCGTTATGGCTATTTTGAGTTTCTATTCATGTCTTTTGGGCTAACCAATGCCCTAGAAGCTTTTATGGACTTGATGAACAGAGTGTTCAAACAGTATTTGGATATGTTTTTCATAGCCTTTATCGATGATATACTCGTCTACTCTCGTAGTGAGGATGATTATGCAGACCATCTTAGAATTATGTTGTAAACTCTTAGAGATCACCAATTGTTTGCCAAATTTAGAAAATTGCAATTTTGGCTAAGGTCAGTAGCTTTTCTTGGCCATACCATTTCCAGTTAGGGTATTAGAGTTGATCCCCAAAAGATGGAAGCCATAAGAAATTGGCCTAGACCTATCTCTCCATAAAACATTAGGATTTTCTTAGGTTTAGCTGGCTATTATAGATGTTTTGTTGAGGGTTTCTCTTCTATTGCATCCCCTATGTCTAGATTCATCCAAAAGAAAGTTAAGTTTCTGTGGTCAGATTCCTACGAGAAGAGTTTTCAGGAGTTGAAGACTCGACTTACTTCATCCCCAATGTTAGCATTACCTAATGGTACTGCTGGTTTTGTGGTATTTTATGATGCCTCTATAGTTAGTTTGGGTTTTGTTCTGATGCAGAACGGTAAGGTCATAGCCTATGCCTCTAGACAGCTTAAGCCTCATGAAAAGAAGTACCCAACCCATGATTTTGAATTAGTTGTTGTTGTGTTTGATTTGAAAATCTAGAGACATTATTTGAATGGGTGCATATTGATGTGTTCATGGATCACAAAAGTTTACAGTATGTGTTTACCCAGAGAGAGTTGAATCTTATCTAGAGAAGGTGGTTAGAATTGTTGAAACATTACGACATGAGTGTGTTGTACTATTCGGGAAAGTCTAATGTAGTGGCAGACGCCCTTAGTAGATTGTCTATGGGCAGTGTTACTCATGTGGAGAATGATAAGAAAGAGTTAGCTTAAGAAGTTATTCATTTGGATAGATTGGGTGTTAGTTTGGTTGATTCAACTGAAGGGAATGTTTGGGTTCAGAGTCGTTCCAAATTTTCCCTAGTTTCAGAAGTGAAGGAGAAGCAAGACAAAGATTCTAGTTTGGTCAAATTGAAGGAGTCAGTTAAAAACCAAAAAGGTAGAGGTTTTCTCCCACGGGGGAGATGGAATGTTGAGATACCATAGTAGATTATGTGTTCTATGTGTTGATGATGTGAGACAGCAGATTATGGTGGAAGCGCATTGTGTACGTTATTCTATTTATCCAAGTGCTACCAAGATGTATCGTGATTTGCGGGAAATCTATTGGTGGAGTGGTATGAAAAAAGAAATAGCAGAGTTTGTAGCAAAGTGTGCAACTTGTCAACAGGTTAAGGTAGAGAAATAAAGACCTGGTGGTACATAGCAAGAATTTGGTAACCCCACTTGGAAGTGGGAAGAGGTGAATATGGATTTTGTGACTGGTTTACACCATTTGCGTCGTCAGCATGATTCAATCTGGGTTATTGTAGATAGATTGATTAAGTCAGCATATTTCTTGCCAGTTCACAAATTTTACGCAGCTGAAGTTTACACTAAGCTATACATCACAGAGTTAGCCAGACTGCATGAAGTCCTCTTTTGTATCATTTCAGATAGGGTGTACTCAGTTCACTTCCCAGTTTTGGAGAGCCTTTCAGAAGGGTTTTGGTACCCAAGTCCATTTTAGTTCATCTTTCCACCCTCAAACATATGTTAAAGCATAGAGAACCATCCAAACACTAGAAGACACATTGAGGGCATGTGCTCTTGATTTCAAAGGTAGTTGGCATGAGCATTTGCCATTAATTGCATTCGCTTATAATAACAGTTACCATTCTAGTATACAGATGGCCCCGTTTGAGGCTCTTTATGAAAGGAGATATAAATCACCCATAGATTGGTTTAAAGTGGGTGAGGCCACTTTTCTTGGGCCTAATGCAGTGTTTGAAGCTATGGATAAGGTTCAATTAATTAGAGGAAGATTGAAAACAACACAGAGTATCCAGAAATTATACGTAGATATGATAAGAAGGAAACTCGAGTTTGAGGTTGGTGATTTAGTGTATCTGAAGATTTCACCCATGAAAGGGCTAAAGAGATTTGGGAAAAAGGGGAAGCCCATTCCCAGGTATATTGGGCCTTACAAAATTGTGAGTCATGTTGGGAAAGTTGCTTATGAGCTTGATTTTCCCACAGACTTGTCGTCCATTCCTCCTGTATTCCATATCTCTATGTTTAAGAAGTGCATCGGTAACTCCACTATTGTAATTCCTTTAGAAAGCTCATATATTCAGAATAGCCTTTCATACGAAGAGATTTCAGTTGAGATTTTAGATCATTAGATCTATAGACTAAGGAACAAAGAAGTTTCCTTGGTCAAAGTTCTTTGGCGAAATCAGTCTGTTGAGGGCGCCACTTAGGAAGCAAAAGCAGATATGTGAGTCAAGTACCCTCACCTGTTCTCCATAAATTTAGATTCAATTGATGGTAATACTTTTCCTTAATTCAGTATCTTTCCAGTTTCAGATTCAGCTATATAGTCATCCTCACTGAAAATTCATACACTCACAAATTAACTCAAAAACTCAGTATAATTTAGAATCAGTTGTGGAATTAGTTTTAATTATGCATGCTATCATATAGACTCGGATTCCTCAGTTTCCTTAGTCAAAATAGCCATATTTGAGGATGAACATTTCCAAGGGGGAGATATTGGAACACACCATACTTTTCCTAGTTCAATTTAGCATTGAGAATATCAAGCGTTGGATTCAAGAGAGAATGACTTTTCATACATATAGAATTTTTCTGATTTAGACCCTCCAATGTGTAGGAAATTGAATTAGCTTTCCAACAATATAAGATTTTCCTTAATCCAAAAATCGGACGAGAAGTTATGGCAATTTTAAGTTCCAATCATAAAACACCGTCCTATCAGCCACTAGCGCATCGCCAAGACAGTTTAAATGATAATTGTCAATTTCCAATAAGACTTCACTATTGTACCGCATCACGGAGAGGTCCTAAATCCCAATTGTCAATTTCCAGTAAGATTTTGCAATTCCACCGCATCGCGGTGAGGTCCCATTTCACAATTATCACTTTTCAGTGACCCTACACGATAATGGTGTGTAGGGGAAGTGGCCAAAATGGCAATTCATAAGCGTACTATGATAGGTCCATCACGGTGATTTTCCAGGTCCTAGTTGGCAGTTTCTAGTAGGCCACCGCGATAACGGCGTCTCGCGCCATAGGCTAATTTTTAGAATTTTTCCTGTCCAAGTAAAATTATAAAAGGGGCTCTTTGGTCTTTTTCTCTAGCCCCAAGTCGTGAATAACAGATTATTTAACCCATCCTAAGCATATTATACCCATTTTCACCACTATACTCTCAAATAAAATCCTAGATCATCAAAGCTTATTCCCGAAGAAATCCAATTCCTCCATTAATTCTCCAAGGTAATTTAAGATTAAGGGTTCCCAACTCAAGAACTTCAAAAAAATTCATCTTTAAAAGCATCAATAGAGATCCAAAATTCAAGCCTTAGCATCTAGTTCATCTATTGAGGTATGTGGGGTTATGAACAAAGACAATCCTTTCGTCCTTGTTCCCAGAACTTATTTTAGTTCCAATTTTACTGAATTTTATATGATTGCCCATGAAATTTATGTTAGGGTTTATACCAATTATTGTTATTTACAAGATTATGAGATTTCCAGTGATTTAGAAGTTGACTTACATGATTATGTTCATATTTTCATGCATATTGCAGTAATTTACAGATTTTGAATTAATTTATCAATGTTTACATTATCAAGCATGAAAATTATAATATTTTAACATGGGTTTGATGCATGGGTCATTAAGCCCTAATTAAAGATTGTTATTTCAGGATTTGATTGTGTTATAAGCACCCTATGACTAGATACCTTTGAGATTATTGTTAAAGATTTGACCTTTTTTTTTATTTCCAAATAGGTTTGGAATTCACTTTATAGATTTAGATTACATATTTATCTTTACAGATATACAGTGGGTTTTCATTGTAAATGACTATACTATTTTAAAAGTGGATTTCCATCAAAATAAGCATACAAATTTAATGGGAGTAGTATTTAGCATCGAGATGGGTACGTTACTACAGTTTTATACCCCAGAACTACATGTCAATGTAGGATTTAGATTGTTCACACTTCTACGTGGGTTGTAGATATGTGATTACTTAGATAGGTTATGCTCCTTGGCAAGAGTATGACACCTCTCCCCAACGTGCGGATTCCTCTTTACGGGGACAAGAACATTGGACTCCATGAATGCTCACATGGTTTATGATAATTAGAAGAACCTCCCATGCAGAATAAGTTTTTAGATTTCTAAACCTCTAAGATAAAGTATTTTCTCTATAGCTTTAAGGTTCTTGAATTTAAAATATAGCTTTTAGAAAAAGGACAGATTTTAGAAACTAAGTGTTGTGACTCACATAATTTACATTGTACGCTTTACTATTCATGATTTATGATCTCTAGATTTCACATTACCCAAACCTATGTGAGCCATTTACATTTTTCATGCATGATTTTATAACTTGGGATGCTATTGAAGTATTGTTTGTCTTATTGCATTCACACCCATATGCTCAGTGTATTCCCAAAGTACAGATCCACACATATGTCTATATGCTACCTTGTTTCATAATATAGGTTCAGGTGCTCAGTCTCAGCAGCATGAGTGATTTTAGAGCATCTCATCTACATCTGTGAAGTTGGTGAGTCCTCATAGTTTGGGGACTTAGCTATTCAGATTTTCAGTTTATTACTAGATGATTCAGTATTCATTTCAGACAATTTGAGTCAGCTGGGGCCTGTCCCAGTGACTTTCTAGATTCAGTCAGTAGAGGCTTGTCAGACTACTAGATTCAATTTTAGATTTTAGTTATAGTATTCAGATTTTTGGTATTTGCTTTATCGAATTGATGAGATTAGTATTTTAAGATATAATCAGATAATTCAGATAGTTTGCCATATTTATTTTGATCTTACATTCATATTCCCCTATTTTGAGATTCAAATTTAGTAAAAGGCAACCAGAGTTAGCTCAGGACTACTTGCAGTTTGGAGAACTGTGTGGCATCTCGAAAATCAAATTTTTGGACATTACAAAGACCATGTCCTCCCTATCTGCAAAGACTAAAAAAGAAACAAGAAGAAGGTAAGTATTAAATTTTTTTTTCTATGTTAAAAGAATTAACTGTCAATATACCGCTTATAGAGGAATTGAAGTAGATGCCAAGCTATGCAAAATTCATGAAGGATTTGATCACAAAGAAGAGGTCAGTTAACTATGAGCCTGTTGATAATATTTATCATTTCAGTGTTGTAGTTACTATATTTTTGGTAGAGAAGAAGAAGGACCATGGCGCTTTCACAATACCTTGCACTATTGGGTCTTTCAACTTTACTCAAGCATTATATGATTTGGGGGCTATCATCAACCTCATGCCCTTTGGTGTATTCAATAAGTTGGGGTTAGGAGCTCCCAAACCGATCACCATGAGACTAGTAATCGCGGACAGGACAGTAAAGAAGCCTGTTGTATCCTTTATATTGTTTTGGTAAAAGTATCTTCTTTTATATTTCTTGCTGATTTTGTTATATTAGACTATGAAGTGGAATTTTAAGTCCCTATTATCTTAGGAAGACCATTTTTATCTATAGGTAGGACACTAATTGATCTGGAAAAGGGACATCCAATGCTGTGACTCAATAATGAACAAGTGAAATTCAACGTGTGCAAATCTATGAAGCTGATGAATTGAGAGTGGTGTTTGTGATTGATGTAGATAATAAGGAAACAAATTCTTTCTATGATGTTAATGCAGTTAATCTGTTGGATGATGGTTCTGATACGATTGTTCCTGTGGAAGGGAGGCTAGGTGTCGAAGCTCTTACGGATGTGATTGTGAATTTTGAATCTGAAGGTATCAAGGAGTATGAGGAGTTAGTGAATTCATTGCATGGTGATGGTTATAATTATGCACCAAAGAAACTTGATCGATATTTAAAGAGTAGAACAACTCCACCTGCTCGCCCATCCATTGAGGAACTATTGGTGTTAGAATTGAAGGCCCTCTCATCTTACTTACATTGTGCATTTTTGGGGGCCAACAATATTTTACCAGTTACCAGTGAAGTTGATATGTGCTAGTCAGAGGTAGAAGCATTATTGTCAGTATTGCAAAATGTTAAAAGGGCCATTGTATGATCCATAACAAATATTGTGGGTATTCCGCCTAGTTTGTGTACTCACAAAATTCATCTTGAGCCAGATTGTGTTCGATTTATTAAATATTAGCGTAGACATAATACTCCTATGTAGGATGTGGTTAAGAAGGAGATCCTCAAGTGGTTGGATGTTGGTGTAGTATTTCCCATTGTTGATAGTATGTGGGTTAGTCCGATTTAATGCGTACCACAAAAGGGCGGAATAACTATGGTGCATAGTAAGAAAAATGAGCTTGTTCCTATAAGGACAGTCATGAGATAGAAAGTGCACATGGATTATAGAAAGTTGAATGCATGTACTCAGAAAGACCATTTTTCTATGTCCTTCATAGATCAGATGTTGGATCGGTTAGCAGGAAAAGGATGGTATTATTTTCTTCATGGATAATCAGGATATAATCAGATCACTATTGCTCCTGAGGACCAAGATAAGACTACTTTTACATGTCAAATGAATGTCATTTGGGCTATCAACGCTCCAGCCACCTTTCAGAGATGTATGATGTATATTTTATCTTATATGGTAGAAGACACCATTGAAGTTTTTATGGATAATTTTTTGGTTGTTGGTGATTCTTTTGATGATTTCCTTATTCACTTGGCAAAAGCACTACAAAGGTGTGAAGAATGCAACTTGGTGCTTAATTGGGAAAAGTGTCATTTCATGGTCAGAAGGAATTGTAATTGGACATAAAATTTTGAAAAGAGGCATAGAGGTTGATCGAGCAAAGGTTGAGATGATTGAAAAACTACCTTATCAAATTTATGTAAAGCGAATTCAGAGTTTTTTAGGGCATGCAGGGTTTTTTCAGCAATTTGTCAAGGACATCTTAAAGATTGCTAGCCCAGTTTGCAAACTTCTTGAGAAGGAGTTGATTTGATTTTGATGATGCAGCTTGAGCCGGGGGTCTATCGAAAATAGCCTCTCTACTCCTTCGAGGGTAGTGGTATGGACTGCGTACATTTTAGCCTCTCCAGACCCCACTATATGGGAATATACTAGGTTTTTTTTTTGTTGTTGTTGTTGTATGTAAGAAGGCTTTTGAAATATTAAAAGAGAATTTAGTGTCTGCTTTAATCATTTTGTTTCCTAATTGGTCCTCCTCTTTTGAGACTATGTGTGATGCAAGTGGTTTAGCCTTAGGGGTTGTACTAGTCTAACAGAAAGAAAAGATCCTTCATCCCATCTACTATGCTAGTAAGGCACTAAATCCTACTCAAAAGAACTATACCAGAGCGACGCCAAAATTTGATGTCTCCCAAAACTACACTCCACTAGAAGTATAATGTGGACGATTGTAAATATAGTAATCCAACAAGGTTGGGGTCGATCCCATAGGGAAAATGTGAATAGTTTCTTGCCTTGATGTAATACACAAGCAGTATAGGAAAGTAAATGGGGGGAGTTTTGTTATCAATTGCAAATAGTAATTAATTCTTGAGTGTTGTCAATTTGAAATCAATATGAGATGAATGCTAGGTTTATGTTCCCCATGGCTTCTCAACTGCGTAAATTTCTTATGTTCAACCCAATTATTCTATTGTTCTGCATACAAAACTGATAAGATAGGTATTATCCCCTGCTTAAAAGATAAATTTCACCCTTTTTGACTTGGTTATGGTCTCAGGGGTATTGCTTTATTTCCCCTTTTTAAGGCCCCAGTTTTACTTGGTTATCGTATTCCTGTCTTAATCTTTTTTTCCAATCAGAAGCTTCTTGGTTATCGAATGAATGCAAAGTCCTAGGTGAATACGGGTGAAGTCCATGAGTTATATGACCAAGGTAGACTCATGATGATGAGTAGTAAAAAGATAAAAATTTTGAAGCCTTGGGAGATGATCTACTGGAATGCATACGACTGGGTCCTACAACTCGTAAGAAGACTATACGATTCATGGACCCGAGTCATATCTTATGCCGATTTAAGTGTCCTATCCTATTTTTGTTAGGATTTGTTTCCTTGAGTTTCCATATATCCCAATTACACTCATATAATGTTTTGTAGTCCTATGATGTTCATGGAGTGGAGGTATAAAAACGAAGGACCCAAAAAATAGATATGGCATGTTGTACTTCTTGGACATTACGTGAGAAATGTATTTCTTTGATTCTGGCTCAACAAATTCAATAATATATACAAAAGATTCCTCTTCCTTGAACTCTTCTTTAGGTTTGGATAGCTCGATCAAGATCTGACTATTCAAACAAAATGTGGGAAAATGCTTCGAATGAGGTCAAATATGGTGCAACTCCGAATTTGAAGTCTTTTTTACATCCCCACATAACTTTAGTATACTCTCCTTAAGAGTGACGCTATCCATAAGAGCATAAGCACTTTCCAACTCGTCCAATATCAGCTCCTCAAGTTGAATTTTTAGATTTATTTCAGTCTTACACCACCTATAACTAAGTCACAGGGTGTTCCATGCAACAACTTTTGCATCCAACTCTATTTGTAGGAGGTAAATATCCAAGCCAATCTTATTAACCTCATGCATACAATATTGTCTTTCTTTTTCTAGGAGTTTCAACGTGTCAAGCATGCTCTCATTATGTCCAATAATATATTTATTAGACCCCTACAGTAATGCACCATATCTTATGGAATAGGATTAATAAATAAAGAGTCACCATAACTCTGTACTTCTTCTGGCCAAGCTGTCCTCTCAAGAAGAGTAGTTCAACAAAAATAAATAAAATAAAATAAAATAAAATAAATAAAATAAACCCAATAACTCCAACAACATCAATCAAGAGTTTTGAGACAGTATTCCCTGGCAATGGCGCCAAAATTTGATAACGCCCAAAATACACGTCCAATTGAAGGATAAAATGGTCATTGTCAAATATAGTATCCCAACTAGGTTGGGGTTGAATCCCACAGGGAGTACATCAAAAATCTATCTCGATTTTGTTAAATTACTAGGTGGTGCAAAAAAGTAAAATGGGGGATTTGTTAAAATAGAAAAAAGGAGAAGAATTGGTTGATCTTTGTTGTAAACAATAGAAGATGAACACTAGGCTTGTGTTCCCCCTAGCTTCTCAACTTCGTAAATGTCTCGCGATCTACCCAACTATTATATTTTTCTTCATGCAAAGCCTACAAGATAAATCTTATTAACTGTCGGGTAAGCTAAAAGATAAATTTCACCCTTTCACTTGGTTATCATTTTAGAGTGTATCCATGTTACCCCTTGTTATGGCCTCAGATGGAATGCTTGGTTATCACATACTAAATCCCTGTCTTAACTTCTTTTCCCAATCGCAAGCTTCTAATTTATCGAATAAATGGGATTATATACTATCTCAAGGTACAACTGATACTTAAGATTAGCTATTGCGAAGAAGATTAAGATACATACAACCCTAGAATAGATGAATATCACACTTCCTCTACGTAGCTAATCTGCCGGGGTTCCCACAACCCTATCTTAGAGACATAGCCTCTCATATTTATGAGATCAATCATGGAATTCACAGACAAAATTATAAAATTAATCTACAAATAATGAGGGATAAATCCTAAAGTCATAAATTGAATAACAAACCAAGAACAAACCAAGAATAATAAGCAATACATTGAATTTTGAAATTGGTGAATATTTTATTGAATGAATAATGAATAATGAATAAATAAAACAAAGCCTAAAGAGTATTTATATATTTCAAAGACTAAATCCTAATTGAAGTAGGAAAACCCTAGAAATCAACTCCTAAATAAAATAGGAAAACACTATAAATCAGCTTCTAAATAAAATAGGACAACATAATTACCAATAAATAATAGGAGTTTAATTGGGATATATGGAAACTACAAGAAACAAATCCCAACTAAAATGGGATAGGACACTTAAGTCGGTATAAGGTACGACTCGGGTCCAGACTCATTTGGTCTGCTTACGAGTCATAGGACCCAATCGTATGCATTCTAGTAGCTCATTTCCCAAGGATTCAACATTTTGATCTTATTATAAATCATCCTCACCAGTATAACCTTGATCATATGACTCATAGACATTACTCATATCCACCTGGTACTTTTTCATTCTTGTTCTCGGACATTGTTCTTCTTACGGTTGGATCATATGAGTTATACTCAGACTTATAACCTGTATTCTTATAACACTTAAACTTTCTAATAGATTTTTTAATATCTATAGATGGCATATTGGTATCACAAATAGCTTTAAGCTTATAGGCATGTGAAAAAATACCTTAACGATTATGTTCTTCTGAAGAATCTAGCTATCATCATCTTTAACGGTGCATACCTTTTTGTGTACTTATTATTTTTTTATCTCAAGACCCACCAACATATATAAAATTGAATTATCTTTCCAATGATACCAATTTTGCATTAATCTGATATCGGGGTAAAAGTTATGGCCCAAATACTAAAGCACTATCCAAGCTGTGTTGAATCTATCCGAGGTACGAATTGTAAGGCTTATCCAAGATAAGACTCATACAGACTCCTTACGGGTTGTTAGGATAAAGTCATACCTTTGGCGGTAGAGGCTTAAATTTGGTTTTTAAATACAATTCTAGCCACTTTTCATAGTTCCTCTTACATTTAGCATCCAAAACCTAATTTCCAATAAAATACTCCTAAAAACACATCAAATCTAAGAACATAGCCTTAGGTACATGAATATTCTCATATTTAAGCATATTAAGTGATATATTTCAATAGAACATCACTTAGTAACTTAAGTTGGATCTGAGTACGAGTGGCTCAACATGAGTCATAAGCCAAGGTACGAGTCATACCCAGGACTGTATGGTGGTCGATGTTCAAACCTCTTGAGATTCTATTTTGCCAGGGATAAGGTTTATTGTTACTAGTCGTACACTTGGATATGAATTAGGTTTGGGGGTTGTCTTACCTTGTACAGTGTTGGGTCCAATGGTGCAACCTAGGGTATGAGAGGTAGGTACCGCTCAATAGGATAGGTATGACTCATAAGGATTAGTAGTACCCTATGATGAGAATTAAGTGTAGTTACAGTGAGGGCAATCTGGAAATTTCCCTAGTTATATTAATAAGGTCCTATGACTTATATTGCTCTTAGGAGGTTATTAGTCCTACTATTCTATTTTTAAACAATTAGAAAACAGACTTAAATCCTCTCTAGAGTTTGTTGGCAAAATAAGCTAGGGTGTTATCTTAAGGAGTAAATTGAGGCTTGTCTTGGTGATTTCTCTCCATCATCATATTGGTTTAAGGCATGTTCTCTTCCCTTATTGTTAGTTCCAACTAAGGAATGAATTTTATACAATGTTTTCATGATTTGAATATTGTATGATTTTGAGTTTTCAAATATGATTTGGGGGTTGCTACAAATTCTTTGTTATGGTTTTTCCATATTTTAATTATGCTTTTATGTACTTTAATGGTGGCTTTGGATAATTGGTTGCATAGGAATGGTTGTTTGGTAATTTTCTTTGGTTGTGGAAATACTATGCCCCCAATATGTTTGATAAAATGCCTATAACAATGTTTTCACCATATTATTGGATTTTTAATGGAACTTATGCTTGGTTTAAACTTTTTAATGGAACCCTAAATGATATGAATGGCTTAAATAGTTTTGGAATAATTTTTCTTAATCAACATATTTGAAGGGTACAAGGGAATCCCCCAAGTTAATGTTGTAATGAATACTTGTGGGGTACATAGGAATCCCTCAAGGTAATTGGATGACATGGTATATGGGTACGTGGTAATCTCTTGAACACAAAAATATTTAGTTAAGAACAATAATTGCAACTTATAGTCAGAATGACAATACCACTACTAATAGCCTTGGTTAATAAAAGTGGAATTATGGTTTGGTTGGAAAAATAGTTTTAATTGGGAAACAATGGCGTGGTGTAAAAGCTAACCATGAAGGTGGCGGTACAATGGATGAACATTGGAAACTCATATTTGCCGACATGAGGAGTTGGTCCTGGAAACCTTATATGATACTTATGAGGTACATGGGAATTCTCTAGGTATACTGCACATATGTATCATGGAGAGTCAAGGCTACATAGGAATCCCCAACTCTTATAGTATCTCTGGTTTATGCGGCTACATGCATCGGGGCCCGTTCAATGGATTACACTTGACCCATATAGACAATGGGAGATCTTAGGATGGTTAACCTTTCCATACTAGGTTAATGCTTTTAAATGCATGCTAAACCCAATTCCATTTCCTGACATGGTTATATATATATATATTATTTATATATATATTAATTTAAATGGTTTTCATAAATGGCATTATTTATCCTTATCTTAAGTTCATGTTAGCATTCACCTGTTAACCCTTCTTCAAGCGGTTGTATCCCTATGCGATGCAGGAACTAATCTTCTACTCCTCCTACTTAAAATTCAGACATTCGAGAGTCAGTTTTGGATTGAAGTAGTGATCTTTCATTTTTTGGAAGGCTCTATTTTATAGATGTTATTTCATACTTTGAATTATTTATGGATATTGGTTTTGGCTATGGTTGGGGGCTTATCCCAACCAAAATTTTGTATTCTTTTATTTAGAGACTTTTTGTGGAACTACTATAGGTTAAAATAGGTGGGGTCGGTATTAGTGTCAGCCTTAGCATTGATATTAGTATTAGGGTTAATGTCGGTTGACAACAATGTTTGTTGTTCCATCCTATTTCCTTTTGGGATTATATACTTAATTATTAATGGAACTTATTTTCTTATGTTTTTAGTTTGGTGTTGTATGGGTTGATGGAATCGATCAGATTAATCACGATCGTGATCTTATCCTAGAGTCTTCATACGAGTTGTTATGCTCTCTTATTATATGCTCAAAATTCAACCAACTCAAGGCAGGTAACTGTAGGTTAGGTTGAGTAGTGGGTATGGCCTCTGATCCTGGTCAGACTTGGGATACCCATTACGACAAGGTGAAATACCCTAGTTTTTGGACCTTAGAAAATTTTCTTAGTGTCTAGTTTCTGGGCAAGATATGACTTAGGTGAATAAGTCGTACACTCGGGTATGAGTGGTATGGTCCAGTTGTATGTTGACCAGTTTTGGTTGATAGGATTGATGTAGTTATTGGAATGGGTACAATTTGGGTAGTCCGAGTCGTATAGTCTATACGGGATGTTTGGTTACTTCACTTAATCTTAGACATGGTAACTTAAGTTGTATCTGAGTATTAGTGGCACACCATAAGGTGTAAGTACGGTATGAGTTGTACCCAAGACTCGTATGGTGGTCAGTGTTCAAACCTCCTAGATTCTATTCTACCAGGGGTACGATCTATAGGCACCAATCGTACACTTGAATATGACTTAGGTTTGGATATGTCATACCTTGGATAGTAATGGGTCCAAATGGGAAAAGCCTAGGGTATGAGAGATGGGTACCACTCGTACAGGTTGGGTACGACTTATAAGGGTCTGTCGTACCCTATGAAGGGAATTTGATGCAGTTTAAGTGAGGGCAATTCAGACATTTCTCCACTTATCCTAATAAGATCCAATGACATATATTATACTTGGGAGGTTATTTTCCCTATTATTCTATTCTTAAACACTTGGAAAATACTCTTAAATCCTCTCTAAAGTTCTTGGGCAAAAGAAGCTAGGGTTTCATCTTAAGGAGTAAATTGGGGCTTGTCATGGTGATTTCTCTCCATCATCATCTTGGTTTAAGGCATTTTATCTTCCCTCATTGTTAGTTCCAACTAAAGGCATGGTTTTATACAATCTTTTCATGATTTGAATGTTGTATGATTTTGGGTTTCCAAATATAATTTAGGGGTTTTGATTATAAATGCTTGGTTATGGTTTTTCCATGTTTTAATTATGCTTTATATGCGTTAATAGTGGTTTTGTATAATTGGTTGCACGGAAATGGTTCTTTGGTAATGGACTTTGGATTTAGAAATACTATGCCCCCAATCTATTTGATAAAATGCCTATAACAATGTTTTCACTATAATAAAGGTTTTTCAATAGAACTTATGCATGGTTTAAACTTGGTAATGGAACCCTAAATGATATGAATGGTTCGAATAGTTTTGAATGGATTGAAAAGGCCTTGATGTCCATGGTTTTTGTTAATTAAAAATCATGTGGGATACATGGGAATCTCCTAAGGATTGGCTAAGGACAATACTTGAAAGTTATAGTTGGTATGACGATACCACTACTAATAGCCTTAGTTAATAATAATAGAATACTAGCTTGGTTGGAAAATAGTTTTAATTAGGCTTAAAAAGGGGGGGTATATAGCAAAGCCATGGAAGGTGCAGGTCTCGGGGGTATCAAAACTGGAAACTCATATTTGCTGATGTGAGGTTTGGTCCTAGTGACCATGTACATGATGTTACACTTTATATTTTCGGGGATGTACTAGCCATACCAAGTTTTCTTCATTTGTCGTATGGCTTCATGCACTGGGGCCATTTCAGCAGAGGGAGCTAAATCCATATAGCTCGTAGGTGGTTTAGGACGGCAAAGCTACATAGAGTAGATAAAGGCTTCATGCACTAGTATTCACCTTATAACCTGTCTTCAGGCATTGTATCCGCATGCGATGTAGGAACTGGTCGTTCCACTTCTCTTGCTTAGCGATTCAGACTTCTGGGTCAGTATTTGGATTGGGGTGGTGAGCTTCCATCTATCTGGAAGGATCCATTTCATGGATGTTATTTCATACTTTGTCTTATTTATGGATATTAGTTTTGGCTATAGTTGGGGGCATGTCCCAACTAGATTTTGGTATTCTTTTGGTTAGAGGCTTTTATGGTACTACTATAGGTTGGAATGGGAGGGATCGATATTGGAGTTAGTCGTTGTATTAGAATTGGTATTAGGGCTGACCACATTGGATAAAATTTCTCATTATTCCATTATATTTTATTTTGGGATTATTTAATTATCAATGGAAATTATTTGGTTATAGTTGGATCTATGGTTTGGTTTGGCTCGGTATGGTTGGATGGTTGGTATGGGACATTTGAACTCGGTTGGGTTGGTATCATTAATAGACCTATCCTAGAGTTTGTAATCTAGATAGTTATGCTATCATGTTATATGTTCGAAATTCATCCAACTCAGGGCAGGCGGCTGGAGGTTAGGGTGGGTAATGGGGGTGGTCTCCGATCCCGGTCAAACTTGGGATGCCCACTACAACAAGGCCCCAGGTTGGGTATTTTTATGTTGGTATTAAAGTTTTAGGTTCATGATCAATTGGGTATCCACAAAGTCATGTTTAGTAGAGTCTCTTTTAAAGGTATGCTGCACACCACACTCATAAGAGAGAAGATACAAGAACTTCAGGAATATTTCACTTTCCTTATATTCTATTTTCATGCTTGGAGTCTTAGACCTAGAATTCTTCTCTAATCCTTGGTTGTTCATTTTTTTAGATTATGCCTAGATGATCTAGAACACAAGAAAACTTTTCACTCCCATATGAGGACAATGTTGATGGAGTACGTCTTCGATCTCAGGGTCCTATCCCTAATTGTTCTTGAGTTCGTCCAGTTACTACTAGTCCTCCCTAGGGTGAGGTTACTAATGTATAATTTCATTAGTCTATTCATATTATTGCTTAGTTAGTTGCTACTCAGACTGAGCAGGAGGCATCTGGGGTTGTCTGCTGAGCCTACAAGGGTTAGTCATTTTATAAAATTAAATCCTCTATTTATAGTGTGAAGTTGGAAAAGGATCATTAGGGTTTCTTTGATGAGATATAGACGATATTTAGGGTGATGCAGGCCACAGATGTGGAAGGTGTAAAGTTTGCAACTTATCAGTTTAAAGATGTTGTGTACCGATGGTACGATAAATGGGATTGGGATAGAGGTGATATGGAGGAGTCATCCTTATAGGATGCTTTTTTGGTACTTTTTTGGATTATTTCTTTCCTCTAGAGCTGAGGAAAGCAAAGATGGAGGAGTTTGTGAATCATAAGCAAGGGAGAATGTTTGTCAAGGAATATGCCTTAAAATTTCGTCAGTTGTCAAGGTATGCTCCTTATTTGGAAGTTGACATGAGGATGAGGATGAGAAAGTTTTTTTTTATTTACCTTTGATTTGATCTTGGAAAGGAAGACTACTTTGCTGATTAATAATATGGACATTTTGAGGTTAGTTGTCCACATGCAGCATGTGGAGGATGAGATGAGAAAACAGGCAGAGTTCAAAGATAGTCAAGGTAAGAGAATAGGTTTTCTGATTAGGGAGGTGCTTAGTCACAAGGTAGTCAAGATGGAGGTAAATGGCTGAAAAAAAAGTAGGGGAATACTAGTTCCTTTTCTACTACTAGTGCTCCTTAGCTGAGGCAGTCAGGTGATAGGTGTCAGTAAGGTGATGATAATTTTTGGGCACAGGGTGCCTAATCTTAGGCGAGTGGGGTTTTGTCAGTTTTTTTATGCCCTCTATGCCAGTTCTGTGGTTATCTTTATAGGGGTTATGGTGATGAAAAAAGGGACAAGTGTCTTAAATGTAGCCAGCCAGCCCATATGCTTAAAAATTATCTGTTTAGTAAGGGAGCTTTGGGAGCAGTCAAAGCTTTGGTTGCTTCATCTTCTACTTATGTACCTAGTGGTGAGGCTTCGATGTCTACTCCTACTTTTGGTACTGACACTGGCTGAAATAGGTTGTTTGCTCTTACATATCAGAAGGAATCTGAAGCATCACCTGATATCATTACTGGTATGTTACATCTCTTTTCTCACAACGTGCATTGTCTGCTTAATTTGGGGTCCACTCTTTCCTTTTAACCCCATATATGGTTGTATGTTTTGTTTTTGATCCTAAGGTTGTTTTGGATCCTTTTTTTATTTCTACCCTAGTAGGTGACTCGGTTATTACTAAGAGAGTCTATACGGGGTATGCGGTATCTGTTGGTGGTAGGCAGACCTTGGTGGATTTGTTTGATCTTGATATAGTGGATTTTGATGTTTTCCTAGGGATAGATTGGTTACTCTCTTTTATGCGTCCTTGGATTATCAGACCCTTAAGGTTGTCCTTATGTTCCCTGGTTAACCGGTTATATAGTGAGAGTGTGGTTCCCTAACTCCTAGGGGCAGGTTTATTTCTTATCTTAGAGCTCGGAGATTAATCTCTGAAAGTTGTCTTTATCACTTGGTTTGGGTTAAATATTCTAACTCTGAAGGTCCTTTTTTTTATTTGGTTTCGGTTGTAAATAACTTTCCTGAGGTCTTTTTGGATGATATTCCCGGTGTTCCTCTGGATATAAAAATAGATTCTTTTATTGATTTGGTTTTGGACACTTGTCTAATATCTATTCCTCCTTATAAATGGCTCTAACTGAGTTAAGGGAACTCAAGGAGCAACTTAAGGATCTTCTAGATAAGGGTTTTATTCTTTCTATTGTATCTCCGTGCGGTGCACCAATTTTGTTCGTGTGCAAGAAGGATGGTTCCCTTCAGATGTGTATTGACTATCGATAATTGAATAAGGTAATGGTCACGAACAAGTATCCTCTTCCAAGGATAGATGATTTGTTTTATCAGTTGCAAGGTGCCAAGTTCTTTTATAATATAATTCTTAAGTCTAGGTATCATTAGCTTAATATTAGGGAGGAAGATATACCTAAGACGACTTTTCATACTCGGTATGGGAACTTTGAATTCTTGGGGATGTCATTTGGTTTGTCTAATGCCCCGGCGGCGTTTGTGGATCTGATGAATAGGGTTTTTAGGTAGTTCTTGGATCCTTTTGTCATTGTGTTTATTGATGACATTCTGGTTTATTCCACAAATGAGGTGGATCATGCTATTCTTCTCTATGTGGTATTACAGACCTTGAAGGAACAACAGTTGTATGCCCAGTTCTCTAAATGTGAGTTTTGACTGAATACTGTGAATTTTCTTGGTTATATTATTTCGAGCGAGGGAATCATGGTGGATCTGCATAAGGTGGTTGTGATTAAAAGGTGGCCTAGACCCATGAATCAAACCGACATTCGAAACTTCTTGGGTTTGGCAGGGTATTATCGATAGTTTGTGGAGAGATTTTTTATGATAGATGATCCTTTGACTAAGTTGACTCAGAAAAAGGTAAATTTTTCTTGCTCGGATGCTTGTGAGGGGAGTTTCGAGAAGTTGAATGATAAGCTAACTTCGGCTCAGGTTTTGACATTACCTAAGGGCGGTGAGGGATTTGTGGTTTATGGTGATGCATATAGGGTAGGACTTGGTTATATCTTGATGCAGTATGGGAAGGTGATTTCCTACGTTTCTAAGCAGTTGAAGGTGCATAAGAGGAATTATCATACTCATGATTTAGAGCTGTTGGCGGTGGTTTTTACTTTGAATATATGGTGGCATTATTTGTATGGAGTGCATGTAGACATCTTTTCTGATCATAAGAGTCTATAGCATGTGTTCACTCAGAAGGAGCTAAATATCAGGTAAAGGAAATGGTTGGAGCTTCTTAGGGACTATTATATGAGTCTTCAGTATTACCTAGGTAGGCAAATATGGTTGTTGATTCTCTTAGAAAGTTATCCATGAAGAGTTTTGCTTATGTTGAGGAATAAAAGGGGGAATTGCTAAAAGATATTCACCACTTGGCAAATATTAGAGTTCATTTTTTGGACTCCAAGGATAGTGGGGTGATGGTACAGTAAGTGGTTTAGTTGTGTCTTGGTACAGAGATTAAGGAGAAAAAAGTGCTAGATCCTATCTTTATGAAAATCAAGAGTTATTTGGGTATGAAGAAGGTAATGGTGTTTGAGATTAGTCGTGATGGTACTTTATGGTACCAAGGCAGGTTGTGTGTTCCTGATGTCGATAGGTTGCGACAAAGGATCTTGGCTGAGGTGCATGAATTGCACTATGTTGTACACCCCAGCTCGATGAAGATGTATCATGGTCTCAAGAAGATGTATAGGTGGAATGGTATGAATAGGGACGTGGCTGATTTTGTGGTCAAGTGATTGGTGTGTCAACAAATTAAAGTTGAGCACATGAGACTTGGTGGGTTCTATCAACAGATTATTTTGCCCTAATATGGATTCAATATGATTAGATTTGGCTCATCTTGGATAGGATGACAAAGTCTTCTCACTTTTTGCCAGTGAGGAATACCTTTTCGGTGGAGGATTATGTGAAGTTATATCATCATGATATTGTGAAGCTGCATGGGGTACCTATTTTGATTATCTCTTATCGTGGTATGCAACTCATTTCTAGCGGTCTTTTTAGAAGAGATTGGGTACTATGGTGAATCTGAGTACTATTTTTCATCCTCAGACAGATGGGCAAGCAGAAAGAACTATTCATACATTGGAGGATATGCTTCGGGCATGTGTCATTGATTACGATAGTAGTTGGGTTGAGCATCTACCTTTGGTAGAGTTTTCTTACAAAAATAGTTATCATTCTATTATTGGTATGGCCCTATTTTGAGGTATTGTATGGTAGAAGATATAGATCTCCTATTGGTTGGTTTAAGCTTGGTGAGGTGGATATTTTTGGTCCATATGGTCTATCAGGCTATGAAAAAGGTGGAGGTGATTTGGGAAAGGCTTAACGTGGCCCAAAATTACCCAAAGTCCTATACGGATATAAGGCGTAGAGTATTGGAGTTTGAGGTTGGGGATAAGGTATTCCTCTAGGTATCTCCCATGAAGAGAGTAATGCGGTTTGGAAAAAAAGGGAAGCTCAGTCCCTGGTATATTGGTCCTTATGTGGTTTTGCGAAGGGTTAGAAATATTACTTATGAATTGGAGTTTCCTTCTAGTTTGAACTCTATTCATTCGGTATTTCATGTCTCCATAGTGAGGAAGTGTCTTGGGGATCCTTCTTCAATTAATCCTTTAGATGGGTTGGGTATCTTGTACTCTCTATCTTATGAAGAGGTCCCAATTGAGATCTTAGATAGGCAGGTTCGTCGGTTACGAAGAAAGGATGTGGCTTCAGTTAAGGTTCTGTGGTGGAACCACAAGGTGGAAAAAGCTACATAGGAAACGGAGGAGGACATGAAGTCTAAGTACCTGCATTTGTTTTCTTCTCCTGGGATTCATGCGGAAGGTATGTGTCATCAGCATATCTTTATTTTTTGAGTTTGTTAAGGGAAAGATTAATATCTTTGCCTCTTTATTTTCATAATTTTTTTAAAGATTATAAATATATTTGATAATGCAAATGAATCGTGCATATGGTTACCCCTACCTTGTCCGTCATTTGGGGACAAATATTTCTAGTGGGGGAGACGGAAACACCCTGGTTTCTGTACCTTAGAAAATTTCCTTAATTTCTTATTTTTGGGCAAGATACGACTTAGGGGAACGATTCGTACACTTGGGTATAGGTGGTATGGTCCAGTCGTATGCTGACAAGTGTTGGTTGGTGGGGTTGATATAGTTATTGGAATGGGTAAGATTTGGGTGGTATGAGTCGTATAGTTGGGTACGAGCTGTTTGGTTACTTCACTTAACCATAGACTTGGTAACTTAAGTTGGATCTGAGTACGAGTGGCTAACTATGAGCCATAATCCATGATACGAGTCATACCTAGGACTCGTATGGTGGTCAGTATTCAAACCTCCTAGATTTTATTCTGCCAGGGGTACAATTTATCGGTACTAGTTATACACTTGAATACAACTTGGGTATTAATGTATTGTACCTTGGACAGTGTTGGGTCCAAGTGGTAAATCCTGGGGTACTGACATAACCCAAAATGAGACCATGTCGTAAGGGCAACTCAAGCCCACATGAATCGGAGGTCGCCCAATAACCCATCACATCAATCACATGGGTTGGGTAGATCCCGACCATATAATGAGATAGTGGAAAACATACGACAAGTCATAACTTAAACAATGTCTAACCATTTCATAAATATCAACACAATAGCTGATATACCCAAGTCCACAGTTATCCACAATACCTCTATACAAACCAAAGTTTTGAAATGTATATGTCGAGATAAGCCCCCGATAATATCCAAAACAAGTCAAATTGAGACAAAGTCTAAAGATCGGGGACCAAGAATGAATGTCTTCCGAAATAAGGAAGCTCACCACTCTGTAGTTACTGCACAAACCGATGACTTCGCAGGAAGAGAAGATGATGCTCCGACCCCTATGTCACATGGTGACATAGCATCTAGAGACATTTAGTAGTTGGAACGCTAGCATGTAACTCAAGGATAAGGATAAAATAGCACCATCATTCAACAAGAAGTCAATATATATCATATTCAATCACATTCATGACCTTGTCCCTACATATAGACATATCACATACTAACCAAGGGGAAAAGTCTCATCAACACTTAGGAAACACTCATTCATCATGCATGCAATGGAGGACTCCAACCTCCCACACTCATAGATTGAAGAATTTCTTATTTGGCATGGGACTTTAACCATATTCACATATCATCAAGTAAGGAATTATAAACACTTATAAATCTATGTAAGTTAGGGAATTTAACCACCCACACACATTCATTCAAGCAAGGGACTCTAAGCTCATGTGTACACATTAGACAAGGAGTCTAATCTCATACCATATTAGATAAGGGACCGTAACCCTAAGACAATTCATTTGGCGAGGCACTTTGACCTCATGAGATCTCATTGTGAAAGAGACTTTAACCACAATCCATCACAACTCTCATTAGTCGACATTGGGACTCTAACACATTGTCCATGCATCCATATACATTCAATTTCTACACCTAAGGACTTTAACCCATTTAGCCAATTCAACACCATACTCGACCAAATGGTCTTCGTGGGAGCCTTCATTTCTCAACCATTTCAATAGGCCAATGCCTTAATTCAATTCATCATATAATTCAAACTATAGTCCTCAAGACCCTTATAAGACATTCACCCATCATTAGCAATTCTATACCATAATTTACTTCAACATACAATTCAAGTTCATTTTTATGTTAGGGACTTTGACCCCCTTACTATTCATTAAACCATCAAGGTCATCAATTACAAAATACATGGCTCATTTTACCTTCTCACTATCATTTATCAAGAATTAATACATATTGGGCCATTACCCTAGTTCTAAGCATCATCATTATGTAACTAGACATCTCACTTAGACATTTTCACAAACTCCTTGTGTACATTCCTTTACCAAGGCCAATTTCATGATAAAAATCATCAAGACTAGGGTTAATAAAGACCCCCATGTTAGACCACATACAAAAAGTATTCATATGTGCAAACTACCAACAATAACATGTATAAACATAAGTCTAAGCAAGAATCATCATTATCCATCATTAGGCAACAAACCCCCTTTTCATTTGGTTTCAAAACCACCATGTACACTTACTAATCCAAGTGTGAAATACATGGGTTTGGAGTTATTTAGCATGGGGAAGAGGTACATTTCTTAAACAGGATGAATCACCTAGAATATTGACTCCCCTTTGCTTCTTGAAGACCACTCTTGAAACCCTAGCCTCCAATTCTTCAAAGATGAGTTTAAGAAAGTGTTTAGGGTGTTTGAACTATCAAAATAGATGTTTAGGAGGATGCACATGATTATATAGTGAGGGTGATTAGGGTTTTAGACGTAGAAAATGACCACCAGGCCCTGATGATAGGCGAATTTACACGCCTATATCAATATATTTTGCCCATATTTTAGCCTAGTTTTGAGAACAAACTATATATTTCATGCACTTTTAGTCCTTTTTCCTATAAATGAGCTAACGAACATGATTAGTAAAGTTTCAGGTATAAATGATGCAGAATTCAGCATTTTATGGATTACTTGACGCAAAAGAAAGCTCACGAAGGAAGGAAAGGGAGTTTACACGCCTAAGGACCAAAACTGCTGCATGGAAAATCTGTCCCGGGCTAAAACAGCATTTCTGAAGACTTTGGGAACTTACAGACACAAAGCTGGATTTGGACAATGATACATTAACCTAGTACAATTGGGTTATGTATTTCATTAGTTTATCTGGATTATGATAATGTTACATTAACCTAGTACATTTGGGTTAAGTATTACATTAGCCTAGTAGGATTTGGTTATTTATTACATTAGCTTAGTAGGAGTAGGATATGGGTATTATAAATACCCTATCATGCTAGAGATTTTTAATTAAGTCCTCCCTTAGTGGAGAGACAATCCTCCTTAGTGGAGAGATACATTCATCTTTCTATTCTTCACTTAATTCAACAATTAATTTTCTTCCATCCCTCTCATCTTCCACTACAAACACTTCTAATCTAATCTTCTAGTCTTAAAATCCACAACAAGAGAATCGTTACTTCTGCTAAGGAATTCACGCCTTACGCCTACCACTTGTGCTACACGAAAATCATCAATCTTGTGGTATAATAACAACAATGCAAATTGTGATATCCTTCGCATTCATGGGTAACTAAAGTTCTCTGTTGGGGTTATGGAAGCCGAATGAGTTACTATATATTGCTGTGAGTTTGTGAGTTCGAGACACATATATTGCTTATATCATTATTCTCTTCATCTTAATCCACATTATTTGCGGTTGCAAACGCAAGAATACGCCAGTCTAATATTTAACTAGTTCGAGAGAAAGGTTATTTGTCTGGAAAAGAGATAATGTCAAGGTAGTAGGACACCCTTTCCTATTAAAAAGATAGTGCCGTAACTGGACTAACCTCTTGGAGAATTCGTACCGTTAGACACGATTTAAGCTCGAGAGAGTTAAAGTGAAATAGTCCTTGTTTAGGTCGAGAGACGCTTGGATTTACCATCGACTACAATTCTCTATAAGCAATTGCATGTCAGAATTCTACACACTCATAGCCAATAGAGACGTATACCTCAGAAGATGGACATAACCCCAACGCTTCAATTCTCATTGTTTACAACTCACGTAACATTCTTTGTTTTTATTTTCAGCTTTTATTTTGATACTTTATTTAAATTACTTGCACGACAAGAATCCCCCCCCTCTTACGAGACTTGCACCAAAAGTTTAGTAATTTTGCTTACTTGTTGGCCAAGCTATTCCCTGTCGGATCGACACCCAACCCAGGTTGGGTTCTATATTTGCTAACGACCGCTTTACACTCCTACGAGAGCTGTAGATTGAGCGTTACCAGGCCCTTAGTTAAAAGCTGATAATTAAACTCGTCCAGGAGTACGACTCACTTAAGTAGTCGTACCCTTGGGTACGAGTGGTACCCTGACTCGTACCCTACGCTTCCCCTAGGTAACACACATTATTAAGGATATGAACTTACACCCATAAGTCATATACAAATGGTACAACTAACCCTTAACTCATATGCTCCACTCATAACAAAATTGGTCCACTCCAAGCTAAGACCTTACCCCATACGACTCACCTAGGTATGACTCATACCCTTAGGCACGATTGAGGGGAGGGTTACTCATACTTAGGACAGTGAGTGACCCGCACCACACTACCTAGGATACGATAGGGGAGGAGAAAAAGGATACAGCTTGTATCCAAGTGGTATGATTAAATCCCCTAGTCGTACCTACCCCTGTGACACCAAAAGATGAAGTTTTTAATAGTTCTAAGTCTAGGTGTTTCAATTCTCCCCCACTTGGATCATTCATCCATGAATGATGGAAAGGCAATCATAACACAAGTAACACACTACCACACATAAATTCAACCTTTAAAAAAGTTAGAACAAGAATACAACAAGGATACAACACACTCTATGCTCATAATCAATCAATCCCAAACTTCATCGACTTTAGGACTCAAACCCATTATTGATCAAGACACTTGTTCACTTAAAAGCTTAGGGACTTAAACCCTTTCTTATAAACACTTACTCATTTCACATCTTATGGACTTCAACCTATTAACTTATCAAGGATACTTACTCAATTTAAGGATTAGGGATCGAACCCATCATATACCAAACACATGAATCAACTCAAGATACTTGGGTCTTAAAGCCATCACAACAAAACACATATAATTTCACAACATTAGGGACTTGAACCCATGGGCTAACATAACTCAAATAAATCCAGCACATTGGGGACTTTAAACCATGGTCTAACATGACTCAAATAAATTCAACACATTGACGACTTTAATCCATTCTCTATCAAAGACAGAAATCAAAGAAAGGAGATCAACACATACCTCCATCCCAAGTTTCTGAAATGGGAAAAGAATGTGGATACTTAGACTTCATGTCCTCTTCTACTTCCCAAGTTGCTCCCTCAGACGTTTGGTTCCTCTATAGAATCTTCACTGAAGACACCTTTTTCATTCGCAACTAGAAAACTTGATGATCCAAGATCCTCACCCGGATCTTCTCATAGGACAAAGAGTCTGAAATACCAACATTTTCCAAAGGAACAACTAATGAAGGGTCACCCACATATTTCCATAACATATAGACATGCAAAACTGGGTGAATAAAGTTCATATTAGAAGGTAGCTCCAACTTATAGGCAATATTGCCAACCCTCTTCACTATCAAGTAGGGACCAACATAGCCAGGCTAAGCTTCCCCTTCTTGCCAAACCATATTACTCCCTTCATGGGAGACACTTTCAAGAATACCCAATCGCCACCACTAAACTCTAAGTCCCTACACCTTATATCTGCATAGGACTTTTGATGACTTTGAGCAGTTTTTAATCTATCACAAATCACCTTCACCTTCTCTAAGGCTTTGTGGACTAAATCGGGGATAATCAATTTACCCTCACCAACTTTGTACCACCTAATTGAAGATTGACATATGCTACCTATAGAATGCCTCAAAGGGGGCCATATCAATACTAGAGTGGTAACTATTATTATAGGTGAACTCAATCAAAGGCAAGTGGTCATACCAACTACCACCATACTAAATCACACAAGACCGCAACATGTCCTTCAATGTTTGGATGGTCCTTTCACTTGCCTATCCATTTACAGAGTGGAACACAGTACTAAGGCACACTCTAGTACCCAAATCCTTTGGGAATAACTTCCAAAAGTAGGATAAAAATGGAGGACCCTGATCCAAAATGATAGAAACCAAAGCACCGTGAAACTTCATGATCTCTCCAAGATATAACTTAGCATAATCTTTCGTTGAGAAATTAGTCCTCACAGGCAAAAAGTGAGCGGACTTGGTCTTTCTATCAACAATGAACCAAATAGAATCACATTGATTCTGGGATCTAGGAAGACCAGTAATGAAAGTCATATTAATTGCCTCCCACTTCTATTTGGGTAATGGGATCTTTTGATACAATTCCCTGGTCCTTATGTGCTCAACTAGCCACATCACATTTCATATTACCCCACAAATAGAACTCTCTATGATCCTGATACATCTTGGTGAAACCAAAATGAATGGCATAACGGGATCTATGAGCCTTGGCCATGACCCTTTCCCTCAATCCATCAATGTCGGGAATGCATAGACTACCTTAGTATCTCATGATAACATCACCACTAATCACAAAGTCAGCAACCTTGTGTTGACCCATATTACTCTTGATTTTCATCAAGTTGGGGTCTATGCTTGCTTTTTCTTTTTCTCAATAACAAGAGACGATTGAGATACCGAAAGCACACATAAACCACCATCCTCGAAGTTTGTAAGTCGAAATCCAAGATTAGCCAAATGATGAATGTCTTTTACCAACTCTCGCTTATCCTCATCCACATGGGCCAAACTCCACATGGACAATCTACTAAGAGCATCGGCAACCACGTTCACCTTATTGGGGGATGGTAATGAAGACTCATATCATAATCTTTCAATAACTCAAGCCACCTTCTTTGTTGGAGATTCAACTCTTTTTGGGTAAACACATATTGGAGGCTCTTATGATCGAAAAAAATATCAACACGAACCCCATATAGATAATGACTCCATATTTTTAATGCAAAGACCATGGCTAACAACTCTAAGTCATGAGTAGGGTAGTTCTTCTCATGAACTTTCAATTGTCTAGAAGAATAGGACACCACCCTACCATATTCCATCAACACACAACCAAGACCGATATAAAAAGCATAACAATAAACCACAAATCCATCACTACCCTTAGGCAAGGCCAAAACTAGAGACGAAGTCAATTTATCTTTCAACTTCTCAAAACTACCCACACATGCATCGAACCACAAGAACTTAAACTTCTTTTGGGTAATTTTGGTTAACCGGGCAGCTGTAGTAGAGAAACTATCCATAAATATTCTATAGTAACCAGCTAAACCTAAGATGCTCTAAATATCTGTTGGATTCGTAGGTCTATGCCACTTCTTAACCACTGAGACATTTTGGGGATCTACCCTGATCCCTTCACTAGAGATAACATGGCCAAGAATTGCTACGGCTTTCAACCAAAACTCACACTTAGAGAACTTGGCATACAAACAATGATCCTTCAAAGTTTGTAACAGGCACGGAGGTGATCTACATTATCTGTATCACACTTATAATACACTAGGATATCATCAATGAATATAATGACAAACATGTCCAAGAATGGATGAAAGACCCTATTTATAAACTCTATTAATGTCGTTGGGACATTAGTCAATCCAAAAGACAAAACAAGAAATGCATAATGATCTTATCGGGTACTAAAGGTTGTCTTAGGGATATCCGCATCCCTAATCTTAAGCTGATGATAACCTGATCTATGATAAATCTTAGAGAAATACTTCGCATCCTGTAGTTAATCAAACAAATCATTGATCCTAGGAAAAGGATATTTATTCTTTATGGTTACTTTGTTCAACTGACGATAATCAATGCACATATAACGGGAATTATCTTTCTTGTATATGAACAATATGGGAGAAACCCACAGAGACACACTAGGGCAGATAAAACCTTTATCTAAGAAGTCTTTTAGTTGCACCTTAAGTTGTTTTAGCTCCATCGGATCCAATCTATAAGGAGGGATAGAAATTAGATGAGTGTCCAGAACAAGATCAATCCCAAAATCAATTTCCCTATTTGGAAAAACTCTGGGAAGATCATCAAGAAACACATCGAGAAACTCATTAACCACAAGAACAGATTCTAGAGAAGGCTTTTCCAAGTTAGAGTCTTTAACTTGGACCAAATGTTACAAACACCATTTTGAAATTAAATTTTTGGCCTTTAGATGAGAAATGAACCTTTCCTTAGGCACTAGAGAACCACCTTCCAACAATCTAAGGAAGCAAAGCAAGAGTGCAACCAATCCATCCCAGAATGATATAAAAATCAACTATGTCAAACTCTATAAAGTCTACAAAAGTATCCCTACCACCAATAGATATCACACACCACTTATAGACACTTTTAGAAACCACAAGGTCTCTGACTGGGTATAAATAAAAGAAAATGATAGACTCTTGGGACCATAGTGAAGATGCACAGCTATATACGGTGTCACATAAGAAAGAGTAGAACCTGGATCAAGCAAACAATAGACATCACAGGAGAAAAGTCTTAACATACCCATGGCAATATTGGGAGACTCCTTTGAATCTTGCTGAGCTGTAAGTGCATACAAGCAGTTTCGACCAGTGTTGGTGCCAGAAACAAAAGATGAGGTAGACCTAGAACCCTTTGGTGCTGGGGTAGATGAAGTAAAAATAGGGGTCCTATTGGACTAAGAAGCTGCTAGAGAGGGGCACTCACACTATATGAGCCCAATCTGACCATAATAAAAACATCTATTTCTCTCTTTCTCATACCGACCACGATGACTCTACCCATAAAATCTACAAAAAGGGTAAGGTGGAGCCGACTGGGCACCACTAGCCTGGAATTAGGGACCTGTGCCTGAGACCCACTACTAAAATGAGTCCAATGATTATCCAAAAACTTTGGGTAAGGAGAGTGAACACTATTTAAGGATAAAGAACTCAAACTCTCTCACTTCTTTTGTGGCTACTTCCCACCATCACCACTACTATGCTTAGAAGTCCTAATTTTTTTTCCTTGCCTCTTACTATGCTCAACTTGCTTCTTTTTCTCTTCTTCAACTTATTGTAAATACACAATCAACCTAGAAATATCCATGTTCTCAATTAACAAAGTCTTCTTGCTATCAAGGACTAACTCATGGGACAATCCTAAGACAAACTTATGCATTCTAGCCCTTATGCTAGAAACCATCTCGGGAGCATACCTTGACAATTGATGGAATTTTAAGGCATACTCTGGAACGGACATCCTCCTTTGCTTCAAGTTCACAAACTCTTCTATATCTTTCTCCCTCAACTCTTGAGAAAAGAAGCAATCGAAGAAAGACTCAAAGAAGTCCTCCCATATGGTGAGACTAGCATCAATACCTCTAGATAACTCTCACCCCTTGTACCATTGGTAAGATAAATTTTTTAATTGGTAGGAAGAAAAATCAATAGCCTCAATCTCTGAAGTATACATGATTCAGAAGATCTTCTCTATTTCATCAATGAAGCCTTAAGTATCCTCTTCGACCTTCTTACCGAAGAACATAGAAGGACTCAACCTTATAAATTGCTCAAGTCTTATGGCCTCCAAAGAAATGGTAGTCAGAGCAATACGCTTCTCTTAAGAAGCTAAGAATTGAGTCAAGAATTGATAGAGTGATAAAACTCAACATTAGTAGCCTCCCTTAAGGTGACAGAATAGAAGGGTCACTCTTATAGTCGAGGTTAGAAGGGACAAGTGGAACCCCATAAAGATAGTTGAATGTTGTAGCCCTAGCCCAAGTTTAAACTCTAGAAGTTTGATGAGCTTTATTTGTAGAGGCCTCAAAAGGGTTTTCCTGAGTCTCAGATCTCCTTGGAGGCATGATCTAAAATATAGCATAAAACATACTACACGTCATAACTTATCCAATGTCTAGCCATTTCATAAATATCAATACACTTACCGATATATCGAAGTCCACAATCATCTATAATTCCTCTATACTAACCAAAGTTTAGAAATGTATATATCAAGACAAGCCCCTGATAATAGACAAACTAAGTCCAAATGAGACTAAGTTTAAAGATAGGGGACCAAGAATGAATTTCTTCTAATATAAGGAAGTTCACCACTTCGTAGTCAATGTATGAAACACTCCGATCACCTAATCACTATACAGAAAGAGAACATGATGCTCCGATTCTTGTCACGCGGGGACATAGCATTCCGAGATGGTTAGCAGTCGGAACGCTAGCTTGTAACTCAAGGATAAGGATAAAATAGCATCATCATTCAACAACAAGTCCATATATATCATATTCACTCATATACATAACCTTATCAATATATAGAGATATATCACATGCTCACCAAGGGGAAAAGTCTCATCAATACTTAGTAAGCACTCATTCATCATGCATGCAATAGAGGACTCCAACCTTTCATACTCATAGATTCAAGCATTTCTTATAGGGCATAGGACTTTAACCATATTCACATACCATCAAGTAAGGCATTCTAAACACATACTCATCCATTTAAGAGAGGAACTTTAACCACTCACACATGTTTATTCAATAAAGGGACTCTAAGTACATACTCTCACATTAGGCAAGGGACTCTAACCTCAAGCCATATTAGATAGGGGACCCTAACCCCAAGCTAATTCAATTGGTGAGGTACTTCTACCACATGAGATCTCATTGTGCAAGATACTTTAACTATAATCCACCATGACTCTCATTTGTCAACATTAGGACTCAAAATTATTGTCCATCCATTCACAAATATTTAATTCTATACATAAGAACTTTAACCCATTTAGCTAATTCGACCACATGGCCTTCGTGGGAGCCTTAATTACTCAATAATTTCAATAGTCCAATGCCTTAATTTAACTCATCATACTATTAAAACTATAGTCCTCAATACCCTTACAATCCATTCACCCTTCACTAGGAATTCTACACCATAATTAAGTTCAACACATAATTCAAGTTCATTTTTATACTAGGGACTTTAACCCCCTTATTATTCATCAAACCATCAAGGTCATCAATTACATAATACATGGCTCATTTTACCTTTACAGTATTATTTATCAAGCATTCATAAATATTGTTCCATTTCCCTATTTAAAAGTATCATCATCATGTAACTAGAAATCTCACATAGAAATTTTCACAAAAACCTTGTGTACATGTCTTTGCCCAGGCAAATCTCATAATAGAAATCATCAAGACTAGGGTTACTCAATACCCCCATGTTATACCACATACAAAAAGCATTCATAAAATCAAACTACCATCAATCACATGTATAGACATAAGTCTAAGCAAGAATCATCCTTATCCATCATTAGGCAATAAAACCCTTTTTATTTGGTTTTAAAACCACTATGTAAACTTACTAATCCAAGTGTGAAATACATGGGTATATAGTTATTTATCAAGTGGAAGAGGTACATGTCTTAAACACAATGAATCACTAAGAATATTGACTCCCCATTCCCTTTTGAAGTCCACTCTTGAAACCCTATCCTTCAATTCTTTAAATCTGAGTTTGAGAGAGAGTTTAGGGTGTTTGATCCATCAAAATGGATGTTTATGAGGCTACACACACTTATTTAGTGAGAGTTCTTATGGTTTTAGACATGGGAAATGACCACCAATACCTTAGTTAAAGCTAAAAATTGAACCTATCCAAGAGTACGACTCACCATATGACTTACTTAAGTAGTCATGCCTAAGGTATCAGTGGTGCCTGAATCATACCCTAGGCTTCTCCCAGGTCACATACATTATCAAGGATACAACTATATACCCATGATTAATATCCAAATGGTATGACTTACCCCTAACTTTTATGCTCCACTCATAACAAAATCAGTCTACTCCAAGCTAAGACCTCACCTCATATGAATCACCTAGGTATAACTTATACCCTTAGGTATGATTAAGGGGAGGTCCACTCATACCTAGTATAGTGAGTGACCCTTACCATATTATCTAGGATATAAAAAAGAAGGAGAAGAAGGATATAACTCGTATCCAAGTGGTATGACTCAATACCCTAGTGGTACCCTCCCCAGTGGCACCAAAAGATGTAGTTTTTAAATAGTTCTAAGTTTATGTATTCCAAGTACGAGAGGTGGGTAGAACTCACATAGTTTGGGTATGACTCGTAAGGGTCTATTGTACCCTATGATGAGAATTTAATGTAGTTTATGTGAGGGAAATCTAGATATTTCCCAAGTTATTCTAATAAGTTTCCATGACTTATATTTCACTTGGGAGGTTATTTTTCCAATTATTATATTCTTAAACACTTGGAAAACACTCTTAAATCCCTTTTAGAGTTCTTGGGGAAGGAAAGATAGGGTTTTATCTTAAGGAGTAAATTAGGGTTTGTGTTGGTGATTTCTCTCTATTATCATCTTGGTTTAAGGCATGTTCTCTTCCCTCATTATTATTTCTAACTAAAGGCATGGTTTTATGCAATGTTTTCATGATTTCAATGCCGTATGATTTTGGGTTTCAAAATATGATTTGGGGGTTTTGGTTATAAATGCTTCGTTATGGTTATTCTCATGTTTTAATTATTTTTTTATATGAATTTACGGTGGTTTTGGATAATTGGCTGCATGGAAATGGTTCTTTTGTAATGGACTTTATTTTTGAATTAACTATGCCCCTATTTTGATTGATAAAATGCCTATAACAATGTTTTCACTAAAATATTGGTTTTTCAATAGAACTTATGCATGGTTTAAACTTGGTAATGAAACCCTAAATGATATGAATTGTTTATATCATTTTTTATAAATTTAAAAGACCTTGGTGTCCATGGTTTTGGTTAATTGGAAATCATGTGTGGTACATGGGAAACCCCTAAGCATTGGCTAAGGACAATACTTGAAAGTTATAGTTGGTATGACTATACCACTACTAATAGCCTTGGTTAATAATAATAGAATAATGGTTTTGTTGGAAAATAGTTTTAATTAGTCTTAAATGAGGGAGAGTGGCAAAGCCGTAGAAGGTAGAGGTTATAGGGGGATCAAAACTGGAAACTCATATTTGCCGATGTGAGGTTTGGTCCTAGTGTTCGTGTGCATAATGTCATACTTTAAAATTTTTGAGATGTACTAGTCATCCCAGGTTTTCTTCCCTGGTCGTGTGGCTTTACATACTGGGGCACTTTTGGCAGGGAGAGCTGAACCCAAATAGCCCCTAAATGGTTTAGGACAGCAAAGTTATATTAGCTAAGTAAAGGTTTTAATGGCATGCTAAACCCGATCCCCTTTTTGGCATGGTTATATATATATATATATATATATGGTGTGTGCATATGGATGGTTTTTACTTGGTTTGGTAAATTTTATTATTTTATCCTTATTTTGAGTTCATGCTAGTGTTCACCCGATAACCCATCTTTGGGTGTTGTATCCCCATGCGATATAAGAATCGGCTATTCAACCCTCCTATTTAGTGATTTGGAATTCAGGGTCAATATTTATATTGAAGTATTGAGCTTCTATCTATTTGGAAGGCTCCATTTCATGGATGTTGCTTCATACTTTATCTTATTTATGGATATTGGTTTTGGGTATGGTCGGGGGCATGTCCCAACCAAATTTTGGTATTATTTTGGTTAGAGGCTTTTGTGGTACTACTATAGGATGGAATGGGTGGGATCGATATTGGAGTCAGTCTTAGTATATGCATTAGCATTAGGGCTAACATCATTGGACAAGAAAATTCTTTTGTCCATTCTGGGGATGATATTGATGGGGTATATCCTATACTTAGAGTTCATACTTGTTCTTAAGGTCTTATCCCTGATTATTTTAGGGTTCTCTCAATTGCTAATATTACTTCTTAGGTTGAGGTGACTAATGCTGAATTTTACCAATCTATTCATACTATTTCTTTATTGGTTACTGCTTAAATTGAGTGGGATATGTATAGTGAGTTATTTGTTGAGGCCACAAGGGTTGGCCAATTTATGAAGATGAATCGTTCTACTTTTACTGGTGTGAAAGTAAAGGAGCATACTCAGGGTTTCTTAGATAAAATGGAGAAGATATTTAGGGTAATGCAGACCATAAATATAGAATCGTGAATTTTACAGCTTATCAGTTCAAGGATATTGTGTATCAATGGAATAAGTAATGGGATAGGGATAGGGGAAAGGTGGAGAAGTTGTCCTTATGGGTTGTTTTTTCTAATGCTTTATTAGATCGTTTCTTTCCTCAAGAGCTGAGGAAAGCGCAGATGAAGGAGTTTGTGAATCTCAAGCAAGGTAAAATATCTGTCACAGAATATGCCTTGAAGTTTCATCAGTTGTCAAGGTATGCTCCTTATTTTGAAGCTGACATGAGGGCGAGAATGAGAATATTAACTTTTGGGATATCTTGGGATCTGATCCTTGAAAGCAAAACTGCTTTGCTGATTAAGGATATGGATATTTCAAGGTTAGTTGTTCACATGTAGTAGGTAGGGGAAAAAAGAGATAATAGGCAGAGTTTAGGAAGAGGATGGGTAAGTGAAGTAGGTTCTATAAGTAGAGTAGTGGTCAGCAGTAAGTCTATCGAGATGGAGGTAAATGGTTAAAGAAGATGTGGGGGAGTTCAGGTTCCTTCTCTACTGCTAATACTCCTTACCCAAGGTAGTCGGGTGATAGGCATCCGCAAGGTGGTGATAATTTTTAGGCATAGGGTGCCCAATTTTAGGCGAGTGGGGGTCAGTTGGCTTCTTTATACCCTCATTACTTATTATGAGGCCATCTCTATTAAGGCTATTATAATAAAGGTAGGGATAAGTGTTTTAAATATGGCCACCCAGGCCATACGTTTAGAAATTATGTGGTCAAAATGGGTGAATTGAGAGTTGTCAAAGCTCTGGTTGCTTCATCTTCTTCTCTTGCTCCTAGTGGTGAAGATTTAGTGTCTACTCCTACTTCTGGTATAGGAATAGGATGGAATAGGTTATATGCTCTAGAATCTCGATAGGAATATGAGGCATCATCTAATGTCCTTAGTGGTATATTATAACTCTCTTCTCGTGATGTGTATTGTATGCTTGATCTAGTGTCCACTCTTTCTTATATGGCCTTATTTGTGGTTATATGTATCATTTTTGATCCTAAGATTGTCTTGGATTCTTTTTCTATTTCTATCCCAATAGGTGACTCGGTTATTACTTAAAAGGTCTATACAGGTGGTGTGTTATCTATTGGTAGCAAGCAGACCTTAGTAGATCTATTTAAAATAGATATGGTAGATTTTGATGTTGTTCTAGGGATGGATTGGTTACCCTCTTGTTATGTATCCTTGGATTGTCGGACCCATAAGGTTGTCTTTAAGATCCCTAGTGAATTGGTTATAGAGTGGGAGGATGGTTCCCTAGCTCCTAAGGGAGGTTTATTTCTAATCTTGGAGCTCGGGGGTTAATCTTTAAAGGTTGTTTTAATCACTTGGTCTAGGTTAAAGATTCTAACTCAGAAGTTCCTTCTCTACATTCAGTTCTGGTGGTAAATGAGTTTCCCGAGGTCTTTTTAAATGATCTTCCTTGTGTCCCTCTAAATTGGGAAATAGAGTTTGGCATTTATTTAGTTCTATGCACTCACCCAATAATTATTCCTCCTTATAAAATAGCGCTAATTGAGTTGAGGGAACGCAAGGAGCAACTTAACAATCTCCTGGATAAAGGGTTTATTCGTCCTAGTGTATCCCTGTAGGGTTCACCGGTGTTACTCGTGCACAAGAGGAATGGTTCCCTTCGGATTGCATTGAATATAAGTAGTTGACTAAGGCGACAGTCAAGAACAAGTATCTTTTTTCAAGGATAGATGACTTGTCTGATTAGTTTCAAGGTGCCAAGTTCTTCTCTAAGATAGATCTTTGGTCTGGGTATCATCATCTTAAGATTTGGGAGGATGATATCCCTAAAACAACTTTTTATACTAGGTATGGGCACTTTGAATTCTTAGTGATGTCATTTGGTTTGACTAATGCCCCAGCGGCATTTATGGCCTTGATGAACAGGGTTTTCAGGCAGTTCTTGGATCTCTTTGTCATTGTGTTTATTGATGACATTATAGTTTATTCTAAGAGTGAGGTAGATCATGATAATGACCTCTGTGTGGTATTGCAGGCCTTAAAGGAACAACATTTGTATGCCAAGTTCTTTAAATATGAGTTTTGGTTAAACGCTTTGACTTTTCTTGGTCATATTATTTCTAGCGAGGGGATTATGATGGACCCTCAAAAGGTGGTTATGGTTAAAATATGTCCTAGACCCATGACTCCAACTGATATTTGGAGCTTCTTGGGGTTTGGATGGGTATTATCGATAGTTTGTGGAGAGCTTTTTTATGATAGCTGCTTCTTTGACTAGGTTGACTTAGAAAAAGGCAAAGCTTTCTTTGTCGGATGCTTTTGAGGGGACTTCTGGGAAGTTAAAATAGTAGCTAACTTCAGCTGTAACTTTTAGATTTCCTGAAGGCGGTGAGGGATTTTTGGTTTATTGTGATTTATCTAGGGTAGGGCTTGGATGTGTTTTGATGCAACATGGGAAGGTGATTGCCTATGCTTCTAGGCAGTTGAAGGTTTATGAGAGGAATTGTCCAACCCATGATTTGGATCTGTTGGTGGTGGTTTTTTCTTTGAAAATCTGGCGGCATTATTTTTATGAAGTGCATGTCGATATCTTTTCTAATCATAAGGGTCTACAGTATGTGTTCACTCAGAAGGAGCTAAATCTCAGGCAGAAGAGATGATTGGATCTTCTCAAGTACTATGATATGAGTCTTTAATATCACCTAGGTAAAGCTAACGTGGGTTCTAATTCTCTTAGCAGGTTGTCCATGGGGAGTTTGGCTTATGTAGAGAAAGGAAAGTGGGAATTAGTTAAAGATATTCATGGCTTGTCTAATCTTGGAGTTCATCTCTTGGACTCTGGTGGTGTGATGGTATAGAAAGTGGTTCGATCATCTCTTGGTGCAGAGATTAACGAGAAGCAAGTTCTTGATCCTATCCTGATGAACATTAAGAGCAATATGGGTATGCAAAAGGTAATATTGTTTGAGATTTATGGTGACGTTACTTCACGGTACCAAGAGAGGTTGTGCATTCCTGATGTCGAAGGTTTACAACAAAGGATCTTTGCCAAGGCACATGAATCGTGCTACATTGTTCATCTTGTCTCAACGAAGATGTATCATGATCTCAAGGAGATGTATTAGTGTAATGGTATGAAAAAGGGATATGGCTGATTTTATGTCCTAATGCATAGTGTGTCAACAAGTTAAAATTAAGCACATAAGACCTGGTGGGTTATATCGAAAAATTGATTTGCCCAAATGGAAATGGGAGGTAATCAATAGGAATTTTGTTACCAGTTCCTGAATAGAAATGGGAGGTAATCAATATGTATTTCATTACCAGTCTTGCTCAGCCTCGAAACTAATTTTATTCAATTTGGGTCATCGTGGATAGGATGATAAAGTATGCTCAATTATTGATAGTGAGTACTACCTTTTGGGTGAAGGAATATGTGAAGCTATATCTTCATGAGATTTTGAAGATACATGGGGTACCTAATTTGATTATCTCTGATCATGGTACACAATTTTCATCTTATTCAGTTGGTCTTTTCAGAAAAGATTGGGTACTAAGGTGAGTCTAATTACTGCTTTTCATCCTTAGCCGGATGGATAAGCAGAAAGGACTATTCAGACATTGGAGAATATGCTTCGGGCATATGTGATTGATTATTATGTTAATTGGGTTGAGCATCTACCTTTGGTGGAGTTTACTTACAACAACAGCTACCATTCTAGTATTGGTATGTGTAATACCCCGAGAAATTTTTTGTTGAAATTTTATGTGTAAATGTGTTGGTTTCTATCTTCTAGAGTGAATTATAAATTTTCCAGGCGGAATTTCTTAGATTATGACCCACCATTGTGTATAGTATCGAATAAGCTTTCCAATTATATGTGGATCATCCAAAACGGAAACCCGAGCGACGAGTTATGAACATTCCGATCGACCCTTGAATAGTAGTGAACAATAAAACGTGCAGGAAAAAGTACTGAGGCCTGACGTATTTTTTCTCCAACTTTAAATGATCATAACTCCTTGTACATAATGATCTGGGTGATGTACTACATATCAACAAAAAGCTCTACGAGTCCTGTTTCGAATGAAATTAGTTTCATCCAATTTGTCTATCGAAGCAAAAAGTTATGGTCGATCTACTTCAGCCTATCAAAAGTGAATTTTTGGGTCAAATTCTAACGATCATAACTCCTTGTACACAGTGATCTGGGTGAGATACTATATATCAATGGAAATATATGAGAGTCTTCTTTCTAATGAAATTAGTTTCATCTAATTTTGATATCGGAGTAAAATGTTATGGTTTACCTACTTTAGACTATCAAAACAGTCCACTAAAGGACAGATTCAAGAATTATTTGATTTTTTGAGGAGTTTTGGTCATTCCCCCTCACCCGAAATTCGTTCAAACCCTATATTAAAGCCTATTAGAAGCATTATATGTTATATTTCATCAAATTCCCTCAAAAAGAAAACCCTAAGCTCCTACATCCAACTTCAAGAACATCCAAAGTTCACCATTAATTCTGCAAATTTATTAAAGATTCCAAGTTCCTAGTTCAATAACTCCATGAACCATCATTCAAAGGCACGATTAATATCTCAAAAATGAGTATTGATCTAAAGTGCATCATTCAAGGTATGTGGGGTTTTTCAACAAAAATTCTCTTTCGTTCTAGTGCCCAAAAGTAATTTTCTTTACTAAGGCATGATTTTTATTTGATTTTTATGAATTTGAAGCATGAACCCATATCTTATGATGATTATTATTATAAAATCTTGATGTTTATGATTTTGAAAGTTGAATTTACATGCGTAGAGATATAAAACATGAATCTTGAATGATATTTGTCATGATTTTAATAATTGGGTCATGAATTCCTATTAAAAATTGTGTTTTTTTTTAGAAAGTGTGTGTTATAAGCATGTTGATGTTGAATATTTGAGATATTTTTAATGATTTGACCTTTTGGTTTTAATAGAGTTGTTTTGAACTCTAGTGTGAAAGAAATCCACAACGTGGTTGATTTTTATAGATTAGAAGCATGATGGCTCCCGATGTATATTTATATATTACTAAAATTGTTTTGTTGTGGATTGTCTTTGAAATAATCTGAGCTAAGTCCGGGAGAAATCTTTAGCACCAAGTGGGAGGTATAAAGCGACCTTACTTCCTTAGAACTACCTGCCCCTGTAGGAGTGATTCTGAGGTTGATTTATATAGTGATCACTAGTTTGTGTGTATTTGATATCGATAGTCCTACTCCGATGGCAAGGATAGGACGGCTCTCCCCAACATGGGTTGTACGTTGGACTCCATGTAGCTCACATGGTTTATGTCGGTTATAATATCTCCCAGTGTGTGTGTGTGTTTCCTTGGGTCTATGGTGAATGGTCAAGTGATTTGAAAGTGGAATTGTGAAAGTTATTCTTTCAAAAGATTTAAATGATATTTACATTATGAGAATTGATATTCTTGATGAACTGAAAGTGATTGACAAATTATATGATGACTCACATGTGTTATTGTACTCATTTCATCCTCTCATGATTATGATGATTTTCTTGGGGCTATGTGAGTCTTTCATACATCCTGCATATTTCTTATAAATATTTATGATGATGATGATTATACAACTGCATACACCCCCATAAACTCGGTTCCTTTCCATAGCACTGACCCACATCTTTGGATGTGGGCTGCATTTTCTCAGAATGTAGGTTCAGGTGCTCAGTTCCAGGTTTGAAAGTGATTCTTCGAGCATGTTATTCTACATCCTCTATTGTGGTGAGTCCTCATGTTCCGAGGATGTGATGTATGATGTTGGTTTTATGGAATTAATTACATTTGATAACAGAGTATGAGTTAGTTGGGGCATGTCTCAATGGCTCGCTAGTTTTATTAATTTTCTTAGAGGCTTGTCAGACTAGTATAGACATTAGGAGTTGACTAATAAGTCATATTTTGTTATCTTTTTGAAATTCTTTTATTCTTGGATGATGATTAATCTATTGATAGTTGAGGGTTATTTATGGAAACCCCGTTGATTTGTGTTGAACTGAATGAAAATGGCTTAAATGGTTAGCTTGGGGCTACTCGTTGCCTCAAGCTCGTGTGACGCTCTGGGACCCATTTTATTGGGCGTTACAAACTTGGTATCAGAGCCTAAGGTTTTAAGGTGTCCTAGGGAGTCTAACAAGCCGTGTTAAGTAGAGTCTTGATCATCGATGTGTAGCGTGCCACATCTATGAGCAAGATGCTATAAGATATTTTAGGAAAAAGTGTGATTCTTTCTTTCAGAAGTCTATAGTGTTGAAAGTGTCTCTCTCTGCTATTGATTCATGCTCTCCTCTTTTAGAAATATGCCTCCATGTCGAGTGAGAAGAAATAATGATGGTCAGAAACCTCAACCCTCTGACCCATTTCAGGCGCTGGCCCAAGCTATTACTGTAAATGTTCAGGCCAACTCAGCCCCGGCTCTACAGCAGCAGGGAGGTGACTCAACTGCTGCCAGGATCCGTGACTTCATGCGGATGAATCCGCAGGAATTCTATGGGTCCAAGTCTGATGAGGATCCACGGTTGTTTTTAGAGGAGGTATGGAAGATTACTTAGGTGATGTATGTATCTGAGGAACATAGTGTGGAATTGGCTGCGTATAGGTTGAAAGACCTTGCTTATGACTGGGTTGTTGCTTCGAAGAAAGGTAGAGGTAAGGGAGGTGCCCCTATAACTTGGCAAGAGTTCCAGGATGCATTCTTGGATAAGTTTTTCCCTTTGGAGATAAGGGAGACGAAGGTGAAAGAGTTTGTGAACATGTGATGGGGCTCTATGACTATTAGGGAGTACTGTCTAAAGTTCAATCAGTTAGCCAAGTATGCTCCTGACTTAGTGGCTGATAATCGGGCTAGTATGACTAAGTTTGTGACTGGAGTGTCTAGTTATGTGGTTAAGGAGTGTAGGTCTGCTATGCTGAATAGTGAGATGAATCTTTCAAGGCTGATGACTTATGCCCAATAGATTGAGGCAAACAAGATTAAAGAGAGAGATAGAATAAGAGGGAATAAGAGAGCTAGGTTCGAGTAGCACGGACAAGGTCTGACTAGATCATAGAGAGGGAGTCGCCCTCTGTATCAGGATTGTTCGTCCATGCCATCACCGTCATCTGCTAGTGCTCCTGTGCCTAGAGGTAGGCAGGAGAAAGGTAGCAGGTCATATGCATCTAGGTCCCAGTACAGTGCTGGCAGTAAGCCAAATTGTCCCTTGTGTCCTAAGTGTGGCAGGACTCATTCGAGTAAGTGTTTGGGTGAGAAGAGGGGTTGTTTTCGGTGTGATGACATGGGTAACAGAGTTAGAGATTGTCCACAGGATGGGCAAGGGCGTCGTGACTATCGCCCTCAGACCCAGACTCAGACTATTAGTGCTCCAGTTACAGCGACTTGCCCAGCCCCAGCTCAGGGCGCCTCTTCTAGTAATGCTGGCGGGCAGCGCCAAAACAGATTCTATGCTTTACCATCCCGCCAGGAATAAGAGGACTCTCCCGATGTTGTTACTGGTATGCTTCGTATATTTTAGTTTGATGTGTATGCTTAGTTGGATCCTAGATCCAGTTTCTCATATGTTACATCTTTGATTGCTCTGAATTTTGAAATGAGTTCTGAGATTATTCCTGAGCCTATCCTAGTTTTTACCCCAGTGGGTGATTCAATTATTTCCCAGTGTTACCGTTCTTCATAGAGTCTTGTTGGCTGATCTGATTCAGTTAGACATGGTAGATTTTGATGTGATTCTGGCTATGGACTGGCTGTATTCTTCCTATGCCTCTATTGATTGTCGGACCCGAGTGGTCAAGTTTCAGTTTTCGGGTGCATCTGTGTTTGAGTGGTCTAGGAATTCTGTCACCCAAGAGTCATTCTATCTCTTACCTCAAAGCTAGAAAGCTTATTTCCAAGTGGTGTATTTACCATTTGGTTAGAGTCAAAGGCACTAAGTCTGAGACTCCAACTCTCCAGTCTGTTAACATCGTCAATGAGTTTTCTGATGTCCTTCCGGATGATCTCCTAGGGATACCTCGTAATAGAGAGATAGAGTTCGGGATTGATCTTCTTCCTGATACTCAGCCTATTTCTATTCCTCCTTACCGTATGGCCCCTGCAGAACTTAAGGAGTTTATAAGAGCAACCCAAAGATCTACTAGATAAGGGTTTCATAAGCCCTAGTGTTTCTCCTTGGGGTTCTCCTATGTTGTTTATGAGAAAGAAAGATGGCTCTTTGCGTATGTACATTGATTATCACCAACTGAATAAAGTCACCATAAAAAATAAGTACCCCCTTCTGGGAATAGATAATTTGTTCGACCAATTGCAAGGTCCAAGATATTTCTCAAAGATAGACCTTCGCTCCGGCTATCATCAACTCAAAGTTAGGGAGTGTGACATCCCAAAAACCACTTTCCAAACTCGTTATGGCCATTTTGAGTTTCTTGTTATGTCTTTCGGGTTAACTAATGCCCCAGCATCTTTCATTCACCTCATGAATCGAGTGTTTAGACCATATCTGGATATTTTTTTCATAGTGCTTATCGATGAATACTGGTGTACTCTCGTAGTGAGGAGGAATATTTTGATCATTTCCCAACTGTCTTGCAAACCCTTAGAGATCACAAGTTGTTTGCCAAGTTCAGTAAGTATGAGTTTTGGCTAAGGTCAGTTGCTTTTCTGGATCATATCATTTTTTCTGAGGGTATTAGAGTTGATCCCTAAAAGACCAAAGCTGTTAGAAATTAGCCTAGACCTATTTCTCCGACTGATATCCAAAGTTTCTTGGGTTTAGCTGGCTATTACTGCCTTTTTTTAGGGTTTCTCCTCTATAGAGTCTCCTATGACTCGGTTGACCCAAAAGAAAATGAAGTTTTTGTGGTCCGAATCTTGTGAGAAGATTTTTCAGGAGTTGAAGACTCAACTCACTTCAGCCCCTATTTTGACTTTGCCTGATGGTGTTGATGGTTTTGTGGTGTACTGTGATGCTTCAAAAGTTGGGTTGGGTTGCGTATTGATGCAGAAGGGTAAGGTGATAGCTTATGCTTCTAGTTAGTTGAAACCCCATGAGAAATATTACCCCACCTATGATCTTGAGTTGGCTGTTGTTGTGTTTTCTTTGAAAATCTAGAGACATTATTTGTATGGTGTCCATGTTGAAGTTTTCACTGATCATAAGAGTCAGCAGTATGTGTTTACCCAGAGAGAATTAAATCTTAGGCAGAGACGATGGTAAGAATTATAAGAGGACTATGATATGAGTGTGTTGTACCATCCGGGCAAGGCCAATGTTGTAGTGGATGCCCTAAGTAGAGTGCCCATGGGTAGTGTTTCGCATTTGGTAGAAGGTAAGAAAGAGTTGGCTCGTGATGTACATCATTTGGCTAGATTGGGGGTTAGGTTGTTTGACTCTGCTGAAGGTAGTATAGGGGTTCAGAGTAGTTCCGAATCCTCCCTGGTTTCGGAAGTAAAGGAAAAACAATACTTAGATGCTAGTTTGGTCAGACTTAAGGAGTCAGTCAAGGACCAAAAAGTAGAGGTTTTCTCCCAAGTTGGAGATGGTGTGTTGAGATTGCAGGGTAGATTGTCTGTCCTGAATGTTGATGATCTGAGACAAAGTATTGTGGCTGAAGCGCACGGGGTGCGATTTTCTATTCATCTTGGTGCCACAAAGATGTATCGAGACTTGCAGGAAATCTATTGGTGGAGTGGCATGAAGAAAGATATAACAGTGTTTGTAGCTAAGTGTGTAACATGCGAACAGGTTACGGTTGAACACCAAAGACCTAGTGGTATGATGCAAGAGTTTAGTATTCCTACCTGGAAGTGAAAAGAGATAAATATGGACTTCGTGATTGGTTTACCTCCTTGTCGATGCCATCATGATTCCATTTGGGTTGTAATTGATAGGTTGACTAAGTCTGCTCATTTCTTGCATGTTCATACTTTATATACTGATGAGGATTACGCTAGATTGTATATACGAGAGATAGTTAGACTGTATGGAGTTCCCTTGTCTATCATTTCGGATATGGGTACTCAGTTCACTTTGCAATTTTGGAAAGCTTTTCAGAAGGGTCTTAGTACCCAAGTGCTTTTGAGTTCTGCTTTTCATCCGCAGACCGATGGTCAATTTGAATGGACCATCCAGACCTTAGAGGATATGTTGAGAGCTTGTGCACTTGACTTTAAGGGAAGTTGGGATGATCACTTACCGTTGATAGAGTTTGATTACAATAATAGTTTCCACTCTAGTATTGGCTTGGCTCCGTTTGAAGCCTTATATGGGAGGAAGTGTAGATCACCCATAGGTTGGTGCGAGGTGGGTGAAGCGGCTCTGAGTGGTCCTGAATTGGTATTTGAGTCTATGAAAAAAGTTAAGTTGATTAGGGAAAGGTTGAAAACTGCGCAGAGTCGTCAGAAGTCATATGAGGATCTTAGAAGAAGAGACCTTGAGTTTGAAGTTGGTGACCTAGTGTATCTGAAAATTTCACCCATAAAGGGGGTGAAGAGATTCGGAAAGAAGGGGAAGCTTAGTCCTCGTTATGTTGGTCCTTAGAAAATTCTTAGCCGTGTTGGTAAGGCAGCTTATGAGGACGAGTTGTCCTCTGTTCATCCAATATTCCATGTCTCCATGCTTAGAAATCATATTAGCGATGCTATGGTAGTGGATTCCTCTGTGAGTATTGATATTCAAGAAAATCTTTCTTTTGATGAGATTCCTGTTAAGATTCTTGATTTCAGTGTCCGAAGACTAAGGAACAAAGAAGTTCCCTTGGTCAAGGTGTTGTTGTGAAACCAATCTGTTGAGGGTGCAACTTGGGAAGCTGAGGCGAATATGCGATCCAAGTACCTGCACCAATTTTCTGAGAACTCCGATCAAGCTGAAGGTACCATTGTTTCCTAAATCATGCACTTTTGATAAAAGTTGCAGCAGTTCAGTTGTCATTTATTATGTGTTCAGCTGTAGTTTCTTGAATTTATGCATTCTATGTTGCATTCAGAGTGAGAAACGATGTGGTGATGAGTCTAATGAATGGTTTCAGCTGTATGCTCTATTCCCTATCTAATCTTGGCATGTCTAGTGTCATTCGAGGATGAATGTTTCCAAGGGTGGGATGATGTAATACCCCGAGAAATTTTTCATTAAAATTTTGTGCGTAAACGTGTTGGGTTCTATCTTCTAGAATCAATTATAAATTTTCTGTGCAGAATGTCTTATATTATTACCCACCATTGCATAGAGTATCGAATAATTTTTCCAACAATATGTGGATCATCCAAAACGGACACCCGAGCGACGAGTTATGAACATTCCGATCGAACCGTGAATAGCAGTGAACAGTAAAACGTGCAGGAAAAAGTACTGAGGCCTGATGTATCTTTGCTCCAACTTTAAATGATCATAACTCCTTTAACATAATGATCTGGGAGATCTACTATATATCAATGGAAAGAACTATGAGTCCTCTTTCCAATAAAATTGGTTTTATCCAATTTGTCTATCGAACCAAAAAGTTATGGTCGATCTACTTCATCCCATCAAAAGTGAATTTTTGGGTCAACTTCAAATGATCATAACTCCTCATACACAATGATCTGGGTGAGATACTATATATCAATGGAAAGATATGAGAGTCCTCTTTCTAATGAAATTGGTTTCATCCAATTAGAATATCGGAGTAAAACGTTATGGTTGATCTACTTCAGACTATCAAAATAGTCTACCAAAGGATAGATTCGAGAACTATTTGATTTTTAGGGGCGTTTTGGTCATTCCCCCTTACCCAAAATCCACCCAAACCTTATATTAAAGCCTATTAGAAGCATTATATGTTATATTTCATCAAATTCCCTCAAAAAGAAAACCCTAAGCTCCTACATCCAACTTCAAGAACCTTCAAAGTTCACCATTAATTCTGCAAATTTATTCAAGATTCCAAGTTCCTAGTTCAAGAACTCCAAGAACCATCATTCAAAGGCACGATTAACATCTCAAAAATGAGTATCAACCTAAAGTTAATCATTCAAGGTATGTGGGGGGTTTCAACAAGAACTCTCTTCCGTTCTTGTGCCCAAAAGTAATTTTCTTTACAAAGGCATGATTTTTATTTGATTTTTATGAATTTGAAGAATGAACCCATATCTTATGATGATTATTATGAAATCTGGATGTTTATGATTTTGAAAGATGAATTTACATGCGTGGAGATATAAAGCATGAATCTTAAACGATATTTATCATGATTTTGATATTTGGGTCATGAATCCCCATTGGAAATTATATTTCTTTTTTAGAAATTATGTATTATAAGCACGTTGATGTTGAATATTTGAGATATTTTGAATGATTTGACCTTTTAGTCTTAAGGGAGTTGTTTTGAACTCGAGTGTGAAAGAAATCTACAATGTGATTAATTTTGATAGATGGGAAACATGATGGCTCCCAATGTATATTTATATATTACTGAAATTATTTTGTTGTGGATTATCTTTGAAATGATCTAAGCTAAGTCTAGGAGAAATCTTTAGCACCGAGTAGGAGGTATAAAGCGACCTTACTTCCCTAGAACTACGTGCCCCCATAGGAGTGAGCCTGAGGCTGATTTGTATAGTGATCACTAGTTAATGTGGATTTGATATGGATAGTCCTACTCCGATGGCAAGGATAGGATGGCTCTTCCCAACGTGGGTTGTACGTTGGACTCCATGTAGCTCACATGGTTTATGTCGGTTATATAATCTCCTAGTGTGTGTATGTTTCCTTGTGTCTATGGTGAATGGTGAAGTAATTTGAAAGTGGAATTGTGAAAGTTATTTTTTCGAAAGATTTAAATGATATTTACATTATGAGAATTGATATTCTTTATGAACTGAAAGTGATTGACAAATTATATGATGACTCACATGTGTTATTGTACTTATATCATCCTCTCATGATTATGATGATTTCCTTCGAGCTATATGAGTCTTTCATACATCCTGCATATTTCTTATAAATATTTATGATGATGATGTTTATAAAACTACATACACCCCCATATACTTAGTTTCTTTCCATGGTACTGACCCACATCTTTGGATTTGGGATGCATTTACTCAGAATATAGGTTCAGGTGATCAGTTCCAAGTTTGACAGTGATTCTTCGGGTACGCTGTTCTACATCCTCTGTTGTGGTGAGTCCTCATGTTCTGAGGATGTGATGTCTGATGTTGGTTTCAAGGAATTATTTATATTTGATAACTGAGTATGAGTCAGTTGGGTAATGTCCCAATGGCTCACTGGTTTTATTGATTTTCTTATAGGCTTGTCAGACTAGTATAGATGTTGGGAGTTGACTAATAAGTCATATTTTGCTATCTTTCTGAAATTCTTTTATTATTGGATGATGATTACTCTATTGATATTTGAGGGTTATTTATGAAAACCCTATTGATTTATGTTGAACTGAATGAAAATGGCTTAAAGGGTTAGCTTGGGGCTACTTGTAGCCTCAAGAACCGTGTGACGCTTCGGGACCCATTTTCTGGGGCGTTACAGTATGGCCCTTTTTAAGGCATTGTATGGTAGGAGGTGTAGATCACCTATTAATTGGTTCAAGCTTGGTGAGGCATATATGGTCGGTCTGGATTCGATCTATCAGGCTAGGAAAAAGGTGAAGGTTATTTGGGATAGTCTTAAGGTAGCCAAAAGTCACCAAATGTCCTATGTAGACGTACGACGTAGAGACTTGGATTTTGAGGTTGGGGACAAGGTGTTCCTAAAGGTATCACCAATGAAGGAAGTAATGTGGTTTGGTAAAAAGGGGAAGCTCAATCCTCGGTTTGTTAGCCCCTATGCAATTTTATGAAGGGTTGGTAATGTGGCTTATGAATCGGAGTTGTCTTCTTTTTTTAGCTATGTTCATCTGATATTTCATGTTTCCATGTTGAGGAAGTGCATTGGTGATCCTTCTTCGATTATTTCTTTAGAGGGGTTGGGTATCTCAGATTCTCTATCTTATGAAGAGGTCCAGCTTGAGATCTTTGAAAGGTAGGTTCATGAGTTGCGAACCAAGGATGTGGCTTTGATTAAGGATGTGGTGGAACTATAAGGTGGAAGAAGCTACATGGAAAGCAGAGAAGGACCTAAAATCCAAGTATCCGCATCTATATTTTTATCCTAGGATTCGTGCAAAAGTATGTGTTCTTAATACATTCTTATTTTCTGAGTTTTTAAAATGAAGATTAATATCTTTGCATCTTTATTTTCAAACGTTTTTAAAGATTGGGAATATACTTTATAATGTAAATAACTCATACGTGTGGTTATCCCTACCTTGTCCGCCATTAGCGGACGAATGTTCCTGATGGGGGAGACTATAACACCCTGTTTTCTAGACCCTAGAAAATTTCCATGATTTTTGGTTTTTGTGTAAGATATGACTTAGGGGAATGAGTCATACACTTGCATACGGGTAGTATGGTCCAGTCGTATATTGATCGATGTTGGTTGGTAGGATGGATGTAGTTATTAAAATGGGTACGCTTTTGGCGATACGAGTCATATCTTCTAATACAGGTTGTTTAGTTACTTCACTTAACCTTAGACTTCATAAATTAAGTTGGATCTGAGTATGAGTGGCTCACCATAAGCTATAAGCCAGGGTACGTGTTGTACCCAGGACTCGTATGGTGGTTAGTGTTCAAACCTCTTGAGATTCTATTCTGCCAGGGGTACAATTTATGGGTACTAGTCATACACTTGCATATGACTTGGGTTTGTTGGTATCGTATTTTTTATAGTGTCTGGTCAAAAGAGAAGACTAGGGTACGAGGGGTGGGTACTACTCGTCAGGATGAGTATGGCAATCTGTACATTTCCCCACTTATCTTAGTAAGGTCCCATGACTTATGTTGAACTTGGGAGGTTATTTTCCCTACTATTCTATTCTTAAACAATTAGAAAACACTCTTAAATCCTCTATAGAGTACTTGGGCAAAGGAATCTATGGTTTTATCTTAAGGAGTAAATTAGGGCTTGTCTTGGTGATTTCTCTTCATCATCATCTTAGTTTAAGACATGTTCCCTTCCCTCATTATTAGTTCCAACTAAAGGCTTGGATTTTATATAATGTTTTCATGATTTGAATATTGTATGATTTCGGGTTTTCAAATATAATTTGGGGGTTTGGCTACAAATGCTTGGTTATGGGTTTCCCATATTTTAATTATACTTTTATATGCTTTAATGGTGGTTCTGGATAATTGGTTGCATAGGAATGGTTGTTTGGTAATTGGCTTTGGTTTTGGAAATACTATGCCCCCAATGTATTTGATAAAATGTCTATTACAATGTTTTCACCACATTATTGGGTTTTCAATGGAACTTATGCATGGTTTAAACTTGGTAATGGAAACCTAAATAATATCAATGGTTTAAATGGTTTTGGAATGATTTGTCCTAATAAACATACTTGTGGGGTATAGAGGAATTCCCCAAGTTAATATGGTAATGAATACTTGTGGGGTACATGGGAATACCCCAAGGTAATTGGATGACAGGGTCTATGGGTACATGGGAATCCCTTGAAAACTAAAAGGTTTGGCTAAGGACAATACTTGGAAGTTATAGTCGATATGACGATACCACTACTAATACCCTTAGTTAATAAAAATTGAATAATGGTTTGGTTTGAAAAATAGTATTAATTAGACAAAATGGCAGGGTGTGAAAGCTAACCGTGGAGGTGGGAATATAAGGGATGAAAACTGGAAACTCATGTTTGCCGACATGAAGGGTAGGTCATAGCATCTTCATACGGTACTTATGAGGTACACGGGAATCCTGTAGGTACACTATACATATGTATCATGAAGAGTGAAAGGTACATGAGAATCCCTGACACTTGTGGTATCTCCAATTCATATGGCTACAAGCATTGGGGCCCATTCAGAGGGTTACATTGGATATAGTCCGTGGGTGGTTTTAGGATGGGTAAGCTTCACACACCCAAGTTAAAGATTTTAAATGCATGCTAAACCGAAATCCCTTTTTTGGCATAGTTATATATATGTGTGTGTGTATGTATGGGTTGTGTTCATATAGATACTTTTACTTGGTTTACTTAAATGGCATTATTTTATCCTTATCCTGAGTTCATGCTAGCGTTCATTCGCTAACCCATCTTCAGGCGGTTGTATCCTCATGTGATATAGGAACCATCCATTCTACTCCTCCTGCTTAGCATTCAGATATTCGAGTTCAGCTTTGGATTGAAGTGGTAAGATTCCATTTTTTTGGAAGGCTCTATTTTATGGATGTTATTACATACTTTGTATTATTTATGGATATTGGTTTAGGCTATGGTTGGAGGCATGTCCCAATCAGGTTTTTGTATTCTTTTGGTTAAAGGCTTTTATAGAACTGCTATGGGTTGGAATGGGTGAGGTCGATATTGGTATCATCCTTAGCATTAGTATTGGTATTGGGGTTGATACCGGTTAACTATATTGTTTGTTGTTCCATCCTATTTCATTTTGGGTTGATATGCTTAATTGATTAATGGAACTTATTTGGTTATAATCAGATTTATGGTTTTGGTTTGGTATGGTATAGGACGGTTTGACTCGATTGGGATGGTCACGGTTGTGATCCTATCTCAGAATCTTCATATGAGCTATTATGTTGTATTGTTATATGATTGATATTTAGCAAACTCAGGGCAGGCAGCTGGAGGTTAGGTTGGGTAGCAGAGGTGGTTTTCGGTCTTTTTCAGATTTAGGATGCCCATTACAATAAGGCCTTGGTTCAGGAGTATTAATGCTTACCCATCTTCAGGTTTGTCTTGGATAGCGGAGATCAAACGGGTCAACCTTGGTGTCAAAATTTCAGCTTGGAGTTGTAGAGATTGGGTGCAGTTTTCGTTTTAAGATTTGTCTCAATTTGAATTTTATCTATAAGTTGGCTAAGCCTACTTTGTATGAACCTATTAGGTCTTCTTCAGTTCAAATGTATTATGGGTGATAGGTTTTTAGATGATATCCGTTGGCAAGGTGTTAATTCCTTCAGCTTTGACCTTAGGTTTCAACTTCTGTTGGTATTTTTGGATGATTTGCTTAGCGCGAGTAGTATGCCTAAATTGAATTCAAAATGGTTTATTCCTTAGTTGGTGGAATGCCTTGAAGTGGATCATTTCATGGTGAGTGTGTGTGCTTCGGACTCATCGCTTCTAATTTCAGTGGCTATTTGGACTTTAGTATCGGCATGGATTGCTGACCTTGGTTATCCCCATTTGTGTGCCCAGTTAGTTCCTTATAGTCTTATTCTCATGCTTGTCATTATTGATTTTCAGTTCATCAGTATTAGCTCTTAAAGTTTAGTGTGTTGGAATTGTGCGGACAAGACTCGGGTGACTTTTTTCTTGGTTTAGAGTGGATAGCATCTTTTAAAAGGCAAAAGAAGGTTATATTTGGAGTTGTAGTTTGTTGCATGACTCATGCCTTTGTCTTGGATGAGTTTTCATTTAATTATGTTGGTTTTGATGTGGTATTGGTGTGTCGTGGTTTGGATTTGTGTGCATCAGCCTTCCTCAATTCAGTTAGAGGCCAGTTTGTGGTTTTCACGACACATTATTTGAGCCATGAAGGCACCTACTAAATCCCTCCAGTATGTAAGTCGAACCGTAGCCTGGAGTTATTCGCAATGGGATAACTTGGTGGAAAATGCCCTAAAAGGACATAATAGGCCATTTAATTCATAAATAAGCAAGAAATAGAAATAGTCTAAAAGTAGCCATAATATAGAAAAACATCCCATGACCTGGTAGAGCCAGTACAAGAGCTACTATATAAATACAACCCAAGTTCTAACAACAGTCAAAACAATCCTGTCTCAAAACTAGAGACTAGACATAAGTAAGATAGAAGGAAATGGGGAAACTCAAATACCAAGAGCTCACCCTATCTCTTAAATCAACCATAGCACGATCGTTGAATCAGTGACAACAACTAGTACTCAGATATACACCAAAAAGGAACTGAAGTATAGTATGAGTACCAAAACCACAGGTACTCAGTAGGCATCATCGATCAACTAAGCTAAATCAAGATATAAATATGATCAAATGTAAGATAACATAACTAAGTCAAGGTAAGGAGTCAAATATGAAGTAACAACAACGTTGTACACAAATAATTAAATAACTGGAATGATAACATAAAATGCAAACAATTATAACTACAAGATTACCCCCCATAAGCCAATATGTGCAGAAAAGTAAATAACCTAAAACAGGCCCCTATAAGCTTGAAGGGTACACTGAAATATAATATAACCCAAACCATCATCATTTGCAACTCCCAAGGTACAATCAGGATCTATCAATATCATGCCATGTTACAATAATTCCCACTTTTGGACTTGAAACCGATACACAGATCATCAATATCATACTGTATATTTGGATTCGAACATAATTAATATCATAAGAAACAATATCGTTGATGTCATACCACCACTATTAGGATTAACATCATAGCAAGTTTCTGGAGTAGAATCAGTAATCATATAATCAAAATCATAATAATCTTCCAAACTTGAACCGGGTAGATATATCATCAATATTATTATCAATATCCGAACATGAACCTGTAATCATATTATCATCATATCATCATCAATATTTGGACTCAAACCGGTATAAAATTCATCAATGAAAAATCAAATATATAATCTCTCAATATCAACCCAACATAACTATCAAATTTTACCGTATTTACCATCAACTCCCATTACCCAACCTTCTTGAGTATTAGGAATCTAGTCTCATCAAGTATCATAATAATCATATCGAGATATATAACAAACGTATAAGGGTAACAAAACCAGCTTAAGTCTTGGCCTAAGGCGGATCGGAGCCCACTCCTAAATCCCTAACATCCATTATCAAGCAAACTCTAACCCAAACTAGGCTAAGGTATATAATCTACTTTTATATGTCAAACAAGCCTTAATTAGACCTAAGATAGAAATTCAACTAATGATCTACGGAACTAACCTTAAAGCACCTGAAGTGCGGTTTTTGAATGGACTAGAAGGTCCAACTAACCTAAGTATTGCAATTCATCACATCAACACATAAAACCCATCCCAAAACTAACATAATATCATAAACATACTATAACATAGCTCAATCTATGAAGAGGGGAAAACCTATCCTACCTTGACATCGAAGAAAGCTAAAAAAATTCACTAAATTACCGACTTTCCTTTCTAAGAAGCTTCTAGAAGGTGCCACACTATTCAAATCACAATCTACTCATCAACATGAGAATAATGATACCCATATTGCACCATTGTGTTTTGGGTCCAAAAATACTCAAAAATCCTTTGGGGATCCCATTTATAGAAATTGCATTTCCAAAGCCAACCCAACATTCTCTCATGCTCAAGGAGTAATTACCCTAAAAAGTAGGTGAAATCTGAGTTATATTGGTACCAAAATTAGGCCACCAAGTTTAATCTATTATTAGGGGGAAAAAGGAAATCAAACATAAAAATGGAGGAATCTTACCTCGAATTTGAAGGAGAATCACGTAATAATCATTACCCAAGATTCCAAATCACCCACAAGATTTAATCCCAATCTTATCCACTCTTTATGATTCAAGTCTCAAGAGGATGCATTAAGAAATCAGAAAAATAGGCTAAAAAGGAAGTATTTATACCCTTAAAAGGACTCAAGAGTCGCTATCGTGACCCGACCCTCCAAATTGTGGAATTTGCCACCTTCCAAGGTGAGTCGCTATCACGATGCGACCCTCAAAATCGTGGAATTTGCCGCCTTCCAAGGTGAGTCGCAATCATGATAAGTCTCTCTATGATCGCGGCATTTATACCCTGACATGGGTATCGTGATCACAACCCATAGTTCGCTATTAGCAAAGGCACCGGCACAGTTGAGCCGCCAACCCCTCGAGATACATACAGAATCCTGTATATGAAAATAAACAATGCTAACATACCAAATATGACATTATAGTGTCAATGGCATAGTCAAAATTTCCACCCAAGGCTATTTCAATGAAAAGTGTGTCCCACACCCAGCATTCCATTTTCTTTAATTTTGAACAATAGGTCCAAATGAGTTTGGGTGCCTTAGGACCCAAACCAAGAGTCCACCTAGCCTAAAATTAACATTCTTTAACTGTTGGAATAGTCATAATTGGCATACGAGGTTGTTTGACTGAATGTATTTCTCAGTAGGAAATTTGAACCATTAAAGACTTCAAAATAGAGAATTGGCTCTAAAAAATAAATAAACTGCCCGATAAACAAACTGCCAATTTTGGCAAGTCATAAGTGACTTAAGGTAGCTATAGGATAGATCTAATGGTGAAAATAAGTAGAAATACAAAATATAACCTAAAGGGTCATTGTAGTGGTTGAGGTTGAATTTTGGTTGTTTGAAACATAAAGAAAGGAAGTTGGTTGAAAAAGGGATACATGTACCAAAATCCCTTAAAAGTGTCACCTCTTCATTGAGGTTATCTAGGGAGTCATAATTGGATTATGTGGGCTTAGTACCACGTCCTTTCGAGCTTTTGAGATCTTTCTATCATTAACTTTCGAGGATGAATGTCCTTTTGTAATGGATATTGTAATGACCCTCTAGGTCATATCCTCTATTTACTTATAATTTCAATGTTTTGAGCCTTCCCATAGTGGCTATAGGTCATTAATGACTTGCCAAAATTGTCGATTTGGTTATCAGACAGTTTCTTTGGATTTTAGGCTTATTTCCCTATTTTGGAGCATGCGTAGTTTAGGATTTTGTCTCAAACCAAAAATCCTAGTAGATGACCTTGGATGAGAATTTTTACAGAGCCATCATCTTCAGAACATTCATTTTTTGCTAGAGGGATACTTATGCAGGTCTCGAGGCTTCTAGACTCATTTCGGGCTATTGGGCAGATTATGTGAAAAATGAAACTATAGGTGTAGGTCTCACAATTATTCAAAACAATCTAGGATGAAAGTTTAATGGTTTTATTGAGTCTACAATGTTGAATTTCGTATGGTAGCATAGTTTATTTATGCACACGGGGTTCTAACCAAATCTCGAGCACTCGAACGAAGTCCATTTTAGATTTGGAAAAAATATGGTGCATGGCACCTGATAGGACCAGATAAGCACCTATTGGGCCACTTTAATACCCATTAGCACACTTTAGAGCCATTACCTTTTCCTTCAATTTCCATCACAATTCATGGTAAAATTCTGAAAAAAACAGGTCTTGAATTCCTATACTTTAAGGGTTGATTTGAGTGTTCTCCTTTTAGGCTCAACTTTTGCGCACACGTTTTTCCTTTGAGTGATGTTGTGATGAATTCAAATTTTGGATTTCGTTTGTGAGTCTTGCAGTCCCATTTTTTACCCAAAATTCAACCCAGACCTTATTATAGCAATATGGGTATTATTTTACTCCTAATAACATGAAAATGACTAATTAGATAGTGTGATGGCATTTTGAGATTGTGGAGTGAAGATAGATGATTTATGAACAATTTAAGGATTATGGTTCAGCATGGAGGTAGGCTTCTGTCTACTCTTTTTTTGGAGATAGTGTTTTATATATGTTTCATTGTAGATAGGGATATTAGGATGTGATTATGGGAAGAAAACTGTGAATTAGCCTAAATTATGAATTTGGGGTCTAGAAGGGTCATTGACCCTTAATATGAAATACTTATGATGCTTATATGATCTTACTACCATAGGTTGCTAGTAATGTTAGGCTTAGTTGAGACTAATAATCCTTTAGTATAACGTTTAATATGTTACTAGGTGAATTGTGATGGTTTTCTTGAATTATAATTATTGGGCCCAAGATCGTGATTATGATATTGGTTGAATTTTAGGAAGTGTTTTATCCTTGTAAGGGAAGTGGTCATATTTTATAGGAATAATGATGCTTATAATTATATTATTTGGATACTGGTGATGGCATGTATATATTCGGTACATTCATGGTCACTTAGAAAGTAAATGGTACGATTCCAACTAAAAATATGATTCTAATACTAATTTTCCTAAATAGGAAATTATTACCACTATTTACTATTAAAATAAATTCTTTCATAAAGGGAATCTTACCATCTAAATGAATAACTTATGTGCCTTAGAGACTGAAAATGATGTTTCAATGATTTGACTGAGATAGATTTTAGTCCATAATTTGCTAATACTATTTACCTCAGTCATGAGAGATTCTGACCTTTTCTATACTTTTATGATGATTTAGTCATAGAGTTTACCTCGGGCAAAAAATTTACTGACTTGCACTCTTTTATCCATGACTATAGACCATATATTTTATATGTATGTATATGGTACTGGATAGAGTGTATTGGTGGTGATGGTGATGGTTATTATAATTCTTAGATTGAGACCAGCTCAGTGTATATGGTTACTCCCAAAAACCCTAAGCGTCCCTTCATCCGTGAGCCATAATGCTAGAGAAAGAGATCGTCGTAGGTCCTGCCTTTATGAGTCATTGAGCTGGAGGAGGTGTATACACTAGGCTGCATTATGGTACTTGGATCGGTTATGGTACTATGAATTCTCTTGGCATTCATTATTGCATGCACTATTTCTATCACCAGTATGCCCTATATTTATCAACCTTTTAGGGGTTGCATAGGAATACTATGAGTACTACTTATAGTATATTGTGTGGTGCTTGTATCTATTAGCTTTATGGGGGGGTTACATAGGTATATTCTTTGACTATTGTTTTTGAGTTTTGATTGAATCTTCTAAGCCTATGATGATGGTGGTTTATGAAAGGCTTGGTTAGATATTATTTTTCTAGACTGGTCAGTTACTTTATATTGTTATTTTTATTATGGTTAGTTTGTGACATGTTGATTATGGGACTAGTATTGAAATTTAAGGTATGTTTCTGATTCCTTCATCGTACGGTTATTTTATTATGCATGTTCTATGGTTAGGTATTATAGTTTTGGAGCCTGATTATGTTAGCACTACTTTCTACTTTTTTAGAGACCTTGAGATGCTAGTGCAATTACTTAGGTTGTACATTTGAGTTAGCCTTGTTTATATATATGTGTGTGTGTGTGCATATATATATGTATGTATATCTATGTGTAGTGATGGTATTACTGTATGTCCCTTTCTTTCTTTATTTAGTCATGTTGTATATCCATTCCTTGCCCTGGTATACTGTTATAGATCCTTCTTCTGCTCTGTATACATATGTTGGATAGTGATATATCGTATGATATTTAGGCTTCTGAGTATGGATAGAATAGGATAGTTTATCCTTATTGCCTCAGTAGCTTTATTATGTAGTTTGATGGAGATTTAGGTGTAGTTATATTTTTGCTTACATGCTATTATATTTGCATTATGTTTGAATCTCTGTCAGTAGTTTCCTACTGAGTACCATGTGTATGGTACTCATACTAATGCTGCCTACAAATTATTGTACAGGTTCTTGCCATTGTTGTGTGCATTATGTGGAGCAGGTATGGTTCAAAGAAAGAAGGTGAACTCTTGGTGTTTTGAATATTTATATTCTTCCTCTTATGTACTAGATTAGTCTTTATGTTGTATTCGGAGATGGGTTGTATCAGTCTATTAAATTACCACTACATTTTGTTGTCTTATTATATTAGCAGCTCTTGTGCTGATTCCACCAAGTTTTGGTACTATTTTATATTTTTCAATCTCTTGCTATATTTATTCCACATTCTTCCTTCTTCTCTCTTAGTAGTTTGCTACTAGCCATTTCGTACTACGAGTTGGCTTACATACTAGTGGGTTATAGTAGGTACCATTATGACATGATAAATCGGGTCGTTACAAATCATCGAATATAGGATTCTACCTTCATTTGATCCATTTCTCAAGAATTTCTATTTTGTTTTTCATGACTTCTACGTAAAGCTAAGAATTGAAATGCCATTTTTAGATCTTAGAAGCAATTTTAACTAGGTTTTCTAGATTTAAACCTTGGGTAAGCTTCTAAAAATAGTATTTCATCATTTTGAATTGATTAATTTGTGTTTTCACCATCAAATCTTGGATTTTAAACATGATATTTTGAGGTTTTCCCGGTAAAGAGAAATAATCATTTTTTGATGATTTCTAACTCGATTTCAATTCCATTTTTGATGGGATTTCAGATTTAGAACCATTAAATTATGGGTAAATTAATTCATTAATAAAATTCAATTTTACCCATTTATTCCAGGGGTTGATTTTTTAGGTAATTTTTTACTCCAAACTAAAGTGCATCAATATTGGTATTGTTAGTCTTGTATTTATGTGTAGAGCTCAAATTTGGTTTGATTTCTGTTTGGTGATTATTCGAGAGGTAGTATAGCTTTCGGTTGATTCGTCAAATTATGCTTTGACTTTGTAGATCTTATTTTAAGATAAGTTGAGATGTATCGTGACTCTTTTCTGAGGTGTCTATGTGTTATTTGTTTATTACATGTATTTTTTGAATCTATAAGGATTTGGAGGTCCCACTCAAATGAGATGGCGAGCATCTACACAAATACAAGAGTTTACTAGTGGGTTGAATTAATTAAATGCATATCTTTCTTGCTTTTTGATCTTATGTATACACTTACGGTAAATTGTAGATTGATGACTTATATATCTTAGGTAATTTATAATGGGCATATATTTAAGAGCTTAAGTCATTTTTGGTGGATATTGAGTTAATGATTGTGGCTTAGTAACTATTTAGGAAATAATTATGCTCTTATGTTATTTAGCAAACAGTTAGATTATAAATAGTTTTGTAGTAATTTATATAATTATTATGGTTTAGTAATCTCTTAGGATATAACTATGATGGTATAGTTAAGAAAGAAAACTTGGCTTATTTTCTAGGTAAGTAAATAAACCTGAACTTTAGGTCATGTAGTTAACTAGTATAGTTCTTCTTTTAGTAATTTAGTCTAACGGTGTTATTATTGGAAAACATGAAACTTATCATGAAAAACAAGCAGGGTGTTGGGAAAGTTGTCTATAGTCACATTGTTTGGATCATTTATTTTTATTATGTTGCCCGTGTGGGTGCTTGTGTGAATATTATTATTAACTTAAGGGATTACTATAATTGTGATGTTTGTGCGGGGCCCGATATTGGTCTTATTAGAGAATTATTTGCCTTTATTATTATCATAACACCTTAGTGGGCATTCATTAACATTATTGGCCTTATTTGAGCATTTTTACGTGTTCACTGACATTATTGGCTTTATTTGAGCATTTTTTTCTTATTATTATCGTAATATTTGAGCGGGGACTTGGATTGATATTATTGGCCTTTGTTTGAGCATTAAATTCCTTTACTATTATCATGATGCCTGAGTGAGGGGCTTGGATTAATATCATTGATTCCACATATGACTTATTATTACATTAGTGTCGTGTGATGGCTTATGTCAAGATCAATTGATATTTCATGAGATTTTGAGCTTATTTACTATTATTAAGTTAATTCATTACATGATATTGATTTGATTATGAGCATGCATCCTCATTTCATTCATTCATATGCATGGAATTGGTTTCATTGAGAAATACTTAGTTTGAAACAAAATAAAATACTTTACAAAACCCCTTGATCGAGGGATGTGCCAATAAGATTTATTGGGATATAAGGTTGTGATAGTATATAGGTTATGAACCCCTCCCCCCATAGGTCCTATCCTAGAAATTTATGATCAGAGGTGTATACAAGGTGCCATGTGATGGTTGTCATGCAATGGCTTACATCATTAACACTCTATTGCATTGCATCACTTGTATTACGGTGAATTTCTTTGCATGATTGGTATTGCGTTGATTATTAATTTTTGTATTGTATTATTGTGATTGAATCTTGTTTCTGTGATATTGTGTATTTTACATTTTATATCACTGTATTGTTTGTGATATTGTGTATTTTGCATCTCATATCACTGTATTATTTGTGATATTGTGTATTTTGCATCTCATATCATTGTGTACATTACATTATACATTCTCTTAGGTGATCTGGAAGTTGAGATATTATGAGATAGTGGGTATTGTTGTGTCTTAACCCATTGAGACTATTGTGTAACATCTAGTGTTAGTAGGATATATACCTCCTCGACTTTAGCTAGGATTGTTGAAGAGTTGATAGTATTACCATGTTGGTGAGATTCTTTTGTGATGTGAACTATATCTATTATTGTTGACCTTGAACTTGTACATGCCTTCCTTAATACATTACTTTGATTATCTTGAAAAATGTGCTATTTATTAGGATAGGTTGGGATTTTCTAAGTGTAGACTTACTTGGGTTAAATTGGATGGCTGGTGTGGTGGTCCTTGCCATCAAAAATTACTTGGAGTATCATAATTGGCATAAGAGCCTAGATCTATGTGTGTGTTGGTACAAGAGTTAAGTGTCTAGTAGAGTCTTGGGGATTGGTATGGATACATTTGTATCCTATCTTTGGGACATTCTCAAGAAACTATATTCTTGATTCCCTATTGTGTGTTCATATTTTATTAACCTTTAGTACTTATTTTGACTTTATTTTGTTCTAGATAGATAACAAAAGGTTAGTAATAGATATGAATGAGACTAAAATATATGTTTCAAAATCTTCAGATTAGCATCGCGCTAGGTAGTTAGAGATTAATATCAAAGATTGTCACTGTTAGCCAGAGGATTTAGGGCCAAACCATGATCCAGTTGAGTCTATAAATGCTTCAGCCATTCAAAATTCAGCATTCGAGAATTTAACCCTTTTTATGGATACTTTGAAGCTAGAGATGATATCTGGCACATTAAGATGTTCTCAAACCCGAGTTGGGTTTGTTGGTTTTTAACATAGTCCCTTGTCAATTTCAGAGTATAATACCGAATTTCTTGAGTGGGATAGACATACTCTTATTCTATATCTTTCAAAGCATGAGATGGTGCATGGATTTATTAGAGGATTATTTTTTCCACTTGGTTTATCATCAGAGTATTTGATAGAAGCTGATTCTTTTTATCCTTACATTGTTGATCATACGCTAACCACAGATAGAGTATCTATTGATACATATAGGGTAGCTCTTCGAATCAGTCGTGGTAGTCACAAGGGGAAAAGATTTTGTTAGACTTTGGAGAGTTTTGATATGGATCTTTAGGCCATGGTGGCTATTCCAGATTAGTGGGTGTAGTATAAAGTATTCCAGGAGCTTTTTCTAGTTGTTGTGAGATTTTCCACTAGTCTAGGGAATGCCCCACATGAGCTAGTTATTTAGGCAGGGTCAACATATGTTCTCTGCCAGCTTAGAGCTCCTGAGGTATGTTATGATGGTGGAGAGGATGGTTGCTTAAGTTGGAAGTGTCCTCGATGTTAGTTGGTCGGCTAGTTGGGGTTAGCCCATGTTTTTAGGCCTTCAAGGGTCTGTTACGACTGTATAGAGACCAATCATTGGTCCTAAAAATGTCCTCAGCATGGGATTACTATCTGTTTAGCTCATCCAAATCAATCTCCTCTAGTTGTGGTACCTTTATTAGAGGTAGTACACTTAGTGCCTTAATTGGTGATTCAGTTACTCATTTTGAGTTTGGACCTTCTTAGATTCATACTCCGTCTTAGGCTTATGACTTTGGATTTTCACCGTGATAGGTGCACCCTTGATTTCCTATCTTTTACTTTTTGTTTGAGTTGAATTGAGGTTTTAATACCTATTGATTACTATATGCCTTGTTATTTGGTATTGATTGTTGTACGCCTTGGTGCAGATTTCATACATATATGACTACCCCCATAGATAACTTCTTTTAATAAATAATTTCTTTTATTAGTGGATGGACTAGTTCAATGTGGTATTTTCCTTGGGGTATAATACTTTGGTTAAATTCCCTTTTTTTGGCATTATGAACTTAGAGTGGTATTTGGTTATGTTTTCCATTTTTATGACACTTGTGAGTTATGTTGTTGTTACTATTGTTATTATTTTGGTGTTTATTTATTTACTCTTAATAGATGACTAAACTAGCATTATCTAGTTAGAATACCCTTCCATGTAATTCTTATTTATTGGCCCAGGTGGCTAGCTTGGTTGGATGGTATTCTTTTTTTAGCGAGGTGAGGTTGGTCATTTCCCTCTTTTATTGGAGAGGTTACATGGTCTATTGAGTGGGCTATGAAAATAAAGGTAGGTTGGCCCTCCATGGTTCTGTTATGGTTTTAGAAATAGCAATTTGGTTGTATTTCCCAATTCTGAGTTGAGATTCTAGGACTTATCTTCGGGTTTGCTAAGATTTTTATGTTGTCTATCCTTCTCTATAGCCTATTTTTGAGGTTGACCAGATTAGGATCCATTCTTCTAATTTGGCTAGTTCATCTCCTGATAATGGTCTTGATGTTAGTATCGATTGGTCTTAGGTTTGCCTTTCTTATTTGTTGGGTTTGTTACCTGGTGATAGTTTTGATCTTGGTATTGGTGTGGAGTTGGTTATCCCATTCTTACTATGATGTAGTTCATGACCCAGTTAAGTTAAAGTTGGAAGAAAATGGGAGAATTTAGGAAACCCTTATTTTGGCATAACAAGTCTTGGTAGAGTGTTTCTCCTTGGTAATGTATGCCTATGAGTATTCGTGGTCATGGACCAAGCATCGAATTGACCAGTTTCCGACTAAGGTTGCATTTCTCCGAGGTACTAGAGTTATGGGTATCACTAGTACTGCTTGTAGCCTTTGTGAGTTCTTAAGTATGGCTTAGTGTATAATGCCCTTCAGTAGGTGTGGAGCTGATTGCTTGTGTCTTAAGCCGGTTGGTTTTCCTCCATTGTATTTTTTTCTTTAGCTACATTTCTATTTTGGATCTTGCAAAAAAAGTTAGTAATATGTATGATTCATGATAGTAAGGTTGATTTGGGTATTTGGCCTTAGTTCACACTTTTGGCTCAAGTTTTGGTTTATGACTCTTATGAGTGACAACTTTGAAGTTGTGCTAGAATTTAGAGTATGGATGCTTACTTATCTACAGGATTGGTTTGGATAATTGGGATCGAGTAGTTTGGCTTCAATGCTAAACTTAAAAATTTGGATTGCGTAACTTGTTGCAGCCTTCATTTTAAGTTTGACTAAATTGGGATTTCATCTACAGGCTGGCTAAGCCTACTCTTTATCTAATTGTTCGATCTTCTTTAGTTCAAATATGATATGGCTGGTCGATGTTCTATCACGACCCGATTTATGAGCTATGATGGCGCCTACTATAACCCACTAGTACGCAAGCCAAACCCGAAGTCCATAATGGCTAGTAACGGACTACTCAAATATATAAGCAAAAGAATGCGAAATAGATGTAATAAAATATCAAATACCTAAAATAGTCCCAAAATCTGGTGGTATCAGTACAAGAGCTTCTAATATAATAAGAGTACAAAAATTAATACCAAGGGAATTACACTAATATAACTTATCTCTGAATACAACATAGAGACTGGTCTAGTACATAAGAAGAAGGTAAGTAATAATCTTAACGTCAGGAGCTCACTCTAAGTCTCTGAACCATGGCCACTTCATATGACACATACATCAATGGCGATAACCTGTACTATGATCGTAGGTTGTAGAAGTGTAGTATGAGTACCAAACACGTGGTGCTCAGTAGGCAACTACACCAAGCATCCAACAAGCATAAAATAAAACTAGTAAGATAGTAAAGGCAACTATTCTAGTCATAGCCAAGAAACTAACATAATAAGACTAAGGAATTATCAAGGATGAACCACCCCATTCTAAACATACTATGAAATCTCAATCACTATGTTGTATATCACCGGCCAATATACGAATAAAGTGCAAAAATTTATATATAACAGTGTACAAGGACAAACAATGAATATACAATCTGAATAAATGAAGGTAAGGATATACGGTAATACCATAGCTACATATAGCTAGACATATTTAAATATATATAACTAACCACGGTCTACTCGACGTATAGACTAAGTGATCAGACTAACATTTAAGACCTCATAATCATACTAAGAACTAGTACTAGTGTAATTAGGGTTTCTAACTTATTTGTCTGACTATGGGATAATCATGCACAATAATGAAATTGTAAGATAGAAGAGACCAGAATCATATCTCAAATCTTGATATAGAATCAATAACCATTATGTCTTAAACAATCCATAACAATAATTATGACAATGATAATAACAATATCAATGACAACGCAAGTAACCAGCTAGTTAGGATAACCAACACCTAGCTAAGCCTTTCATGTACCCCCATCATCCAAGGCTTAGAAGGTTCAATCAACATACAAAATACCATAAGGCATAGTCATCACCCATACCTATTCAACCCCCTCTCCCCCTGCATATAGGCTAATATATATAGGCGTATACTGGAGATAGAAAATTCACATACAAGCGTGAATGCAAAGTATTTAATTAATATCACAATCATCCCCCAAACTCTGACCAGTAATATGTATATAGCCAATACCCAAAATTGAGATGGTCATAAATATCATCAAGACTCTAAATTACGCTGGTCATAAGTATCATCAAGGCTCAAAATTAAACTAGTCATAAATATCATTAAGACACTTATATATAACATTAACATTATTATTTTCCATCGGGTCTTTACCCAAAATTTATATCATTAATACAACATCTTCTTCCGTCTCACATCGGAGAGATGTGTATGCAGATATAATAGGTGCACGAACTAAAATCGTGGAAAAAGAGTGCAAATTCATAAATTCGTTGATTGGAGTAAATTTTGGGACTAAATTATTATAAAAGTGTAGAAAGGATTGAAATCTCTCACGACCGGAGTAATTAGTAGTAAGAAATCACAAACCAGAATCTATCTCGATCAAATCCTTAAAAATTATTATTTAATCTCTTATATAAGTTATCCATCAAAGAGGTGGTTAATGCAATGAAGAAATTTAAGTTTAAGGTGAAAAGTGGTTTTTATACCCGTATTTAGGAGTGGCAGTAATAAGATCATATTTTAGGTAGAATCACTTCATTTACTGATTTAATAATCATAAATGTACCAAATCTATGCATGCCATCATCAGTGTTCAAATAATGGAACCATAAGCATCAATATATTATAAACTACAACTGTATCCTTTGCAAGGATAAACACTTCTCGAATATCCAACCAATATTATAACATGGTTTTTCACCCAATAATGTGCCTGAAATAATTACAACATCATAATCACAGCCTTTTTTCCAACATACATATATGAAACTCATATCAATAATCATAATTGTAAGTCATTTCGTATCTATAGTCCATAGCATATCTATGAGGCATATCATATCCATAGGCTATAAATCATAATTATGAGACATATCACATCTATGAGAAATCTCACATCTATAGGCCACATATCATAATTTTGGGAAAAACCATCACCATTCATCAAGTCACGAAGTAACTTTATACCAAAGGTTCAATAGTCTCAACTATGCCTGCCATTCATAAATAAGTCCACAATGTATAACCTAAGTCTTGGCCTAAGGTGGGCCAAAAGAATCCACTTCTAATCCTTGAATTCTATAATTAGTCCATTTATACCTGTAGTAGGCTAAAGTGTCTAAATTGACTTCTTGATGGTACATAAGTCCTAATCAAACCTAATATAAGAATTTTACCTTGAACAAGAGCAACTAAGTCAAATCCACTTAAATTATGGTTTCAAGATCACTAGAATAGTCCAGTAAGGTTAATCATACTAACCATGCTTCCAATGCTTAAGCCACATCCCAAACCTAGCATTCTGTCATATCCATTCTACGAATTAATTCCATATAAAGAGAAAGAAATAGGATTCTAAAAGTGTAATAAGCATTTCACCTTACTGGTCCAAACTCACATCTAATCTCTAAACTTCAATACTTAATTCTAAGTCATTTTACCCATAATCAATCTTAACATTCATTCTAACCATAATCAATCTTAACATTCACATTCACATGCAATATATAACACACATCATCTTAAGACTAAGAATTGATATAATCCTACCTTAAAGTTAATCCATCAAAATCATAATCTAACAATAGCCATATCGTTCTTTACTTTCTTTCCTTCGAAACTTTCCGAACCATTTTAAATTTCCTATGTTATTACTTTTAAACAAGCTTAGCTTATGACTTTACCAAACATAATTCCATTTCTACCATTTTGCCAATCTCAATAACCTCGACAAATATATTTCTAACAGTGGAGAGCAAATGATAGAAGTAGTCAGGTTCCTATGCCTGGAGAAAAATATCAACCATCTCAGACTTCTTTATTGATGGCTGAACTCTAGCAGCTTGCTCCCTCTATCTAACGGCATATTCTTGAAAACTTTCGATGGTCTTTTTTCTCATGTTGGGAAGTGTGATATGATCTGGAACTATATCAATATTATATTAAAATTGTTGGACAAAATCTCAAGCCATGATATCCCAAATATGCCAACAAGAGATAACTTGATCAATGAACCATTCCAAAGCTATCCCCAGCAGACTTTGCAACAATTCTTATTCTCCCTCTTGCTCCTCTTAGTTGATCACAAAAACTTTTCAAATGATCCAAAGAATTGTCGTGCCCTCCGTACTTGTCAAATTTAGGTATTTTGAACCCTAGAGGAAAATGGAAATCAGGAAACATACATAAATCTTTATATGAAATGCTCTTTTTCCCTCCTAGTCCTTGCATATTTCTCATATTTTGCTCTAGACTTCTCACTTTCGTGGATATCTTCTCTTGTTTCACATTCTTAATAGACTTCTTAATCACAATAGAGAAACTATGCTGATTGGCGGGATAATATGAATTTGGGTATTTGAATGTCAATTCAGGAGGATAGAATTGATCATGATGTGGCTCACCATCAGAATTCTGTATCATTAATTGAGGGCCTGTAATAGTTGGCACTACAGGAATAAAAAATGGGTTTATTGTGAGAGATGAATTTGGAAGGAGCATGGTATAGGTACAAGCAGCGCTAGACATATTAGTACATAGGCCGAATCTAGGTGGGTAAAGTGGGTCACTAGTTTGGGCTTGAGTGGAACATGAATTATTCATATTCGAAAGTACAGGGATTGAGGAAGGTGGGGCTTGCCTATTTATTCAAGATTGATACATTTTCGCTATCTGTTGTTTCAATAACCTATTCTCCCTGATTAATTCAAGTTTTTGCAAAATTAATTGATCTTGGTTTTCTTTGTTGTTAGACTCTATACTCTCTTTAAATGTCATATTTCTTTTTTTCTTTGGACATCGTTTTGCATGGATGAGATGTCATCTAAACCACAAGCCAACCACCTTAATACTATTTTGACTTTGGACACAACGAATGTGTCAGGGTTCAACATTTTCACAACTTTTCTTAAGAAAATCACCGAACTCAAAAAAGGTTTCCTACATATCTCATCAAGGTATGAATTGGGTGTGTGTAGTTCTTAAAGTTAAAAGAAATAATTTGAATTTTCCTTACAAAGTCAAAAAAGAAAATAAAAAAATCAAAGGATTTTTGAGATTTTGCATAAAATATTTTTTTATTTTGGAAATAAAAGGAAAAATCTTTTCTTTTTTCCTCAAAAAATTAATCATCTTAAATCTAGTCAATATGCAAAAGCCTTCTAAATAAATGCATTTCAAATAGTACGTAAAGATGATCATAGTGGTATTTATAATTTGCCTGTCTTAGACAGACTCATCCCCGGTGCCGAGTCTCGCTAGGCCAAATGTATATGATACAGATAAAGTGGAGACTAATAGGAATAACCACATCTGAGTTTTAGTTCTACTAGATTTACCCTGATAGAGATAGGTGTTTAAACTGGCTTATTCGAGTAGATAACTTAAATCAGGGAGGGCCAGTTTCCTAGTAGCAAAACTATTTTGGTTCCACTAGTGGTCCACCACAACTAATATGTGTGAATAATATTTCTTAAACCAAGAGTGTAGCCGAAAATTGATTCATCTTAGATAGAAGGTTATGTGGAGCATAACTACACACACAGTAAATAGTGGTAGGTATATTTCGAGACGCGAAGGAGTTCGTAAGAGAAGACAGTTTATATTTCAATTCAAATAATATCAAAACGGTAATCAAATAGACAAATAGAACATTTAGGCAACAAATATAACATATAAAAATTAAATAAAGCCAAACAAGTCAATATAAAAGCTCAAATTCTAGTTATCCGCAGCAAATTCTCCAAAGATGTCACACTTTTTTTCATGGGGTCGAAGGATTTTTACAACTAAGGTGACGATTTTGAATAGTATTTATTTTATTTACAGATTCATCACTTGAAATTGAGTTATGGTGTTTCAAGTCACTTTATTGAATCCCTAGTCAAAATGCAATGCCTTTTTATTTTTTGGTTTGAGAACTAGAAATTTGGATAAGGAATTTTATTGTCTAAGAAGAAAGTGTGAGGCATCCCTCGAGTCCCGTGGTTCTAGCACGGTTACTTTATTGACTTATGCCTGACTTAAATTAGTCTTTTGGATCTATAACATTTATTTGGCTAATTGCTTTACTTACCCAAGGATTGTGAGAGAAATTATGACTTATATTTCGGCTGAGGAGCATAATGATCTTGGGTGTATTTATACACTTAAGTACCACATTTTACCCATATTCGAGCTAAGTTTTGAGAGCAAAGTGTCTTGATTCATATGTTTTATCTTACTTTTGATGTAAATGATCTAATAAATGTGATTAATCCTATTTCAGGAGTAAATGAAACATATGCAAACATAGGAAGATCTTGGAACACAAAGAACACAAGACTGAGAAAAATGACATATCCAAAAGTTGTTTTGTGTCGCAACCCCTAGGGCACGCACTAAGCTTCCGCCACTGCCCCTTAGGTGCATTTAGTATGATTTTGTTACTATTATAATTTTTAAATTAAAGGAGAATTTATTATTCAATAGGGTTATAGACTTACGTTTTCCTTTTCTTTTGAATCATATTTATGTATGTTATGTTAAAATTTGACATAACAATCTTATAATAACTTTGTTTTGAATTTTGAACTTATATTATATTTTCAATTTTAATTTATTTCTATTGGTAGTATTACTTGATATTTTACATCCCAAGTCAGAATTGATAGATTATGTTTTATCAAATATTTTAATAATTTTATGACATTATATTTATAATATTAATTTCTTTGTCAAACATCCATTTTGTGATATTCTTAAACATCATGTACTTCTAGTTTTTATGATTAATTTATTTAAAATATATTAACTAAAAAATATAAATCAATTATTTTTTTATAATATTAGTTAAGAACGTATATTTATTAATTAAAACATTTTCAAAAAACAATATACATACACATACACGGGCGCGTGCATACACGCTCAAATATATATATATATATATACACACACACACATACATGCATGCATATACATATAATAGAATTTTTCACTTTGAATAATTAATTTTTATTTTAATTATAGACCTTTCAAGCCACAATAGAATCACCCACTAGGGTAGACACAGAAAAGAGATCGGAAATGAACTCAGGATCAAAACCAAAATGAACAACCATATAATTTTAATATAACCATGTAATTAAACTTGTGAAACCAAACAATATAGATGCAATTTACACTATAATTATATTATGGCAAATAAATAAATCATTGCAATTACTAGGCTATATAATTACTAAGCTGATAATTACTACCATAGTAATTACACAAATTCCAATTACTAGTTCACTTTTCAAGCAAATCCTTAACATTTCTTGTGATAAAAGATTAAAAAAATAATATATACAGGTTGAAGTAGGGGCGTACATCAGTCGGTTTGGTTCGATTTTATATATTATCAGTTCGATTTATCTGTTTTTGATTTTTAAATATGCTAAACCAATAACCAAATTAATAAGATATTTTTTATTGATTTATCGATTTTTAGTCCTTAACGATTTAGTTTTTGGTTTAACTAAGAAGAAAATACTCATAAAATAGAAATAGTAGTAACTAACTCTTAGTTGCAACAAAAAATCCTACATGGTGTGTTTTAATTTACAAGAATCTTCAAGTTTGAACTAAATTTTGTTAGGAGAAATTAAGAGTTTGTATAATTGAAATAATAGGTTTGTTAATTTGTTGAAATTAAAGAGAAATTAAGAGAAATATATAATAAGTCATACTTATATAAGAAAAAACCAAAACCAAACCAATAACCTAATATTTATTTATAAAACCATTAAAAAACCATTAGCCCAATAACCCAATAACAATAAACCAATAATATTTTTATCAATTCAGTTTACTGGTCGATTTAATTTTTGCACACTCCCAGATCAAAGTCGTTTTAAGGTAAACTTTCAACTTTTTTATATCAAGACTTTCCAATTTCTAACACGAGGCTTTTGACTTTCAGTACTTAAAGTTCGGGGTCGAAAGCAAATTTAAAGTCATAATTACCGTATACTCAAACCTTTGTGTAAGTAATAATCTAATAAGTATGTGACAGATGTTTAAAGCAGCAAAGCTATATAAATGATTTACTCGCAAAACTGTCCTTCTCTTTTAGAAAATAAACCATAAAAACCCTCTAAACAAACAAAAATAACCGACTACCCCCGGCCATAAAAATACATTACAATTGATAACTATTAGCCAGTGCATAATGAATCATAAAAAACTTCAATATAAGAACATTTTTTATGCATAGTAAATTGAAGAGTAACTTACAAGCTGTTTTTATTTTTTGGATCATAGATATCACTGCTAAAAAAATAGATAGAAAAAATAGTAATTGCACCAAACTCACATGATAAAATATTAAATTTGGATAATAAGAGTGAAGAAAGAAGATGCATATGTTGTGAAAAAGTATTAAGAGCCAAACGTGAAGATGAATAGTGCAAAAAAAATAATCGAGAGATTTGATTTTCAAAGAAAATAGGCAATTCTTGGTTGAGAGCAGCGTTACTTTATTAGATGGTTATAAGCGTGACATATTTAGGAGATCAACACTTCAAAATCAACTATGTTAGTTAATTTTGACTAAAAATTGGTTAAACTAATTAAACATTAAAGAGAAAGGTAGTTTAGCAATTTTTCTGTAAAATTTAGGAGTTTATGCTTTTGAGATAGCAGTGATAGATAGATTGATTATCAAGGTAGTATGAAAAATTGGGTTCAAAAAAATTGTTAAAACAACTGAAGAGACTCTTACAGTTGACAATGATCATGCTACTTTCAAGTTATTATCTAAAAATGATTTAGCTCCTTATAGAGAATCTTATAGATTCATGCATATTGGTTTAATTCAAGTTTCTTTTAAACCACTTACTTTAAGAGGTCTACCTGAAAGCTTTATAGAAGCTTTAAGAGATGATAGAAATCAAGATTGGAAAAAGTTTCTTATAGGTATTGTTCAAACAAGTTTGGCATATGGCCCTATTTATTTTAATGCTTATCCTAATTTGTAGATATATCTAAGTGATGAGAATTCTCTAAATTCTCTAATATTAAGCATTAAATTACATGGTTACAATTATATGCTAGGTACTGAGGTTATATGTATTTTTTATAGAATTTACTATAAACCTTTCTATTTTTCTTTGAGAAGTTTGCTGACTTCCGTCATGGTATAAGGGCCTTTTCACCAAAGAACCGGATCACTTCAATGTTATTCTAGTAACATTTACAAGCATAGCATAAACTCATAGTTAAATCTTTAATTAAAAAACGGTTCTAAAACGCAGCCTTTAATGCACGCTCCTTCTAATAGGCCTTTTGAATGGACCTCCGGTATAAATCCTGAATCAAAATTAATACTACAAGTCTATGTATTGAGACCTTAATATAATTGGGTGATTTGATTCTTATCTGAATAACTTATGTCATGTTATACTAATAATTTAGTATCTTATAGTTCAACACTTAAGTGTTTAGCCTATTATTTAGGCTAATTCAGAATAAAGAAAATAAAATAAATGACTTAAAATAAAAATACCTTAAGCTGAATAGGTGTGATCAGAACTAAAACTTTTATTTCCAGATAAATATATTACAAGAGAAGGATGTTTTGGATTGTAGAGAGAGAGGGAGAAGGGATTTCTAATAATGCAATTAGTAATGGGGTCTTCTCAATTATTTCATATCTTTTCTTTGCCTTTTGTTGATTTGAAAGATTCTTCCAATATGTCTTGAAACTTTTTCAAATAATCATCCAGGTCTAATTCTTTATTACTCTGGATGCTTTGGGATTCCCCAGCTACACAGTCTTCTTAGTTATCTGTAGTATGACCTGCAGATGCCATGGATATATCCGACGCATTCTCTGTCTTGGTTTCTCATTAAATCTTTTTTGACTTCCTTCATATACGAGGCAATCATTCTGGATTTTGATACTATCCCCTTCTTCATTTGAAATTTTTGGGCAAGGCTTTTGAACGGACTGAATTCATCCTGTTTATGTAATGGGGCCATATGTCTTTGTTCTTTGTATTGGGCAATGACTGTTTTAATAGAATCAATAAGTCATGTGCCATGGACATATCCATCAGCTGTTTTTTGGTTAAGTTTGTTCCAAAATTTGTATAAAAAATTCTTTTTAAATATTAAAAATTGTCAAGGTTAGGTTTTACTTCCACGGACCATTTCCTAATCCATGGGATAGAAAATTCAATGAAGAAATATATTATTGATGTTCCTTTAAAGCATATATCATCTCTTTGTAGCTTGAGAAGAATCAGAGACACTTCTATTCAATCAGTATATAAACTTTTAAAAGGTTCTGGCAAAATTTTTGCTGAAGGACCTTAATAGATCCACCATTGCGTAAATTAATTTGGAATGCTTTGTTTGTAGATATTTCCACAGATATTGATAAACCACGAATGTTTCCTATTAGGATTTTCGTATAATAATGCTTTATTAAATCTTTCAACATAATTCCAGTAATTGAATTTTACCGAGACTTTCTGTTTCGGATACATATAATTTTTTTCCTTAAGAGTACTTATTCCCCACTCTTCTGGAGTAAAAATATTTTGATGATAATTTTAGAAAAACTATAGTCTTTCTTTATATTGTTGGTCGTATAAAAATGTTGAATTTCAGCTGACCCTGTTTGAGATAATATTGTCTCATAATGCATATGATATTTGTATGTAGTTGTGGCATAGGATGTATTATCCAAATATCTTTACATCAATTGCCATGGATTATCTCTCCATCTAAGATCATTATTTTCCAAGATGAGTATAACTTCATCTACTTTATTCTACTCATAAAGATCAATACTCTCATTATTGTTATCAGTAAGAGCACTGGAGTATGAAGGGATAACATTCTTGCTTTTCTTGGATTTTATAAATTCCAAGAAGTCCTTTTACAGTTGTTGATCTATATTAGGATCAGATAAACTTGCAATATTTGTAGCTATTAGCCTTTGGTTTCCTATCTAGGCAAGGATATTTCCTCTGCCTCTGCTGGATCTTCCTCTGCCTCTGCCTCTATTAGAGGAGGTTGAACCTTGGGATGACATCCTACATAACATAAACGACATTAGGTTAAATATTCTCTAATGTGAAAGTTGGGAAAACTATTTTAAGATCCCTTCAAATATTGAATTTCAAAATCAAATTCAGCTAATAAAGCCTGCCATCTAACAAATATTTGTTTGGAAATATCATGCTTACAGTCTTTATTAAAGATGAATTTTTCCGTCTGGCAACTAGTTTTTATTAAAAACTTTGATTGTATAAATCACCTTGAAATTTGAAAACACATTTAACTATTGTAAGGATTTCCTTAGCCACAGTTGCATGATTTTTCTGGCTATTATTCCATTTACTAGATTAAAATTGGATAATATAAGTGTGCTTATCTTTCAGGGAATATTATTTTAAAATTCCTTCATAGCCAATATCATAAGCATCAGTTTCTATAATTTTTTTCCAATTTGGATTGGCAAATGTAAGACATGGTAGGTTATTAACATTGGCTTTGATATTCTTTATGGAAGGAGTATGGCTCTATGTCTATGCATTTGGACTCTTTTTTAGTCTATCATACAAGATAGTTGTATCTTTTGCAAGATATTTTTTAAAAGGAGATATATAATTTAGACTACCTAAAAACCTTTGTAGTTGAGTTTTATCTGTAATAATATCATGAAACTTAGAAGCAAATTCTATGCTTCTGGTAATAGGAACTATTTTCCCTTGGTCAGTAGTATGAGCAAGTAATCTGACTTTTGTCTGAAAGAGAAGCATCTTTGCTTTAGATATAACCAAACCATTTTGTATGATGATCTTCTTGAAGAGATCCAAATGTTTAAAGTATGTATTTATATTTTTTGAGAATACCAAGATGTCATAAATGTAGACAATAATAAAGTTACTATAAGACATGAATATATCATTCATAATGTTCTGGAATTTTAAAGGAGCATTCTTTAGTCCAAATGGCATGATATTCCATTCGAATTGTCCCATAGGAACATTAAAAGCAGTCTTTTATTTATCTTCCTCTAATATTTGGATTTGCCAATAACCTGATTTCAAATCAAATTTTGAAAATATTAGTGAATCATATAATCTATCCAGTAAGTCCTTCTTATTAGAAATTGGATACCTGATCCATCTAAGGACTTTGTTGAGAGGTTTATAATTAATAACCAACCTTGGTACCCCTCTTTCCTGTTCAGCATGTTTATTGACATAAGATGCAGTACATGACCATGGAGATTTAGAAGGTCGTATTAGACATTTATACAAAAGAGAATCAATTTTTTTACACAATTCTAAATATTCAGAATTCATTTGGCAAGGTCTTGCCTTAGTGGAGATATTACCCTCTTGAAATATGTCCTCGTATGGAAGACTAACCATATGTTTTTTCCTTTACCAAAAAGTATTTGGATGATCACTAATTTTTAGAGAAAAAAGTTTTTTTAAAAAAAATCTATTTTTTCTGTCAATTTCGGGTTTTGTAAAGTTTTTTCTATTGTCAAACTACAAATTTTATTTTTTAAAAAAATCCAATTGCCTATTTTTGGAAAGTATTTTTTCCTTAATCAAATTTATATATTTGGTATAAGGTGGCTCACACTATTCAAACTTAATTTCCTTATTATTAAAGGTGCCAATTAGTCCATTTTCATCCCACCGAGTAATTGGATTCATATGGACAAACCATGGTTTTCCCTGAATGATTTCGTCGCTAATATTTTTTACCAGTACAAAAGTTTTTGGCATGCATATTTTATCTTGACAAATATATGCCTTGGAATTTTGTATTCTACCCCCATCTTATGACCGCTAGCATTTCTCAAGACATGAGTAGATTTTTCAAAATACTTTGAAGGTAATAGACCTTCTTGGATGCAACTGCAACCTGTCTTACTATCAATTAGAGCAGTAAATTCTCTTTTATAATTATAATCAATTAAAAGAGTTACTTTAGCATAAAAATATTTATGAGTAATTGCTTGTAACATTTGGAGAAATTCTTCTTCAGATGGGGTAGGATTATGACTTATCTCTGTAGGTCTGACACTTGGGTTTTCTAAAATAGAAACCCTTTTGTCCAAAGCCATATTATGATCTTTAAGTAAATATATCTCTTTCTTGATATTATTAATCTCAACCTATAGATCTTGGGTTGTTGTTGGGACAATAACCATTTTCTATCTTTCTTTGAGAAGGTTGTGGACTTCCGTCATGGTATAGGGACAAAAATTTACTCCAGTTCTTTAGAAGAGATATTAGAGCGTTGGCCATCCTCATGGCTCAGATCTTTTAACATTTCTAAAAGAGCTATTAGTCTGTCCTCTTTTAAGACATTAACTTCCAAATCTTGAAATTGAGAGTATATGTTGTAGAAAATAACATCCTCTTCCTTGTTATTACAAGGTTGTCCTTGTTGGCATGGAAGACACTCGTCTTCTAAAGACATATAATCTTTATTATGAAGGACCCGCAGACCTTCATCCATAGATGAATATTGTTCCTCATTATCGCTATGGTCTGGACTCAAATTTTTCGGAGATGAATTGAGCAATATTTTACACAAAGAGTCCTTACTTTCTTCATCCAATGTAAGACTCCTTATTTTTTCTTTTACTTTGCAATATTTTGCAAAGTGACTTACTCTACCACATCTGTAGCAAGCATTAGTCCTCTCGTATTTCCTAAAATCTTTTTTGGCTTTATAATCCTTTTTTCTTTTATATTTTTTTCTCAATTCTCTTAGTTTTCTATCCTCAGAGAATTTTTTCTTCTTATGCCTATAAGGCTCTTTAGAACTTCAAGGAATATCTATGATAAATTATTCACAGAATTCTCCTAGTTGTTGTCTTTCATTAAGACGATACTTCTTAACTTTCTGATTCAACTTTATCTCATTACATAACGATAAACCTTCGTGAGTACAAACATTGATCAACTTTTCGTAAGTGTACTCATCATAGTTAATACTTAAGGAAGGTCTTCTAAGAGATTTTCGAACTCTTTTCGCTAATATTGGAAGACCCTCTATAAATTTGGACTTCTAGTGAAAGCTATTACTCTCCGATAATTCCATGACTCTTGACAAGAATACGTCCTTGTACTATCTAAAAGATGTGAGAGTCTTACATCTCAAATTTTGGAGCATAGTCCTAATAGTCTCACTATTATCAGACTATTTTTCAGAAAAATATGCTATAATATTAAGAACCAAGGTGTAAACCACATCTAGAACAGGTTGACCCTCTTCCGTCTTAATCGTATGTAAAATTTTTATGCATTGATCTAAAGTGAGATAATTATTCCACCAGCCTTTCAGCTGACCAGTGAATCCTGCAGTAATCATTTATGAATGCACTTATCATTGTTGTCTGTTGCAACAGGGTAAATATCTGTAGCAACAGATTATTAAACTGTTGCAACAGAACCTAAACTCAATTTAAACAGACGATAAATATTTGTTGCAACATATTAGTAACCTGTTACGATAGAACCTGACCTCGATTCTAACAAATCATCGTCTGTTGCAATAGGTAAGTCATATGTCGCAACAAGTTAATTATCTATTGCAATATGTCACTCATCTATTGGAATCTGCTTTAAAGGTGCCTCAGTACTATAAAATCAATCCCAACAGAAGTTTCATCTGTTGCAACAAATATATAGTCTGTTGCAACATATGATTCACCTATTACAATAGATGACTCATCTGTTGAAATCAGCTTCATGAGCATAACATGAATCCCAATAAGCAAGTAATCTGTTGTGACTGATTAAACATCTGTTGGGATTAATTTACGGTACTATGAAATCACTATTAACTTTTTTTAACAAATGACTTTATTTAGGTACCACTAATGGAGGGATTAATAACAATAGAAGTGGATTGTCATGGTCAATGGATAGATAAGAGCAATCGATATGCATAGTATTGGAACGAGGGTGAAATATTAGAGATAATAGCTATAATAGTCCAAAGTGTTGTTTCATATAAAGATTTTGTGAACTTAATCATCAGTTATTGTGGACTGAATCATCAATCGGAAGGACTCGTCATTAGCTATATAAATAGCTCCTTTGAAAATCAAAGGGTACTATTTTCAAGATAACTGATCAGGTTCGATTGCATGCTTATCTTAGTAATTTATCTAGGCTGGTGTTAAAGGTGTACGCCGTTGAAAAAATGAAAGAGAATGAGAACAAGAATGTAGAAGAAGAAGAACAACAGGACATGTTTGATGATAGGTTGGATGATCTAGACATGAATATTCCAGATGATGATAAAAAACCTACACCCGTTGATGCGACAATACGATGGGTAGTTCTTCTCAATCGACACAGACTGGAAATCTTCAAAACGGCAGGACCGACTTTTTTATTGGAATATTATTCAAGTACAATAATGAACTATCTACCACTTTGTTTATTTCTTACTTGAAAAAAGATTTCAGAATTAAAGAATGTGATTAATTCAAGTAATGTCTTTTGCTTCAAATGTGCTAATCCAAACTACAAGTGGTGGTTAAGAGCGGTAAAGTACGCAAGTTCTAACAGATTCATCTATCATAAACATGAAAAGCATCACACATATGGTTCGAAGCACATCTAGGGCCAAAATCCTCACGCCACGGCAAAGGTCCTCGGTGAATATTTTAGGAATAGTTTTCCCGATGGCAAAAACCCTTCAACAAGGGTTATGGACAATAAACTCCTTATGGAATTGGGTGTCTTGGTTAGTTATTAAAAGATATATACGACTATCGAGACAGTGGCAGAGCCCGGATATTCACCAAGGGGGTTCATAAATGAAATACAAACTAATCGAAGGGGGTTCAACATCTAATATATATACATAAAAAATAATCTTAACCATGCATATATAGAATAATTTTTTGCCGAAGGGGGTTCGAATGAACTCCCTCGGCAAAGAGTAGCTCCTCTCTTATATGGGGATTGCCAAGGACTTGGTTAGGGGGACACACAAGCATGGTATGCTATCTTGGAGGCCTGCCATTACATGATTGAGTCCACAAATTCCGAAAGTAAGGCGGCATTGCACGTTAATGAAAATAGAAGTTTCAAGCACTTTTTTGTATCCTATGGTGCTTGGATTCAAAGTTTTAGACATTTGAGGAAAGGCATACCCGTCGACGGTACCTTCTTGAGGAGAAGGTATAATGGAGTTCTACTAGCGGAGGTGGCTCAGGATACGGAGAACCATATCTTTCCTTTCTCTTTTTGAAAAACTACGAAGCTGCGTCGAAGATACCGAAGAGTTGTATTTTGTTTCAGATAGGCATCCAAGTATTCCAAAGGTGGGTTCAATTTTTTTTGCTTCATCTTACTTTGGTTGTTGTATCAGGCATCTTGGAGAGAACATTCGAACCAGCTATCACAACTAAAGGGTCGTGACCCTTTTTTATAGAGCATCTAAAGCATATAGTAGAGAGGAGTTTTTAGACGTTTTCAATCAAATAACGAATGTGAATTCCAAGGTAGCAGAACTTCTTGAATGTGTTGATATCGAGAGATGGAGCTGGATATTCTGTTTGGCAGATAGGTACATTTTTATGAATTAAATGTCTTATTTAAGTTACAAGTTTAGTATGATATCGTACTAAGTGATTCTTTTGTATAGGTACAATATTATGACATTTAACATAGTTGAATCGGTGAATTCATTGTTTGGCGATGAAAGAGAATTTCCCATCAAGGCTATGTTTGAAGTAATAAACAAGAAGTATGGCCGATTTTTTAATGAAAGGTGTGTACAGTACAAGGGCCCAAAAGAATCCGATTTGTTCTCAAAATAGAAAAAATAATATCAACGAACATCAGTTTGTGGAATAGGTTATTATCTCATAAAATACCAGGTTACAAATCACTATCACCAGTTATGGTGATGTTGCCACGGTCGATCTTCAATCAAAATCTTGTACGCGCAGAGTTTTTGACTTGGACAAAATACCCTATGTGCATGCAATGGCAGTGCTTCAAACTCAATACATCCCAAAATATGGATCTAAATTTTACGAGCTCTCCTCTCAATATTATTTGGTGGAAGAATATAAAATGGCATATAATGGGCATATCACTCCAGTGCCTTTCGAAGATCTTGGGTTGTTCCTGTAGAGATTTTGGGAAGATTAATACCTCTTCCATATATTGACCCAATAACTATCAAACTGGAAAGAAAGCCATATAAGAAAAGGCGTAGAGTTGGAGAATTATTTTCATTAAGAAGAAACAAGTGCTCTGTATGTAAGTGCGCTGGCCACAAAAGAACTACACGCCCAGATCGTAATCCACCATGATCGTTGTAATTGCAGAAACTTATGTTGTTGTTTGTTGTGGACTTTTATATATTTAACTCATTGTTGCGAACGTAATGTTATCATTTATTATATATAAAATATCTTTTTAAATAACTTGTGCGTCAATAAAAAGAGGTAAAACATAAACTAAATAATACAGCATACCACAATTATTATCAATAGATTAGCTATCTGTGGCAATAGATGGACATAAGTCAGAAGAACACAACACAGTTCCATCAAAATGGAATATTTTCCTCCAACAGATGACAAATCTGTCGCAACAGATGGATAATTTATTGACAGAAACCCAACAGATGACCAATCTGTTCCAATACATGGTCCATTTGTTGAAAAAACTCAAAAGCCATTATTGCTATTACTACTGGATTCAAAATTGTTCCTTACCTCCAACTGTCGATATATTAATATTAATATGTATATTTAGAAGAAATAGACAGAATGAAAATTAAATAAGAATTAAAAAGCCAAAGTCGACTAAAAATAAATTTTTCACTAAACGAAAAATAAAATACATTAGGTATAGATTCAATATAGAAAAATAAAAATACATATGCTAAAATAAAAAAAATATTCTAATTATTATTATCATCATCATCAACATTAATGACAGCTGGCCAATCAACTCGCAGCAGGGCCCTCATCGGCCTCTGCATCTCTCTGAACATTGTCGCTTTCACAGTGACCAACTCCCTCTGCAGGTCATTAACCTGCCTCTAAAGTTCCCACACTGTGTCGCACAAAATAGCAATGTCTCAAACAGGATCATCCATATCTAGAACACACATAAATTGAAAAATATAAAGAAAAAGTGTCTAAATATAATACGACGTATACAAACAACTAGTAGATTTACACTGGACAAAAAAAATTACCTCAACGAGAAAGAAATATGCTCTTTGAAGAGAAGTGGTTGAAGATATCACACAAAAAAAATTAATACAATAAATATATAAAGTTTAGTAGAATGAAGATTAAGGAGGGACCTATTTATAGAGGATTAAATCTGGATGTGTCAGGCAAAAAGGCACGGTTGTTAAGCTCCATTGTATTAATTACATTCAAACTGATGGTATTTTATTTTCTGTGAAAAGTCATGACTTTTTCTTTTACATTAATACTTCTCACACTTTCAAAATGATTTTGAAACTTGATAATAATAATTATTATTGAGTTGTTGCAATAGATCATCTATCTATCACAATAGATTTACCATCTGTTGCAATAGACTGTCTGTATGAGTAACAGATGGTCTGTCAAAATAGATTTACCATCTGTTGCAACAGATGGTTTGTATGTGCAACAGATGAGACATCTATTATAACATATGTATTATCTGTTACAATAGATGGACCATTTTTTTAGAGATGTTTGATTTCTTCTAACAGCCGATTCATCACTTGCAACAGATGGAGAATTTGATTCATCAACTATTTTGAATGTGTTAGATAAAAAGTCATGACTACCTCTTTTTTAATAGTCATCACATGCGTATAGATGAATAAACACTATCTGGTCTATCGCAACAGATTTACCATCTATTGCAATATATAGATTATTTGTTGCAACAGATGGACCATATGTTGGAGGAGATGTTTTGATTTCTTCTAACAGCTGATTCATCAGTTGCAACAGATGGAGAATTCGGTTCATTAGCTATTTTGAATGTGTTTGATAAAAAGTCATGACTCTTCACCTCTTTTTTAATAGTTATCACACGCGTGCAGATGAATAAATAATGTCTGGTCTGTCGAAATAGATTTATCATCTGTTGCAACATATGGATTATCTGTAGAGATAGATGAACCATATATTGAAGGAGATATTTTGATTTCTTCCAACAGCTAATTCATTAGTTGCAACAAGTATAGATTTCGATTCATTAGCTATTTTGAATGTGTTAAGATAAAAAGTCATGACTCTTCACCTCTTTTTTAATAGTTATCACATGCGTGCAGATGAATAAATAATGTTTGGTCTGTCGAAATAGATTTATCATCTGTTGCAACATATGGATTATCTGTAGATATAGATGGACCATATATTGAAGGAGATATTTTGATTTTTTCCAAAAACTAATTCATTAGTTGCAACAAGTAGAGATTTCGATTTATTAGCTATTTTGAATGTGTTAAGATAAAAAGTCATGACTCTTCACACCTCTTTTTTAATAGTCATCACATGCATGCAGATGAATAAACAATATTGTCTAACATGTCTTGATGAGGTAGGAAAAATAAGGTGTGTGCAATAGATCCACTTTCATGCATAAGAGTTATGTATTATTGATCAGGCTATCATGACAGACACACATAAAGTGCAATGATTTTGTGAATGCAGGTTTTTACCAATTAGACACTCATTCTCCAAATAAAATCCTGCATTGTATTGTTTAGTTTGATAGGTTCAAAATGATAAGGCCTAAGGGTTCCAAGACAGTGGTGTCAATACCCTGTTACAATTTTATGACGGTCTATTCTCATGTTTTTATGTCAAGTTTGGGGAAGGGTTCAAGTTTTTGGCAGTAGAGTAAATATCCAATAGTGATTGGACTGATTTTAATGATGCAATGGACTTCTTGAAAGTCCTTTAAAGCCTCGCACTGTAGAAAATAATGATGGAACCAATAGAAATTTCCTTGGTCTAAATTTACATAGATGGATTGCTGGAGGAGACTTTTATACAACAGAAGGTGCTTAGGAGAATACCTGTGCGGGAAGGGGAGGTGGAGAAGGCCATATATCATCTTAGACCGTGTTTAAGAGGAAACATAAGGAAGTAATTAAGAAAATTCAAGCGAATCTAGCCAATGAAATTGACATGAGAAACCAAAACACTGGATGAGCTTTAAATGTGGAAGCGTATCCAAATATAAAAATTCATCAGTCGTTAAGAAAAAAAAGAATGGTTAATAGGATTGGAGCTGGACACTTTGCTTGAGAATACAACTAGAGAGCATGGCCTCAATAAAGACTCTCTCTCACAAAGTGCAGGACCAAAACTCTATGGAAGAAGCTTCGCGAGCATAGAAAATTGGTACGATTATCGGTCAAAATTGAAACCTGAACCAACAACTCCTAAATTTAAAATAAGGAAAGCCGAGGCGTCAATTTATGAAGTCTAACTTGCATGCCATGCCTTTAGTTTGTAGCTATGATTGGGTCAATGGAAGTAGAAACAAAAAGGTCTAAAGTTGGGCAGAAATCCCATGCCTTGTTATTTCCACTGCCTTTGACCTGACCAGACTCATAAAAAAAAGGCATGGGATGCAAGTTTAAGTTGAGAAATTGCCACCTTGGATAAATCCCATATTTTTAATTCCGAAGTAGTTGGTTCAGGTTTTAATTTTGACCAATAATCTTACCACCTTCCATGCTCATGAAGCTACTTCCTTAGAGTTTTGGTCCTGCATTTTATGGGCCTTCTTTGAGGCTATGCTCGCTAGTTGTAGTCTCTAGAAAAGTGACCAAAACCAGTCTTGTTCACCATTCTTCTTTTTCTTTAATGACTAATGGACTTTCCTTTTTGGATACACTTTCACATTCGCATCTCATCTAGTTTTTTCATTTTTCATGTCAATTTCATCAGCCAATTTTGCTACACTTTTCTTCCTACCCTGTGTTTTCTCTTAAACAAGATCTGAGATGGTATATGGTATTCTCAACCTCCCCCATCCCACATAGGTATTCTTCCAAGCACTTATTGTTGTATAATAGTCTCCTCCAGCAACCCATCCATATAAATTTGGACCAGGGGAATTTCTATTGGTTCCACCATTGGGAGCCACTAAAACTGATCCAATCACTATTGGATATTTACACTACCACCAAAAACTTGAACCTTTCCCTAAACTTAACACAAAAACACAAGCATAAATGGTCATTAAATTGTAATAGGGTATCGACACCACCTACTTGGTCCCTCATCCTTACCAGTTCTTACCTAACAATCTTAACTGTAAAATGCAATATCTTCTTTAAAAGATAAATGCCGAATAGGTAAATAAAAAATATTCACTAAATCATTGCACTGGATGTGTGTTTTTACGATAGGTTGATCAGTAATATATACCTCCCACTTATAAAGTGGTTCCATATGCAAGCAACTTATTCCAACGAACCCATCTTTACTCTTTTCTTTAATGTTGGTCGAGCAAAAGTGGATCCAGTTTCATTTTCTTTTATCTGCAAATAAGAGAAATACATTTGATGTTAAACAAGAGAAGAACAAAAAGAACATTACAAAAGGGTAACACAAAACTGAGTTAATCAACAGATGACCAATCTGATGCAATAGATTACCCATCTGCTCAACCGATGAGGCATTTATTGCAATAAATGGATGACATACTATAATAGATGTTTCATTTGTTGGAATAAATCAAACTAAATTTGCTACTGGTTTGATTTCTTTAAATAGTTTCCCCATCTGTATAAAAGGGTGACACAAAATTGAGTGAATCAATAGATGACCAATCAGATGCAACAGATTACCTATCTGTTCAACTGATGAGGCATTGTTACAACAGATGGATGACATTCTGCAACAAATGGTTCATCTGTTGGAATAAATCAAACCAGCCTTGCTACTGGTTTGATTTCTTCAAATAGTTGCTACGTTTGTTCTAACAGCTGATTCATCAAACTATACTGAAAATAAGGCTTTTTAAGTTCTCTCAATAGATGATTTTTTTTTTGCATATTTTAATAAAAAAAATGGTTCGTTCATTCAAGATTTAAAAGTCACCATTCCTTCAATTTTCTCAATAAATAGGAAACTGGTAATGGGTAAATCATTAATAGCAGCAAATGTAAATATCTAATTTAAATGACATACAAAGAAGAAGATGAGATGAAAAGAGCAATAATGAATCATGCCTGAAATGTGAAAAAAGCAGAGGGATCAAAACATCCAGTTCAGTCGAGAAAAGATATTGATTAGTTGAGATTCGAAAGGATCCTCATCCAAAAGAAGAGAGAAAAGAGAGAAAAAGGAAAGAAAGAGAATTGAGAATAAAGAAGAGTGATAGATGAGTTGAGTCTTACTTTATGGATGAAGGAGAGAGTATTCTTCTATATATGGATTTTAAATATTCACTAAATAACTTTTGAAGGGAACGAGGAGACGGTGAAATTGAAAAGACTGGATAAGACTACTCACTCTGGAGTTTTTAAGTTATCCAAGTAATATTTTTTACCACCTTAGTATTTTAACTTTTTAATCTCAGACAGGAAATACCTAAATTGCTTTAAAAAAGGTCTTAAAATATCTAAGTGCAATAGATGACAATTTTTGGTAAGCTCGATCATCTCTCACAACAGATGCAACACCTGTTTGATAATTTACAATAGATGTATAATATATTACAACATATGACTTAATCTTTTGATTAAATTCAATAGAAAAGACATCTGTTACAACAGATTGAACATTTACTTTTATAAACTTTAAATAGATTTTATATGTTAGAATAATACCTTAATTGATTAATCTAGGACTAGGGTGAGTTCTCATAGGGTCAACTACAACTTCAATTGAGTCTTTGGGCAATTGCATGATGAGACAGTACTGCGTTCCACCTGACCAGAGTCGTCGATCGATCACTCTGAGCTGAATCGATTCTTAATACCTCCCATGTCTAACTAATACCTTAATTGATCAATCTAGGACTAGGGGTGAGTTCTCATAGGGTCAACTACAACAGATGGCAACGCCTATTTGATAATTTACAACAGATGGGTAGTCTGTTGTGATATATGATAATTCATTTGATAATTTACAACAGATGGGTAATCTATCGCAATAGATGACTTAATATGTTTGACTTTTTACGACAAATGCTTAATCTATTACAACAAAAGACTTAATCTATTTGATAATTTACAACAAATAGTTAATCTATTACAACAAGGTAAACATTTATTTTTATATAATTTCAATTGGTTCATATATTAGGCGAACACCTTAATTAATCAATCTAGAACCAGGGGTGAGTTCTTATGGGGTCAACTACAACTTCAATTGAGTCTTTTGGAAATTGCATAATGTGATGGTATTGCGTTCCTATTGATCAGAGTCATCAATCGATCACTCTGAGCTGAATCGATTATTATTACCTCATATGTTATACTAATAATTTAATTGATTAATCTAGGACCAGGGTTCAGTTCTCATAGGGTCAACTACAACTTTAATTGAGTTTTTTGGCAATTGCATGATAAGATAGTATTGCGTTTCTTCCGACCAGAGTCATCGATCGATCACTCTGAGCTGAACCGATTCTTACTACATCATATGTTTAACTAATATCTTAATTGATTAAGTTAGGACCAAGGGTGAATTCTCGTAGGGTTAACTACAACAAATGACAATGCTTATTTTATAATTTACAACAGATGGGTAATCTATTGCGGCATAAGATAATCTATTTGATAATTTATAATAGATGGGTAATCTGTCACAACAGATGACTTAATCTGTTTGATTATTTACAACATATTCTTAATCTATTGCAACAAATGACTTAATTTGTTTGATAATTTACAACAAATGGTTAATCTGTTGTAATAGGTTGAACATTTATTTTTATACAATTTCGATTGAGTTCATATATTAGACTAATACCTTATTTTATTAATCTAGGACTAGGGGTGAGTTTTTATAGGGTCAACTACAACTTCAATTGAGTTTTTTAGAAATTGCATGATGAGATGGTATTGTGTTTCTCTCGACTAGAGTCGTCGATCGATCACTTTGAGCTGAATCGATTCTTACTACCTCATATATCCAATTAATATCTGAATTGATTGATCTAGGACCAGGGGTGAGTTCTCATACGGTTAACTACAACTTCAATTGAGTCTTTTGGTAATTGCATGATGAGATGGTATTGCGTTTCTCCCGACCAGGGTCATCGATCGATCACTCTGACCTGAACTGATTCTTACTACCTCATATGTTCAACTAATGCCTTAATTGATTATTCTAGGACCATGAATGAGTTCTCATCGGGCCAACTACCACAGATGGCGTACCTATTTGATAATTTATAATAGATGGGTAATCTATTATTACATATGACAATCCATTTGATAATTTACAACAGATGGGTAATCTATCACAATAGATGACTTAATTTGTTTTATTATTTACAATAGATGCTTAATCTGTTGCAATAAATGACTTAATTTATTTAATAATTTACAACAAATTGTTAATCTATTGCAACAGGTTGAACATTTATTTTTATACAATTTTAATTGAGTTCATATGTTAGACTAATACCTTAATTGATTAATCTAGGACCAGGGGTGAGTTCTCATAGGGTCGACTACAACTTCAATTAAGTCTTTTGGCAAATTACATGATGAAATAGTATTGCGTTTCTCCTGACCAGATTCGTCGATCGATCACTCTGAGATGAACCAATTCTAACTACCTCATATATTAGACTAATATCTTAATTGATTAATCTAGGACCAGGGGTGAGTTCTCATAGGGTTAACTACAACTTTAATTAAGTCTTTTAGAAATTTCATGATGAGACTGTATTGCGTTTCTCTCGACCAGAGTCGTCGATCGATCACTCTGAGCTGAACCAATTCTTACTACATCATATGTTAGACTAATAGCTTATTTGATTAATCTAGGACCAGAGGTGAGTTCTCATAGGGTCAACTACAACAGATGGGAGTGCTAATTTGATAATTTACAATATATGGGTAATCTGTTGCGACATATGACTTAATCTATTTGATAATTTACAACAGATGGGTAATTTTTCACAATAGATGACTTAATCTGTTTGATAATTTACCACAGATACGTAATCTGTTGTAATAGATGACTTAATCTATTTGATAATTTACAACAGATGGTTAATTTGTTGCAACAGGTTGTATGAATATTTATTTTTATAAAATTTCAATTAATTTCATATTTTTGACTAATACCTTAATTAATTAATCTAGGACCAGGGGTGAGTTCTCATAGGGTCAACTACAACTTAAATTGAGTCTTTTGACAATTGCATGAATAGACAGTATTGAGTTACTCCCGACTAGAGTCATCGATCGATCACTCTAAGCTGAAGCGATTCTTACTACCTCATATGTTTAACTAATACCCTAATTGATTAATCTAGGACCAGGAGTTAGTTCTCATAGGTTTAACTACAATAGATGGCAGCATCGATTTGATAATTAACAACAGATGGGTAATCTATTGTGACATATGACAATCCATTTGATAATTTACAACAGATGGGTAATCTGTCACAATAGATGAATTAATCTGTATGACTATTTACAACAAATGCCTAATTGGTTGCAACAACTAACTTAATTTGATTGATAACTTACAACAGATGCGTAATCTAATACAACAAATTGAACATTTATTTTTATACAATTTTAATTGAGTTCATATGTTATAGTCTAATACCTAAATTGATTAATCTAGGAACAGGGGTGAGTTTATAGGGTCAACTACAACTTTAATTGAGTCTTTTGGCAATTGCATGATGGAAGGGTTAAAAATTACGCATGTCTTATATAATTTTAAAAAAAATAATTAAGATCAATTTTGACCAAATTAACATTTTCAAAACTTGTCATTCTTTTTCAAAATACAAATCATCTATTTGCGAGAAAAACGTTTCATCATTTCAAATCTCAAGTTCTCGCTCTTTTATCTTTCTCACTCAATTATACAGTACAGACAACAACTACTCAACAAATTACTCTACCTTCCCTAACAAATTGATTTTATTCTAATTTTTAACCACATAAGTGTTATTTTTAACCTTATTCGTGCTTATGTCAGTCGTTTTCTCTTTCTTCATAGGTAACAAAGTTCGAGAAGAGTTCTATATTTGTTAATTTTTTCTAAAAAATAAGGAATTTTAAGTTACTGATGAAAAATAAAACTTTTAGTTTATTATCTTTGAGAATAGGTTTACAATTTTGAGTTTTAAAGGTAAAATTGTAGAAAGAACTTGGGAAAGCCCTAGTTTCTGTCATAGTGTTCTGTTGACTGTTGTTTTATTATTGGATGGTGTTTGTGGTGGTGGTGGTGGTGGTCATCGTCATCGTCATCGTGGCACTAATGGTGGCATTGGTTGGTGGTGTTTGTGGTGCCATTGGTTGGTGGTCTTTGTGGTGGCTGTCGTTGGTGTCGGTATTCGTGGTATTTGTGGCATTGGTTGTGGTGTTTGTGGTTGTGGTGGCTGTTGGTGTGTCGATATTGGTGGTGTTTGTAATGTATTTTTTAAAATTTATGCATACATCAATTGTAATGTAATTTTTATTTTATTATTATTTGTAGGTAAAATATGTCTCCCAAAAGAAAAAAAGTGAAAGTGGATCAACGTCTAACCACCCAAAAAAAGGCTATAGTACAGAGGGAAAAGTAAAGCTGAGGGGAGATATGAAAAAAACATTGAGGTAGGTGGACAAGGGTCTATAGATGGTGATAAAGAAAATAAAAGTGAGGTAGAGGAGGAATTCGAGAGTGAGAAAGAGAAAAAAATGATCATCAACATGATGATAATAGATCACCAATGGGGTGTGAATTAATATCAACATCCCAGTATGATCCTGTCAAAACTTTTAGTATTGACAAGTTTCAAGTTCTGATGCTGATAAATGACCCAAAAGTAAAAGAAGAACTAACTAGTGAACTTGTACTTAAATGACAGATGGAGAGAAATTTTATTTATTTTAGAAAAATTATGAAGAACCAAAACGTATATGGACTTTTTAATAATGGCTTGTTTGGATGTCTTTTTAAGCTTTCTGAGGACCCCCCTGCCCATTTCCATATGAGGATGGTATATGGTCTTCTCAAGTCCAGGATCAAGTATGTGGGGGATGATAAAGATTAGGGGGGGGGGAAGATGGATGAAATCTGGATCAACTACTGTGGCTTGCCGATTTGTTTTGGCTTGTAAGAGTTTTCCATAGTGATGGGCTTGAGATGCCATCGTCTAGAAGAACCACCCATTGCTAAGGGGACACCCCACAAAATATCCAAGGGAATAAAATGTAAGGTAAAATAGATGGGTTGTTTGACATTGCTCGACATGGCTAAAAAGCATCGGATTTGTTGATACATCTTATAGATAAAACCATACCAAAGCAGTACAGGGAGCAATTGTGCTTAGTTTGGTTTGCCCATTAGGTTATATTGTCATGAGATGTCAACAAGGTCATAGAAGATGATTTGTTGGCGTATGCTGAGGATTTTGATAAATTCAACAATTATCCCTAGGGATATATCAGCTTCTACTTGACCGTTCAATATTTACTAACAAAGCTATCCTCAGGGATGAGCAGATTATACGAATTTCCTTGGAATTTCATGGTAAAACTAATTACTAGTTTTACTCATCCATTAATTTGTATTAAATATAGTTATAATACCTTTTTTTGCTTGCTTCATGTTTACATTTTTTAGGCTTGGGCATTTGAGGCCATTCCTTCCCTCTGAAAGTAGGTAATGGATTACCCGGATGAGGTTTCTTATCTAAGGATGTTTAGGTGGTTGGCTGAAAAGAACAACGCCAAAATTAAGGAGGCTGATCTCTTTAACCCTCCGGATAATGCACTACATCTTCTTCAAGTAAAATAATTTTACTCAATGAAAAATATTGAACAGATGTTATATCTGGTGTAATATATGTTATATTTGATGCATCATATGGGATATTTGTTGCGACAGATTACCCGTCATGTGCCAACCAGTACAATGTATTGATAATCTGTTGTGATAGGCGATTGATATCTTGCATCAAATTATCCATCTGTTGCTTTGGTTCTCCGAACCTGACTCCTAACAGATTAACCATCTACTGCAAATTATACAATATATGTATAATCTGATGTAACATATTATTAATCTGTTGTGACATACAAATCATCTATTACATAATATGTAACCCAACATATTACCCATCTTGTGGAACTGGTGCAACAGATTGGTAATCTATTGGGACAGATGATTCATATTTTGCATTAGATTATCCATGTATAGCTCTGGTTCTCTGAACCCGAATCAAATGGATTTTAACCATCTACTGCAAACTAAGTAACAATGGGTAATCTGATGCAACATATTGTTAATATTATAGAACTTGGATGTGTATAACCCAACTGTGAAAACAATTATATTATATGATTTAAATATATCTGTCTTTTTTAATAGGTTGTGCATCCATGGATCGTGCCTATTGAGCAGGAGTCGATGATGACTTCTTATATTACTTAAGGTTATGTTGATACTATAGCAGACCCAATGGTGGAGTTAACAAAGAAGGAATTGGCTAGAGCAACAACCTAAGAAGAGCAGTTAGGCAAGGTCAGCTTAATGTTGAGTCTCTTCATGACCAACCTACTAAGGCATATTCGGGTGCTTCTTCTAGTGGAGTTATTGGTGTTGGTAGAAGGCATGCTGATGATGCTACCACTCATGATGATGAGCATTTTGCTGCTCAAGAAAAAATAAACATATTTGAAAATAACATTTTTTACCCTTTCACAGATCCCTCTCACCCCTCTTTACCTTTGTGTTCTCATTGTGAATGCAAAGAGTGCAAGGACAGCAAGGATAAACTCTTTAAAAAAGTAGATGCTATCTCAAAAGCTGTCGAGGAATTTAAATCCAAAAGGGGTGTCATACCATCCAAGAAGGTGAAGGAGCCATACACTCTTACAACAATGGTTAGGAGGAAGAAAAGAGAAATTAGTGATGTAATCTTCGGTGGAAAACCAAAAAAGATTGCAACTCCTCCCTCTCCAAAAGCTATTGAAGTTCAGAGGCCATTAAAATAAGTGGACATATATGTGCAAATTGATGCCAAAGAGAAGAGGGGTCTGCGATAGGCCAAGAATGCCAAGTCAGGCACACCAGTTTACCCAGGTATCCCATTTTCCCCCAAGACTTTCAGATTATGACATATATGCATATGCGGTATAAGGACAAGGCAAGTTTACTTTTCCTAACCTTGCCTTCTAATCTACCCCATGAAAAAGAAGCTATGTAACAGATGTGAAATCTGTTGCAATAGATGGGTATTCTAGTGCAACTGGTAGTGGTTTCATTGTAACTTATTATCCATCTGTTGCATAAGTTATGTTGGATTATTGATTCGGAGAACCCTTTGCAATAAATGGACAATCCGTTGCATCATTACAATTACTAACCTATTTAAAAATTGACTTCTTATATCACAGCATGTTAATAAAATTCTCTGCCTCATGACGAAAAGACAATTAATGTACCCAAAAGCTTATGATGTTGCTGATAGGATAATAGACCTCGACTTCTTCAAGAAGCTCAAGGATAAGTACGATCAACTCTATAATTATGCATCAGCCTGTGGCACAGGATTTGACTTCTTAGTTTCTACATTAGACTGGGATGAAGAAGAATTATAAAATATATTAGAGGGGAGAGGCCAAATCAATACGGCAAGAGCTGGACCAATGCAAAGAGGGTTCTTGCAGTCATTAGTGTGAACGACATACATTATTAGGTTGTTGAGATACTACTCAAGGAGGGAAAGGTCAAAGTTTATGACTGCAACTTACCTGCCATCGATAAGGTCTATCTTTTTTTCCACGTGTATCCATTGATGGGGTTGTTCCCCATCTTGTTTAGGGAGAGTAAATTGATGAATTATTGCCAAATAGAGTATTGATGAACAAATCATGGGATTTTGAAGGTAAAAAAAGGGCAGGAACCTTCAAAAAAATGATACTGATTACGGGTGCGGCTCGCACTCTTTTGCACATATCGAATGTTTTCTGATCGGCACAAAAATGGCTGAGCCAATGACCTTTTTGTACGACAACGCTGTGATAAACCTGTAAGAGGTATGGGCTTACAGGGTACTAACTGGATGCTTGGAGCCTATGTATATAGAAGAGCCTATGAAATAATAATTTTTTATTTCAAGTCACACTTCACTTTACTTTAAATTACATGTACATGTAGTGGCAATAATTTTTTTTGATGAAAGTTGAGTTTTTTATAATGCAATAGATTGTCAATCTGTTGTAAAATATATTCTATCTATTCTAGCAGATAGTTTACTTGTTGCAATAGGTTGGTCATCTGTTGCATTATGCCGATGTTATTTCAATTTAATCTGTTGCAACAGCGAAAAGATCTATTTGATAATTTCCAACAGATGACCTACATTTTACAACATATGCCTAAATCTGTTTGATATTTTCCAACAATTACGCTTGAATTTCCATATGCTAGACAACACCAAACCAATAGCAAATACACCACCATAAAATTTTTAGCAATTAGGCTTAAGTATCCATGTGCCTAACAACACCAAACCAGTAGCAACAACGACAATAATGTACCATCTTCTTGCGCGATTTTGTTTCTCTTCATAAGCCTTGACTTTGTTCAACAAACCCCAGATCACATGATTTTCTTGTGAAGGGTATCGTTCTTCATACCAATCAAAGTAATCGCATCCACCCAATTTCTATAAAAACAAGAACACAATTACAAAACAATAACAAGTTAATAATTAATCAACTAATTAAATAAAAAAAATATACCTTTGAAATCTTACAAGTAAAAAACCTACGACCTGGATTTTATTGAGTCCAAGAAGTCTTCAATAGAGCTTCATGACCGCACTTACAATATTAAAAATCTTTATCATAAAATACAGTGGAAGATGCGCTAGACATTGTCAAGCTTGGTGCCAATGGTTAACAACTCACAATACAATCAATGAGGCAGTTCATCAAGCACTTGAAAGTCATAAACCTCTACATGAATAGGCATGCATACTAATATATCATAATTCATTCACTAATACCTTTCAACAAACACTTAGCATGTATTAACTTTTACATAAAATGGGATTTCATATTAACATGCTATAATGGCACTATCGTCTTCACATAGACCTTTTATCAAACATATGGGGATCATGCTTTGGTTATACAACAATTTCTATATCTAATTAACATGGTTACATAAATCAACATGCAACTTGAAGGGTTTATCATGAAAATTATCATCACATACTAGGACTAAATCATGTAACTTATAATCTAGAACATGAATCAAAACTCAACAATAATATGAACATGAACTTCAACTCACATAAATCATAAAAACTCATAAATTTACAATCTTTATAATTTAAAAAGGATTCTTGAACTTCTTGGGTGGAAGGAACTCAAGAATCAATATCTAACATACCTCAAAAGCTTGAATCTTGAAGGAGGTTAACTTTTCTTGAAGGTTTTTGAATCGTGACATTTTAATTCTTGAGTTTTCTTGAAGAAGGGTTTGAATATTTTTCTTGGGTTTTAATCTCGAAAGAAATCCTAATTTTGATATTATGATGAATGAGGACTTATGTGCTTTGATTTGATGTAATTACGGGTTAAAAAGGGTGGAACAGACCCATAAAGCCCTTTATAACATCATTTCGGCGCTGTTTTGAACAAACTTGACGGTCTGGGTGACGGACCATCACTCTGGTGATTGACCGTCAGTCCAACCATTAGTTTTTGGATAGAAAACGGCCTTACTGCCTTAGTTGTGATTGCCAGAGCGACGGTCCATCACTGACTTAATGGTCCATTAGCTTGACTGTCGCTCCTGGGCAATTTGGACAACTCTCAGTAAAACGGCCATAACATTTACTCCCATACTGGATTTTGGTGAAATTGGTATCATTGGAAATATAATTCAATTATATATCTGTTGATCTATCATGAGATAATTTTTTTTTTGGAATAGGAGATATGATCATTTGAATTTGACTATGACAATATCCTTCTCAAGAATTCAATTGGTAAGGGATGTTTTGATTTGTATAATAGATAGGACGTATTTGAGGCCTTAATATACATCAAACTTGATCATAAAACTACCAAACCACTAAAATTTATTTCTCATGATCTTGAAACATGGTTCTACTATCAGTTGGGATTCTCGAGGTATCAAATGAATAGTTGAACACAAATATGTCATTTATGATACTTCCCATTCCTAGAGTTATAATGTCTCTCCTCGCCACCAAAGTGATTCATGCTTTACTTCCCAATACTTTATAGATGTATATGTGTAATACCCATGCCTTTTTCCTAACTAGAAATTATCTCAATAATGCTAGAACTTACTTTGAAATTCAAACCTATCTTTGTACACATGGTATTTTTGAGATTTTCACTTTCTATGGTACTTTCTCTTTATGTTACACCATAGGTTCAGAGACACGAGTTCTAGACCAACAGTAGCAGTCGTATTCCAGTATACAGAGTTGCAGTGAGTCCTCTTCATTCAAGGATGATATGATTTGATTTATTCATTTATTATTTCAGTTAGCTATCAGTTTACGGAGTTAGTTAGAGACATGTTCCTTCAACTCCTTATTTAGTCAGTACTTCGAGGCTTTCAGATTTAGTTCAGATTTGATTCAATTTTTAGTCATTTTAGGTATCTTTCACCCATATGGATGTTATTTTACCAGATTCTTTATTCAGTTAAACCTTATGGCCTACAGGTTCATTTTTTGTGCATTATTATGATATATATTGCAGTGTACTAGTACAGATATCAGTCATGGGTTATCTTGTGGTCCTTCGGGGTCATAAGCACCGTATAGAATTCCCGTTTAGGAAGTTGGGGTGTTACAAACTTAGTATCATAGCCAAAGGTTCAATAGAGTCCTAGGATGTCTGAAAGCCGTATCTAGTAGAGTCTTGTGCATGGGTGTGTTGCGCGCCACATTTATGTACAGGAGGGTATAAGATGTTTTAGGAATAGTTTTCCTTCTTTCAGTATTCATATCATGCTAGTGACCATAATCTCAAGTTAAACTCCCAGTCTAATCCGTTCTTCTCTTATTTTAGAATATGCCTCCAAAGAGAAGAAACCAACCAGTTCCTCAGCCCGAAGACCCTTTGGGAGAGTATGTTTCTCATGAGGAGTTTAGATCCGCATTCACCAAACTTGCTCAGTCCGTGGATGCCTAGAATAAATGTCCACTAGTTATTCCAGCCAATCCAGTGGCCAATTTTGTCGCAGCTAGAATTCGGGACTTTACCCGAATGAACCCTCCATATTTCTTTGGGTCTAAGGAGTTCATTGACCAAGTCCAGAATATCATTGACATTATGGGAGTTAATTCTATTCTGAGCACCGAGTTAACTGCATACCAATTATAGGATGTTGCTCACACTTGGTTAAAATAGTGGACGTTTGAGAGGTTAGAAGATATAGGTCCTATAGAGTGGGAGGAATTTGTCACGGCTTTCTTAGACAGACTTTTTCCCCAAGAACCAAGGGAGTCTAAAGTTCTTGAGTTGATCAACCTCAGTTAGGGAAATTTGACGATTAGGGAGTATTCTCTCAGATTTACTCAGCTAGACAGATATGCTCCACATGTGGTTGCAACAACTGGGCTAAGATGAGTAAGTTTGTGTCAGGAGTGAACGATAGCGTGGTAAATGAGTGTAGATCTGCAATGCTAAATAGTGATATGACTTTAGCCAGCCTCATGAACCATGCTCAATAGATAAAAGAGCAAAAGGTTAGGGCTAGGGAGAGGAAGAATAAGAGAGCAAGATCAGGCAGTTTCAGTTTTGCTCATCCCAATTTAGAGGAAGAAAATCGTTCCCAGTTTCATCCCAAGTCATCAGCTCCAGTTCAATCTTCAACCAATGCTCCAGCTCCTAAGTTCAAAGATAGAGCACCCAACTCTAAATCTCAGGGCAGTTTTAGCAATATCCAAACTAATCCCCTATGTCAAACTTATGGTAAGAACCACCAAGGTGTTTGTTGAGACGGTAGTGATATTTATTTCAGTTGTGTCAAACCAGGCCACAGAGTCAGAGATTGTCCTTAGTCCAGTTATCAGGGTCAGCAAAATCATCCCATAACTTAGTCCGTTTGCTCAAACCAGTAGGGTCCCACTCCTAATACTACTAGTGGGCAACGCCATAACAGACATTATGCTCTTTAGACTCGATAGGATCGGGAAAATTCTCCTAATGTCGTTACTAGTAAGTTATAGATTTTCCATGTTCATGTTTATGCTTTCCTAGATCCAGGTGCATCCTCGTCTTTTGGCACTCCATACATAGTAGGCAATTTTAGAATCAGTCCTAAAATTTTAGTAGAGCCCTTTTTAGTCTTTGCCCCAGTGGGTAAAACAATCATGGCTATGCGGGTATAGAGAAACTGCTCGGTTATGATATTTCAGAAATCCACATCAGCAGATTTAGTTGAGTTAGAGATGACTGATTTTGATGTCATTCTCGGCATGTATTAGCTTCATTCCTGCTATGCCATAGTCGACTGCAAAAATAGGATAGTTCAGTTTCAGTTCTCGAATGAGCCCGTTCTAGAATGGAAGGGTAGTACTTCTTCTTTCAGGGGTCATCTTGTTTCCTACCTTCGGGCAAGGAAAATGATTTCTAAGAGGTGCGTGTATCATCTTGTGCATATTAAAGATTCTAGTTCTGAATCTCCAAGGTTTGAATCAGTCCCAGTGGTTAATGAATATTCAGATGTGTTTCCCGATGATCTTCCAGGCATTCCTCCTGAAAGGAAAATAGACTTTGACATAGACCTTCTCCTACATACTCAGCCTATTTTTATTTCAGCATATAGAATGGCTCCAGCAGAACTCAAGGAACTAAAATATAAGTTTAAGGATCTCTTAGATAAGGGATTTATCAGGTCCAGTGTATCTCTATGGGGTGCACCAGTCTTATTCGTGCACAAAAAAGATGGTTCTCTCAGGATGTGTATTGCGTCAGCTTAACAAAGTTACGGTCAAGAATAGGTATCCACTTCCTAGAATAGATGATTTCTTTGACCAACTTCAGGGTTCCAGTTATTTTTCCAAGATAGACCTCAAATCAGGCTATCATCAGCTCAGAGTTAGGGAATGTGACATCCCGAAGAAAGCTTTTCATACTCGGTATGGTCACTTTGAATTTCTATTCATGTTCTTTAGTCTTACAAATGCCCCTGGAACTTTCATGGACTTGATGAACTGGGTGTTCAAGTAGTACTTAGACATGTTCATCATAGTCTTCATAGATGATATTCTGGTGTATTCTCACACAAAGCGTGATCATTCAAACCATCTTAGAATTGTTCTTCAGACTCTCAGAGATCATCAGTTGTTTGCCAAGTTCAGTGAGTGCGAATTTTGGCTAAGATCAATAGAATTCCTTGGCCATATTATTTTCGGTGATGGCATTAGAGTAGATCCTCAGAAGACCGAAGCGGTAAGAAACTGGCCTCGCCCTATCTTTCTATCAGATATTAGGAGTTTCTTGGGTTTGGCTGGCTATTACAGACGGTTTGTCAAGGGGTTTTCTTCTATTGCATCTCCTATGTCCAGATTGACTCAGAAGAAGGTTAAGTTTTAGTGGTCAGATTCTTACGAGAAGAGTTTTCAAGAGTTGAAGAATCGACTCACCTCAGCCCCAGTTCTAAATCTTCCAGATGGTTCAGATGGTTTTTTAGTCTATTGTGATGTGTACAGAGTGGTTTTAGGTTATGTACTCATGCAACATGGTAAGGTCATAGCCTACGTCTCCATATAGCTAAAGCCCCATGAGAATAATTATCCTACTGACGATCTTGAGTTAGCAGGCGTACTATTTGCACTAAAGATTTAGAGGCATTATCTATACAGAGTTCATGTAGATGTCTTCACAGATCATAAGAGTCTCCAGTATGTCTTTTCTCAGTATGATCTCAATCTTCGTCAGAGAAAGTGGTTAGAGCTCTTGAAGGATTATGACATGAGTGTCCTTTATCACCCGAGCAAGGCCAACATTGTGGCCGATGCTCTGAGTCGACTCTCCATGGGTAGTGTTTCTCACATTGAGGATAGCAAGAAAAAGATAGCCTAGGAAATCCATTAGCTTGCATGAATAGGCGTTCGCTTAGTCGACTCTTCAGGTGGTGTATGTGTTCAGAGTAGTTCAAAGTCATCTCTAGTTTCTGAGGTAAAAGAAAAGAAAGACAGAGAGTTAGTTTAGAATCAGAAAGTAGTGGATTTCTCCTGGGGGGGAGATGGTGTTCCTCATTGTTAGGGTCGTCAGTGTGTTCCAGGTGTAGATGACTTGAGGGAACGAATTCTTTTAGAAGTGCATGGTGCGCGATACTCTTCTCATCTAGGGGACACTAAGATATACTGTAACTTGTGAGAGATCTATTGGTGGAGTGAGATGAAAAGATATATTGCAGAGTTTGTGGATAAGTGCTCTACATGTCAACAGGTTAAGATAGAGAATTAGAAACCTAGTAGGTCCATGCAGGAGTTCACCATTCCTACTTGGAAGTAGGATGAAGTGAACATGGATTTCGTGATGGTTTTTCCTCGAACTCATTATCAGTATGATTCAGTTTGGGTTATAGTAGACAGAATGACCAAGTCAACTCAATTTCTTCTAGTTCGTACCTCTTATTCAGCTGAGGATTATGCCAAACTCTATATTAAGGAGTTGGTCAGATTACACGGTGTTCCATTATCTATTTTCTCTGAAAGATGTTCACAGTTCACCTCTTACTTTTGGAAAACGTTCCAAAAGGGTCTTGGTACCCAAGTTCATCTCAATACTACCTTTCATCCTCAGAAAGATGGCCAAGCAGAGAGTACCATTTAGACTCTTGAATATATGCTAATGGCATGTGCAGTTGATTTTAAGGGAAGTTGGGATAACCAATTGACTCTGATTGAGTTTGCATACAACAATAGCTATCATTCCGAAGTTGGGTTCATCATTTGACTCTTATAGAGTTTGCATATAATAATAGTCTTCACTCTAGTATTAGTATTGATCCTTTTGAATCCCCTTATGGTAGGAGGTGTAAGTCTCCTATCAGGTGGTTTAAGGTTATTGAGAATAGGTTATTCGGTCCCGACTTGGTTCACCAAGACATGGAAAAAGTAAAGGTGATTCAGGATAAAATTAACACCGCCCAAAGTCGCAGAAAGTCCTATGCAGATGTGAGTCATAGGGATTTAGAGATTAATGTGCATGATTTGGTGTTCTTGACGGTATATCCCATGAAGGGAGTGATGTGGTTTTGAAAAAAGGGGAATCTCAGTCCCTAGTATGTTGGTCCCTTTCGTGTTTTGAGGTGAGTGGGCTATGTGTCTTATAAGTTGGAGTTTCCATCTAGGTTGGGTTCTATTTATCTAGTGTTTCACGTTTCAATGTTGAAAAAGTGCATGGGTGATCCTTCCTTGGTTGTTCCTTTGGAGAGTGTTGGCGTTTCGGATTCCTTGTCTTATGAGGAAGTCTTGATTAAGATTTTGGATAAGCAAGTCCGTTGTCTAAGGACAATGGATGTGATTTTGGTCAAAGTTCTTTGGAGGAATTAGAAAGTTGACGAAGATACTTAGGAAGCTGAAAGGACATGAAGTCCAAATACCTATTCTTATTCCCCATTTTGGAAAATCATGCTTAAGGTATATGTTAATCTTAGCATTTTTTTTTTTTCACTTTGTTAAGTGAAATTGCAATTTCCTTGACATCTTTGTTTTCTGTCTTTGTTAAAGGTAAGCGTGGTTGTGTTTCTGTGTTAAATCATGCCAAAGGTTTGCTTGACCCATCATTAGAGGATGAATGATCCTAAGAGGGGGACAAATTTTTGGTCCTTGAAAATATCTTAACCTATGGGCTTACTGCCCGGATTATGACTCCCCCTACGATTCATAGAGAGTCATTACGGGTCGTAGGACCCTAATCGTAGCCTGACCAATGTTAATTGGATAAGTTTCTATTATGATTGTGATTGGCTCATAACGAGTCGTAATGACTCTCTATGAGTTGTATAGTCCCATCTGTAGACAAACCAGTATAGTGCCTAATTGATTTTTCCTTAACTATGATTGAACCTAACGAGTCGTAATGTCTCATCAATCCACTCTTTCTGGTACCATATATATATATTTATATACACATAAAATGCATGGACTAGAACCGTGGCAAAAAAGTGTAATTTTGTAAATACATTTCTCAAGGTAAATTCAGAGACTAAATCATCTTTAAAGTACGGAAAAGGTTGGAATCTCTTATGATTAAGGTAAATAGTATTAACAAATCATGGATCAGAATCTATCTTTGTCAAATATCTAAAACATCATTTTCAGTCTCAAGGGTACATAAGTAATTCATTAAGATGGTATGATTACCATTATGAAAAAATCCATTTTAAATGTGAACAGTGGGAATAATTACCTACTTAGGAAAAAGAATAATAAACCCAATTTTTAGTTGGAATGATACCATTTACTATATAAGTGATCATCAGTGTATCTAATTTATGCATGCCATTACCATTATCCTAAGAATAGAATTATAAGTATTAATATACCTATAAACTATGTCCACTTCCCTAACAAGGATAAAATATTTCCCAGAATCCAACCAATATGATAATCACGGCCTTGGTCCCACTAATATATATCTAACATAACCATAGCATTATAATTCAGGAAAACTATAACAGCCCACTAAGTAATGTACTAAACATTATACTAAAGTCTTATTAGTCTCAAATATTCCTAATTTTACTAGAAACCTAAGGTAATAAGATCATTGAAGTATAATAAGTATTTCACCTTAAGGGTTAATTACCTTTCTAGCCCCCAAATTCATAATTTAGGCTAAGTCACGATGTTCTACCCATAATCACATCCTAACATCCATATCTAACATGCAACATATATAAAATACTATCTCAAGAAGAAGAGTGTATAAAAGCCTACCTCTCTATCAAAATATAATTCCCGAATCATCCACAAATCATCCATTTTCAATCCACGACTCAAAAATCTGTATGCAATCAAAATAGTAATCTACAAGTTATTAGGTGAAAAATGAGACCCATATTGTATAATAAGGGTCAGGTTGAATTTTGTGTCAAGAACGAGTCCATAGGGCCCATAAATGGAATTCAAAAATTGAATCCATAACGAGGTCCCTCAAAGGACATAGAATGTCTTCTCAAAAGTTGAGCACAAAAAGAGCACAAATTGGGTCTTAAATCAACCCTTAAAATTTAATAATTTAAGACCTAATTCCTATGAAGTTTACAATGAATTACAGTGTAAATTGAAAGGGAACGTGAACTAGGATGGAAATTAAAGGTGAAATTAATTGAAAATAACCAAAGAGAGTTAGGCTAGCTTACCTAACCTTCTATGGATGACTTTCCACTTTTTTCTCTATTTGATCTCTCAATTTGGTATGAAAATATAATAGGAAATGGTGGAAAATTGGGTAGATAAAAAAAGGATAAAAAGGCTACAGATGCCGATAAAACGGACACCTGGGCGTGAAAGTGCCTACTGCGAAAGAGGTATCCTGACTGCTTTAGTGGTCTAGTAGATAGTTGCAGGTGCCAATAAACTACTATAATGGTGCTAAAGTGCACCACTCTTAATCGGCCAGGGTGACTTGCCATTGTTTCATGGCACTTTTGATGCTTAAAAATGGAAATTATGCGAGAACTTAGGTTTTTTTAGTTAGATGTGATGTGTTTTTATATTGGTTGTGTAGGAAAATAGGTTTTATGTCAGAAAAAGAGAAAAATATGATGAAGTTCATTTGGGAGGCCACTTAAGGACCCATTAATAGGCCATAAGTTGTACATACTCCCATTGTAAGTAGGTCCATAGGTTGCAAAAAGTTGATTTTGGTTTTGAGACTTACAAAGGCCTTGTTATATGGTGTAAGTGGAACCTACACCTCCTGAAGGTACCCTTAGCAAGTGGTATATCAAGCTTTGATTTTACTTTGAGATCAATGAACCCACCTAGGGCCCGTAGGTAGTACCTATAGCCTGTAAGTGGGGTCGTACGTAGGTGCCAACTTATTTTTCCTTTTGTGTTTTGGTTAGGACTTTTAGGTTTCTTGTTGTATCCTATAAATCCACCATTGATGTTATGTAATTAGTTTACACACCGTATATACTTACAACAATATATTGATTTCTAAGATACACTTTTAATCTTGGAATTCTTGTTCTTGACTTTTACGATTTGAGATTAAATTGAGATTCTTATTTTCATCCATAATTCATTATGAGATTATTCATATGCTTTTTGTTATGAATTCAATAGGTATTCTTGAAAATATTAGAGGCTAAAACTCTTAACTAGGGTTGTGGGAACTCTAATGGAATAACAAAGTAAAGAAAGTGCAAAGTCTTTCTTGATCTATGTTTATTCATTTACTGTGCTTTTCTTCATATTGGAATGACCTTTTAGCTACTGCATAAGATAAAAACCGACCTATATTTTAAACTAACTTGAGATAGAGGTTGAGATTAGTAAAATAAGAACATAATAGTAATTTAAAGCTACCAACCTTCATCTAATTAACTTAAGACCGAGAGGAGATAGTTAATCTAATATCTAGGACAAGGGTTAGTAATGTGACACATTGAGACTGAGTGATAATGAGAGAAATTCACCAAAAGGTGTCATGAGATGATTAATAATACATAATTTGTTAGATTCTACATGCAAGACACCGAGATATTTTAACAAGCACGATAAGTCTACAAAGTTAGAAAGTCAGGGGGAGTACGATCCTAGTATTCATCTCATATTGATTTTAACATGAAATGTTCAAAATTTGATACTATTACTAATACTACTACTGTTATTACAAAAATCCCCCATTTAATTTCTACACTTTTCAACTACACTAGCAAATTCTTGACAGATATTTGCCCTATTACTTGTGGGTTTGACCCTAATGTTTGTTGGTTCTTTATTTGATAGCGACCACATTATAAGTTTTTAGGATGTGTAATTTTGGCGACATCAAAGGACTGCTAAAGTGGACCATGAGCACTAAAGATCTTAGTTTTAAAGTGGACCAATAGGCTCTTAAGAAATCCTATGAGATGCCATGCACCAGATTTTTCCGAAATCTAAAATGGACTTTGACTAAGTGCTCGAGATTTGCTTGTGTAATGCCCCGAGACTACACAGTGGGTATCACTCGGTGCTTACAATCCTGAAGGCCGTTAAGATAACCTATGACTGGTACCTACTATAAGAACTAAATAGTAATATTGAAATATGTATGCAAAAAAATTTATAAAGGCTATAAGGTTCTCAAAAACACTGAAAATAGTAACTTGGTATACTTAAAATAACATTTGAAAACTGAATAACTGACTATGCTTGTCTGAAAGCCTCTAACTATCTGAATGTGGAGTTGATGGAACAAACCCCAACTAACTCTGACTGAAATAACTACTGAACTGCTGAAAAATTGAAATAGATAACTCTATCCTCTAAATATGAGGACTCACCACTGTAAATGCTAAGATAGCCTGTGCTGCTAAGTATGGTCAGGAACCTGAGTATTTGAACCTATGATATGAAATATCATAGCGCAGACGAGATTATTCAATTAGTATGTGGAATATACTAGTATGTTAAGTGAGGTAAGGCTAATATACATGGGTTCATATACATGAGATGATAACTGACTGAATGAACATCATGAAGTAACAAGATAAGAGTACATGCAAAACTGTAACTGCTGAACATACTGAACATGAAATGCTGTGCATATAAGTATACAGTATGTATATGAGATTATACTAAATCTAGTTATTAAATTCTGATGGATGAGTACCTGATAATTGATAGCCATGGTTCTGTAGAGCTGACTGAGTTCTTTGCTGAATATTGGGACTAAAACTGTAACTGTACGAGTTATCATCTAACTAACATACCCTGATTATAGACTGATTTATGGTCCAACCTATGATGCCAGTTGGAAGGGCATTAGAACCTTGCCACGGATACTAAAAATGCTATGTCAACCCTAATATGGCTAGAAGATTCATAAAATATATATGTGATTGTGTCAACCCTAGTCTGATAGGAGGATGATTTACCTTACGCTGACTACATAGTTCTGTAATATAAGGATTACTAGTAAGGGTCAAACCCTCTACTGGTAGGAATGCTCCCATCCCTGTGTTATCTCGGTGCTGAATCCTATTCCCAACTGAATCGACATAGCCTGATCATTAGACTGTACTAACACTGATCATGTTGACAGATTAAACTGGACTGAGTTCACTGAGTTCTGTTAACTAACAGAGTTCTACTGTTATTGACCTTTACTAGGACTATTCTATATCTACTAAAACTGAATAAACAACTACATTTCAAGTAATAAATATACCCAAGACTCGATAGCATAACTGATAAACTCATATCACAATTTTAGCAACACAAAAATAGGTTATCATGCACAATTTACTCATATGGACATTTTATCAAACACTGGGAAGAATGATTTTGATACGTAAAGAATAAACATCTAGGGCATCATAACTACAACATGAAACTTAAAAATGCAAGTGTTTTTGACATGAAAGATTTATAATTCAACACACACGCTAACATAATTTCATAGAACTTATAAAATATCTTAACTTGAAACCCATACAAAAAAACAATTATGAGCATAATTCAATTCATAACATGGGAATCATAATTTAAGTTTTGTTCATAAACTCCAAGGATGGAAGAAGAACCAAGGATGAACACCTAACATACCTTGATTATTGATTTTGTGAAGATTGTTGGGGATTTCTTGGAACTTGGACTTGAACTTGCTGATCCTAAGGCTTTGTCTTGAGAGGATTTCTGAAGAATGAATGTATTTTGCCCTTTTGGGAGCTTAATTTCATGTTTTGGCTGAATTGGGTGAGGGGAAAAAGACCTAAATGCCCTTAGAAACTCCCAAGTTAATGAGCAAAACTAGCCTAGTGACGCAATAGGTGATGTGCTGCATTGATGGGGTCAACACGATCATCGACGCGTGGCATCGATGGGTATGACATGACAGGCAATGCGATGCATCAAGATCGCATTGGCTTGCTATTTTTCTCATTCAAACGTGACTCAAATGACATTCAAAAATTCTGAAACTCACCAAAGATGACCTATTGACATCCATGATAATGAATCAATTTAAAAATTGACATTCTAAGGTCGTAATGATCAAAAATAAGATCATCAAATTATGAAGGCTAAAATGATTCTAAGTGTTAACACTTAGCTGAATTTTTTATTCTTCTAAGTTTGGGACCCCTTATTACAAACTATATGGGACTTAACTGAACTAGAACTTTTATGGGCTCTTACAATATCCCCCCTTTGGGAATATTCATCCACGAATGAGACAAACTGAAATAAGAGGAACTGAGGAACTGTACTTACACTGACATGCATAACTGAAGCATGACTGAATTCTGGAGACATGACACATGACTGAACTGTTTCATAAATTCATGAATGATATGAGATTGTTATGCAGCTGTAACTGAGCATAGAGTATAGTAATATCTAAGAAAGTCTATTACCTTAGGCTGAGTCTGAATTTCGGGAGAATAGGTGAGGATACTTGGTTCGCATGTCTACTTCTACTTCCCAAGTATCTCCCTCAACGAACTAATTCCACCAAAGAACTTTGACCAAGGGAACTTCTTTGTTCCTTAGTTTGTGAATTTGACAATCAATGATTTTGACTGGGAATTCCTTAAAAGAGAGACTGTTGTGAACATCTACACTCTCTGTGGGGAATACAACTACTGGATTACCAATGTACTTCTTTAGCAAGGAGATATGAAACACTGGGTGCACTTATTCTAAGTCTGCAGGCACCTCAAGTTCATAAGCTACCTTTTTGACATGACTTAGAATCCTATAAGGAGCAGCATATAGGGGGCTAAGCTTCGCTTTCTTACTAAACTTCTTCACTCCTTTCATAGGAGAGATTTTTAAATACACAAAATTGCCAATGTCAAACTTGAGATCCTTCCTTCTCACATCTGTATATGATTTATGTCAGCTTTGGGCTATATTAAGCCTCTCTCTGATCAACTGTACTTTCTCTAAAGCATCAAGCACCAAATCAGGCCATACTACTGTGGCCTCACCTACTTCAAACTAACCAATGGGAGATCTATACCTCCCCCCATAAAGAGCCTCAAACGAACCTATCTTCTAAAGTCTGGATGGTCCTTTCTGCTTGACTATATGATTGAGGATGAAAGGCTGTACTGAGGTGGACTAGGGTACCAAGACCTTTTTGGAAGGGTTTTGAAGATTAAAAAGTGAATTGCGTACCTCTATCAGAGATGTTGGACAACGGGATACCATGTAACCTAACCAAATCTCTGATATAGATCATGGCAGAGTCCTCAAATAAATAGGAAGTATGAACTAGCAAGAAATAGGCAGACTTGGTCATCCTGTCTACAATGACCCAAATCAAATTGTATTGACGACGAGTACAAGGTAAACCCATCATGAAGTCCATGTTCACCTCCTTCTACTTCTATGTGGGGATACTAAAATCCTTCATAGAACCATTAGGATTTTGGTGTTCAATCTTCACCTGCTGAAAAGTAGAGCACTTAGCCATAAACTCTGCAATATCCCTCTTTATCCCACACCACCAATATCTAATGCAAATCACGGTACATCTTAGTGGCCCCTAGATGAATCGAGTAACACACACCATGTGATTCATCAATAATCCGTTGTCTCATGCCATCCACACATGGCACACATATTATACCCTGCCAACACAACACACCATCTCCCCATTGGGAGAAAACCTCTACTTTTTTGATCTCTGACTGACTCTTTTAGCTTAACTAATTTGGGATCTTTGTCCTACTTTTCTTTTACTTTGAAAACCAAAGATGATTCCAAACTATTTTGCTCCCAAACACTACCCTAGGCTGAACAAACCAAATGGACACGTAGTCTGGTGAGATGATGAGCTTCCTAAACTAACTTCTTCTTACCTTTCTCAATGTGAGCGATACTACCCATGGACAATCTACAGAGAGCATCTGCACTTATATTGGCATGGCTCGAATGATACATAACACTCATGTCATATTCTTTCAATAACTCTAACCACCTTTATATGTTCATAGACCACATAAGCTTTTGTGGTCTGTGAACACATCAACATATACTCTACAGAAATAGTGCCTTAAATCATTAAGGCAAACACAACAACTTGTAATTCAAGACCATGGGTGGGATGATTCTTTTAATAGGTCTTAAGCTATCTAGAGGCATAAGTTATAACCTTAACTCTTTGCATCAAAGCATAGCCCAAAATACCTCTGGAAGTATCACAATAAACAACAAATCCATCTAAACCATCGAGCAAAGTCAAAATTGGGGATGTAGTAAGTCGAGTCTTCAACTCCTGAAAATTCTTATCACAAGAATCCACCACTGAAACTTGACTTTTTTCTAAGACAATTTGGACATAGGAGATGGTAATAGATGAAAATACCTCAAAAAACCATGGGTAATAGCCTTCCAAACCCAAGAAACTCCTGATATCTGACAGAGAGATATGACTGGGCTAGCTTATCATTGCTTCAAACTTTTGAGGATCAACTCTAATACCATAATTGGAAACTATATGATCAAGGAATGCTACTAACCTTAGCCAAGAAATTCACATTTACTGAACTTGGGGAACAACTGATGGGCTCTGAGAGTTTGTAATACTATTCTGAGATGGCCTGCATGCTCATTTCACTGCGGGAGTAGACAAGAATGTCATCAATGTAGACTATGATGAACATCCAAGTACTACTTGAACACTCGATTCATCAAGTCCATAAAAGTTGTCGGGGCATCGGTAAGACCAAATGACATGACTAGAAATTTGAAGGGACCATACCAAATTGTGAAAGCTATTTTTGGAATGTCACATTCTTTGACTCTGAGCTGATGATAGCCTAATCTAAGGCCTATCTTAGAGAAGTAACTCTAACCCTAAAGTTGGTCAAATAAGTCATTGATTGAAGAAAGTAGATACTTGTTCTTGACGGTGACTTTTTTCAATTGGCGGTAGTCAATACACATTCTAAGATAACCATCTTTCTTACACACGAATAGTGCTGGTGCACCCTACGAGGAGATGTTGGGCCTGATAAATCTCTTATCTAGGAGATCCTTCAACTATTTTTTTCGTTCTTCAAGTTCGGTTGGAGCCATTCTGTATGGCGGAATAGAAATGGGCTGAGTATCTTAAAGAAGGCCTATTCTGATGTCAATTTCTCTTTCGGGAGAAACCCTAGGATTATCTTTAGGAATGGAATCTAGAAATCCACTTGATACTAAAATTGACTTATGACTAGGAGTCTGAGAACTATAGTCCTTAACATGAACAAGATGATAGACGCACCCCTTGGATATTATTTTTCTCGCTCTAAGGTATGATATCTAATTGGCAGATAACTCAGCACTCTCACCAGTGATTGACCCTATAATTTATTTTACCTTCTGTACCATATCAAGGTATTCTTGTAGGTACTCTTCAGACTTACACCCTGAAAATAAAGGAGGGTTCATTCAGGTGAAGTCTCAAATTCTAGCTGCAGCAATATTGGCAACTTGGTTGGGCTGAACATCAGATGGGCATTCATTCTAAGCTGCGACAAAATGGGCTAGAATGGTGAAAGATGCTCTAAATTCTACATGAGAAATGTGCTCATTCAGGGGATATTCCTAAATGGGCCGAGGTGCTAGTTGGTTCCCAGTTCTTTTTTTATTGGTCACTTTTGGAGGAATTTTTTGAAATGGAATGGAAAATTGGATTAGACAAAGAGTTTAACTTGAGCTCATTCTAACTTGCATGATATGAAATCTGAAAGAAGGGAACTTTGCCTAAAAGGCCTCATAGCCTGTTGTCCATAAGTGTGGTGCACTACAGACCCATGCACAAGACTCTACTTGACGTGACTTTCAGACTCTCTAGGACACTATGGAACCTTAGTCTCTGATAATAAGTTATTAACGCCTCAAGACTACACCCTGGGCATCATATGGTTCTTACAATCTCGAAGGACCACAGGCTAAACCATGACTAGTACCTGCTGTGAGCACTAAATAGTAATACTGAAATATGTATGTGGAAGAAATCCGTAAATAACATAAGTTTCTAAAAAATACTGAAAGTAATAACTGAGTATACTAATAATAATATTTGAAAATTGAATAACTTATTATGATAGTCTGAAAGCCTCTAACTATCTGAATGTGAAGTTGATGGGACAAACCCCCAACTAACTCCGACTGAAATAACTACTATACTTCTAAAAAACTGCAATAGATAAACTATGTCCTTGAAATATGAGGACTCACCACTGTGCCTACTGCTGATAGAGCCTGTGCTGCTAAGTACGGTTAGGAACCTAAGCGTTTGAACCTATGATATGAAACATCATAGCACAGAAAAAAGAATGCAATTAGTACATGGAATGTACTGGTATGCTAAGTGAAGTAAGGATGATATACATGGGGTTATATGCATGAGATGATAACTGACTGAATAAACATCATGAAGTGAATGGATGACAGTACATGCAAAACTTTAACTGTTGAACATGCAATACTATGCATATAAGTATACATCATTTATTTGAGATTATACTGAATTTGAGTACTGAATTCTGATAGATGAGTAACTGATAACTGATAGCCATGGTTCTATAAAATTAACTGAGTTCTTTACTGAATACTAAGACTGAAACTCTAACTATGGAAGTTATCATCTAATCGACATACCCCAATTATAGATTGAGTTAGGGTCCAACCTGTGACCGAGTTGGAAGGATGTTATCACCTTGCCACGTGATACAAATAATGCTATGTCAACCCTAATTTGGCAAGAAGACTCATAAAATATATATATGATTGCATCAATCCTAGTCTGGCAGGTGGACAACTTACCCTACACTGGCTATGTAGTTCTGTAATACAGAGACTGCTACTAAGGGTCAAGCCCTCTGCTGGCAATAATGACTGGTTTCGCTCGATACATAATCCTAATCCTAACTGAATCAACACTGACTTATCACTAAACTGTACTAGTCTTGATTGAACTGACACTGATCGTGTTGACTGACTAAACTAGGCTGAGTTCACTGAGTTCTAATAAGTGACTGAGTGCTATTGTTCTTGGCCTTCACGGTGACTATTCTATAACTACTGCAACTAAGTAAACAACTATATTTTGGATAATAAATACCCCCAAGACTTGATAGCATTAATGATAAACTCATATCACAAATTTAGCAACACAACAATAGGTTATCATTCATAATTTACTCATACGGACATTTTATCAAACACTTGGGGAGCATGATTGTGATACATGAAGAATAAACATATAGCGCATCATAAGTACAATATAAAACTTGCAAATTTAAGGGTATTTCGACATGAAGGATTTATAATTCAACACACATTTTAACATAATTTCATGGTACTTATAAAAGATCATAACTTGAAACCCATACAACAACACAATCACGAGCATAATTCAATTCATAACATGGGAATCATAATTCAAGTTTTTAAAAGGGTTCTTAAAATCTATGGGTGGAAGAAAGACCAAGGATGAACATCTAACATACCTTGATTGTTTATTTTGTGAAGATTGTTGGGTATTTCTTGGAATTTGTGTTCTTGAGAGGATTTGTAAAGGATGAATGTATTTTTCCCTTTTAGGAGCTTAATTTCATGTTTTGGCTGAATTAGGTGAGGGGAAATGGACCTAAATGCCATCAGAAACTTATAAGTTATTGAGAAAAATTGGCCCAATAATGCAATAGGTGATGCACCGCGTTGATAGGGTCAACGAGATCATCGATGCATTATGTCGATGGGTATGACGTGATAGCCAATGCTACACGTAAAGATCACGTTGCCTTGCTGTTTTTGTCATCCAAACGTGACTCAAATGACGTCCAAAAGTTCTGAAACTCACCCAAGATGACCTATTGATATCCCATATCATTAATTAATTTAAAAAATACACAATCTAAGGTCGTAAGGATCAAAAATAAGATTATCCAATTATGAAGGATAAAATGATTCTAAGTGTTAACACATAGCTGAATTTTTTTCTTCTTTGTCTGGGACCCCTTATTACAAGCTATATGGGACTGAACTGAACTAGAAATTTTATGAGGTCTTATCACTTGGAACCCTATTTATGCAAGAAAACTATGCTATCATACCAAATTCAACGTTGCAGGTATAGTGATACCATAGAAACTTTCATCCAAGATTATTTTAAATAAATATAGGGCCACACGTATAGTTTTATTTTTCATATAATTCTCCCAATATCCAAAAATAAGTATGGAATACTCAATACCAAAGCCAAGGGTCTCCCTAACTTAAAATTAAAGTTTCAAAGCTGATAGCACTATAAATATTCTCATACGTGGTAATCTATTAGGAGTTTTGGTTTGAAACCAAACATTAAATAACAAAAGATGCAAAATAGGAAAATGAGGCAAAAATCCAAATTAACTATCTAATAACTAAACTGATAGTTTCAACAAGTCATAAATGACTTGTGGTCATTATAGAAAGACTCTAAAGGCTAAAAATATAGGTAAATCAAGGAAATAACCTAGAGGGCCATTTTATGATTATTACAAAAAAAATTGTCAATAATTAACTCAACTAGATCTTCATAGATCCTAAGTTGTTAAAATACTTAAAAATCATGATCTGCTGGTTTAAGCACTGTGCAAGTGAAAATTTCATTCTTTGCATTTGTGGGACCCCACCGATTTTCCAAATAATAAATTTTTTCATTGACCAATTAAAAAATGGTCATTCTTCACATTCATGGTGTAACTATTGTGTTTGATTAGAAAAACCTCTACACTAGAAAACCAACAATTATTGCCCGTACTAAAATTGCCATATCTCTATTAGATAGACTCAACATTTGTTGATTCTTTTTGTGTTATTTTAAAATTTTAGATATAGATATAATGGTACCAAAAAATACCCAAAATATCTCATTATATTTAGGTAATACTATTATATAATGCCCCGTACTTTCCTAAGATGGAAAACGAACTGTTATTCGTATTTGTGAAAAACCCAATATTTGTAAACCATATTTAGGCACCTAAATCACCAAGAGTGCCCTAGTTATAAGAGAAATTATGATGTGTTAAGTGTGGTTATATAAGTCACTTAAGGTAGTACAAGCTAAGAGTTTCAAAATCTATTAAGTTTTAGTGTTTGAATTTGCAAGGGTCATCTTTGAATGAGCATAAATTTATAAATATGTAGTATTTTTGCATATTTATACCTAAACAATTATAGATAATTAAATTATCTTTCCAACAATACTAATTTCATCAAAATCCGACACCTGAGCTAGGATGTATGGCCTTGCGAAGTAGAGTACGTCGCCTATCCAATCACATATGGCCACTAAAAAGAATATGCGATATTATATACGGTGCCTATGTAAACATAGGAGATAGCATATGCTGCGCCTATGTGAACATAGGCGATAGCATATGCGGGGCCTATGTATTGGTTTCAAGTGACTTAAACACTCTGATAAATAAACCATTTAACATTCCTTACACGTCCCTAAACATAACCCTATGAATTTAACTGCTCCTAAGCACATCATAACCTTATTATCAATCTAAGTTCATCATCTAAGAGCACTAAAGGAGAAAAACAACTAAGATTTCACAATCAACATTGAGGGTCCAATCTTTTAACGAATCCATTACCATAAAGGTATGTGGGGTTTACAACAAGAGACTTCTTTCATTCTTGTTCCCAAGTTGATGTTTACATTTACAAATATACATGATTTTATAGGATTTGCTATGAATTTGAGATGGAAACTTATATATTATATTTTGTTCAAGAAACTATGATATTTTGATGCCTTGAAGTTGAACACCATGAACTTTGATGATAATATCATGTTTAAAGTTAAAAGTTTAGATTTCTATATGAATTATATATGGTTGCTACATAAAGTATGAATCTTGAAGTATTTTTCTCAAGCGTTGATATATGGGATTTAAACCCTCTTTGAGATTATGATCTTTTGCAAAGTAATGTATTTTACACACCTTGATATTTGATCGATTTGACATTTTGGTCTTGAAAGAGTTATTTTTGAACTCGAATGAGAAAAGAAATCCACATGTTGATTTTATTTTGAAAAAGGGGTAGCATGACGGCTCCCGATATGAATTGTTGAATTGTGCTATTATGGGTTTTCTTTTGAAATGACCTGAGCTAAGTCCGGGAGTAGTCTTTAGCACCAAGTGGGAGGTATAGTTATGATTGGTACTTTCCTAGAAATACGTGCCTCGTAGGATGTGAGCCTAAGGTTGCTTGATATAGTGATCACTAGTGAACTAAAGGTTAAGGTCCCACTCCGATGTCAAGGGTAGGACAGCTCTCCCCAACGTGGGTTAGATGTTGTACTCCATGTAGCTCACATAGTTTATGTTGCTTGTAAGAGGCTCCCATTGTGTGTAAGTATTCTTATGTTTGAGACGAAAAATGAAATGATTTGAAAGTTGAGTTGTGAAAGTTATCATTTTTGAAAAGTTTTTAATGATTTTATATTATCCAAGAGGGATTTCATTATGAGGTTTGATCATTTAATGAATTGGAAACTGATTGACAATTTATGTGATGACTCACATATTTTATTACACTCTCTGATGATTAAAGTGATCGTATTCGAATGATGTGAGTCTTTCATTACATCATGCTTGGATTCTATAAATGCATATGATATTGACTTTTAGATTTGGATGCACCCCCATATGCTCGATCCATTTCTATAGTACTGACCCACATTTTTGGATGTGGGCTATATTTTCTCGGAATGTAGGTTCAGGTGCTCAGTCCAAGGATCGTCAGTCATTTTTCAGGCACATTGTTCTACATACTTTATTGTGGTGAGTCCTTATGATCCGAGGACGTGACATCCATATTTCTATTTCATTAACGAAGTAATTTTGATAGTGAGTATGAGTCAGTTAGGGTATGTCCTAATGGCTCTCTGATGTTGTTGACTTTTAGAGGCTTGTTATACTAGACTAGATGTTTGGAGTTGTCATGAAACATAGTATTTTGTTACTTTCCGCACTATTTTCATCTTGATTTATGATATCATAGAGAATATTTTGGGGTTTGTTTATGTAATCCGGTTGATAAGTGATGAATGATGTGAATATGACTCAAAGGGTTAGCTTGAGGTTACTTGTAGCCTTAAGAACCGTGTGATGCCTGAGGACCCATTTTCGGGGTGTTACAAACTTGGTATCAGAGTCCAAGGTTATATGAGTCCTAGGGAGTTTGAAAAGCCGTGTTAAGTAGAGTATTATCATCGGTGTGTAGTGTGCCACATCTATGAGCAAGAGGCTACGAGATATTTTAGGAAAAAGTGTGATTCTTTCTTTTAGAAGTCTATCGTGATTAAAGTTTCTCTTTCTCTGCTATTAATTCATGCTCTTCTTTTTCACGTCGAGCTAGAAGAAATAACGATGGTCAGCTACCCCAACCTGTTGACCCATTGAATAAGAACGTGTCCCATGCTGAATTTCGAGCAGCCTTTCAGGCGCTAGCCCAAGATATTGCCAGGAATATTCAGGACAATCCAACTCCAGCTCCATAGTAGCAGGGAGGTGATTCAGCTGCTGTGAGGATTCGTGACTTTGTGCGGATAAGTCCACCATAATTATATGGGTCCAAGTTAGATGAGGATCCACATTTGTTTTTAGAGGAGGTGCGAAAGATTACTCAGGTGATGGATGTATACGAGGAGCATAGAATGGAGTTGGCAGTGTATCGATGGAAAGACTTTGCTTATGATTTGGTGGATACTTGGAGGAAAGGCAGAGGTGAGGGTGCCACCCCTACGACTTAGCAGGACTTCCAGGATGCATTCCTGGATAAGTTTTTCCCTTTAGAGATGAGAGAGGCAAAGGTAGAAGAGTTCATGAACTTGTGATAGGGTGCTATGATTGTTAGAGAGCACTTTCTGAAGTTCAATCAGTTGGCCAAATATACCCTTGACTTAGTATCTGATAATCGGGCTAGTATGAGTAAGTTTGTGACAGGAGTTTCTAGTTATATAGTGAAGGAGTTCAGGTCTGCTATGCTAAATAGTGATATGAATCTTTCCAGGCTAATGAATCATGCCCAACAGATTGAAGCTGATAAGATCTGGGAGAGAGATAGAATGAGAGGGAATAAGAGAGCTAGGTCCGAGCAGCATAGACAGGGTCAGACTAGGTCATAGGAAGGGAGTCGCCCTTAATTTCAGGATCGTCCATCTACACCAGCACCGTCGTCGATTAGTGCTCCCATACCTAGGGGTAGGATGGAGCAAGGTAATCGGTCATATGTATATAGGTCTTCCTACAGTTTTGGCAGTAAGCCATATTATCCTCCGTGTCCTAAGTATGGTAGGACCCACCTGGGTGAGTGTTGGGGTGAGAAGAAAGGTTGTTTCGGGTGTGGTGACTTGGGTTACAAACTTAGTGAGTGCCCACATGCCAGACAAGGGCGTCGTAATAATCGCCCTCAGACTCAGACTCAGACTGCTAGTGCTCCAGTTCAGGTGACTTGCCCAGCCCTAGCTCAGGGCGCCTCTTTTAGAACTACTGGCGGTCAGCGCCAGAATAGGTTCTATGCTTTATCGTCTCTCCAGGAGCAGGAGGACTCTACTGATGTTGTTACTGGTATGCTTCGTATACTTTAGTTAGATGTTTATTCTTTGTTGGACCCTGGGTCCAATTTTTCATACGTTACACCTCTGATTGCTGTGAATTTTGAAATGAGTCCCAAAAATATTCCTGAGCCTATCTCAGTTTCAACCCCAATGGGTGATTCGATTGTTGCCCAAAAAGTGTATAGAAAGTGTCCTGTTATAGTCCTATATAGAGTCATGTTGGCTGATATGATTGAGTTAGACATGGTGGATTTCGATGTTATTTTGGGTATGGACTGGCTTTATTCTTGTTATGCCTCTATAGATTATCGTACCCGAGTGGTCAAGTTTTAGTTTCCTGATGAACCTATGTTTGAGTGGTCTGGGATTTTTGTATTTCCCAAGAGTCATTTTATCTCATATATTAAAGTAAGAAAACTTATTGCCAAGGGGTGCATCTATCATTTGGTTAGAGTCAAGGACACTAAGTCTAAGACTCCAACTCTCTAGTCAGTTAGCATTGTCAATGAGTTTTCTAATGGTTTTCCGGAAGATCTCCCAAGGATACCTCCTAATAGAGAGATAGAGTTCAGGATCTATGTTCTTCCTGATACTCAGCCCATTTTTATTTCTCCTTACCATATGGAACCTGCAAAACTTAAGGAGTTGAAAGAGCAACTTAAAGATCTATTAGATAAGAGTTTCATAAGGCCCAGTGTTTCTCCTTGGGGTGCTCTTGTGTTATTTGTGAGGAAGAAAGATGATTCTTTGTGTATGTGCATTGACTATCGCTAGTTGAATAAAGTCACTATCAAAAATAAGTATCCCCTTCCGAGAATAGATGATTTGTTTGACCAGTTGCAAGGTGCAAGTTACTTCTCAAAGATAGACCTTTTTTTCGGCTATCATCATCTCAAAGTTAGGGAGTGTGACATCTCGAAAACAGCCTTCTGAACTCGCTAAGGTTATTTTGAGTTTCTTGTTATGTCCTTCGGGTTAACTAATTCCCTGGAAGCTTTCATAGACCTCATGAACCGAGTGTTCAGACCATACCTTGATATGTTTGTTATTGTATTCATAGACGATATTCTGGTTTACTCTCGTAGTGAGAATGAGCATGTAGATCACCTCTAGATTGTCTTAAAAACCCTTAGAAATCATCAATTGTTTGCCAAATTCAGCAAGTGTGAGTTATGGTTAAGATCAGTTGCTTTTTTGGGTCATATTATTTCTTCCGAGGGTATTAGAGAAGATCCCCAAAAGACCAAAGCTATTAGAAACTGGCCTAGACCTATATCTCCGACTAAAATTCGAAGTTTCTTAGGTCTAGTTGGCTATTACCACTATTTTGTTGAAGGTTTATCCTCTATAGCGTCCCTTATTACAAGGTTGACCCAGAAGAAAGTGAAATTCTTATGGTTTGATTCTTGTGAGAAGAGTTTTTAGGAGTTGAAGACTCGACTCACTATGGCCCCTGTTTTGACTCTGCCTGATGGTGTTGATGGTATTTTGGTATATTGTGATGCTTCTAGAGTTGGTTTGGGTTGTGTATTGATTTAGAAGGATAAGGTGATAGCTTATGATTCTAGACAATTCAAACCCCATGAGAAGAATTACCCCACCCATGACCTTGAGTTAGCTGCTGTTGTGTTTGCTCTAAAGATCTGGAGATACTACTTGTACAGTGTTCACGTTGATATTTTCACTGATCATAAGAGTTTGCAATATGTATTTACCCAGAAAGAGTTGAACCTTAGGCAGAGAAGATGGTTAGAGTTGTTAAAAGACTATAATATGAGCGTGTTGTATCATTCGGGCAAGGCCAATGTAGTGGCAGATGCTCTTAGCAGGGTGTCTATGGGTAGTGATTTGCATGTTGGAGAAGTTAGGAAAGAGTTGGCTCATGACGTGCATCGTCTGGATAGACTGGCGGTTAGGTTGTTTGACTCTGCTGAAGGTAGTATAGGGGTTCAGAGTTGTTCCGAATCCTTCTTCGTTTCGGAAGTGAAGGTGAAGCAAGACTTAGATTCTAGCTTGGTCAGACTGAAGAAATCAGTCAAGGACAAAAAAGTGGAGGTTTTCTTCCAAGGGGGAGATGGTGTGATGAGATGGTAGGATAGATTATGTGTTTCGAATGTCGAGGATTTGAGACAGAGAAATATGACTAAAGCACACGGTGCGCGATATTCTATTCATCCTGGTTCCACCAAGATGTGCCCCAACTTACGGGAAATCTATTAATGGAGTGGCATGAAAAAGGTTATAGCAGCATTTGTGGCTAAGTGTGCAACGTGCCAACAAGTTAAGGTAGAACACCAAAGACCTGGTGGTATGATGCAGGAGTTCAGCATTCCTACTTGGAAGTGGGAAGAGATAAACATGGATTTTGTAACTGGATTACCTCTTTCCCGATGCCATAATGATTCTATTTGGGTTGGTGTGGATATATTGACTAAGTCTATGCACTTCTTGTCTGTGGATACTTCTTATACTGCTGAGGATTATGCTAGATTACTCATCCGGGAATTAGTCAGATTGCATGGAGTTCCCTTGTCCATCATTTTAGATAAGGGTACTCAGTTCACTTTGCAGTTTTGGAGAGATTTTCAGAAGAGTCTTGGTACCAAAGTGCATTTGAGTTCTTCTTACCTTCTGCAGATAGATGGTCAGGCTGAGTGGATTATCCAGACCTTACAGGATATGTTGAGAGCGTGTTCTCTTGACTTTAAGGGGAGTTGGGATGGGCACTTACCATTTCAGGCTTTGTATGAGAGGAAATGTAGGTCACCCATAGGTTGGTTTGAAGTGGGTGAAGCAGCCGTGAGAGGTCTTGATTTGGTCTTTAAGCTATGGAAAAAGTCAAAGTGATTAGAGAAAGATTGAAAACCGTACAAAGTCGTCAGAAGTCGAATGTTGATGTGAGAAGAAGAGACCTTGAATTTGAAGTTGGTGACTTGGTGTATTTGAAGATTTCACCCATGAAGGAAGTGAAGAGATTCGGGAAGGAGGGGAAACTCAGTCCTCATTATATTGGCCCCTACAAAGTTCTTAGTCGTGTTGGTAAGGTAGTATATGCGGTTGAGTTGCCTTTAGAGTTATCTTCCGTTCACTCCGTCTTCTATGTCTCCATTCTTAGGAAGCACGTTGGTGATTGTGTTGTTTTAGATCTTTCAGAAAACCCTGATATACAAGATAGTCTTTCTTATGAGGAAGTTCCTATTGAGATTTTAGATCACCAAGTTCGAAGACTAAGGAACAAAGAAGTTCCCTTGGTCAAGGTGTTGTGGCGAAACCAATCTGTTGAGGGTGCAGCTTGGGAAGCTGAGGAAGATATGTGATCCAAGTATCTGCACCTATTTTCCATAAGCTTCGATCAAGCTGAAGGTACCATTCTTCTCTAAATCATTCCTTTCCTATGCCAAATTGCAGTAGTTCAGCAGTTATTGTATGCTATTCAGCTGTGATTTCATGAGTCATACACTTCTTCTTGTGTCCAAAATATAGAGTGAAGTAGAGGATAGATTAGCAAGTTGCGTCAGCTGTTTACCCTTTATTTTCTCTTTACTCTTATATACCCAGCGTCATTCGAGGACGAATGTCCCCAAGGGGGAGATATTGTAATGCTCCGTACTTTCCTAAGCTGGAAAATGAACCGTTGTTCGTATGTGTGAAAAACCCAATTTTTGTAAACCATATTTGGGTACCTAAATCACCAAGAGTGCCCTAGTTATAAGAGAGCATATGATGTGTTAAGTGTGGTTATATGAGTCACTTAAGGTAGTAAAGCTAAGAGTTTTGAAATCTATCAAGTTTTAGTGTTTGAATTCGTAAGGGTCATCTTTCAATGAGGATAAATTGATAAATATGTGGTATTTTTCCATATTTCTACCCACAAAATTATAGAGAATTGAATTATCTTTCCAACGATACCAATTTCATCAAAATACGACACCTGAGCTAGGAATTATGGCTTTACGAAGTAGAGTGCGTCGCCTAACCAATTGCATATGGCCACTGGAAAGCATATGAGATATCATATGCGGTGCCTATGTAAACATAGGAAATAGAATATGCGGCGCCTATGTAAACATAGGAGATAGCATATGCAGCACCTATGTAAATATAGGCGATAGCATATGCAACGCCTATGTATTGATTTTAAGTGACTTAAACACTCCGTTTTGCATTATTTCAAGGATAAATAAACCTTTTAACATTTCTTACACGTCCCTAAACATAACCCTACAAATTTAACTGCGCTTAAATATATCATAATCCTATTATCAGTCTAATTTCATCATCCAAGAGTACTAAAGGAGAAAAACAACTAGGGTTGCACAATCAACATTGAGGGTTCAATATTTCAACGAATCCATTATCATAAACATATGTGGGGTTTACAACAAGAGCCTTCTTTCGTTCTTGTGCCCAAATTGATGTTTACATTTTCAAATATACATGATTTTATAGGCTTTACTATGAATTTGAGATGGAAACTTGTATATTATATTTTTCTCAAGAAACTATGATATTTTGATGCCTCGAAATTGAAAACCAAGAACTTTGATGATAATATCATGTTTAAAGTTAAAATTTTAGATTTTTGTATGAATTATATATGCTTGCTACATAAATTATGAATCTTGAAGTATTTTGCTCAAGCGTTGACATATGGGATTTAAACCCTCTTTGAGATTATGATCTTTGGCGAAGTTATGTGTTTTACAAACCTTGAAATTTGTATGATTTGATCTTTTGGTCTCGAAAGATTTATTTTTGAACTCAAATAAGAAAAGAAATCCACATGTTGATTTTATTTTGTAAAAGGGGTAGCATAACGGCTCCCGATATGAATTGTTGAATTGTGTTGTTGTTGGTTTTCTTTTGAAATGACCTGAGCTAAGTTCGGGAGTAGTCTTTAGCACCGAGTGGGAGGTATAGCTGTGATTGGTACTTCCCTAAAACTACGTTCCTCCGTAGGATGTGAGCCTAAGGCTGCTAGATATAGTGATCACTAGTGAACCAAAGGTTAAGGTCCTACTCCGATGGCAAGGATAGGTCAGCTCTCCCCAACGTGGGTTGGACGTTGGACTCCATGTAGCTCACATGAGTTATGTCAGTTATAGGAGGATCCCAGTGTGTGTGTGTATTCTTATGTCTCAGATGAAAAATGAAATGATTTGAAAGTTAAGCTGTGAAAGTTATCTTTTTTGAAAAGTTTTAATGATTTTATATTATCCAAGAGGGATTTCATTACGAGGTTTGATCATCTAATGAATTGGTAAGTGATTGATAATTTATATAACGACTCACATATTTTATTGCACTCTCTGATGATTACAGTGATCTTAATCGAGCGATGTGAGTCTTTCATTACATCATGCATTGCTTCTATAAATGCTTATGATATTGATTTTTAGATTTGCATGCACCCCCATATGCTCAGTTCATTTCTATGGTACTGACCCACATCTCTGGATATGGGTTACATTTTCTCGGAATGTAGGTTCAGGTGCTCAGTCCCAGGGTCGACAATTATTTTTTTGGCACGCTGTTCTACATCCTCTATTGTGGTGAGTCCTCATGATCCGAGGACGTGACATCCAGATTTCTGTTTCATTGAACGAAGTACTTTTAATACTTAGTATGAGTTAGTTGGGGTATGTCCCAATGGCTCTCTGATGTTGTTGACTTTTAGAGGCTTGTTAGACTAGACTAGATATTTGGAGTTGTCATGAGACATATTATTTTGTTACTTTCCGCACTATTTTTGTCTTGATTTATGATATCATGGAGAATATTTTGGGGTTTGTTTGTTGTAATTTGATTGATAAGTAATGAATGATGTGAATATGGATCAAAGGGTTAGCTTAAGGCTACTTGTAGCCTTAAGCATCATGTGTCACCTTGGGACCCATTTTCGGGACGTTACATATTAAAACTTAACGACTTAAATATAATGACCCTCTAGGTTATTTCCTAGATCTAGATGCATTTTTGACATTTTAAGCCTTGACACAATGGAGATAGGTCATTTGTGACTTGCTGGAACTTTCAATTTTGTTATTAAATAGGTTTTTTAGGTTTTAGGATTATATTCCTAATTTGGAGCTTTTGCTATTCAGGAATGATTCTCCGACTGAAACTCATAGTAGATGACCATGGATTGGAATTCCAAAAGCGCCATCAGCACTAGAATATTAATTTTAGGATAGGGATACCTTTGGTTCAGGTCTCAAGGCATTCATATTTGTTTTGGGTTGTTGGGTGGATTATATGAAATTAGAACTATAGGTGTGGGCCCTATATTTAGTCAAAATAATCTAGGATGAAAATTTTGATGGTTCATTGAGTCTAGAATTTCTAAATTGCTATGGTATCATAGTTTATGTGCATGCATGGGGTTCCAAATGAATACTGAGCATCTAGTATAAGTCCATTTTTGACTTAGAAAAAGATACAATGCACCAAGTTGCTGGTGCAACAACTGAAGCTGCCATTTGACAGCTTAAGCGGTCGTCCTTTAGCAACATTAGGTCACTCTAGAAGCCTTGACCATTTAGTCTTGGGCCGCTTAAGTAAACAATGTCCACTAAAAGTGGACACTGCTTTAGTGGCCTAGGCATCGCTGTGGTGATACCCACGCCCCTTTCCAGACTGCTTTAGCGGCCGAGGAGCTGCTTAAGCAACTGGGTGACTGCTTAAGCGGCACCTGGGGATGTTAAATCCCTTTTTTTCACCTAATCTTCCTTTATTTCCTTTATCATTTTTACACTATTTTAATATATTGAAGAGAGGACAAAGTGAGGGATCAACTATTAAAGATAAGGTAACAAAACCTAACAGTCTATGGTCATTTACCATTAGTTATCCTGTCAATTACCATCTTATTTTGTTCCAAATTCTTAGAAGTTAGTTATTTAATCCTTAAACCTTAGGCATTGATTTGGGCCCAAATTTATTTATAATTTCTACACAACTTTTAAGCATGTTTCCTTAGTTTTTGAAGGACCTCATAATGAATTTAATTTGAATTTTATTTGTAGGCCCCATAAGCCCATCTTGACCCAGATTCTTACCCCATTCTTTATATAGCAATATCAGTTAACTTTCACTACAAAGGATGTGTAGGTTACTATTTTGACAGTGTGGTATTATTTTTAAATAGTAGAGTAAATGTGGAGGATTTTTAGACGGTTCAAGGGTTTGTAGTTTGGAATTAAGAAAGTCTTTGATCTACCCTTCTTTATGAGATGGTGTATGATATATATATTGTATTAAAGTTAAGAATGATAGGATATGAATATGGGTAGAATACTGTGACTTAGTCTAATTTAGAAATTTAGGGATAGAAAGGTAACTCTATCCTTAAGATCATATACTTTTTATGCCTTAAGGATCCTATTACTCTAGGTTACTATCTTGATAGACATTAGAAGGCTAAGGACCCCTTTTAGCGTAAGGTTTACTACTTTACTCTATGGATTATCATGGTTTCCCAGATTATGGTATTATGGTTATGCTGGTTATATATTATTAGGCCCAAGGTCGTGATTGCAATATTAATTAGACTTTGGGTGAGTGATATATCCTTTTATAGATGCTTATAACTGTATTATTTGGATACTGGTGATGACATGCATAAATTCGGATCATTTATGATCACGTATTAGTACAAACTAAAATCATGGTTTTACTACTGTTCTTCAAAAAAGGGATTTATTCCTAATTTTTACTTTTTAAATGGATTTTTCATAATGGAAATCCTACTACCTTAATGGATGATTTATGAGATTTTCAAACTAAATATAATGTTTTAGAAATATTTCCAAGATAGATTTTGGTCCATGGTTTTACCACTACTATTTTGGTCATGAGAGATTCCAACCTTTTCTACTACATTATGATGATTTACTCTTGGATTTAACCCTCAAACAATTAATTTCCAAATTTACACTCCTTTAACCAAGGTTTGAGTTCATGCATTTATTATATATACATATTTTTTGTACTAGAAAGAGTAGATTGATGATGATGATGATTAAAAATCTTGTATTCGGACTGGATTAGAGTATATGGGTAGTCCCAAACCCCTTAGGGGCCCCTTCATCTGTGAGCCATCATTCTGGAGAAGAAAGGTTGCTATTGGTCCTTCCTTTATGAGTCGTCGAGCTGGAGAAAGTGTATAAGCCAGGTAATGTCATGACACTGATGATTGAATATCTTTGATTGGAACTAGATTAGTATATATAGGTACTCCAGAACCCCTTAGTGGCCTCTTCATCTGTGAGCCATCATTCTGAAGAAGAGAGGTGACCATAGGTCCTTCCTTTATAAGCCACCGAGATAGAGAAAGTGTATAAGATAGGTAATGTTATGACACTTGGATCAATTATGATACTATTTATTTACTTTATATTCATTCTCGCATGCGCATTTCCTGTCACTGGTATATTTTATACATTTCGTACCACCAGTATATTATGTGGTACTTTTATCTATCAACCTTATAGGGGTTGCATAGGTATAGGATCTAATTATTATTTGCATAGTGTTGATTGAATCTTCTAGGCCTATGGCAGTAGGGGTTTATGAAAGGCTCGATTAGGTATTGTTTGTCCGTACTAGTCAGTTATGTTATTGTTGTGATTATTATTAGTACGTGGCAAGATGATTATGAATTGATATTATGATTTGCGCTATGTTTTTAATTCCTTTCTTTTACAATTATTATATTATATATAATTATATCATGGTTAAACATTGTGGCTATAGACCGAGATTAGGCTAGTATTAGCTTTCCTACTTTATTAGGATTCCTTGAATGGGCTGGGTTAGGTACTTTAAGTTGCAACTTTTGGGTCAGTTTAGTATACCTCTTTATAAAAAACTAGTTATAATTTGCCATATGTCCCTTCTTTTCTTCCTTATTTATGTTGTATATCTATTTCTTAACCTTTTATACTACTATATAAATCTTTCTTCTACCCTTATTTATATATCCGCTAATAATATATGGTATAGTGCTTGAGTATGGATATTACTTGGTCATCCACTTTGGGTCAACTCATATTTCTCATCAGGTTAGAGCTTTTAGGGTTTGCTATGTCTGGAGAGAAATTGGTCATTGGTCTAGAGAGTGTCCCCGATGTGGGATTATATTTAACTTATCTAAATCAGTCTTATAGCATTGCGATACCTTTACTTTGAGACAATGTACTTCATACCCTAGTTGATAATTTAGACACTCAGTTAGAGTTTGTACCCACTCAAATTTATACTTTCTCAGACATGTCATTCATGTGACTTTAGATTCCACTATAATAGGTGCACTTTTTATTTCTTCTCTTTACCTTTTCATTTAAGTTTCTTGGGGTTTTCGTACCCATTGGTGATTATGTCTGAAGGTAGGTTTATATTGATTGTTGTGTTTCTGTGTATAGAGTTCATGATTATATGACTACCCTCATACATGATTTCTTTTATTAGTGGATAGAGTGGATCAATGTTAATATTCTCTGGGGTGTAATATTTGGGCTCGAGTCTGATTTACCCTGGTATATTTGCCTTATAATGTCCCTTGAGTAGTGCTTGCCATTAATTTTTATTTTTCATACCGCCTACTTTTTATGTTGTTATTATTTCCAGTATTTAAAGTTGATTGATACTTGCTTGGTAGAAGACTAGACTAACTTTATTTAGTTAAAATTCCCTTCTTTACAGTTCTTGTTCGTTGGCCTAGGTGGCTAGCTTGATTGGATGGGTATTTTATGACCCTTCAGGTTATTTCTCATGTTTATGCTTATTTTTTCTTTTAAAGCTTTTTTCATAGCTACCTCAAGTCATTTATGACTTGTTATAACTAATAGTTTGGCTACCAGGTAGTTTTTTTAGTTTCTAGACTCATTTCCGTATTTAGAATTCTTTGTTGGTTCCAAATGTCCATCGAGCAAACACTTTAGTGAAATGACCTCAGATGGAAAATCCAACACTGCCAACACATCTGAAATATCAAAATCAGCGTGATTGCATATTTTATTTTCCCATATTGGACTCCGAATGCACCTTGAGGCCATAGCTAAAACATGGAATCAAATTCCATGTTTCATCCATCTCTAAAGGTAGCAGGTACAGTGATCGTATTGGCATAGGCATTATCATGATGACTGCAATCACGGATGTATTTGTGCTTGACCGCTAGAGCTGTAGGGATGGGAAGGATCATTTAAATACCTCTCATGGCTGAGAATTTGCCATTTTCCCCTAGTCTTGAGCTTCATAAACCCTAATGGATAGAGTAGTCTTTAAAGTATGTGTTGGGTGTTGATTGGAAGCTTGAAAAGCTTGTACTTTTACGATTAACATCAAATCTAAAGTAAGATTCCTTCAATTTTGGTGTTGAATTCTTTATTTTTTGACCCAAACCATCAAGTGGCTTGAGGCTTGATTTTATCCCCAAATATGGTTTTTTTTAATAAATTTCTTGAGGGTATGACTCGATAATTGTCTTTGTGCAATGGGTTGGTCTCGAAAAACTCATTTTCTGTATGTGGGACCAACTTAGGGGGTTTTGGTGTCATTTTGGATCCAAAGAACAATGGTGCAATATTGGTGTTGCTTTTCTCATAATAATGCATAGATTGTGTTGTTGATTTCTTGGCTCATGGTAGAAGCTTTGAGGAATGAAAAAGCAAAGATTGTTGGTTAATGATCTATATTTGGATTTGAGGTAGTTTAGGCTTAATTGTAGATAGATTGAGCTTTATTTTAGTATGGATTTGATATCTTGCTAAGATTGGACGGGGTCTTAGATGTTTAAATAGTAGAAGGTAATATTTGGTACTAGTTGAATTATTTAGGATTTTGAACACTTGAAGTGTGATATATGACCCATAGTGTAGAGCCTTGGTTAGTTGGACTTGTTACATCATGAATAACATGAAAGGAATCTAGTTTCTCTAGTCAAATGGGAGTGACTTTGTTCACTCATCTCAAAGGTGAGTTGACTTTGATATGCCTAGATATGATATTGGACTTAGATGCCTGCAAGACTTAAAAATGATACTTGAGAAAGAACTGTCCTTTTGAAAAAGTATGGATTGATAGATCTTTGAGACATGATTCTGATAACTTAGACTAATTTTGAGTAGAAGTTAGACTTGAAGAAGACAATTAGGATATTAGAAGCGGAACTTGACCCACCTTATGCTTAAACTATGTAACTTCCTGAGAGACTTAGAAATGTGTTGAATGCCTAGAATATGTTCTTGGTAGTATGATAGGTAAATCCATTAAAACAATTCATTCATGATGGTGATCTTTGTAATAATGTGCATACTTTATTGGTTATCTTATTGTCACTATTTTGAATAGCAATAGAAAGCCTTGTGAATTGAGCCTATGATTATGATATCACTTGAATTATTAGCTTGTTGTTATGTGCACCTTGGATTATTCTATTACTCATATTATGATCAAGCATAGTGACTAAACTTATATTTGTGCCGAAGAATCCCCTTGTAGTATTATTGTAAAGAATGCCTAATAAAAGAGATTCTAGAAAGTATAAGCGACTTAAGCGTCCAGCTGGTCACATAAGCGACTAGGGTGCAATTTGGTGGGTCGCTTAAGTGGAGCCTAGTCCGCTAAACCAAATGCCTCTAAACGAATATAGGGCCACTTAAGAGATGTGTGCGGACTTGGGCGGGTTCCACTATCCATTAAAACGACACTTGGGTGGCATTTAAGGCCTCATTTGTCAAATTTTCTCACATTTTCACACAAGTTCAAGAGTGAAAAACCCTAGGAAGTGGAAAATTTGGAGAAACATTATTAGGTGGCTTTGGGGTGATTTTGATGGTTTCAAAAGTGCGATTCCACAAGTGGGCCCCACATGGGATTTTACGTATTTTCAGGCTCAAAGCATTAAAATGCAATATGGGTACCATTTTTCTTGTATTGATAAGTAGATTATCATTTTGATAACATGATATCTTGTGAAAAATTCTTTGATGGGGAAATAGATGATTTAGTGGATTTCACTGAGCCTACTTTGGTGTCCAGGTAGGCTAGGTTTACCCTTCTTTTAGATTAGGATAAATTATAGTATATTTATGATAATGTTCTAGATATGTGATGGGAATTAGGTCTTGGAGGTGTATTCAGTATAATTTGGGTTATTTTTCCTATTATGGAACCATAAATTAGGTATAATTGACTTGGTCACTCATTCTTTAGGTAGAATTATTGTCTTAGGAGTAATCAGGGCTCATTTAATATCTATTAGTAAGATTAGATGCCTTATCCTGTTTCGAGTAGAATTTATCTTAGAATGGATATTGGGGATTAGAAGTGGGCCCCTTTAGTCTGCCTTATGCTAAGACTATTACTAGTGTTTTATAGACTCAGTGGGTGTGTGTACCATCTAAATGTATATTTTAGAACTTGAGAAGGATAGATATATGATGCTTATAAAGGATTAGTACTTGGTAGAAGATTCTAGTTTCGGTTTAAGTTTGACGATTAAGTTTCATTTTAAGTGCGACAAATAATTATATGAGTTTCGATTCAAGTTCGGTAATTGATTACATAAGTTCTAGTTCAAGAACAACAATGAAGAATTATTTATGATTGTTATGAAATCGAGTTGAGTCCGATGTTTATGGTATGGAAGGATCCACATTTATGATTTTGCGATACATTTATTTAGTATAATTTCAATTATTCTTCTCTTTGATTGCGCCCTATGGGTTTATGGGCGTCTGCATTTGATTGTTTACTTTTCCATACTTACTGTCTTATGGGGCCCGGTTTTGATGTAATAGCTATGCTTTTGATCATATAAGTATTTTTTCTAATTATTTATTTATAGAATTTGGAGCACTATTTCAAGTTCACCCTCTTACCTTGACTTAGCATTATTTATCTTACACGTTTTTGTTAGATTTGTAGTATAATTTAGCTCAGTCAGCCAATGATGCCTACTAAGTACCTATGGCATTGCTACTCATTCTACAATTTATGTACATTTTTGGTGTATATTTGTGTACTAATGGCCTCAGTTAATACTGAGATCATGCTGATTAGAGTTTGGAGATAGGGTGTGCTCTCAGAGCTAGAGTTGACCTTTCCTCCTCCTTCTATTTTTGTTTAGTCTTTCTATATTCAAGAATAATGTATATTTGACTATTTAACACTCGTATTCTTTTAGTTTAATGGCTCTTGTACCGATAATACTAGGTCATGGAATATTATTATTATCTTATTTATCATCCGACCTCTATTATTCTTTGATTCATTATTGTAAGCGTTTACTTGCATGGTTCTGATATTTATGACTTTTTTCACTAAATTAGCCCATTACTTTTAGCTCTAGGCTATAGTTTGGCTTACCTATTGGTGGGATAAAGTAGTGCCATCATGACCCAAAAATTGGGTCATGACTAATTAGTATCAGAGAGCTAGGTTCACCAGTATTATTGTAAAGAGCAAGTTTCTAGTAAAGTCTCACGCATAAAAACAACGAAATTATTTTCTTATCTTTCAGAAGATATAGGACATTCTTAAGAGGTCATCACCTTTTTCACTTACTTCGTGCTAACTATTTATGTTTGTTTCTAAAGATTCCATTGGTTTTACTTTTTTGTAGATGGCTAGAATGCATGCAACCTCTACATGAGATGAGGACCCTGATTTCACAACTAGATATCCTATCATAGTTTAAGATGAATTATAGGTCAAGGACAACCGAGAGATCCAACCCCAGATAGAGACAAAGAAAAGAGGCCTTCACCAGACCCTATTCCAGCCCCTGTTCTAGATATTTCTCCAACCTAGATAGTGGTGGGATAGGGACTAGCCCAAGTTCTATCACTGTTATTTCATGTTCACTGCTTAGGGAAGCATTAGTCCAGATCGTAGGATTAGTTAGTGGTGCACCATCTTAGAGTGAACATTCTTCGGACCAGAGTGGTACTGAGATGGGGACATAGCCTGTTGTTACAGCTCTTAGAGTTGATATCTCTCCTGCACCGATGGTTGCTTAGCCGTAGTCGCCCAGCCTATTATGTTGGAGTAAAAGTACAAGCTGTGGGGTAGATTTTTTAGATTGACTTTGCCTAGCTTTTCTGGTGCATCAAGCGAGGATGCTTATGAGTTCTTGGTTACTTGTATGGATAAGCTCCATATTTTAGGCCTAGTTGTGCTTGTGGCATTAACTTACAACTTTTTAGTTGTATGTGGCAGCTCAATATTGGTGGAGAGGTTATCTTGATTCCTAACCAAATAGATCCCCTCTTTGACATGGACTCAATTCTCTAAGATTTTCTTGGAGAAGCATATGAATCATAGCCATTGGATTGTTTAAGGGACCGATTCTTGAGTTTGGAGTAAGGCTCCATGACAGTTGTGGAGTGTGAGGCTCATTTTTATATGTTGGCTAGGCATGCTATATTTATCTTACCAATCGAGTAAGCGGGGTGGTATTTTATCTAGATGTTGAGATTTCCTCTCCGCATGGCTAAATCAAGTTTTGTTGCTATAGGTCGATATTTTATTAAGGTTTCTGATTATGCTAAAGTTATGAAGGAGATACATTGCGAGGACCAAGGGGCAGTGATAATAGGCCATGTTACCAGGGCAATTTAAGTAAAAGTTGTAGTGGCTCACAATTTAGAGGTAGTTGTTCTCAGGGTATGCATCCTTCTTAGATCTTTTTTAGCACTAGGTTCGGTCTAATATTCCCATTCATGCCGCACTTTAGATTACTAATGGAGGCTAGTCTAGTTATAGTGATCATCCTGGCTGGAGTAACGGTTAGCATTTTAGTGGTTTATCTTCTAGGCATTTTAGTCATGGTAGTTATTCTGATTTAGCCAAATATTGTGGGTTTAGTATAATGATAGGGGCATATTATGGTTATGGGCCTTTGGATATTTCTCGAGAGTGCCCCAGTCTTGGAGAAATGGTTCCCATAGATCAAAGTATTTTTCCAATTAAGGTAGTACCTTCCCCAGCTAGTGGTGGTATGAATGATCGTCAGGGTGTTCCTTAGGGTACTTGTAGAGGTCCTCAAGCAAATAAGATAGGATATCAGTAAGGAGCCCAACTGGGTACTGGGTGTGCTCAGTTATATGTCGTACATTTTAGACCAGAGAAAGAGTCTTTGGGAACTATTATTACAGGTATGATTTTAGCGTGTCATCAATCAGCTTTTGTGTTACTTGATCTGGGATCCACACATTCTTATGTATCTGCTTATTATACCTAGCGGTTAGAGTTATCATGGGATTCTTTATTCGTACTGTTATGTGTATCTACTCTCATGGGTGAATCTTTGGTAGTGGATCAGGTTTATAGATCATGCGTTGTGACAGTTTGAAAATTTGGTACTCAGGCTGATCTTATTGTAGTAAACATGATGGATTTCTATGTGATTCTGGGAACGGACTCCTTATACCCTATCATCTGGTCTTGGATTGTTTTACCCTGACTATTACCTTAAAAATGCCCAACATACCTCCAGTTATGTAGTAGGGATCTATTAGCTGCGAGTCAATGGGGATTATTTCTTATGTTCGGGCTAGGAGACTTATCTTAATGGGATAAAAGTATTATCTCACTTATATTCATGATGTTAGTGTGGAGAGTCCCTCACTTGAAACTATTTCTATAGTTCGTAAGTTTTTTGATATTTTTCCTACTGATCAACCTGGTCTTCCTCCTGAGTGTGATATTGAGTTTGTTTTTGTTCTTGAGCATTGCACCAGACCTATTTCTATGGCACCTTATAGTATAGATCCTGGCTAGCTTAAGGAGCTGAATTCTCAACTTTAGGATCTTATGAATAAGGGTTTTATTAGACCGAGTATGTATTCTTGGGGTGTCTCTATCTTATTAGTTAAGAAAAAGGATGGTTCCTTAAGTATATGTATTGATCATAGGTAGCTTAGTAAGGTGAAGAGGAATAATCGGTATCATATGCCTCGTATTGATTATTTATCTGACAAACTTCAGGGAGCAATAATGTTCTCTAATATTGACTTGAGGTTTTATTACCATCAGTTGAGGATTTGGTCAGAGGACATCCCAAAGATAACCTTTAGGTGTCATTATGGTCATTTCCTAGTGATGTCTTTTTGGTTGACCAATGGCCCATTAACCTTTATGGATTTGATGAACCGCTTGTCTAGGCCTTATTTAGATTCCTTCATGATTGTGTTCATTAATGACATACTTGTGTATTCGGGAAGTCGAGAGAAGCATATGCAATATTTGCTTATTATGCTCTGTACTTTGGGAGATCATAGGCTTTTTGCAAAATTCTCAAAGTGAATTTGGCCAGATTTAACAGCTTTCCTAGAACATATGGTGTCTAAGGAAGAGATTTTCATAGACTTGACAAAGATTGAGGATATTTGTGATTGGTCTAGGCCTACATCTCAATCTGAGGTTGGTTACTATAGGCAGTTCAATGAGGGCCTTGCTACTATTATAGTACTGATGACCAAATTAACCCAAAAGGAGGTTCCTTTTAGTGGTCTGAAGAGTGTGAGTCGAGCTTCCAAAAGTTCATGAGATTTCCAACTTTAGCTCCTATATTGGCTTTTCCTATTGTGAGTGAGAGATTCATCGTATATTGTGATGCTTTTAGTGTTGGATTGGGTTGTGTGTTGATGAAGTTGGGTTGAGTCATTGCTTATTCCTCAAGGCAGCTGATGGTGCACAAGCACAACTACCCCACTAATGATATGGAGTTGGCAGAGGTAGTCTTCACTTAAGATTTGGAGGTATTATCTTTATAGTTTGCATAATGAGATTAATACTGATCATTTTAGTCTTTAGCTTTTTATGACACAGAGGGAGCTTAATTCTAGGTAACTTGACTTCTACCTCAATTTCTTATAGGCTGTTGGCATGGGAGATCCAGTACTTAGCTAGCTTAATGGTGCGACTAGATATTTCTCATCCCAGGAGGATTGTTTCTTGTGTTGATGTTAGGTCTATCTTACTTTAGCAAATTCAAAGTTGACAGTTTGAGGATATGAGGTTATGTTTCAACCATGATCAGGTGTTGAATGGTGAGTCCAGGAGGGATATCATAGATTTTGAGGACGTTCTCAGATTTGATGGCCACATTTCTATTTTAAGATTTGGTGACTTGATTCAGTCGATACTACATGAGGCTCATACCTCTAAATATTCTATTTACCGTAGTATAACTAAGATGTATAAAGATTTGTGGAAACATTATTGATGGAGTGGAATAAAGAGAGATATGGCAAAATTTGTAGCTCATTACCTGTATTGTAAGTAGGTGAAGGTCGAGCATTAGAGACCTAATGGCTGAATTAAGAGATTGACCATTCTTGGGTAAAAGCGTGAGTGGATCACTATGGATTTCGTTAGTGGATTGCCTAGAACTGCCTATAGATTTGATGGTAATTGGGTCATTATTGATCCATTGACAAAAATAGCACATTCCATTCCTATTCAGATATCCTTAAGTATCGAGAGGTTATCCCTTATCTATGTTCGTGAGATAGCCTATTTTCTTGGAGTACCTATATTTATCATTTTACGTCGGAGTTTGGTGTTTGCTTCTAGATTTTGGATAGATTTTAAGGAGGATTTGGGCACTCAGGTGGATCTTAGTACAACCTTCCACCCTCAGACCGATGGGCAGTTGGAGCAGACTATTCAGGTTCTTGAGGATATACTCCGAGCCTATGTTATGAAATTTGGAAGTTAGTGGGAGTAGAACTTAGCTTTGGCAGAGTTCACATATAATAATAGCTACTATTTTAGTATTGAGATGGTACCAATTGAGGAATTATATGGTACACATTATTGTTCTTCAATTGGATGGTTTGAGACATTTGAGATTAGACCTTGTGGTACAGCCTTGCTTTAGCAGTTATTGGATAGCGTCAGGGTGATTCAGGATAGGCTAAGGGCAACTTAGTGTAGGCAGAAGGTTTATGCAGATCATAGACTTTATGCCTTGAGATTTGGAGTTGGTGACCAAGTATTCCTTCGTGTATCACCCGTGAAGGGTGTGATGAGGTTGGGGAGGAAAGGCAAGATCAGTCCCAGATATGTTGGACCTTTTGAGATCCTTTATACAGTTAGAGAGGAAACTTATGAGTTGGCCTTACCCCCAAATTTTTCTATTGTTCATTTAGTTTTCAATGTTTTCTATGTTGCGGTGGTACATTCTGATTGAGTGTCATGCGATTTGATGGGACTCAGTTCAGTTGGATGGGATATTGACATTCGTGGAGAAGCCAATGTTCATATTAGCTAGGGATTCCAAGCTATTCCACTCAAGTGAAATTTCAGTAGATAAGGTTCAGTGGAGACACCACCTAATATATAAGGCTACTTGGGAGATCAAGGGCGAGATGCGGAACTAGTGTCCCTACCTGTTCGAGTCTTTAGGTAGATTCTTACGCTTTAATTTTGCAGAAGAAAGTTGTTTTAGTAGTTGATATTTTAATGAACGTCCAGGTTATTTTATGTATTTCCATGTATTTTCACTGTTTGGAGCTTTTTATATATGTCCCAAGTCATTTATAACTACCTAGAGTTGACAGTTGGTTTACAAAGAAGCTTGTCTGGTTTTTAGAGCCAATTCGCTACTTTTAAGTCTTTGTTGTTAATAATTGGCTATCGGGAAAACAGTTCATTCAAATGACCTTAAATGCCAATTTTGACAATGCTATCAGTTTTGGAACATCAAATTTAGGCTATAGGGACCTTTTGTCATGACCCAAGACTACCTCTAGTTAGGACACGGTTCTTAAGGCCACAAGTGACCCCAAGATTACCCGTGATCAGGGATATGCTTTAACGACTGAAAGAAAATAAAAAGATACTGTGCGGAAGTCATTCATGAAAATATATAAGTGTTAAAACAATAACAAAGGTGTTTGACTTAAAACATACTATTTGTGTGACTGTCTGAAAGCTTCTAATCATGATGAGTTGTTGGGATAGGTCCCCAACTAACTCTGACTACTGAAACAACATAAAATAAGGTACTAGAAAGCATGAAAAATAATATGAATAGTCCTCGACAGATGAGGACTTACTAAAGCTGCAGCTGAGTAATACAGGGATGGACTATGTGCTATCTGGTAACTGAGCGTTCGAAACTATAATGTGAAATCAATGTAGCACAAAAGAGAGTACGCATTCAGTACTTTGAATGTACTGGTATGTTTGATGGGACTAATTGAAATACATATAAGTACTAAGCATGAATGCATGAACATGTAGAACGAATGCAAGACCAAGCATAAAAATGTACTGAAATAATCTGTAAAAATAAATAATTGAATAACGGATAAACAGAACACTTGGTCATGCAAACCTGGGCTACTATAATTTTAATATAGAACTGAAACTATGGGAGCTAACTATAACTGACATGCCCCAATCTTAGCTAATAGGGGTTCAACCTATAGCCTTATTTTGAAGGGTATCAATACCTTGCCACGGGTACTGACACTAATAATGTAGATCCACAAGGCTGATGTCCAAAAGGATGAGATTTTCGTTCCTCTACTAACAAGGGAACCCTCATAATCTATGTTGCACCGTAGGTCTTGAACTTAGGGACTACTACTAACGACTCATGCATAACTAATGGGGGGGCTTCCATCCCCGCGTTCACTTAGTGCTAAGTGTTACTCCCAACTGATTGGCACTTGTATTATTATTCATTAAATAGGATTTGGTACTAATAAGTGCTCATTATAATATTATTATTAAATTTAATGATACAAGCCTAATCTGAATTGCTTGTAACTTGATAACAAGTATAAATATGATTTTCCTAGGTGTCAGGGGTTCATAAATCGCTAGAATAAGTTCTAACAACTAATCATAATGATGATGAGTAAATCATGAGATGGACAATTCATAAATTGATGATTAACATGGTGTGAACTGAACATGATATGGGTGACTGAGTTTATAAAGAATGTATGAACATAATTCGCATGGGGAAACACATTCTCATGGTTTGTATACAAAACTATATAGAGAAAATTGAGTAAATTCATACTTGACATTGAAATTTCATAAAGAGAGAGAAAAGGGTTTATACTTGTAAAATAAGGGATTCTTGGGACTCAATGGGTGGAAGAAACCAATTGATTGTTGAAGACAACTCCGGACTGGGATCTTGGAAGGGTGAATTTTTTGAAAAACCCCCTTATTTTTTGCTCTTGAATATGAGAGAGGATTAAACGTTGTTAATTAACTGAAAAAGGGCAAATAGTGCCTCTATTAATATTTTAAGTCGTGGACTGGGTGTTTAAGGAGGAGAAAGGACCAAAAAACCCTTCACCCCTCAATGAAGGCTACATGATTTTACACTGCAGTGCGGCACAATGCCTATCATAGAGGCTAGCAACCGTGACACACTGTCTATCGCAGGGGCTAACCCCCATGATAAGTTGTGTATCATAGAGGGCCACCTCTGTGGCACATCGAAAATGCAGAGACATATTGCCTCTGTGGTCTAAAATACCCCAACACTCTTCCGAAAATTGCAAAACTTCCCAGATGACCCTTTCAACCTTCCTAAACATATTTCAACTCATAAATCTACGTTTCGAGCATGGGAAGGCCAAAAAAATAAAATGTTTGAAATCTTGGGGGTGTTAAAATTACCATGTCACTTGTACATAGTGTGAAATAACTACTTTGGACCATTTAAATATGTGACAAATAGATTAAAACTTGTCTAGGATCTTGCAGGGTATGACACAATTTGTTTGGGTCCCAAGGCTTCCAGACTCATTTTGCATTATTTGTCGGAGATTGATAAAAATGGCCTATGAGTGTGGGATTGACTTTTCGTCAAAATGAACTTGGAAGGAAACTTTTACTGCGCCATTGAGTTTAGAATGTCAAATTGTAAGGGTAGCACAATTCTTTTATGTTTACAAGATTCTAGATAAATCTCGAGAGGTCCGTGGAGACTTGAAATTTTTGAAGTCCCTTGAAGGTGCACCACTCAACTGGTGCATCTACTTAAACACCACTTGGATCACTTAAGTGGACGCCACTTAAGTGTCCAGTTGGTCTCTTAAGTGACCAGGCTACTAGCTAGTAGGCAGTTTAAGTGTAACCTAGTCCCCTTAAGAAAATACAGATTTAGTGGATATTGGGCCGCTTAAGCAATGTGTGCAAACTTTGGCGAGAAAGTGGTACTTGTCCACTTAAGTGTGGCCATTTAAGCAGTCTTGTGTCTACTTAAGCAAAAACTGTGTGGCATTAAATTCCCTATTTGCACGATATTTATCCTATTTACTCATAAGTTCAGGAGTGGAAACCCCCAAGGAGTCTAGAAACTTTAGAGATACATTATTAGTCAATTTTGGAGTGATTGCGAGCTCGGATTTCTCATTTTCTCATCAAAATCTCAGTAAATTTCCATTAATTACATAGTTAGATTCTCTATTATTTTCCAAAATCCCTAGATTATTGGTAGATTTATTTTAGCATCATTTGAGCTCGAAATTTATCCATTCTTGAGGGTATATGTTTCTTGAGCACAGAGGGACATGTTGATGGTTTTGAAAGTACGGTTCCACAATGGGCCCCATATGAAATTTTTACGTAATGTTGATCCCAAAGAATAAAAATACAATATGTGTGTCATTGTTCTCATATTGATGATTAAATTATCATTTGATAGAGGGACATCATGTGGAAGATTTTTGAAAGGGAAACTCGATGAGATAACGGATTTCACCAGGCTATTTTTGGCGTCCAAGTAGGCTAGGTTTATTCTTAATTTAGATTGGTCTAAATTGTAGTATATTTATGATAATCTGCTAGATATGGGATAAGAATTAGGTCCTAGAGGTACATTTAGTATAATTTGGTTTATTTAGCCTATTAAGGAACCATAAATTAGGTATAATTGATTTAGTCACTCATTCTTTAGGTAGAATTGTTATCCATGGACTAATTTTGGCTCGTTTAATATCTAGTAATAAGATTAGATGCCTTATCCTCATTCGGATAGAATTTTACTTAGAATAGATTTCAGAGACTAAAATTGAGCCCCTCCAGCCCGTCTTAAGCCAAGACTATTACTAGCTTTTTTTAGATTCGGTGGGCGTGTATATCATCTAAATGTATATTTTAGAACTTGATGAGGTTAGATATATGACGCTTATGTTAGATTGGTACTTGGGATATGATTCTAGTTTCGATTCAAGTCTGGTAATTGATTACATGAGTTCCGATTCAATTCCGACATTGAGGGATTATTTATGATGATTATGAAATTGGTTCAAATTCAATATTTATGGTCTGGAAGGATCTATAATTTAGATTTTGAGATATATTTATTTAGTATAATTTTTGTTATTTCATCTCTTTGATTGCACATTTCGAGCTTATAGGGCCCTCGTTGGGTTGTTTACTTTTTTACACTTATTTTCTTATGAGGGCCAGTTCTGTAGTAATAGCTATGATTTTGATCATATTATTATTTGTTTTGATTAATTATTTTTAGTATTTGGAGCACTATTTCAGGTTCAAGCTCTTACCTTGACTTAACATTATTTTTCTAGCATTTTTTAGCTATATTTATATTAAGATTTAGCTCAGTTGGACAATAATGTCTATTGAGTACCTGTGGCATTGGTACTCATACTACAGTTCTATATATTTTTGGTGCAGATCTGAGTACTAGTATCCACCATTGATATTGCGATTATGCTGATTATATTTCAGAGATAGGGTTAAATCTTGGAGATAGAGTTGACCTTTTCTGGTTCTTCTATTTTTACTCAGTCTTTCTATATTTGAGAAAGATGTATATTTGACTATTTAGTACTCATAATCTTTTGGTTTAGTGACACTTGTACCGACCCTACTAGGTCGTGGGATGTTATTATTATCATATTTATCTTCTATCCTCTTATTATTCTGTGATTCATTGTTGTAAGCTTTAACTTGCATGGTTCCAACATTTATGCCCTTTTTCACCAAACTAGAGCATTGCTTTTAACTCTGGTCTATGGTTTGGATTATCTTCTGGTGGGACAAAGTATGTTCCGTCATGACTCAAAAAATTATCTATATCATAATTTGCCAAACTTGAACTAGCTTTCATATCATAAATATTATAATTAACTACCGAACATAAACTAGTGCACATATCAATATAATTAAATTATCTGGTTCACCATAAATAACATCAATTCCCAAAGTCAAGCTATCATTACTGCTAAGTATCTAATCTCCTAAAGTACCATAGTAAGTGTTTCAAAATGTAAAACAAGAACATAAGGGTCTACAAAAACTATCCCAAGCCTTGGCCTAAGGTAGACCGGAGGGGCCCACTTTTACTCCCCAAAGTTCATTAAGGAAACTTCTACCCCAGATTAGGCTAAGGTATCTAAATACCTCTTTAGATGTTAATGAAGCTTTAATTAGTCCTATGATAGAAATTCTACCTAAATCATGAGCAACTATTTCAATTACGCCTAAATTATGGTTTCAAGAAAGCCTAAATGGTCCAACTAACCCAAATTTTTGATAGTCATATTTCCAACACCTATGACCCATCCCAAGTCTAGAATAATGTTATAAGAATTCTATGAAATAGCTCAAACTATGAGGAGGGAATACCGAGCCTACTTGTATGCCGAAGAAAAGCTTGAAGAATCTACTAAACCAATGATTTTCCTTATTGAGAAGCTTCTATACTGTTCCACGATATCAAAATCACAATATACTCATCAAAATAAGAATAATGATACCCATATTGCACTACTGTTCTTTGGGTCCAAAATTATGTAAAAATCCTAGGGCCTATTTTAGATTCACAAACTCGAAACCAACATAATGTCCCTGTATACTCAAGGAACATTTACCCTAAAAATGAGTGATTCTAATCCCTAATGGTGATAAAATCAAGCCACCATGATTTTAGGGATTTTAGAAAAAGTATGAAAAATTCAACCATGCAAATAATGGAATCTTACCTCTTATTCGATGGAAAGTCATATAAATAAACTTTATCTAAGCTCTCAAATCACCAACAAATGTTTCCTCTAAGCTTTTCCCAATTTTTAGGGTTCTAATATCTTGAAAATGGTGAAAAATAGGCTAAATGGGTATTTATCCCCTTCCTAGGTGCACTGGTAATGCCTAAGCAATCTTCGAGCTGCTTAAGCGATGCTTCCGCTCTGGCACCCATAACGCTTATGCGATCATCCAATCACTTATACGATATAGGTCTAGTCGAGCAAATATCACGTATGCGATAGTAGTATTACTTAGGAGATACTTGCTCTACTTCCAAGCCTATTGCTTAAGTGATAAAACGTGTCACTTAAGTAAGACCTTCTAGGGTTGGAAGATCGATTAAGCGATCAGAGGCATCATTTACTCAGTCCACCAGCACTAGCTGAGACATGAAAATTTTCAAGTCTCTATCAACCCCTCACTTACGTATTTGCAAATAGAGTATGATACCCTATCAAATTGAACGTTTTAGGCTCAATCTCAATGAAAAATAGGTCCCACACCCTCTTGACATTTTTCCAAACTTTTGGCCAATAGCTTGAAATGAGTTTGAGAGCCTCGGGACTTAGATTAAGGGTCCTCCTAGACTAAGTTCAACATTCCAAAGTTGTTGGAATAGTCAAAATTAGCATACAAGATCGTTTAACTATGTTTTTATTTGATAGCCAATTTGAACCAACAAGGAATTCGAAATAGAAAATTGGCTCTAAAAACCAAACAAACTACCTGGTAACTGCTTTGTCAGTTCCAGTAAGTTATAAATGACCTAGGGGAGCTATAGGAAATATCTAAATGTATAAAATGAGTGAAAATATAGAAAATGTCCTGAAGGGTCAGTACAATATCCATTACTAAAAGGGCTTTCATCCACAAAAGTAAAGGATTATGATGTACCTGAATTCTGAAATAAATGAGGATACTGGGTTCACATCTTGCTCTCGATCTCCCAAGTAGCCTCCTATACTAGATGGTACATCCATTGAACCTTTCCTATTGGAATATCTCTAGTGTGTAGTCACCTAAGGTCAGTAGCCAAAATAATCACAATTTCCCCTACTAAGGTTAATTGCTCGTCCAGCTACACTGAGTTCTATCTAAGCACATGAGATGGATCAGGAATATATCATCGCAACATAGAAACATAGAAAACCAAATAGAAAATAGCAAAATCCTGGGGTAAGGCTAATTCATAAGCCACCTCACTGACTGTGCAAAAAATCTTAAAGGGTCCAATATATCTTAGGATGGGCTTGCCTTTTCTCCCGAACATCATCACACCCTTCATTGGTAATACAAGGAGGAATACCCAATAAAAACCTCCAAATCATAAGGCTCAAATTCTATAATTTAAATAAGCCTTCTATATACTCTAAGACACCCTCAACCTATCCTGAATCACCATGACTCTATCCAATGACTCCTAAAGCAAGCTAGTACCAAGGGGCCTAATCTTTGAAGTCTAAAACTATCCAATTGGAGAGCTATATATCCTACCATATAAATAATCTAAAGTATCCATATCAATACTCGAATGATAACTATTATTATATGCAAACTTTGCCAATGCTAAGTTGTAATGACCCTTCATGTCATTTTTCATATTTTTTCTTATTTTAGTCCTTAGAGCTTTTCTGTTGCTGCCACAAGTCATTTATAACTTGTTGCAACTAACAATTTAGTTTTTGAGTAGTTCGTTTGATTTTTAGAATCCATTCTCTATTTGAAGTCTTCGCTGGTTTGAATTAGCTACGGGTAAAAACTTCAGTCAAATGACCTTGTATGCCAATTTTGATAGTTCCAATTACTTCAAAATGTAAATTTTAGGTTTGATGGACTCTTAGTTCGGGTTTTAAGACACCCAAGCTCATTTTAACCTATTGGCCGAAGAGTTGAGAAATTAGAAATTAGGTGTGGGATCTCCTTTTAGTCAAAACAACCTCGGATGGAAATTTTGACTGCTTAATTAATTTTGTAACACTGAATCTGGTATGATAGAATAGTCTGTTTCCATATATAGGATTCTGGATGAATTTTGGGGGCTTGGTGAATACTTAAAGAATTCCAAGTCTTAGCTGTATCTGGTGTAATCCCTAATCGCGAACCAAAGGGGTGAGATTGCATCCCCCTTGGTAGGAAACCTATATGCCAATATTACGGTGCCCTAGGTCGCAATCGCAACTAGCCTGGACAACCACTATATATGGTGATCATGAGGCTCAGGTCATGATAGAGATACCCGAGTATTTGTGGTAGGTATAAATAGATCCTTTTCAGCCCATTTTGCCCATTTCCCACCCATTCCCTTGGTACTTAAAACCTAGAAAGGTGAGATAGCTTGGTATTGAAGCTTGTGGATTATCTGGGGAGCTTGGTTAACAATTATTTCTTGATTCTCCTATGAATTTGAGGTAAGATTCCTCTAATTTCTTGGTTGATCTTCCCATTCCTTGTCCGAAATTTCTAGAACTTAGGGGCTTGATTTTAGCCCTAATATAACTCGGATTTCACCCATTTTAAGGAAAATTACTCCTTGAGCATTAGGAAATATTGGGTTCACCACAAAAATATAATTTTTATAAATAGGACCCACATGGGATTTGGGTTTGATTTTTGGACCCAATGGTACTATATGCATATCATTTTTCTTGTATTGATAATTAAGTTATTATTTTGATATCTTGGCATGTTGCGAAAGCTTCATAAAAGGGAAAGTCGGTGATTTAGTGGATTTTTCTAGGTTTCTTTAGAATCCAGGTAGGCTAGGTTTTCCCCCTTTATAGATTGAGCTATGTAATAGTATGTTTATGATAGATTTGGGATGACTTTTAGGTATTGCCGATCAATTTGGCAATACTTCGATTAGTTAGACCTTCAAGGTCATTCAAAAATTGTAAATTAGATTTTTAATGTAGTTGATTATATCACTAGTAGAATTTCTATCTTAGGGATAATTAAGGCTAATTGAAAATCTAAAAGTGGATTTAGATACCTTAGCCTAGTCTAGGGTAAAACTTGATTTGTAGTGGATTTTGGGGATTTTGAAGTCGGGCATTGACCCACTTTAAGCCAAGATTGGTGCTAGCTATTGGAAACCTTTTATACGCTTGTTGTACGTCTTGAAATTGCTTATTGAGGTAATGTTTAGAAACTTTGGAACTTGATAATAAAGATGACTTGAATATTGAGAGTTGAGGATTATTGATTTTGTTAGTGATTATGCTAATGATTGAGCTAGTGATTATGCTATTCTTATGATATTGAATATATATATATACATATTTATAGGTTCAAGACGATTGATAGTACATATTTTGTCAACTTTGCATGCAGAGTAGGAGAGTTTGTGACATGACCCAAACTAGGGCCTGGCCATGTCGGATATCTTAAGTCCAATCGGGACCGAAGACCACCCCCAATACCCATACCATTGACTACCCATCACCCCATCAGATAAATTCCAAACATATAACAAGATAAGATAATATTAATTTATAGACATGATAAAAAGTATACAATCAAAAACAAATATCCACAACAAATTAACCCTCCGATACTAATCCCAATGCAAATAGCAATACTAATGTTAACACTAACATCGACACTGCCCATAACAGTCTAATAAAGCCTCTAGTTAGAACCAAAGAATATCCTGTTGGGACATGCCCTCGACCATAGAAAAAAATGAAAAACATAGAATAATAATGATATAAAGAAGTCTATAACATTTAATGGGGTATTTTGGAGTATGGAAGATCACCAATTCAGTCTGACTCAATAGTTGTCCCCCAATCATCAAGTCATTGAGTAGAAGGAGTAGTATGGCCGGTTCTAAAATCACGTGGGGATGCAGTGCCCGAAGATGGTTAGTGAGGTGTATGCTAGCATATAACTCAGTGATAAGGATAAAATAATGCTATCCATTCAATGTAAATCAAACCAATGAAAATAACTATGTGCAATTACGTATATACATATATATACCGTGCCGGGATAGGGAATAAGGTTTAGCATGCAATTTAAAACCATAACCTATATTGTGTAGCTTTACCATCATAATTCCACCTATGCGCTATATGGGTCTAGCGTTACCCCCTGAATAGGTCCCAGTGTGTGAAGTCACACAAACCAAAGATGTCATAGATGGCCAAGGATTACCTTGTACCCTTCCAACTCCATGATACATATATACAAGTATAGACATAGGGTATTCCCACAATCTCACGGTCATTAAGACCACCCCTCATGTCAGCAAACATAAGTTTCTAGAGTTCGTCCTTTATTCTCACACCTTCATGGCTAACTATCAAAAACCCCATTATTGCCCAGTTAAAATAATTAGCACAAAACCAAACCTCAAATTCCAGGATCAATTATTAAGGTATTATTTAGTGGTATCATCATACCAACTTAGGGGATTCCGTTGTACCCCGTAGACTCCATTATTAAATCACTTAGGGGATTCCCGTGTACCCTACAAGGTTTTTCATATCCATCCATAACCATTTAACCTTATATATCATGCATTAGATTAAGAAATAAGTCAAACCAAACACTCTGGGGATTCTATTGTTCTGCTAATTCATAATCCCACTTTTCTAATAACTACAAACCAATTTCACAGAACAAGGTTGGGGTCATAACCACTTCAAAAGTCACAAGTTTAGAGAAAATTACCATTATCATGTTCAACCACCATACCCATTCACCCACATGTTCAAAACCATATTTAAAACATAGAAAAACATAATTAAACCATGGGAAAACATATATCAGCAATAAACATTCAAAACCCCAAACCTTTATTTTAAAACCATAACAATACTATTAAAGTCATACATTAAAACATGTGCTTTTAACAAAATAACAATGAGGGAGGAGTAACTGGTCTAAAATACTAAGAAATTTGGAAGAGATTGCACCCTTAGAACCCTAGATGATCACTTTCCTTGAAACCCTAACCTTACCTTGAATGAAGAGTTTGAGAGAGAATTTTTGGAGCATTTTACTTGGATTGATGTGATAATACAGTCTCAAGGAAGGTTTTAAGTCATGGGGTCCAAACGGCTCAAGTGGGAAATGTCCAAAGTGACCTCAACTTAAAAGCTGACAAACTATTGCCTTTTGTTACGAGTCAACCATCGAATCATAACCAAAATATATGACTCATGACCTCGAGTCGTAACCAAGATAGTGACTAAGATCCCCATACACTATCAACCTTATGACTCAACCCCCTAACTCATGACCAGACTATACGGCTCATAAGGTCTAGTCGTATACAACACATAACTAAAATCGGTCAGACACTTCACTCCCTATGACCCTATCCAATGACTCATAACATATCTCTACAACTCTCAGTGAGCAACTCATACTCAGAGAAGAGTCAAGCTACTAAGTTACTGATTTGGTTAAGGTTCATCCTAATGACTCATCACCATCTTTCATCACTCGTACGCCACAAAGTTGTAACCAAGATAGAAACTCAAACACCCTTAACTGGAATCCTTACAACTTGAATCACCTGACCTATTAAGACACCATATAACTTATATGGTCAATTAATAACCAAGGCACCGATCTCGAAGCTTAGGAAATTTTCAAAGGTCGAAATCTGGGGTGTTTCAATTCTCCCTCACTTGGATCATTGATCCTTGAATGATGGGACAAGGAATTAACTAGCATAATTAAACCCCCAAACATCTCTACTTTTACCTTTAAGATAGAAAATAGAATACCATGGAATTTACAATCTTCTTTAAACAAAGATAGAGAAAAAAATGTCAAGAAAAACACATACCTTAAGCATAATTTTTTGGAACAAGGAACAAGAATGGATACTTTAATTTAATGTCCTCTTGGTCTTTCTAAGTAGCCTCTTCAACCTTAAGGTTCCTCTGTAGAATATTTAACAAAGCAACATCCTTTTTCCGTAATCGAAGAACTTGTCGATCCAAGATTTCAATTGGGATTTCCTCTGAAGATAAGGACTTCAAAATTCAAATATCCTTGATAGTCATAATTAGTGATGGATCATCCACACCCTTTCTCAACATAGACACGTGGAACATTAGGTGAACAGATCTCAAGCTAGAGGGAAACTCCAATTCATATGGAACATTGCCAACCCTCTTCAAGAATAAATAAGGATCGACATACCAGTCACTTATCTTTCCCTTCTTTCGAAATTGCATTACCCCCTTTATGGGAGATACCTTTAAGAACACCCTATCTCCAACCTCAAATTCTAACTTCCTATACCTCACATCTGCATAAGTCTTTTAATGACTTTGGGAAGCTTTAAGCCTATCCGGAATCACCTTCACCTTCTCCATGGCTTAGTGAACTAAATCTGGGCCAAATTTTTTTGATTCACCAACCTTGAGCCACCCAATAGGAGACTTACACCACCTACCATACAAAGCCTCAAACAGAGCCATCTCTATACTCCGTATTTATAACCTGCTAAGAGCATCATTAACCACATTAGCCTTACTTAAATAGTAGTAAAGACTCATGTCGTACTTCACTTTCTTCTGAGTTAACATCGTCAATATGGCAGCTATAGAGGAGAAACTCTCCACAAACCTCCTGTAGTAACTGGCTAAACCCAAGAAGCTCTAAATATTGGTTAGAATCGTGGGTCTAGGTCATTTCTTAACCACTACAACCTTCTGTGGATCCACCATGATACCTTCACTATATATGACAAGACCCAAAAAAGTGACAGTGTTTACCAGAATTCATATTTCAAAAATTTTGCATACAACTACTAATTTTTTAGGGTTTGCAATACAATACAGACGTGATCGACATGATCTAGCTCTATCTTAGAGTATACCAAAATATCATCTATGAATACAGTGATGAAAAAAATTAAGAAATTGATTAAAGACCTTATTCATCAAGTCCATGAATATCGCTGAGGCATTAGTTAACCAAAAATACATAACTAAGAACTCATAGTGACCATATCGGGTATGGATGGCATTTTAAGGGATATTTGTCTCCCTAATCTTTAACTGATGATACCCTAATCAAAGATCAATCATAGAGAAAAACTTAGCACCTTGAAGCTGATCAAAAATATTATCTATCCTTGCAATAGGGTACTTATTCTTTACAGTTACCCATGAATAATAACAATGCACCCTACATAAATACACTAGGACAGATGAAACCCTAGTTGAAAAGATCCTTTAATTGCTCCTTATGCTCCTTTAACTCGGCTGGAGCCATTCTATACGGGGGAATAGAGATTGGACGAGTGTCTAGAACAAGATCAATCCCATAATCAATCTCTCTATTTGGAGGAACACCAGGAAGGTCATTAGAAAATACCTCATGAAATTCATTAACCACCGAGATGGAATGCAAGGAAGGACCCACCAAGTTAGAATCGTTAACCCAGACAAAATTATAAAGACATCCCTTGGAAATCAACTTCCAGCCTCTAAGCTAAGATATGAACCTTAACTTAAGAACTAGAGAGCCCTCTTCCCACTCAATAATTGACTTATCAAGAAATTTAAAGACGGCCTTATGGGTCTGACAATCTAGAGAAGCATACAACATGTGCAACCAATCTATCCTCAATTTGACATATAAATCAACCATGCCTAATTCAAATATATCTACCAAAGTCACCCGAACACCCACCGATACCACACAACTCCTATAGACTCTTCTTGTAACCCTAGAGCAACCCATCTAGGTAGAAATAGAAAAGAGGCCCGAAATACACTCGAAACTGAAACCAAAATGCCTAGCCACAAATGGGGTCACATAAAAAAAGTGTATCCCTGATCAAGTAAGCAACAAACATCACAAGAAAAGAGTTTCAATATATTAGTAATGGCATCAGGTGATTCCTTCGACTCCTGATGGATCATGAGAGCATAAAGATAGTTCTGATAAGTGCCAAAGCTAGATGGTGCACCCTTCGGTACCGAAGCTGATGAAGATGCAACTGGAACCTTGTATTCCCCCAAAGCAACCTTACCAATAGGACAGTTTATATGAATATGCCCTAGATGACCATAGTTGAAGCACTTATCCTTTGCCTCATAATAGAATCCTCGATGTAATTGACCCTAAAATTTTCAGGGAGGAAATGGTGGAGCTGATTGGTCTCCACTATCCTAAGATTAGACACCTTATCACCAGAAGACTTTGGGTAGGGAGCACTAGCCATCCAGTAGGATCCAAAATTGCCCACTTCTTTTTGGACCACTTTTTACCATCCCTATTGGTCTACTATTGACCTCTCTTGATCTGAATGCCGGATTTTCTTGCTTTACCTTTCCCTAATTTCAAATTGCTTCCTTTTATCTTTCTCCACTTATTGCATATATACAACCTATATGGAAATATCCATTAACAAGACAACCATACTCTGAAAAATCAAGTCTCGAGACAACCCAAAAGCTAACTTTCTTATTCTAGCCATCATCTTAGATACCAATTCTGGAGCTTACTAAGATAACTGGTGAAACTTCAAGGCATACTCCTTGAATGACATCATGCCTTGCTTCAGGTAACAAACTTTTTTCCTTCACCTTTCTAAGCTCTTAAGGAAAGATGTGATCAAAAAAAGCTTTAAAAAAGTCCTCCCAAGAGGCGAACTCAATATACACACCTCTGAGCTGCTCCTACTCTTCATACCATTGATATGCTACATTATTTAAATGATAGGTTGAAAACTCCACACCTTTTACCTCAATAAAAAGTGAAGCCTTAAGGATCTTCCTTAACTTTTGTACCAGTGAAAATAGAAGGAATCAACCACATAAATTGGCCATTTCTAGAGACCATAGATGATGGAGAAATAAAATCAACATGCTCAGTCTAAGAGGCCACCAACTGAGTGAGCAAACAGATAAACTAGTGAAACTCAACATTATACATGTCAGGTTGAGGTTTTTGAGGAGGGATATGAGAAACCAGTTGAGCTTCATTAGGACCATTAGATATAGTGGCCCTAGACCTAGTCTGAACCCCTTGGGTAGGATAGGCTCTATTTCCATTATCATCAGTTAGGACAGAAAGGTTCCCACAGACATCAGATCTTCTCAGAGGCATGATCTAAAAGGCGAACAAATAGGAATAAGAAAGATCCAAAACCTTAGACTATATAACCCAAAAATTAAACATAACAAAAAAACACATTCCTAAATGCCTCGTAGCCTCTCCCTTATGAGTGTGGCGCGCTACACACCCTTAAAAGAGACTACTCGACATAAATTTATGGACACCCAATTGACCATAAACCTAGGGATCTAATACCAATCTGACATGATTTGATCCATAGACTAGACATATCGAGTATCTCAAGTCCAACCAGGACTTGAGACCTTCCCCAATACCCATACCATTAACTACCCTTCAGCCCATATCGAATAAATTCTAAACATTTAACAAGATAAAATAATATTAATTTAAAGACATTTAACAAGTCTAAAATTAAAAACAAAATCCACAACCAATTTACTATCCAATAGTAATCCTAATGCAAATACCAATACCAATGTTAACAATTATACCGACATTGCCCATGCCTATTATAGTCCAACAATGCCTCTAGTTAGAACCAAAGAATATCTAGTCGGGATATGCCCCAGACCATAACCAAAAACCAAAATCATATAATAATATTGACATAAAGAAGGCCATATCATGAAACTGGGTCTTATAGAGTATGGAAGCTCACCACTTCAGTCTGACTAAATAGTTGTCCCTAAATCACCAATTCACTGAGTAGGAGGAGTGGTAGTATGGTCAGTTCCTACATCGCATGGGGATACAACACTTGAAGATAATTGGTGGGGTGAACGCTAGTATGTAACTTAACGATAAAGATAAAATAATGCTATACATTTAAAGCAAATCAAATCAATACGAATAACCATGTTCAATTATAAATATACATATATATACCATATCAGGGTAGGGAACAAGGCTTATCCTATATTTTAAAACCTTAATCCAAATTGTGTAGATTTACCATCATAATTCCACTCACGATTTATACAGGTTCTATGTTACCCCCTGAACGGGCCCTAGGGGCATATAGCTGCATGAACTGGAGATATCATAGATGGCCGGGATTTCTTTTTACCTATTTCCCCTTATGATACGTATATTCAAGTATAGATTTTAGGGATTCCTTTATACCCTAGAATCTCATGGTCATTAAAACCACCCCTTATGTTGGTAAACATGAGTTTCCAGTGTCTATTATACGATTCACACTTTTACGGCTAGCTATTACAACCCTCATTATTTCCCAAGTAAAATTTTTGCATATAATCAAACCACTAATTCTAGGAGTCTACTATTAATGCATTATTAGGTGGTATTATCATACTGACTATAGCTTGAAAGTAATGTCAATAAGACAAGACTTAGGGGATTCCAGTTCACCCCACAGACTCTATTATTAAAATCACTTAGGGGATTCTTATGTACCCTGGAAGGTTTTTAATGTAAATTCACTTGGGGGATTACCGTGTACCCCACAAGGTTTTTCAAATCTATCCTTAACCATTTAGCAATTTATATTATGTATTTTCCTTACGAAATAAGTTAAACGATACACTTAGGGGATTCCATTGTTCCCGTAATTCAAATTCCTACCTTTCTCATAACTAGAACAAATTTAACAGTACAGGTTGGGGTAATAACAACTTCAAAAGTCACAAGTTCAGAGAAAATTAACATTCTCAAGTTCAACCATCATACCTATGCACCCATATGTTCAAAACCATATTTAAAAGATACAACACCATAATTAAACTATGGGAAAACATAAATCAACAATAAGAATTCTAAACCCCCAACCTTTATTTCAAAACCATTACATTACCATGAAACCCATACATTAAAATATCAAATTTTAACAAAATAACAATGAGGGAGGAGTAACATACCTGTAATACCAAGAAATTTGGAAGAGATTACACCCTTAGAACCCTAGATGGTCACTTTCCTTGAAACCCTAGCATTAGATTGAATAAATTGTTTGAGAGATAATTTTAGGAGTCTTATATTTGGAATGATATGATAATACAATCCTATGGAAGGTTTTAAGTCGTGGGGTCCAAATAGTTTAAGTGGAAAATGTCCAAAGTGACCCTAACTTAAAAGCTGAAAACTGTTGGCTTTTTCTATGAATCAACCATCGACTCCTAACCACAACATATAATTCATGACCTTGAGTCATAACCAAGATAGTGACCAAGACCCCCATAAACTGTCAACCTTATGACTCAACCCCCAACCTGTGACTAGAACATATGGCTCATGAGGTCTAGTCAGATAAAACATAAAACTCAAATAGGCTAGACATTGGACTCCCTAAAACTCCATACAATAGCTCATACAATATCTTTACAATTCACAGTGAGCCACTCGTACTCAGGGTAGAGTCAAGCCACCAAGTTACAGATTAGTAAAGGTTCATCCTTATGACTTGTCACCACCTTTAACGACTCATACCCCTCACCATAAGTTGTAACCAAGAAAAAACCCCAAACACCCTTTATTATCCACCTTACAACTAGGGTCACCTGACTCTTCAAGAAACCATATGATTCATATGGTTAAATCGTAACCAAGGTAGTGAGCTCAAAGCTCAGGAAATTTTAAAGGGATAAATTTTAGGGTATCTAAGTTAGAGTTATAAAGATAGGGGGAACATAGCCCTGTTATGCATCTTTTATTATTTACAAACTCAAGTATTAAATTTTTGTTACTTATTACTTTTTACTTCAAATTCCCCCCATTTACTTTTCTACATTGCTTGTTGATTTTCTCAAGTTTTAGATATTGTTCAATGTTTTCCTTGTGGGTTATACGTAAAAATTATTTGGGTTACTATATTTGACATTGACCGTAGCATACTTATTTGGAGGTTAGTTTTTGGGTGACATCAAATTTTAACTTCGTTGTTGATTGTCGGGGAAGACAATGTGAATTATTGATTGAAGTTGGTGAAGTTCATGGTTTTTATTTTTTGTTCTTGATTTGTTATATGCCGGTGTATTCCAAACACTAGGAGTAGAGGAAATCTCTTACTCCTATTATATCCAATGCCCTAAAGAATTCTACAAACACCACAAAGGAAGTTAGAGCAAGTTCATAGTGGTGTTCCTATTAGGCTTTGAGACCCTCAGATTGTACCTTCTCCCCCATCTGCTGATCCCCAAAATATTGCTAATAGATAGATAGAGCATTTATTAGCTGAGGTAGTTTAAGAGAAAAGTGCAATCGAGGAGGTCTGTTTAGCTCAACAGGAACATCTAGCTCTTCTAAGAATAGTGGAAGATCATGAAGCACTATTAGATTAAAATAGTGATAGAGGGTGAGGTGGAAGACCTAGAATAGTCCCAGCATATTAGTATCTACCATCGTATGATAAAGATGAAGACATAGGTTATGTAGAGCCTGCTAAGACTGGATCCATTATTCTACCTGCCTTACCCCAAATGTAAAGTTTACTAATACTAGCATAATGATTTAACTATTGAATTTGAAGGATGTATCCTTAGGGGCAGCAATAGATGATGCAAACATATACCTAGCCAATTTTACAGGGATATTTACCTCATATACCATTCCCGAGGTTGATTAAAAAGCTTTGAAATTATGATTGTTCCCTTTTTCACTGATTGGATAAGTATCATTACGGCTGGGAGAACATTTTACAGACTTAATCATGACTTTGCATGAGTTATGCAGAGAATTTTTAATTGATTTTTTCCTCATACCAGGATGTTGCATTAAAAGATGAGATCTATAATTTCAGAAAATTACCTGTAGAGTCTATGTATGAAGCATGGTTTTGATTCAAAAAGAAGTTGAGAATGGTACCTCATCATAAAATTCTAGGGTCAAATTTGTTGGAGATATTCTATATATCCTTGAATATTAGCTCTAGGGTAATGGAAGACAAAATATTTGGAGGTGAACTTATGCTTCTACATTAGGAGTTAGTCTAAGAGGTGTTAGATGAGATTTCTACTACTAATCGAGGATGGCATACTTGGGAGGTTGTTAGAGGAGTTGGTACATATTCTATTAGGTCTGTAAGTGATTACAAAGTTAGTGATGATATGGCAGTACGAGAAGTTGCACAACTTAGAATTGATAGTAGGATATTTATAGCAATGACGACTAAAATAGTGAACACAGTGAGATCCTAAGGATCTACTTATAGAATGTATGATTCTAGTGTGGATAAGGAAACAAAGTGTTTGGATTGCAAAGTGGCGGGTTTCTGAGTCAAATAGAAGGAAGTCAAGGTTAGAACTATTATATTGATAGGAGTCGAGATAGAAGTAGAGAACGATATAGTGATTGGTGTCACAAATATGACTATAAGGGGAAAAGTGATAGAGATGTTCCACCAGGTAGCCGAGATACAAAGTCTAGAATGGAAGCAATCTTGTCAAAATTAATAAAAGGCCAAAAAGTCAAGAGATTTGTCTTAATGAGATTAAGGCAGATCTATCAGGGCTCAATCTAAAAGTTGAGTCACATGCTACTAAAATCAAGAAACTAGAGAACATTTTGACCAAATGTTGTCCATGTTGAATCAAAGGCAGCTTGGTGATATTGGTGTATTTATGCATTCCAGTGTTACTTTTCTTGTTTATTTTGCCTTGTTTTGTTAATAATTCAGGTGAGTTATGTTTTAATATGATATAAATAAGAATATAAGTTTCCAAGTGCGTGATTACAATGGTTCACTATTTTTTCAAAGAAGTTTGTACTTAATTGAGTCATTTAGAGTTCAATTGAAGAAACTAGTGTTACTAGCTTGAGCTAGGTATGTGTATAGTTGGCTTCATTGGATTATAATATGTTTAATGAGTTCTAAATATTTTTAATGCATAATTATATATGGAATAAATTGTTTGTAATGTGCAAAATGCAATTTGATTAAGTGAAGAGTCGAAACATAAAAGTGAAGATCAATGCAAATTAGCCTTATTTTAGCTCTTATTTTGATTCATCGTTCAGGATATTGTGTTGTTTTGATCTCGAATATATGGTGTGTGATATTGTAGGGATATTTATAATTTGAATATTCCAATATATTGATGATATAAAGGATTGAAATTCATTGGAAATATACTACAAAAAGCATGGGAAAAAGGAGGGACATTCAACACTTAACCAAAATTTTAGAGGCTAACTCTAGTGAGTCAACGCGATCTCGACATTTTGTGTTGCTCTTTTAAACTCTTCCACCAACGCATTGCAAAGGGGTGCACATGAATGACCAAATCCTTTGCCGACAAAATTTGAGATTATTCAATATTAAATAAATTACATGGCACACATTTGGAGGCGACTTCTGGGAATCTTTTAGGAATTATCTTGGATCCCGTGCAATTCCTTAATCCTACTAATACTAGGAATATTATATTATATATATACAACAATCTTGAAAATTCTTGGAGAATACATGGAATATGTGGACACCTGGGAATACACTAGGACATATTTGGAGAAAAACAGATGAGACAACTATATGTATAATTAGGTTTTATATTTTTTATTTATATTTTAATTATTCATAACATGAATGAAATTATTTGGATCATGATTATGAATATTATCGGCTAAAAAACCTCTTTTTGAGGTTAAAGATAAGAAATGAGTACTATTATTTTGGATTAAATTTATTTAATTTTGCTTATCATGTTTGTTTGTTTGTTTATTCTTGATTTAATAATTTGGTGGATTTATCACCCAAAAAATACATCTATTGTTGACCTTGTGATCCCGGGAGAGGGAATAGGGAGATAAAATATAGGAATAAACAAAGTTTGGATTTTTATTCTTTTATAAAATAAAAAATTGAACTTAGCACCTAGGACAGGGATGTACTTAGGAGCCTTACTTGATTCAAACAGAGGATGATATCTCTAATTACTTAATTGGATTATTACATCCCCGATCAATGATGAAGTCTTAATGTCAAAATTTGGTAAATGATTATAGGTCAGAAGAGCATGATCATGTAATTAACCCTACGAATCAACAACCAAGATATGCAAGTTAACGAATGAAGTTCAATAACATAGTATGATTATTTGAAGGACTTTAACCCTAGGCCTTCTCCTATTGATTATCTCAAGACCTTTTGTAATACCCCATACTTTTTCCTAGCTTGAAATCATTCCAAGAATGTTATAATCTTTCTTTGAGATAAGAATCTACTTTTGTACACGTGGAATTTTTAAGATTTTTACATTTGATCATATGGGAAATTGAATAAGCTATCCAAATATACAAATTTCATCCAAATCCGGTATTGGAGTAAGAAGTTATGGATGTTTTACTCAGAGATTCTAGAATCGCCCAGGTACAATAGCCAAGTTGATGGATCTTCGACCTAGAGATAGACCGTCACCTTGACCATTGCAGTCAAGGTAGTGAGGTAACCTTCTGGATAAGGTGGGATAGATAGGTTGATGGACCGCCAAACTTATGATAGACCGTCACCTAAGCCATCACTACTTAGGCAACGAGTCCTTATCCTGGTCCACCTATCATTGCTACTTAGGCAACGAGTCCTTATCCTGGTCCACCTATGATGGTCAAAATAACGAACCATCGATCCAGTGATGGAACATCGCATGAGCCATGCAGGTTCCGTTCAATTATTTTTAAAGAGGATTTTTGGTCGTTTACCACCCATTTAGATACCTAGTAATATCCGACCAAAGCTCCTAATTTCATTATTCTTCCACAACATTAAAATTAGGGTTTTCTCCTTAAGAGCAATCCTTAAGCACCGAAATCCAAATCTTTTTTCAAGAACTAAGAGATTCAAATTCTTCAAGTTGAAGAACTTCAAAAAATCCAACCCAAGTATGCATAGTGTTTATTCATGGACTCCTTTCATCCATGAAGCCAAAAAATCACTTTTCAAAGTTCAATTGTATGGATTTATTTATGAATTTCATGTTAGATTTATTTTATTATTGTTGATAATGACCAATTGAATTCTAATCTTTGTTGGGTGATGAATTTTATGTGGAATTGATTAGTATAAAGGTAGATTCATGTGGACCTATGATTAAACCCTTCAATGACAAATTAGAGTTGAATCATGATGTTTATTTGTTATACAATGTAGTCTAAATGTACTATGCCTGCCTTGTGTTTGATTAAATGCCTATGAAAAGGAAAAAATGCCTAACTAGTATGATCTTATGAAATCCCCATCTATGTACAAGCTTATGCATATCACATGTTTGATTAATTTCCTCAATAAATGAATTATGGGTTGTGATGTTGGTCATGTATTCAAGAAAGTCATACTTTGTTAGTTTCTTTCCATCAAGTCCTGTGGGTACTTTTACCTGACAATTTAGTTGTATACCTAAAGCCAGTGTCTTGTTTTCATGATATCCTCAGTCAAGCCATGATCCATAGAACTCAGTCAGTCATATGACTCAGGAAAGCTCAGTAATTCAGTAACCTCAGTAATCTCACGAACTCAGTCAGTTGCCAGCTATTAGTAGCATTCTATTAGTTAACAGAATTTAGTAAACTCAGTCCTTGTTCAGATCAGTTAATAATGTTCAGTGTCTATTCAGATGGTAGTAGAAATTAGCATCGAGTGAACCTAAGGATGGGAACTCACCCTCCAGTAGAGGGAGTGATTATTAGAAGCAATCCTTGCATTCCAGAACTATGTAGCTAGCGTAGGTTGAGACATTATACCTTCTAGTTAAGGGTATATGCGATGGCTTAATCTGTTACTTGAGAGTTCCCACCATTCTCATTAGAGTAACCTACTGGTCGAGGGTCACTTACATGTTGTCCTTAGCAGTGGCGTGGTATTGATACCCTTCCAATCAGGGCACAAATTGGACCCTAATTCAGCTATAATGCATTATTTAGGGTATGTTGGTTAGATGACTATTTCCCATAGTTTTATGTTACAGAATCAGGACCGTCAGATATAGTCTATCAGTTACAGTAATAGGACTCAGATAGTTCTATAGAATTCAGTACTGTCAGATACAGTCAACTTAGATACAGTAGGGAACTCAGATAGTTCCATCAGATTTATGACTATCATATACTATAACTCATGTTATTAGTTATCAGAACTCAGTCATTAGTCATGTTAGTTATCAGTAAACTCATGTTATCACGATTTCAGATATAGTTACTATAAATGTATGTATGTAGTCTCACATTCATATTAGTCGGTTAGCTAGTATTGTTTATTTATATGAACCCCATGCATTCAACCTACCTCATATGCATACCAGTACATTAAAAGTACTGATGCATTTGTGCTATGTTGTCTTATACCGTAGGTTCAGAGACACGAGCTCCAGAGCATCAGTAGATTCCAGTCTCAGCAGTCAGAGCTAGAAGTGAGTCCTCATCTTTCAAGAACATGATCATTAATTTATTATCTCATTAATTATTTATTGTTTGGAGTTAGTTGGGGATATGTTCCATCAACTCCTTATTTTGACCGTTAAGTCAGTTAAAGGCTTTCTAGACTATCATGTTCAGACAGTTATTTCCATTGTTTTGGGCATTTCATACCCCATCTAGATGTTATATTTTTCTCAGTTATGTTTTAGTTTTGAACCTTATGTCCTTTTAGTTCATGTTTCCTCATTATATAATATATTATACAGTATATAGGTACAGATACCAGTCATGGGTTAGCTTTTGATCCTTCAGGTTCATGAGCACTGTGTAGCATTTTGGGTTCTAGATTCAGGGCGTTAAAAACTTGGTATCAAAGCCTAATATTCAATAGAGTCCTAGCAAATCTGAAAGCCGCATTTGGTAAAGTCTTGTGCGTGGGTGTGTTGTGAGCCACATTTATGTTCAAGAGGCTATAAGATGTTTTAAGAATAGTTTCCCTTCTTTCAGTATTCATGTCATGCCAGTGGGCATAATCTCAAGTCAATCTCTCAGTCTAATCTATTTCTTCTCTTTATTTCAGAACATGCCTCCCAAGATAAGAACTCAGCCTGTCCAAGAAAATCCCTTAGATGAACATGTTTCTCATGTAGAGTTCAGAGCTGCATTCACTACTCTTGCTCAGTTAGTTCGTGCTCAGAATGAATGACTAGATGTCATTCCAGCTAACCTAGTGGCCAATTTAGCTGTAGCCAGGATTCGAGACTTCACCCAAATGAATCCTCCATCCTTTTTTGGGTATAAGCTAGATGAGGACCCTCAGGAATTCCTAGATTAGGAGTAGACAGTTACAAAAATCATGGGGGTTACATTTTCTGAGAGTTCTAAGCTAGCTGCATATCAGTTGTAGGATGTTTCTCACACTTGGTTCAAGTAGTGAAAGTCAGAGAGGGCAATTGATCTGGGTGAGTTGAGTGAGAGGAGTTTTCTTCTTCTTTCCTTGATAGATTCTTTCCCCTAGAGATTAGAGAAGCTAAGATGTTATAATTTATTAACCTCAGGAATGGAAATATGATGGTGAAAGAGTATTCTCTTAAGTTTACTCAATTTGCTAGATATTCCCCTCATGTGGTTACAGATAGCAGGGCTAAGATGAGTAAGTTTGTTTTAGGGGTAAATAATAGCATGGTTAATGAGTGTAGATTTGCCATGTTGAATAGTGACATGACTTTAGTCAGGCTTGTAACTTATGCTCAACAATTAGAAGATCAAAAGATTAAGATGTGGGAGAAGTAGAATAAGAAAGCAAAGATAGGTAGTTTCAACTTTGCTTAACCTAAATTAGAAGGAGGAAAACGTTCTCAGTTTTGCACTAAGCCATTAGTTCTAGCTCCTTCATCAGCTAGTGCTCCATCTCCTAAGTTCAGGGATAGTAATAAAGATAGAGTTCCAGGCTCTAAGGCTCAGGATAGTGTCAGCATTGTCCGAACTAATCCTCTTTCTTAGACTTATAGCAAGAACCATCAAGGTACTTGTAGAGCTGGTAGTGATACCTATTTCAGGTGTGGCAATCTAGGCCACAGAGTTAGAGATTGTCTATAGTCAGGTCCATAGGGTCAACAGAACCGTTCTTTAGCTCATTCCGATCACCTGAATTGGTAGGATGCCACCTCCAGTGCAACTAGTGGGCAATGCCACAACAAACTCTATGCTCTTCAGTCCTGGAAAGATTAGGAAAATTCTCCTGATATGGTTACTGGTACGTTATATATCTTTCATGTGCATGTTTACGCTTTGCTAGATCCAGGTGCTTTTTAATCTTTTGTTACTCCCTATATAGCAATTGGTTTTGGAGTCAGTTCTAAAATTCTAGCAGAGCCCTTTTTAGTTTCTACCTCAGTGGGTAAAACCATCATAGCTCAACGGGTATACAGGAATTGCCCGATTATGATATCTTAGAAAGTCACGTCAGCAGACTTAGTTGAATTAGAGATGACTAATTTTGATGTCATTCTCGACATAAATTGGATCATTCCTGCTATGCCAAAGTTGACTTCAGAAATAAAATAGTCCAGTTTTAGTTTCTAAATAAACCAGTCCTAGAGTGGAAGGGTAGTGTATCCAATTTCAGAGGTTAACTTGTTTCTTACTTTCGGGAACAAAAAATGATATCTAAGGAATGTGTCTATGATCTTGTTCGTGTTAAGGAGACTAGTTTCAAAACTCCCAGTCTTGAATCAGTCCCAGTCTTGAATGAATATTTAGATGTCTTCCCTGAAGATCTTCCAGGAATTCTTTCCGAAAGGGAAATAGACTTTGGCATTGATCTTCTTCTAGATACTCAACCGATATCTATTTCTCCATACAGAATGGCACCAATAGACCTTAGAGTATTGAAAGAGCAGTTAAAGGATCTCTTAGATAAGAGATTCATAGACCTAGTGTGTCTCCGTGGGGTACTCCAGTATTATTTGTGCACAAGAAAGACGGTTCTCTCAGAATGTGTATAGAATATCGTCAACTTAATAAGGCCATAGTCAAGAACAAGTATCCTCTTCCCAGAATCAATGACTTATTTGACCAACTTAAGGGTGCTAGCTATTTCTCCAAGATAGACCTCAAATCTGACTATCATCAACTCAGAGTCAGAGAATGTGACATTTCTAAAACAGCTTTCCATACTCGGTATGGTTACTTTGAATTCCTAGACATTTCCTTTGGTCTCACCAATGCCCCACCAACTTTCATGGACTTGACGAACCGTTTGTTCAAGAAGTTATAAGACCCCATAAAATTCTCTCATAGTCTGAGCCTTAGAGCATGTTTAGTGAAGTATTAATCCTTCCCTAAAAGGTTTAAAAGTGTCTTCCCAAGTGAGAAATATATTAAATAGTGTATAATTTCCCTAATATCAACTTTTTGTCATGTAGAGAATTGAATAAGCTTTCTATCGATACCAAATTCATCCAAATACGACACTCGGGCGAAGAGTTAGAGCCATTTTAGTGAGATAGTGTGCCACCTGGCATTTTAGTGTATCGCGGAGCCAGGCAATGGCAATCGTCAAATCCAGTGAGCCTCCACGATTATGGCACATCGTACCAAGGCTTAATTTTAGAGTTTTCAATTTCCAGTGCACCAACGCAATTCCACTACATCGCGGTGTCTTTCTAATTTGCAACCAAGATGGCAACACGATTTCCACCGCTTTGCGCCATCAAGCAGTTTCCCAATTGTCCAATTTCCAGTAAGCTGGCATGATTATAACGCATCGCGCCAGCATGTAAAATCAGGATCTTTCAGTTTAATTCCAGGGGTAAAAAAGGTCATTTTTCTACCCTTATATATACTCCTTAACACGGGATTTTGCCTCATTTTAACCTAAAAATACTAGTTTTCTCTCAAAGTTGTTCAAGAACAGGATATAGGATTTCTACAAAATCAAAACCCTTCTTCTTCAAGTGAAATAAAGAAATCAAGAATCTCTCCAAGTGATTTCAAGAAAGAGTTTCTCTAAGGTATGCAGATTTTAATTGTTGGATCCATTTCATCCAAGAAGCTCAAGAACCCTTTTCTAAATTTCAAATCTTTTATGTTTATGAGTTTTCATGATTCATGTGAGTTGAAATTGATGTTCATGCTATTATTGAGTTATGGTTCATGTTTGTTTACAATGTTTTCAAGCTTTGACCCTAGTATGTGATATTCATGTGATGTTCATGATGAACCCTCTTCAAGTTTCTTGTTAACTGATATGTGCATGTCAATTAGGTGTAGAAATTATTGAATAATCAAAGCATGCTTCGCATATGTTTGATAAAATGCTTATGTAAAGGAATTAGAGCCATTCTAGCATATTGATTAGAAATCCCCAATTGTGTGAAAGCCCATGCCTGCCAAATGTTTGTTGAAAAGCCTTAGTATATGAATTACGACATGATAGCATGAAATTCTCCAATTATGTTCTCTTTGATATATGCTAATACTTTAATACAAGCTAAGTGTTTGATGCAAGATTTTGTTGAATGGAGTATGAGCGAATAACATGTCTCTTATACTATCACTGTTTATGATTCCAAAATGCATGAAGAGATGTTTTAGTGATTGTGATAGTGAATGAATGTCCATGGTCTTGATAATTCAAGAATGGTTATGATTTACTTTTATGTTATCGAGTCCTGGGGGTATTTATAGCCAACAAATTAGCTGCAGTCTAGAGCCCATGTCAGTTTTCTTGATATTCTCAGTCAAGCTATGATTCCAGAACTTAGTGAGTTATAGAACTCTGTACACTTAGACAGATACAAAACTTAAGAAGTCTCAGAAATTTCAGTAATCTCGGTACCGCTAGTAATCTAGCCGCAGTTCTGTACTCAGCTCAGATCTAGTAGTATTCAAGTGTTCAGTTCAGTCCTCAGGATTATTCAAGTAATCTGTCCCAAGATCAGTGTCGTTCAGTCAGATAACGAAATTCAGTAGTATTTCCTCAGATACGGAACCAAGTGAATTAAGCTTAACTCAGTCAGATCATTCGAGAAACATGATCTGTATCAGATTCAGCTTAGTTTGTGTTCAGTTAAAAATCAGTTCAAAGACATTTAGTTGGGAGTACAAGCTAGAACCGAGCAAGGGTAGAGATGGCGGATCCCTATTAGAGAGGAAGAGTCATTAGGAGCAATCCCTGAACTCCAGAACTGCATAGCCAGCACAGGATGCAGGAGTCACCTGTCAGGAAAGGTAGGTCAGCCATCAGATAAGCTTGACTATTATATTGGATTAGGATTAACTTCCTTTGAGGGTCACCCATCAGATAGGCTTGAACTAAGAGGTCTATACCCATGGCACGGTATTGACACCCTTCAAGCTGGGGTTATAGGTTAGACCCCACCAGATGAGATTCAGGGCATGCCGATTAAGTGACTACTTCCTACAGTTGCAAATTTAGTATTAATCTTTAGGAATCAGGACTGTCAAATACAGTCATCTACCTTAGTGAGGAACTCAGATAGTTTTATTAATTCATGGAACACCCGTCAGATAGGCTTAGACCCATATAAAGATATTTATTATCAATTTTAGAGATCACCCGTCAGATAGGCTTAAGCTCAGTCTCAGATTCAGTTAAGTAATCTCATTATCAAATCCCAAAATCATCTGTTAGATAGGCTTGACCTAAGCCTCAGATTTAGTTGATTATTTTTGTTATTAGATCTAAAGATCACCCATCAGATAGGCTTGATCTCAGCCTTAAATTTAGTTGAGTATTCTTGTTATTAGATCTAGAGCTCACCGTCAGATAGTCTTAATCTCAATATCAAATTCATTTGAGTATTCTTGTTGTTAGATTCTATTATGATCATTTCTTATCACTGATAGTAGATTCTGGAATCATCTGTTAGAGAGGTTTGATCTCTGATGCAGTCAGTCGAGAGTAGAATGTTCCGAATTCAGTCATTTATTTGAGTAGATTCAGTTAATCAGTTTTAGTACATCAGTTTTTGAGATTACTTGCTAGATAAGACTGAGCTCAACTTCAGTAATCAGATATCAGTATCAGATGATTCAGTGTTCAGTATCTCAGACATTAGTAGTGAGTTTAGATGGAAGTAAAGTAGTATCAAAGTTTTAGTTTTTTGAGTCACGATGATTTCAGTTATGGTTTATGCATTCATGAATGTGTTCTTATTAAGTACTCTCATGATTATTCAGTTAAGTAATTGTTTATTTATAAGCCCTTGCATTTAGACTTACCTCATCTTCATACTCGATATATTCCCGTACTGACATATTTGTGCTATGGTGTTTTATTTGATACCATAGGTTCAGAGGCACGAGATCCAGAGTACCCTTAGCAGCTCAGTCCCAGTCAGCGGTAGTAGACATAGTAGTGAGTCCTCTTTAGTCAAGGATGATTCTTATTTTTATTATTACCGTATCACATTTGGTTTAATTTTAGTAGAAGGAGTTAGTTGGGGACATGTCCTATCAACTCCTAGTTCAGACAGTTTAGAGGCTTTTCAGATAGATGTATTAGTACTCAGTTTTCAATTTTAAGTATTATTAAATGTTTTGAACCTTATGGCCAGTTTCTTCACTTATTATTTATATTATGTAGTGTTAAGGTATAGATATTAGTAGAGGGTTGGCTTGTTGTCCTTTAGGATCATAAGCACCATATGACGTTTTAGCTCCAGAAAATTAGGTCATTAAAAACTTCGTAAGAGAGCCTAAGGTTCAATAGTGTCCTAGAGAGTCCGAAAATGTGCATCAAGTAAAGTCTTGTACATGGGTTTATTGTGCACCACATTTATGTACAAGAGGCTATAAGATGTTTTAGGAGCCGTCTACCTTCTTTTAGTATTTATTTCATACAAATGAGAATGTGCTAAAGTTGATCCTCAATCTAATCCACCTCTTTCTTCCATATACAGAGTATGCCTCCTCATAGAGATAATGCCCATAGGGTTGATGACCAGCTACCTCAGCTAGTATATCCTGAGAATGAGAATGTGTCATATACAGAGTTTTGGGTAGTATTTCAGGTGCTAGCCCAAGGTGTGACTAGTGTTCAGGTTAACCGTCAGGTTGTGGCCTCACATAATCAAGATGGGGGTTTAGATGCAGCCAGAATTAGAGATTTAATAAGAATGAACCCACCAGAATTCTTTGGGTCAGTAGCAGGTGAGGACTCATAGCTTTATCTAGAGGAGGTGAGGAAGATCACCCAGATTATGATGTTTTTAAGGAGGAGAGTGATAGTTAGCATCTTATAGGTTAAATGATATTGCTCATGATTAGGTTATGATATGGAAGAAGGCAAGGGAAGAGGATGCAACTCCCGTGACTTGGCAGGAGTTTCAGGATTCCTTTTTTGATAAGTTTTTCCCGCTAATGATGAGGAAAGCTAAGGTAGAAGAGTTCATGAACCCAAGACAAGGCTCTATGACAATGTAAGAGTATTGTCTTAAGTTTAACCAGTTATCTAAGTATGCTCCTGACTTGATAGATGACCCTAGAGCGAGTATAAGTAAGTTTGTGACTGGTGTGTTCAAGTTGGTGTTGAAAGAGTATAAAACTACTATGCTTAGTAGAGATATGGACCTTGATAGGATGATGATGTACGCATAACAGATTGAGGTAGATAAGCTTAAAGAAAGAGAGGGAGTGAGTAAGAGAGCCAGAATAGGTAGTCATGGTTTCTCTCAGGTAGGGTCCCAGAGTGGTAGCCATTTTCAGTATACTTAAAGATTTTTAGTTCAATCTCCATCCTTATCTAGTGTACCCGCACCGAAGTTTGGGCATATTAGTTATAATATGACACCAGTCCCTAAATCCCAAAGTAGTGCTAGTGGTGTTCGTACCTATCCACTTTGTTGAGAGTGTGGCAAGAGCCACCTAGGCATGTGTAGAGTTGAAAGTGATGTATGCTTTGGGTGTGGTAGGCCAAGCCACAGAATGTGAGATTGTAGATTGCTTGCTCAGAGGGGCAGAGATTTTCATCAGCAGGGTGCCACTTCCAGTGCCACTAGTGGTCTGCGTCAGAACAGAATTCATGCGCTTCAGACCCACCATGATCAGGAAAGGTTCGCTAATGTAGATTCGGGTATGTTATGAGTCCTTCATCTTTATGATATGAATTTTTAGATCCTTTTCTCCCATTTTTGAGATTATATGTCAACATGAGTTATGCATTAGTTTTAGATCTCAGTCGGTCAATCATGACCTAGTTCATAGGTGCCTCGTGCACTACCCCAGTATTTCAACGAAGTGTGATTAGAGGGAGATAGAGTCCTAAGGGGGAGATACCCCATGGTATTGCAATGTTTTCATGTCCTTAGACTCATTCAGTTGTATGTTTATACTCTCCTTACGAAGTTAACGTCAGTTGTCATTGCATAGCTAGTTATGCTTTCGAGAGTTAGTTCCGTCAGACATTCATGCATTAGATATGCATGTTCACTAAAAAGAGTTTAGTTTTTCAGTGTTTTCAGTCATGAATTTATGAGAACAATTCAATTATACATCCATGCATAAGATATGCATGTCTATTATGAGAATTCAGCTTATGAGTAGCTTCGATCGAGTATTCCATGCATCAGATATGCATATTAAATATAAGAAATTCAAGTATCAGTGGTTCCAGTTGCATAGTCATGTTTCAGATGCTCCCATTCCTTGAGTAAGTTTAATTGATCAGTATTCTTAGCCTATCAAGAAACATTCAAGAATGAATGTTTCATAGGGGGAGATATTCCAAGACTATGAAAAATTCTCTTGTAGTCTGAGCCTTAGAGAGTGTTTTGTGAATTGTTAATTCATCCTAAAAGGTTGAGAAGTGTCTTTCCAAGTGAGAAGTTTTTGAAACCATGTAGAATTTCCCTAATATCAACTTTTTTTCATGTAGATAATTGAATAAACTTTCCGTCAATACCAAATTTGCCCAAATTTGACACCCAGGCGAAGAGTTAGAGCCATTTTAGTGAGACAGTGTACCACCTGGCACTTTAGCACGTTCTGGAGCCAAGAAAAATGGAAATCGTTAAAATCCAGTGAGCCTCCGCGATTATGTTGTATTGCGCTAAAGCTTAATTTCAGAGTTGTCAATTTACAGTGCACCAACGCAATTCCACCGCATCATGGTGCCTTTTCTATTCGCAACCAAGGTGGAAACACGATTTCCACCATGTCACGCCATCAAACAGTTTCCCAATTATCCAATTTCCAGTAAATTACCGTGATTATGGCATGTCGCGCCAGCATGTAAAATTCAGATTTTTTTAGTTTAATTCCAGGGGAGAAAAGGGTCATTTTGCTACCCCGATATATACTTCTTAACACGAGATTTGGACTTATTTTAACCTAAAAATACTAGTTTTCTCTCAAAGTTATTCAAGAACAAGAGCTAGGGTTTCTACAAAATCAAAACCCTTCCTTTTTCTTCAAGAGAAATCAAGAAATCAAGAATTTCTCCAAGAGCTTTCAAGAAAGAGTTTCTCTAAGATATACAAATGTTGATTCTTGGATCCCTTTCATCCAAGAAGCTCAAGAATCCTTTTCTAAATTTCAAAGCTTTTATGTTTATGACTTTTCATGATTCATTTGAGTTGAAATTGAGGTTCATGCTATTATTGAGTTGTGATTCAGGTTTATTTACAAGGTTTTCAAGCTTTGACCCTAGTATGTGATAATAATGTGATGTTCATGATGAACCCTCTTCAAGTTGCTTGTTAAGTTATGTGTTCATGTCAATTAGGTGTAGAAATTGTTTAATAAGCAAAGCATGATGCCCATATATTTGATAAATTGCTTATGTGAAGGAATTAGAGCCATTCTAGAATGTTGATTAGAAAACCCCAATTGTACGCTAGCCTATGCATGACAAGTGTTTGTTGAAAAGCCTTAGTGAATGAATTCTAACATGATAGAATGAAATTCCCCAATTATATGATGTTTAATACATGCTAAGACTTTAATACATGCTTAGTGGTTGATGCAAGATCTTGTTGAATGGAGTATGATCCAATAGCATGTCTTCCTATACTATCACATGTTTATGATTCCCAAATGCTTGAAGAGATGCTGTAGTGATTTTGATGGTGAATGAATGTCCATGGTCTTGATAATTCAAGAATGGTTATGCTTTTCTTTTATGTTATTGAGTCCTGGGGTATTTATACCCGACAAATTAGCTGCAGTCTAGAGCCCGTGTCATTTTCCTCGATAATCTCAGTCAAGCTATGATTCTAAGAAACTCAGGGAATTATAGAACTCTGTACTCTCAGACAGATACAGAACATAAGAAATCACATAAATCTTAGTAATTGTGGTACTGCTAGTAATCTAGCCTCAGTTCTGTACGTAGCTCAGATCTAGTAGTATTCAAGTGTTTAGTTTAGTCTGCAGTAGTATTTGTGTAATCTATCTCGAGCTCAGTATCATTCAGTCAGATAACAAGATTTAGTAGTATTCTGTCAGATACGGAACCAATTGAATTCAGCTTAACTCAGTCAGATCATTTAAGAAACATGATCAGTATCAGATTCAACTTAGTTTGTGTTCAGTTAAGAATCAGTTCAGTGTCTTTTAGTTGTGAGTAGGAGCTAGCACTGAGCGAGGCAGGGATGTCGGCTCCCCGTAAGAGAGGCAGAGTCGTTAGAAGCAATCCATGAACTCCAAAACTATGTATCCAACGTAGGATATGTGATTCAACCGTTAGGAAAGGCTGGTCACCCATCAGATAGGCTTGACTAATATATTGTCTTAGGCTTCACTTGTTGCGATGGTCACCAGTCAGATAGGCTTGACTAGAGAGGTCTTTACTTGTGTCATAGTATTGACACCCTTTTAGCTGGGGTTATAGTTTGGACCCCACTAGTGGAGATTTGGGGCATGTCGGTTAAGAGACTGCTTCCCAAAGTTGCAGTTTCAGTATCAATCTTCAAAAATTAGGACTGTCAGATACAGTCATTTATCTTAGTGAGGAACTTAAATAGTTCCATTAATTCATAGACCACCCTTCAGATAAGCTTGGTCCCATATAATGTTATTCAGTATCAGATCTAGAGATTACCCATCAGATAGGCTTGATCTCAGTCTCAAATTTAGTTGAGTAATCTCATTATCAGATCCCAAGATCACCCATCGGATAGGCTTGATCTCAGTTGAGTATTCTTGTTATTAGATCTAGAGATAACCCATGAGATAGACTTAATTTCAGTCTCATATTCAGTTGAGTAATCTCATTATTAGATCACGAGATCACCCATCAAATAGGTTTGATCTCAATCTCAGATTTAGTTAAGTATTCTTGTTATTAGATCTAGAGATCACCCATCAGATAGGCTTGATCTCAGTCACAAATTCAGTTGTGTATTCTTATTGTCAGATTTGGACATGATCATTTCTTATCATTGATAGTAGTTTTCGGAATCATCTGTTAGAAAGATTTGATCTTTGATGCAGTCAGTCGAGAGTAAAAAGCTCAAATTCAGTAATTGATATGAGTCGATTTAGTTAATCAGTTTCAATCTCATCAATTTTCGAGATCACTCACTAGATAAGACTTATCTCAACTCCAGTACTCAGTTATCAGTATCAGATGATTCAATGTTTAGTATCTTAGGCATAGTAGTGAGTTCAGATGGAAGTAGAGTAGCATCCGAGTTTCAATATTTTGAGTCATGATGATTACAATTATGGTTTGTGCATTCATGTGTGTGTTCTTATTCAGTACTCTTACGATTATTCAGTTAAGTAATTGTACATGTATAAGCCCTTTCATTTAGCTCTACCTCATCTTCATACTTAGTACATTCCCATACTGATGCTTTTGTGCTATGGTGTTTTATTTGACATCGTAGGTTTAGAGGCACGAGATTCAGAGTACCCTTAGCAGATCAGTCCCAATCAGCAGCATTAGACATATGATGTGTGTGCAATTGCGATCATATTTGAGGCCTTTAACCTAGAATAATTGTAAGGCCTTAAGTAAGTTTTGTTATTTTTTGATGTGTTTATGTTAATTTTATAGATTAAGCTAACGGGATAGAGAACCAATAAGAATGGAAAAAAAAGTTGACATCTAAATAAATTGAAAGAAAGGTGTAGCTGACGACATCTGTAACAAGATGTCACCCCCGTAATAGGCTATCACAGTTGCCGTCGAACATAACCAGGGAGTTGGCCTGCAGTGAATGTTATGAAGACATATTCTGATAAGACATCAAAAGTGTCAAAATCCATTAGAATCATCGTCAACCTTAGGCAAAAATTACCGAAATGGAGGAGGAACTGATGATATTCATAACACGCCATCAGACTCCTGATAGTCCATCACTATCATCGTTAACCTTAGGCAGCAGAAGCTGAATTTATAGAGAAGAAGATGAAGTCCTTGATAGGTTGTCAAAATCATGATTGACCATCACAATCGTCGTCATCTATTCTAAAGAAAATCTGAAACTTTAATTTTATTTCCTTATTTAGGGTTAACTATTTAAATCCTTGTTTGAGGGGTTTTATATTATCCATCAATTAATTGACATATCCTACAACATATGACTTTTTCTTCTCTCTCTCTCGAAGATAAATACTTTGGTGGTTTGCCTTGTGATTTAATTGAAAGAACACTTTTGATTTCCTTCATTATAGTAAGTTAATCCTTTCAATTATGAATTCATCTTGTGTGATTATTTCCTGCATCATGATTAGCTAAACACTTTTAACCTGGGTTATGGAATATAAGGTTAGGTCATGATAAGGTGTTGATTAATTACTCAAGGTTTAATAGGTTTTAGGATTTATTGGTAATTCTGATACTCTAACTTATGTTTGATGGTTAAAAACAATAGGCATACCTACTTTAGTTTGCTTGAGAAAGAAATCATAAACAGTTGGAAGTGAATAATCGACATGGACTCGAAAAGGCTTCGTTTAATAATCAGTGCTGTAACAAAGTTGATTAACCTGAGGTAAAATTTGGGCAGTGAGTTACGATTACCTAAGTCCGAGAGGATTAGGAAATTTGATGCTTGAATAGGTCGAGAGACATTTGAGCATACTATTGATAGAGATATCTTCTCATCCTAACCACCGTGAGAGCCTTGAGTTCTTTGTAGCATCTGTCATATACCATAGAACCTAGTGAACAAAATCCTAGTTATTTCAAAAAATATTGATTAGAAACATTAATTTAAAAGTGACTAACAATTGTTTGGGAAATTTATACCCCTATTTCAGGAAACAGTAAACTACCACTGAATTATTTCATAAAGAACTTGAGTTCACATCCTATTCCCTGTGGGATGAGAACCCAACATAGTTGAGTTTTATATTGACAACGATCGCTTACACTCATTCAAGAGTGTAGTTTGAGCATTATCAAAAATGGCGCCGTTGCCGGGGAATACGGTTGTAACCTATAAGTTTGTGTGTGTTAATTTGTTGTTAGTTAAGTTTTCTAGATTTATGTTCGGTTTTTTTTTTGTTCAATTGTAGGATCTTTATAGGTGATGCCAAGCACCACTCAATTCGGAACTCCACTGCATAAGAAGAATGGCAGAATAGCCACTGCAGTATGAGCTTGATGATGACGATATGGATAGAGTAGGTGCAATGGGTGTAATCATTCTTCCCCTGTTGGCACCTGGAGAAAAGTTCAATATTACAAGCATGATGATCCAACTCCTAAATCTGAAGGGGTTGTTTGGAGGCCTGCCTGGGGATGACCCGAAGCTGCATCTGGTAAATTTTGTCACCATCTGCACATCTTTTGATAACCTAGGGGTGAGCCAAAACGCTATCTGGTTGCGGTTGTTCCCATTGTCTCTTTCTAGGGAGGCAACAATGTGGTTAAATGATCTAGAGCCTGATTCTAAAACCAACTGGAGACAGTTTAAAGAGGTGTTCCTAGAATAGTTCTTTCCACCCTACAGAAGGGTATAGTTGAGGGATGAAATCAGTAACTTCAGATAACTCCAAACTGAAGCATTGCACAAATTCTAGGAGAGATTTTAGAAGAAGTTTACACAATGTCCAAACCACAACATGATGGACTAGAACTTGAAGGAGACTTTGTACAGAGCTTTCAAATTTGTGACAAATCCAATTGTAGAGAACGTCGCTGGTGGTTCATTTATTGATCTTTCCCTTTAAGATACTATAGATATGCTGAATAGGATGGCCAAACGGAGTCGGGCTTGGTACACCAGGTATTCTGCAGTGAAAAGCCCTACTATTCCTGTGAGAATAAATGCTGAACAACATAGGAAAAATAAGGATAGGGATCAAGATATTGCCCATCTAAAGACTCAGGTGGACCTGCTCACCAAGAATTTTTTATCGGGAAAAACGGAGAAAGTAAAGGCTATGATTTCTCAGGGCCATTTCAATGTGGAGCTTGAAGAACAGGCTAATTATGTTAATAATCAGGGGGGGTTCCAAGGAAATATCCAAGGGAACCAAGGTGGGAACTTCTATGACAAGCCTGGGCACAGAGATAGGGAGCAGAGAAACTGGAGAAACAGCAATGGCATGAGTGGGCTATATACTTTTCCTGATAACTGAGAGACTGCTGCAACTAGCTCGAAGAAGCTATCTATGGAGGATATGATGGAAAAACTGTTTAAGGAAGTTGAGGCTACCAACTCAGGGGTACTTACTATAAAGAGTGAATTTTATACTATAAATCAGTTGGTTAGTTCACACTCAACTAGGGAATAAGTGGCAACCTACCTAGTGAAATGGTTCAGAGTTAGCAGACTGATGGCAAATGTCAGGCGATTACCACTAGGAGTGGTAAGATCTTATCTAGCCCTTCTGTGGGCAAGTTTGTGAATAGTAAGGTAGTTGCAGATGAACTAGAAGAAAAAAACCCAGTAGAGTCTGAGAAGAAGGATAGCTCTTCTGATACGTCAGAGAAGTTAAAGAAGTAAGAAGAGGAAGTGGTTTTGAAAATGATCCCAAGACCACCACCTCCCTTTTCTCAATAATTGAGGAAGAAGGTCGATGATGCCAAATTCAGCAAGTTCATGGCAATGCTCAAGAAATTGACAATAAATGTGCCTTTGATTGAGGCACTTGAGCAAATACGAGGATATGCAAAATTCATGATGGACCTTGTTACCAAGAAACAAGCAGCAAGCTGCGAATTAGAGATAGACCTCCACCTTTGTAGCGCTATTTCTATAAGGATCTTAATGTTAAAGAAGTCAGATCCAGGTGTAGTCACTATTCCCTGAACAATTGGAACTATGGGGTTTACTAAAGAACTGTGTGATCTGGGAGCAAGCATTAATTTGATGCCATTAACTATTTATCAAATATTGGGTCTGGGAAATCCCACACCCACTAACATGAGACTGGTAATGACGGACAGGTCTGTAAAGAGGCCTATTGGAATTCTGTATGATGTATTGGTAAAGGTTTCAAATTTCATATTCCTCGCAACCTTGTCATTCTAGAATGCGAGGTGGACTTTGAGGAGCCCATAATCTTGTGTTGACCATTTCCCACAACTGGAAGTGTGTTGATTGATTTGAGAGTGAATAAACTCTTATTCAGGGTGAATGATGAAGTGGTACAGTTTTATGTGGGAAAATCAATGAAACAACATGATGAAATAAGTGTGTTCTCTGAAGTTAATGTGTATTTTGAGGACGAACAGGATGTGCCTCGCACTAAACAACTTGTTATCGAACCTTTGGCCGCGGTCATGATGAACTATAATAGTGAAGGTATAGAGTAGTATAAAGAGATAGTTTGTGCCTTGACGGGCATGGGGTCATACTCTTATGCTCCTAAAAAGTTGTACCTTGACCTTACTAATTGACCAATGCCACTAGCCAAGACATCTATTTAAGAACCCCTAGTGTTGGAGTTGAAGGAGCTGCCTGGACATTTACGATATGTGTTTCTTGGTAAAGGGAACACGCTACCTATTATTGTTGTAGATGATTTGAATGAACAATAGGTAAAGAAACTTATTTCAGTACTTCAGAAGCACAAAGATCAATCGGATAGATCATTACAGATATTGTGGGTATTCCCCCTGGCATCGGCACGCATAAAATTTAACTTAAGGAAGATTGTATTCCAACCATAGAGCATTAGCGCAGTCTTAACCCACCAATTCAAAAGCTAGTTAAGAAGGAGATTATTAAGTAGTTGTATAAAGGAGTGGTTTACCTTATTTCTCATAGTAAGTGGGCGAGTCCAGTTTAATGCATGCCCAAAAAGGGGGTATGACGGTGGTTGCTAATGAAAAGAATGAGTTGATTTCACTCAGGTCAGTAACTGGGTGGAGATTTTGCATGGAATACCGCAAGTTAAACTCTTGGACTTTGAAGGAACACTTCCCAATGCCTTTTATGGACCAAATGCTTGATCGATTAGCCTGTAGGGGGTGGTATTGATTCTTGGTTGGTTATTCTGGATATAACCAAATCTGCATTTCTCCTAAAGATCAGGAGAAGACGATATTCACATGCCATTATGGCACCTTTACATTTAAAAAGATGCCATTTGGGCTATGCAATGCACCCGCCACTTTTCAATGGTGCATGATGTCTATCATCTCTGACAGGGTAGAAGACACCATAGAGGTGTTCATGCATGATTTCTCTGTGGTGGGTGATTCATTTTAAATATGTTTGGAGAATCTGAATGTAGCCTTGCAAAGATGTGTTGAATTTAACCTAGTACTTAACTGGGAAAAATGCCATTTCATAGTAAAAGGAGGGTATCATTCTTGGCCACAAAATTTCCTAAAAAAGGATTGAAGTTGATCGCTCAAAGGTGGAAGTTATCGAGAAATTACCGCCACCCATTTCTGTGAAGGAAGTGCGTACTTTTCTTGGTTATGCAGGCTTTTATTGAAGGTTCATAAAGTATTTCTCAAAATTTGCAAATCTACTTTGCAAACTTTTGGAGAAGGAAGTGAAATTTTTCTTTGATGACGAGTGCTTAAAGGCATTTGAGTGCCTTAAAAGAAAGCTGATTGAGGCCCCTATTGTTGTACACTTGACTGGGAAAAACCATTTGAAATAATATGTGATATAAGTGGTGTTGCCCTGGGAGCTGTATTAGGACAAAAGAGGGATAAGTTGTTTCATCCGATATATTATGCCAGCAAAGCACTGAATGGAGCGCAAAAGAATTACACAGTAACTGAACAAGAACTGCTGGCTGTGGTGTATGCTTTTGATAAATTCAGAGCTTATCTACTTGGGACCAAAGTGGTTGTCCAAACTGACCATACTTCCTTGAGATATTTTATAGCTAAGAAGGATACAAAACCAAGGCTTATTAGATGGGTGTTGCTGCTGCAAGAATTTGATTTGAAGGTCAAATATAGGAAAAGTTACGAAAACCAGGTTGTGGATCATCTATCTAGAATGGAAGGTTAACAGGAAGCTAGTGTTGAAACAAAGATAACTGACGCATTTCCTGATGAGAAAATCCTGGAAACTACTGTGGAAACATTCCCTTGGTACGCGGATTATGAAAACTATATTGTGAGTGAGGTTATACTAGAAAATCTTTCTTTCTACCAAAGGAAGAAATTCTTGCATGATGTAACACACTACTTCTGGGATGTGCTTTATCTTTTTCGGCAATGTGCACACAATATCATACGGAGATGCATGCCAGAAGTAGACGTATTGTCCATACTGGAAGAATGTTATGCTTCCCAAATTGGGGGTTACCATGCGGGTGACCAAAAAGCCAGGAAGGTGTTGTAGAATGGCTATCATTGGCCAACATTGTTTCAGGATGCCCATGAGTTTGTGCAAAAATACGACCAATGTCAGAGGCAGGGGTCAATCTCTAAAAGACATGAGATGCCCTTGACTAAGATGCTTGAAGTGGAATTATTTAATGTTTAGCGAATTGACTTTATAGGTCCATTTGTAAGATCGTACAGGATGAAGTATATTCTAGTTGCTGTTGACTATATCTCTAAGTGGGTTGAGGCTGTGGCTTTGGCTAACAATGATGGAAAAAGGGTTATTATTTTTCTCAAAAAGAACATCTTATCTCTCTTTAGAGTACTATGTACTATCATAAGCGATGAAGGATCTCACTTTTGCAACAAATTATTTCGAGCAGCTTTGACAAAATACGGAGTGAAACAACATAGAGTGGCTACTCCATACCACCCACAAACCAGTGGGCAAGTGGAGGTGTCTAATCATTAAGTTAAAGCCATCCTAGCCAAAATGTGAATGCTAGCCGAAAAGACTGGTCTCGAAAGCTTGATGATGCCTTGTGGTCATACCAGACTGCTTTCAAGACGCCCATTGGCATGTCACCATTTCAGTTGGTCTATGGAAAAGCTTGCCATCTGCCAATAGAGATGGAACACAAGGCTATATGGGCACTCAAAAGGTTGAATTTGAATTAGAAGAAAGCAGCATAGATGAGACTAGGGAACTGAATGAGATGGATGAATTCCGTCTCAGGGCATATGAATGAGTAAATCCGTATAAAGAAAAGATAAAAAAGTACAATAATTGGAGAATAGAGAAACAAGAATTCAAATAGGGGGATTTGATACTTCTGTTTAATTATAGACTTAAATTGTTCCTAAAGAAGTTGAAATCTAAGTGGTCAGGTCCTTTTAAGGTTAGTCAAGTCCACTTGTCGGGAGTAGTGGAACTCAAAAATAAAAATGGTAGCACATTCAAGGTAAATGGGCAATGGGTGAAGCTTTACATTGGCCCACAAGAATCAGTGAAAAGCATCACCATTATCTGTCTCAATGAAGTCTGAGGTAATCGAGATACTTGGGTCATGCCACGACGTTAAATCAAGCACTACATAGGAGGAAACCCATGATCCCAGAGACCAACCCAGTCCAGGTATACTCTAACTCTTAGTTTAGTTTTTCTTTAATTCTAAGTTGAGGGTGGAGGGTAGTCTGCTGTTATAACATAAGTTGAGGGTGAAGGGTAGTCTGCTGTTATAACATAGCTATGGGCAACTAGGAAAAATACAAGCATAAAAAGGCAGTGATATGTCCTTACTCATATTTTGAGCATCCTTCCAATGTATTGTTTGATAAACTGTGTGGATTACATTTGCTTATGACCATTGTGAATCTTGTTGTGGCATTAGTTATGGATACCTGATGATCATTACTAAAAATAAAAAATTGCATGAACTAGATAAGTGGTGGCCTGTGATATACTTGTGTACCCGGTGCATTTGAGCTATTATTTATTTCCCTTTGTATGCTAAAGCCAAAACTTGCCTAGTTGGTCTTGCCATGGTCTGAGGATAGAAGTTAGGATAGGATCATAGGCCGTTGTTGATTAACCCATTTTTAGCCTAAAATATCCTTTCCTCTATGCATAACATCCCTTGATCCCTGTTTAGAACCTAAATTGACCCTTTCTTACGTATGGTACCTATCACCTTCCCATGTATACCATAATGAACATATTTATCCTTGGCTTTCCTTGGACACTAAGCACCTTAATCTAGGCAAATAGCCTAAGTTGAGGGTGGCTATCTTAGGGGTGCATAGTGTGAAAAAGAGTGGATATTTAAAAAAAAAAAAAGGGCAGCACCCAACATGAATTTTGATTTCTTATAAGAGAAGAGAAGAAAAGAAAGAGGATTATAAGTGAGTCTCAAGAAAGTAGTGTAGTCTTAAGGAGGCATAGTCACTCTTAATGACCTTGAATATCATACCAACCCCAAACCACTCTACAAGCCTAAAAGAAGTCCTATAGCGATTCTATCTAACCTATCTAAGGGTTTTGGTAACAAAAATAAAGGCAAGCCTATGGCACTGGGCATACACTAATTGGAACTTTCTTTTGAGTGTAAGAGTCTTGTAATGAACCCCATATTTGCATTGTTTGATTCCTTATATGAGAGGAGGAGGATTTCTGTATTGTGAGGGCACACTGGTATTATTGCTAGCTACTTTCTTATTTAGATACTGTGAAATTGATATGTGACTGGTTATTGCGGCTAAGGTTGATGCTGCCACTTGATTTCTTTGTATTACAGTATTGTTTTCAATAATATGCATAGTTGATATTATTTTGTTTGGCATTGAAAGGATAAATTTTTGTCGATCTTAAATGAAAAATTTGATGCTGAATGTGCTATGTGTTCCCTTAGTTGGATTAAGTTGCTTGAGGACAAGTAATTGTTTTAACTTGAGGTTGTTGATGCGTGCGCGATTGTGAACACATTTGAGGCCTTTAACCTAGAATAATTGCAAGGCTTTAAGAAACTTTTGTCATTTTTTGATGTGTTTATGTTAATTTTACAGATTAAGCTAATGAGATAGAGAACCAACAAGAATGGAGGCAAAGAAGTCGACATCTGAAAAATTTTGAAAAAAGGTGTGGCTGACGACATCTGTGATAAGGCATCATCCCCGTGATAGGCTATCACAGTTTCCATCAAATGTAACCAGGGAGTTGGCATGAAGTAAATGCTGTGATGACATAGACTGATAAGACGTCAAAAGTTTGGCAAGCCATCAGAATCATCGTCACCTTAGGCAGAAATTTACGAAATAAAGAAAGAGGTGACGATATTTATAAAATGCCATCAGACTCCAAATAGGCCATCACTTTCGTCGTCAACCTTAGGCAGCAGAAGCTGAATTTGTAGAGAAGCTGATGACATCCGTGATAGGCCATCAAAATCATGATAGGCCGTTACAATCGCCGTCATTTATTCCAAAGAAAATCTGAAACTTTAATTTTATTTCCATATTTAGGGTTAACTATTTAAATCCTTTGCCTTGTGATTCAATTGAAAGAACACTTTTGATTTCCTTCATTACTGTAATTTAATCCTTTCAATTATGAATTCAACTTGTGTGCTTATTTGCTGCATCAAGAGTAGATAAACACTCTTAACCTGGGTTATGGAATCTAGGGTTAGGTCATGATAAGGTGTTGATTTATTACTCAAGGTTTAATAGGTATTAGGATTTCTTGGTAATTCTGATATTCTAACTTATGTTTGTTGGTTGCAAACAATAGGCATACCTACTTTGTTTTGTTTAAGAAAGAAATCATAAATAGTAGGAAATGAATTATCGATAAGGGATCAAAAAGGATTTATTTAATAATCAGCGTTGTAACAAGGTTGATTAACCTGAGATAAAATCTGGGCAGTGAGTTGCGATTCCCTAAGTCCAAGAGGATTAGGAAATTAGATGCTTGAATAGGTGGAGAGATATTCGAGCATACTATCGATAGAGATAGCTTGTCATCCTAACCACCGTGATAACCTTGAGTTATTTGTAGCCTCTGTCATATACCATAAACCCTAGTGAACATAATCCTGGTTATTTTATAAAATATTGATTGCAAACATTAATTTCGAAGTGACTAACAATTGTCTGGGAAATTTAAATCCCCATTTTAGGAAACAGTAAACTACCAATGAATTATTTCGTAAACAACTTGAGTTCACACCCTATTCCCTATGGGATTTGAACTTAACCTAGTTGGATTTTATATTGACAGCGATTGCTTACTCCCATTCAAGAGTGTAGTTTGAGCATTATGAACATAGCAGTGAGTCCTCTTCAGTCGAGGATGATCCTTGTTTTTATTATTGTCATATTAGATTTGGTTTAATTTTACTAGAAGGAGTTAGTTAGGGACATATCCCATCAAATCAATAGTTCAGACAGTTTAGAGGCTTTTCGGACAGATATATCAGTAATTAGTTTTCACTTTTGAGTATTTTTAGATGTTTTGAACCTTATGTCCAGTTTCTACACTTATTATTTATATTAAGCAATGTTTAGGTACAAATATCAGTACAAGTTTGGCCTATGGTCCTACGGGATCATAAGCACCGTGTGACGTTCTAGTTCTAGAAATGTTTGTCATAGTCTTTATAAATGATATTTTGTTCTATTTCTGCAGTGAGCATAATCACGCAGACCATATCAGAATTGTACTTCAGACTCTCAGAGATCATAAGTTGTTCACCAAATTTAGTAAGTGTGAATTTTGGATAAGGTCAGAGCATTCCTTAGCCATATCATTTTCGGTAATTATATTAGAGTAGATCCTCAAAAGACCAAAGCAGTAAGAAATTGGCCTCGCCTTGTCTCTCTATCAGATATTAGGAGTTTCTTAGGTTTGGTTGGCTATTATTGATGGTTTTTTGAGGGATTTTCTTCTATTGCATCCCCTATGTCTAGATTGACTTAGAAGAAAGTCAAGTTTTAGTGGTCATATCCTTGCGAGAAGAGTTTTCAGGAGTTGAAGACTCGACTCACCTCAGCTCCAGTTCTGGCTCTTTTACATGGGTTCATAGTGTATTATGATGCATCCAAAGTAGGTTTGGGTTATGTCCTCATGCAGCATGGTAAGGTCATAGCCTATGCCTCCAGACAGCTTAAACCCTATGAGAAGAATTATCCTGCTCATGATCTTGAGTTAGCTGCTGTTGTATTTTCCTTAAAGATTTTGAGGCATTATCTATACGATGTTCATGTAGATGTGTTCATGGATCATAAGATCCTTTATTATGTCTTTTCTCAAAAAGATCTCAATCTTCGTCAGAGAAGGTGGTTAGAGCTCTTGAATGATTATGACGTGAGTGTTCATGGTATTCTGCATTGTCAGGGTCGTCTGTGTGTTCCAGCTATAGATGACTTAAGGAAGAAAATTCTTACACCAAGGGGGAGATGGTGTTCTACATTGTCAGGGCCGTCTATGTGTTCCAGCTATAGCTGACTTAAGGAAGAAAACTCTTACAAAAGTGCATGGTAAGCGCTACTCTATTCATCTAGGGGCCACAAAGATGTACCGTAATTTGCAAGAAATCTATTGGTGGAGTGGGATGAAGAGAGATGTTGCAGAATTTATGGCTAAGTTATGTACATGTCAGCAGATTAAGATAGATCATCAAAATCCTATTGGGTCTATGCAGGAGTTCAGTATTCCTACTTGGAAGTGGGAAGAAGTGAACATGGACTTCGTGATGGTTTTGCCTCGAACTCATCATCAATATGATTTGGTTTGGATCATTGTAGATAGAATGACCAAATCAAATCATTTCCTTCCAGTTCATACGTCTTATTCGACCGAGGATTATGCCAAACTCTACATCAGAGAATTGGTTAGATTGCATAGAATTCTGTTATCTATTATCTCAGACAGAGGTGCCCAGTTCACCTCTCATTTGTGGAAAGCATCCACAAAGGGTCTTGGTACTAAGTTCATCTCAGTACAACCTTTTATCCTCAGACAAATGGTCAAGCAGAAAGGACCATTCAGACTTTAGAAGATATGTTGCGTTCTTGTGCAATTGATGTCAGGGGAAGTTGGGATTACCACTTGCCTTTGACTGAATATGCATACAAAAACTGCTATCATTCCGATATTCATATGGCTCCATTCAAAGATCTCTATGGTAGGAGATACAGATATCCAATTGGTTGGCTCGAAGTTAGTGAGGCCTTAGTTGTAGGGCCTGACTTGGTATTCGATACCTTAGAGAAAGTCCAGTTGATCAGAGAAAGACTTCGGGCTGCTTAGAGCCGACACGTCTCATATAAATGTTCATAGAAAGGATATCGAGTTTGAGATTGCTGATCATGACTATCTAAAGATCTCTCCCATAAAGGGAGTGAAGAGGTTTTCCAAGAAGGGAAAGCTCAGTCCCCAATACGTCGGTCCCTTCAAGATTCTAAGTCTCTTTGGCATAATAGCTTATGAGCTCGAGTTGCCTTCAGATCTAGCCTCAGTTCATCCAGTTTTCCATGTCTCTTTGATTAAGAAATGTATAGGTGACCCAACAGTTGTAGTCCCTATTCAGAGCGTCGATATTCAGAACAACCTCTCTTATGAAGAGATTCCAGTCGAAATCCTAATCTATCATACTCATAGATTAAGGAACAAAGAAGTCCCTCTAGTTAAAGTTCTTTGGCAAAATTAGTCCATCGAGGGATCTACTTGGGAAGACGAAGCATACATGCGTACCAAGTATCCTCACCTCTTCTCCACCAACATAGGTCAAGCTCAAGGTAACAGTTATCCTTAAGCTTTTTTGTTTCATGTTCAGACTTCAGTTACAAGCTTGGTACACAGTTCATGTTCAAAATTTTACCACAAAAATGGTATTAAATACCATTGCATATTCAGTCAAGCATTCATGTATTAGTTCAGTTATATAATCATGCATCAAGCATGCATTCTCATTGTGAGAACCTTGGTTCATTAGAACTCTCAGCCATGCATTCATGAATCAGTTACACAAGCATCAAATATGCATGCTCAGTATGATATATTTAGTTATCATTTATGTTAGTTATGAAATTATTTTTTAGTCATTCATGTTCAGTATGTACGTCGAGTTATCTTCTTTTCTCATTCTCAGTCTCATTTGAGGTCGAATGTTCTAAAGGGGGAGATATTGTAATACCCCATACTTTTTCCTAGCTTGAAATTGTCCCAAGAATATTAGAATATTTATTTGAAATATGAATCAATTTTTGTACACGTGGAATTTTTAAGACTTTCACTTTTGATCACGTGGGAAATTAAATAAGCTTTTCAATGATACTAATTTCCTCCAAATCTGGTATCGGAGTAAAAATTTATGGAAGTTTTACTCAAACCTACAAGAATTGCCTAGGTGCGATGACTAGGTTGATGGACCGTCAACCTAGCGACTGACCGTCTCCTTGACCGCCGAAGCCAAGGCAGTCGCTAAGGTATGATGGACAGGTTGATAGATCATCAAACTTGCGATGGACCATCACCTAAGCTATCGCTACTTAGGTAGTGAGTCCTTATCATGGTCCACCTACGACAATTGAAATGGCGAACCATCGATCCAGCGATGGACGATCGCATGAGCCATCGTCGGTTCCATTTAGTTATTTTTAAGTCATTTATAAAAGGAGATTTTTGGTATTTTACCACCCGTTTATATATCTAGTAATATCCGACCAAGGCTCCTAAATTCATTATTCTTCCACAACATTAAAATTAGGGTTTTCTCCCTAAGAGCAATCCTTATGCAACAAAATCCAAATCTTTTTCAAGAACTAAGAGATTAAAATACTTCAAATTCAAGAACTTCAAGAAACCCAACCCAGGTATGCATAGTGTTCATTCATAGACTCCTTTCGTCCATGAAGCCTAAGAAAATCTTTTCAAAGTTAAATTGTATGGATTTGTTTATTAATTTCATATTGGATTGCTTTTGTTCATGTTGATAATCACCAATTAAATTCTAATCCATGTTGGGTGATTAATTTTATGTGGAATTGATTAGTATAAAGGTAAATTCACGTGGACCTATGATTAAACCCTTAGATGATGAAATTAGAGTTGAATCATGATGTTTATTTGTTGTATAATGTTGTCTACTTATACTATGCCTACCATGTGTTTGATTAAATGGCTATGAGAAGGAAAAAAAATGCCCAACTAGTATATTCTTATGAAATCTCCATTTATGTACACGCTTATGCATATCACATGTTTGATGAATTGCCTCAATAAATTAATTATGGATTGCGATATTGGTCATGTATTCAAGAAAGTCATGCTTTGTCAGTTTCTTTCCATAGAGTCCTGGGGGTATTTCTACCCAACAATTTAGTTGTATGCCTAGAGCCAGTGTCATGTTTTAACGATATCCTTAGTCAAGCCATGATCAAAAGAACTTAGTCAGTCATGTGACTCAGGAAAGCTCAGTAATTCAGTAATCTCAGTAATCTCACAAACTTAGTCAGCTGCCAAATATTAGTAGCATTCTGTCAGTTAATGGAATTCAGTAAACTCAGTCCACGTTCATATAAATTAATCATGCTCAATGTCTATTCAGATAGGAATAGAAATTAACACCGAGTGAACCCAAGGATGGGAACTCACCTGCCAGTAGAGGATGTGATTCTTAGAAACGATCCTTACATTCTAACCTATGTAGCCAACGTAGGTTGAGATATCATACGTGCTAGTTGAGGGTAGATGAGGTGGCTTAACCTGTTAGTTGAGGGTTTCGACCGTTCTCATTAGAGTAACTTGATAGTCGAGGGTCAATCTCATGTTGTCCTTACCAGTGGTGCAGTATTGACACCCATCTAATCAGGGCATAGATTGGACACTAATTCAGCTATAATGCAATATTTGGGGCATGTCAGTTAGATGACTATTTCCCACAGTTTCATATTACAAAATTAGAACTGTCAGATACAGTCAACCCAGATATAGTATGGAACTCAGATAGTTCCATTAGATTCAAGATTGGCAGATATAGTTACTAATGTTATCAGTTATCAGAACTCAGTCATTAGTCATGATAGTTATTAGTAAACTCATGTTATCACTATTCTAGATATTGTTACTATGTATGCATGCATGTATTCTCATGTTCATATTAGTCAGTTAGACAGTATTTTTCATGCATTCAGACTACCTCACATGCATACCAGTACATTCAAAGTACTGACGCATTTGTACTATGGTGTCTTATACCATAGGTTCAGAGACACGACCTCCAGAGCATCAGTAGATTCCAGTCTCAGTAGTCAGAGCTAGAAGTGAGTCCTCATCTTTCGAGGACATGATCCTTAATTTATTATCTAATTAATTTATTTATTAGTTGGAGTTAGTGAGGGACATGTCCTATCAACTCTTTATTCAGACTATTCAGTCAGTTAGAGGCTTTCCAAACTATCATATTCAGACAGTTATTTTAGTTATTTTGGGTATTTCATACACTATCCAGATGTTATAGTTTTATCAGTTATGTTACAGTTTTGAACCTTATGACCTTTTAGTTCATGATTCTGCATTATACAGTATATTATGCAGTATACAGATACAAATATCAGTCATGGGTTAGATTGTAGTCCTTCGGGGTCATAAGCACCGTGTAGCATTACGAGTACCAGATTCGGGGCATTACACGTTTATTTTTACTCACTGTTTACTTTATTTTTAGTTTACAATTATTCAACACTCTTCCTGGTTACTTTATCTCATTTGTTAATCTAGAATTAAAGAGTTATCGAACCAAGTCCCCGTGGGATTGATATTCTACTTTCTTCAAGGCCACTTTACTACTTGGTAGACCTCGTACACTAGCATGTGTGCTTGGGCACCGTCACTTGTCACTTTTCCTTGTAATATAGCGTAGAAGCCAAAGAATGATAGTTAATGCCATGCAATTACTACTCAGAGTGGCAAAATCACCATGGATCTTCCCGTGTTCTCTATGAAGAAGCTAAAAAAAGATGCAAGGCCGCCTATTATTGTGAAGGAACCGCTCTATGTTGAGGATAATAGTGTGGATAACAAAGTTAAGGGTAAGGTTGAAGATATTTTTATTAAAACTATTATAAAACCTAGACCCCCTTATCCTCAAAGATTTTTAAAAAAAAAAATGAGAGAAAATATCAGAAGTTTTTATCTATTTTGAAAGTGCTGTCTATAAACATTTCATTAGTTGAGGCGTTGGAGCAAATTCCAGGCTATGTAAAATTCATAAATGATTTGGTTATTAAAAAGAAGACTATGAGTTATGAGCCGATAGATAATGTTTGTAATTGTAGTTATATGGCCTCTAGATCGTTATTAGAGAAGAAAAAAGAGCCTAGAACCTTCACTTCCATGCGCAATTAGATATTTCAACTTTGCTCAAGCTTTATGTGATGTGGGAATGAGCAGTAATATTATGCCACTGGTTGTGTTTAATCAGTTAGGGTTAGGAGTACCAAACCAACATTGATGAGATTGTTTATGGATGATTAAACGTTAAAAACTGGTTGGTATCAATGTGATGTGGTGTTAAAATTTGTATCTTTCATCTTCCAAGCTAATTTTGTGATACTTGATTGTGAGGTGAACTTCTAAGTCTATATCATCTTGGGTAGACCCTTCCTAGCTATGGGTAGGGCATTGGTTTATTTGGAATTTGGACAGATAAGGTCCATAATCAATGATGATCAGGTAATCTTCAATGTATACCAGTAAATTCATCAACCGGATGATATGAGAGTTGTATCTATGATAGATACCATCAACGCACAAATTGAGGCAGTGACTATTCCTATTAAAGAAAGGCCGGGTGTTGAAGCCTTAGCAACAGTGACTATGAAATTCGACAATAATGATATAAATGATTATGACGAGATAATGTGTGCACTTTATAGGAGTGGTTCTTATAGTTTTGCAAAAAAGAAGCTTGACTTGGACCTGAAAAATAGCACCACCCCACCTACTCGCTCGTGTATTAAGAAGCCACAAGTCTTAAGAGTTGATGGCCCTCCCTTCTAATTTGTGATATGCATTTTCAGGGGCCGACAATACTTTTCCAGTAATCATTGTAGCTGACTTAATGCAGACAAAGTGGAAGCTTTATTATCAGTGCTACAGAGATTCAAGAGGGCCATTGGATGACCTATTATAGACATTGTGGGAATTTCATAGGGTCTTTGTACTAACAAGATCCAACTTTAACAAGATTGTGTTCCAAGTATAGAACATCAGCGTCAGCTAAATCTACCTATATAGGAGGTGGTAAAGAAAGAAATAATCAAGTGGTTAGATACTGGTGTAGTATATCCCATTGCTGATAGTAAGTGGGTCATCCCAGTTTATTGTGTTCCAAACAAGGGCAATATTATGGTTGTGCCTAATGATATGAATGAGCTAGTGACAATGAGACCAGTCAAAGGATGAAGAGTGTGCATGGATTATAGGAAACTAAATACATCGACATAGAAGGACCATTTCCTATGTCGTTTATGGACCAAATGCTTGATAAGCTTGTGGGTAGAGGATCGTATATTTTTTGGATGGTTATTCGAGTTACAACCAAATAATTATTGTACCCATAGACCAAGAAAAGATAACCTACCCCTTTTCTATGGGACTTTTCCATTCAGACATATGCTATTTGGGTTGTGTAATGCTCCAACTATATTTTATAAATTTATAATGTCAATCTTCTTTGACATGGTAGAATACACTATCAAAGTATTCATGTATGATTTTTTGGTAGTTGGTTATTCTTTTGATGACTTCTTGGTTCACCTAGAAAACGGTCTTTGTAGATGTGAGGAATGCAACTTTGTACTTAATTAGGAAAAATTCCATTTCATGGTTAAAGAAGGCATTGTGCTCGTGCAAAATATTTCAAAAATGTGTATAGAGGTAGACAGAGCTAAAATTGAAGTATGGAGAAATTACCTCCACAAAATTCTGTGTAGAGTATTCAAAGTTTTTAGGACAAGCAGGCTTTTACAGGCGATTCATTAAGGATTTCTCAAAGATTGCCAACCTGCTTTGCAAGCTTCTTCAAAAAGAGGTGAAGTTTGAATTCGATGAAACATGCTTAAAGGATTCTAAATGCCTAAAAGAGAAGTTGATGAAGACCCATATCATCATGTCCCCTGACTGGTCCTTGACATTTAAGATCATGTATGATGCAATCAGATTGGCCTTAGGTTCTTTCCTTGGCCAAAGATAGAAAAAGATCCATCATCCCATATACTTTGCCAGCAAGGCATTAAACCCTACCCAAAAGAACTATGCAATCACTGAAGATGAGTTGTTAGTAGTGGTTTTTACCTTTAAGAAATTTTTGTCTTATTTGATTGGGTCGAAGGTAAATAGCACACTTATCATATATCATTAAGGTACTTACTTTCAAAAAAAAAATGCAAAGCCTAGATTTGTTAGTGGGTTCTTTTAATGCAAGAGTTTTATTTTAAGGCCAAGGACAGAAAAGGCACTGAGAATCAAGTTGAAGATCACTTGTCTGGACATAAGGAGGAAGCGATGAAATTTTTTGAAGATAGGCTCAAAATTGATGATTATTTCCCAAATTAGCAGGTATTGGGGTCTTCTCAAGATCTAATCCCATGGTTTACTGACTATGCAAATTATCTAGCAAATAATCTAGTCCCAAAAAATCATCCTTCCAGAAGAGAAAAAGATTCATGCATAAGGTAAGAAATTTTTTCTGGGATAAACATTACTTATTCCAAATCAATGTGGATGGGTTTATTCGTAGATGCATCCATGAAGTGGAGATAATGAGAATACTTGAGGCTTGTCATTCTTCACCAGTTGGGAGTCACCATGGAGGAACCCACACAACCTACAAGATCTTATAATATGGGTATTACTGGCCTACAATATACAAGGACACTCAGGACTTTGCTACAGCCTGTGTCCAATGCCAGTGTCAAGGAAATATATGTAGGCACCATGAACTTCCTATGATCCCTATTTTAGAATTGGAATTGTTTTATATATGGGGTGTGGACTTCATAGGACCATTAGTGAGCTCCTTTAGTATGAAATACATTTTTTTGGTAGTGGATTATGTATCGAAATGGGTGGAAGTGGTTTTACTCCCTAATAATAAAGGAAGAAATGTCACCGCCTTCTTAAAGAAGTATATCTTTTCTCGATTTGGCACCCCACGTGCAATCATTAGTGATGGTTGGTCGCATTTCTGTAATCAGCTATTTAAGAGTCTGACTGAGAAGTATGGAGTGAAGAGTAAGATGACAATGCCTTACCATTTGTAGACTAGTGGACAGGTTGAGGTATCCAACAGAGAGATAAAGTCCATTTTGGCAAAGACTATGAATGCCAATAGGACTTACTAGCCAAGAAAGATAGATAACGATTTATTGGCCTACTAAACTACTTTCAAGACTCCCATAGGTGCTTATCCATATTAGTTGGTGTATTGAAAGGCATGTCACTTTCCTGTTAAACTTAAATGTAAAGCACTATAGGCTTTGAAAAAGTTGAATTTTGAGTGGAAAATTACAACAAAGGAAAGAATTCGAGAAAAGAATATTTGAGCAAGGTGACCCAGTATTGCTATATAACTCAAGACTTTGCTTGTTTCTAGGCAAATTAAAGTCTAGGTGGTATGGGCCATTTACTGTAGTGAGAGTGTTTCTATATTGTACTTTAGAAATGAAGCGTGATAGTGACGACCCGTTAAAATTAAATGGGAAAAAGGTATATCACTATAAGGGTAACATGGAAGATATGAAAGTGGTTTTGGAAATAGACCTTGGAGAAGTCTGAGTTACCAAGACAATTACGTCGTACCGCGACATGCAACCCAGAGGGCTGGTTGGTGAAGTCTGAGTATCCAACTTAGCCACATTGTACCACGATGTTAAATCAAGCACTTCCTGGGAGGCAACCAATGTTTTGTACAAAATAAATTATTGGGTAATATGTTTGTCCAGTTCACAGGACTGAAGACTGTAGGAGTTGGCCTAAAATTTACTTAAATCAGTTGATATAGGCTCTTTACGAGTCATAACCAAACATTATGACTCATGAGCAGGAGATGTAAGTACCCGGAACCTAGATCACTTCTAGGTAATTAGTTTATGGTCATTACGACTCTCAAAATGAGTCATAATGTTCTATTACGACTCATCACCTTGAGTTGTAATGGCTCCAGACCTAGGTAAGGTTCTAGTCATTTAACAGAGGAAGTTCAAAACTCATAATTAATGGTTACGAGTCAAAATGAAGACTCATAACAAAGACTACCAGTTCAGGCATCGTAGGTCAACCCTGCCCCAAATCAAGGTTTAACTAAAAAGAGGCACCCCAATCAGGCATCAATTCTCAAATTCTCAAACTCCCTCCATTTTTCTCAATTATAAAAGCCCATAACCACTCCAAGATCACTATAAAATCACTAAATCAAACTATTTAAATCATCCCAAAGTGTGAAATTCACCAAGATTAGGGCTCAAAGTTGTTAAAGTCAAGAAACCCAAAGTTTAAGAAAACAACCAAGTGTTTCATGCCTAAAAGCTCCTTTAACTAAGTTAGTTTGTAGAATTGATGCAATATCATTGGATTTCTTGATTTAACTATGAGTTAAAAATTAATAATCGACCCTATATTTGGGAATTATGCTATAAAATGTGGTAATGGGATTGAAAAATAGACTTGATGTGTTGATTTCTATTTGGAGATGAATTTTTGGAGTCTTAACTCATGTTTAAGAGTAGAGTGTTGTGTTTGAGATAAAGTATTGGAAACACTCTAGTCTATTGCCTCATGTTACAGAGGGTACCAGACTCCTAACAACTCATAGAGACACTTAACGAGTCATTATAATACTCATAACCAATGAAAACATTATGGATTAGAGGAGGATAGGTTTTGGTAACATTAAGAATCACCAAAATGAGTCGTAGTCAATCCTTAGGACTCGTAGTTGGGAGTCATAATGATTTGGAAATTTATCCATAGTAGATATGCTTCTGGTAAGCTTATGAGTGTTGGTGACAAATCATAAACTCACATTATGACTTGTTAGGAGGACTCATAACCTAACCAGCAAACGTTTATTTGTACACTATCCACCTTATGAATCATCTAAACGAATCGTACCCAGTGACTACAACTCATACCCTCAGTCATAATGAGTCCACTAAAGGCATAATAACACAAAATTTTCTTGTTTTCCTTTCCTGGTCATAGAATTCACTATTTTGTCATAGGAAAATAGGTTCCAATGGTTCTAAAAGTTGATTCATCATCTAGGAAAACCCCAAATAAGAAAACCAAGAAGAAACCTAATCCTAAGTTTTATTACTAATATAGAAATGAGAAAAATGATGAATTAAGAAGTTACCTCATACAATACCCACTGATAGGAAAGGCAGACCTAAGGGAGAAACGACCTCGGGGAAAGAAAATAGTCACAAAATATGACACACCAACAAAAAGGCAAAGAATTAAAAATCCAAGAACTTTGTCACCACACTCACCCTCATCTTCTGATGATGATAAGAGGGATGATGATAAAGAAAAAAAAATAATGATGGAGCCAATGAGGAAGAATCGAGCACTTATAAGGCAGAGTCTTAGAGTGTGGAGGAGGAAAATGTTACCCCCATTAATGTTTAGCTACCACCACCAGGTAGAGTAAAATTATTTATTGAACCTATTTCGGTGCCCATCATTGAATGGTGTGGGCCCCCCAGAATGCAGGATACCTATAATAAGGGAATAAAAGAAAAATTGGCCATGAGAAAAATAAGAAGAGGGATATATCTTGAGAGGAAATTAAATGTTGAAGGCATGTTTGGAATGCCTAAGTTCAAAGCCTGGCTCAAATAATATCGGTTCCAGTGGATGACCATAGCTCTGGAAAAATTTAATCTCGCACTAGTGTTGGAGTACTATGTAGCCTATAAAGGAGAGTTGAGTAGGCAATATCCATAGTGCAGATTATGAAAAGGTGGTGATCTGATTACTTTCTTGATTATTCATGGGGTGAATATTTCCCTGCGAACTATCTCAAGTGTCTTTTATGGACCTAATTTTCAACCACCAGTAAATACAACTAAAATTGAGTATAGAATGGAGGAAATGGACAAAAGAAGAAGAAAAAACTGGGTACTATAGATAAGATGATGTATGTTTGATGGATAGCAATTTTGATTGCTATAAATAGAGAGGAAGTAAGGTAGGTAGTTGGTGTTCTGGGAGTGAAGTCTTAGAAAATTTCCAAGAACACACTGAACTTTGAGACAAAGGCGTGGTGGACTCTGGACCAAGATAGATTATGTACTACAACTAGGGATAATGTTCTAAGTCTAGTCCGCTCCGCATTGATAGTTAGATTCTTTGTAGGGTATGAGTTTGACATTGCATAATTTCTTACTAGAGAGATATGAAATTGAGTTGTGTATACTAATGTCATTTTGGCATTCCTAGGTTTGTTGAATCAGATCTTCTTAGAAGTAAGGGTGCAGGTACTTCTAGACGTGGATCAATTTATTGAACCAAAGAACACCATTGATGTAGGGCTAATTTGGAACTCTACAAATCCTAGACTAGCTAGGTAACACAAGGTGCAACAATTCTAGCTGAGATATTATGGACTAGAGATACCCTAGGTCCCACTACTACCAAATTTACTGAAGTAGATGACACTCAGCCCAAAGGTAGGCTAGTTGAGACCCAACATTCTGATGTAGTAAGTTCATCCAATACTTTGACCCCTATATTTACTGAGGCACTATGTCATCCCATATCGAAATATATTTTAAAAGAATACGTGGTCATTACACAGGCTATGTGGAATGAGGTTATGAAAAGATTGAGCACCCTGGAGAAAAGGTACAATCATTGGAATTAGGAGTAAAACACTGGGTTGACAACAGACTTGACGACCAAAACACAAGGTTACAGAGAAGGTTTGATGCTGTCAAGACGATGCTTACTCATCAAATTAAAGGTGCTCAAGGTCCTAATATAGACAAAATTAAGTCTAAAATGGCCAAATTGTGAAAGTTGGTGAATGAGTTGCATAAGATGCCAGTTTTCCCTATTCCAATTATACCGGATATCCATTCAAAAGAAGAAATCAAAAATATTTAAGAGATCTATATTAAGGAAGAAGGTAGAAAGAGAAATATGGACAAGAAAAGAAAAAGATAAAGCATTGAAAACAAAATATTAAAGAAACGAAAAGAGCAAGTATGCAGAGTGAGAAAGATCGATAGGTGAGGGTCCATGAGATGGATGCTGGTGCCGGTAGTTCAACAACATCCATGGATATTAAGGGGGTAGTGAGATAGCTCTAATACCTGATATACCATTAAGCACACCGACACCACAATCAGCACTACTATTGAAGAGACAGTCCTGATAGATGATGGGACTACTAATAAGGGGAGTGAGACCTGATCTGTGGGTCCCCATAATGACCTAGTTTGAGCTGGCACCTAGGTCACCCAATTATGTCCTCGATCCTGGTTTTACATTACTAGATGCACTAGGATAGTGCACAATTTTAAGATAGGGTGGGGGTGTACCACAGTCGCCACGAGTTATAGTTGTTGTGTTTCAAAACCCGTAGGCCACAATCTGAATAATTAAATAGAATGTATATATGTTCTTTTTATTATGCTCATGTGAATAACGATGTTCATAGGTAGTTGATAAATTATATGCAATATGTGCTAAGTGATTTTGATTGAAAAATTTATACCCCTCCTAAAATTTTTAATTGTGACAAACTGTGTGATCTGTATACATGTGTGATTGCTAAGAATCCCTTAATGGCATAAGAATTAGGAATGAAAAAATTATGGCATATAGGTGCATGAATTGTGTAGGTCGTGACTGATATATGACCCTGTACAAAGTAAGTGTGAGGGGTTACTTAGTTCCCAGTATGTACAAAGTCCAAAACTTTCCTAGTTACTTTTGCCTAGAACGTAGGATAGTTAGGGTAGGAGATGATCATAGGCCATTTTTATGTTTAGTCCATTCAAGCTTTAAATGCCAAACCACATGAGTTAGGAATCCCTTGATCCGCATTTTGAGCCTAATTGACCAAATTTTATTGTGTACGCTGATTTTACCTTCCCGCTTGACTACAATGAAAATTCTTTGGCCTTAGTATTCCTTAGACACATGCACCTCAACTCAAGCAAATCTCCTAAGTTGACGGTAGCTATCATAGGTGTGCATTATGGAAAATGTGTACAAAGAAATAAGTGTAGATAGAAATAAAAGAAAAAGAAAAAGAAAAATGAATGAAAAAGAAAGAAATTGCACCTGACCCAAAAATAAGCATAAAAAAAAAAAAGTGAGAAATAAGGGTGGATTTAACAAAACGATGTTAAAAATGTGGACCCCTAAGAAAGCATAGTGCCAAGGAGATTAAGTCACTTAAAAGTCTAAAAATATACCATATCCAACCCCAAGCCTACATTACAAGCCAAATAAAGCCCTATAGTGATCTTAGCATGTCCGTTTGAAAATTTAGATGAAAAGCATAAGGGCAAGCCTATGACACTCTATGTACACTGATTGAAACTTCATTGTGAGTGTGAGCATCTCTAGAGTATCCCTAAAATAATAGTCTAAATTAGAATGATGAATAGAGACTTCTTTGACTGTGAGGGTGCATGGGTTTTAATATTGGGTTACACATCTATCTAAGTAGCGTATGTTGCTTAGACCTAGTTGTTTGTTGCTAATGTAATGCCATTATTAGATTCTTTTGGGTTATTTTGTAGTAATGGATCATTATACACAGTAGAATTTAAAAAAATAAAATAAGAGGGGGGTATAAAGTGTTCTTGAACTGACTAATAAATCAATTACCAAATATTTCACAAACTCTTCGAAGTTAAGCATTGTGTTTTCATATAGTTGATGTTTGTTTTGATTGAGGACACAAAAATATTCTAAGTTGAGAGTGTTGATGTGTCATGGAAACATGGCACATTCGAGACTTAAAAAAAAGAATTTATGCTTGGACTTAAGTTATTTTGGTGGATATGATGTGTTTGTTTCTTATTTGTAGGGAACTTAGGTATGAAGTCTCTTGGAATTAAAAGATACAGAAAAAACTATGAATACGTTAAAGTATGGTCTACCTATGAGTCATCAAATCATCATACGACTCATAGCCTGACTCGTCAACAAGACAGTGGCAAAAGTCAAGATGAAGAAACTAAGTGAAAACTAACCAGGACTCATAAGGAGTGACTACAAGTCATGAATGGAAATCATAAAGTGAGTAAAAGCCAAAGATAAAGTAAAGAGGAGAAATCATAGAAGATCACAAGTCCTAAGGTTCGATTAGACTCGTAGTTAGAAATCATAATGAGACCAATGTTCAAAGCCCCGAAATTCAAGGTTAAAGTGATAATGAGTGAATACCACAAGTCGTAAGGACTCACTACGACTCGTGGTAATAATTCATAAAGACAAAAGTCGCCTGAAGCGTTGGAGATAAAAGTTCACTGAAATGCTGATGACAGATTGAAGACGACTTATAAAAAGATATTATGAGTCATAATGATCACCGACTTACTCTTCCTATTCCATTTTTATCTGAATTCTTTATTATTTTGAGATATTATAAATAAGTTTGGGTTATTACTTTATTAGGTTATGCACTTTTACATTACTTTTGATACTTAGAATACTTTGATCGTTTGAGATTTTGTTCTTGAGATTTTGGGTTCGCATTCAAGTGGAGACTTTGGATGTTTCTATTTCATTGTTTTGTAATTAATTACATTCGTTCCTTACTAATTATCATGGATTGTTTCATGAATATGAGAGGATAATTCCTTTACTAGAGTTGTGGGAACCCTGGCAGATTAGTTATGTAAGGAAAATTCTAGATTCATCTATTAAGATGTCATTGCATGTATTGTAATCTTCTTTATATTTATTGAACCCAATATGCTATAGAAGTTTGGGGGTTGCTTGTATTTAAGAACATCCTCACAAAGGAGTTGAATATTAGGAAAAGGATAATACAATAGTTATTTAAGGCTACCAACCCTTGTCTAATCAACTCGAGACTTTAAAGATGAGAGTTCTACCGAGTTAATAGACAAGGGACAACAAGGCAACACTTTGAGACTCACAAGGAAAAGGGTTAAATCTAATAATGCATTCATAAAATGATTTATAGTACATAGCTTGTCAACTTTGCAAACAGAGTAGGAGGATTAGATGGATTGAGTACGAGAATCTTACATAGTTGTGAATCTAGGGGGAACACAGTCTTAGTGTTAATCTTTTATTGTTTACAAGCTCAAGCATTCAAGTTCTGTTACATGTTAGTTTTGACTTCAAATTCTCACTATTTACTTTTGTTTACTACACATGGGTTTTGTTAAGTTTGAGATACTTTTCAAAGTTTTTCCTATGGATCGACCCCAACTTGGTTTGGGAACTATATTTGACATTGACCGCAATATACTTATTTTGAGGTTATTTTTTGGGTGACATCAAGTACCCATGGTTTTTGTACTTATACTACATTTTTGTACCTTTTTGTGGCATATCTGAGTACTAGTTGCCACCATTGATACGAGGATCATGTTGTGGTTGATTTAGAGATAGTGCGAGCTCTTCGAGTTGAAGTCACCCCATTTTATTCTTACTTATGTCTAGTCTTTAGTTTTGAGATTAGATAGTATTGACTATTTTAGTCTTGTAATTGCTCTTGTACAAGCTCTACCAGGTCGTGCAATGGTTTCTTATAATATGGATAACTTTAGACTATTGTAATGTCTTCATTATTAATTATGTTTAATTATCTATTTATATTTTCTAATGGTAATTTCCACCAAGTTAACCTATTATGAATAGTTTTGAGTTACGATTCAGCTTATCTACTTGCGGGGTACAGTAGGTTCCATCATGACTCTTAAATCAAGCTGTGATAAATTGTTATCTAAGCTAGGTTACACCGATATTGCTGGTACAATAAAAAATTTCTAGTAGAGTCTTGAGGATTGGAATAGTGATGTTTGTTTCCCATCTTCAAGAGGCTATAGGACATTCTTAGGAGTTATTCACTTATTTCACTCATTTTATTCGAAGTGTTTGAGTTAGTTTGTAAAAAAATTCTATCACTTCACTCTTTTGCAAATGGCTGGTCATGGATAGATTTGAGATATATTCCCATCTAGAGAGGCCAGGATATGTGTAACGCCCCAATTTTCTGAACCGAAACACTACACGGTGCTCATGACCCCGAAGGACCACAAGCTAACCCATTATTGATAATTTTACTTGCACACTGCATAATATAACATAGTAATGAGGAAGCATAAACTAAAAGGCAATAAGGTTCAGTACTGAACAAACATCTGATTACACAATGTCTGAAAATGGTATGACAATACCAAAACAAATCTAAAATAACTGCCTGACATATTGTAGTCCGAAAGCCTCTAAACAGTCTGAATAAGGAGTTGATGGGACATGTCCCCAACTAACTCCATCTACTGAAATAAACTGAAAACTAAAATATTAATGAAATCATCATGTCCTCAAAAGATGAGGACTCATTTCTAACTCTGACTGTTGAGACTGGAATCTACTGCTGATCTAGAGCTCGTGCCTCGAAACCTATGGTATAAGACACCATAGCACAAATACATCAGTACTTTGAATGTACTGGTATAGCAGTGAGGTAGGATGAATACAATAGGTTCATAGGGATAAACAATACTAACTGAATGACTAACATGAATGTGATAATACATGCATGTATACATAACTGTAACTGACACCGTGATAGGACTGAATGCTAAGTTTTGACTACTGAGTTTACTAATAAAATGGAATTACTAATAGCTGAGGGACTAATACTATGTTACTGATACATAAATAACTATTTTTGACAGTTCTGATTATGAAGAACTAGTCTGGTTAACTGTGTCTAATAGTGCTGAAGCTGAATACTGATAACATGAGTCCTGATAAATGATATAACTAATAATATGAGTGGTTGTACCTTACATTACTGAATATGATAGAACCAGCTGAGGTACGTACTGTATCTGAGTAACTAAACCTGAGATCAGTCCCATCGAGCGGGTGATCTCTATATCTGATGATACTGATACTGATTGACCATAGTTGAGATCAGTCCTATCTAGTGGGTAATCCTAGAGTCTATTTATAATGATAAGGAGTGACTATATCTAACAGTCCTAAATCTATAATACTGAGTTAAATTAATTGTATCTCACAGTTCTAATTCTGTAACTAAAGCTGTGGGATGTATTCATCTAACTGACATGCCTCATATTAAGATAACTGAGGTCCAACCTATAACCCCTGCTGTAAGGGTGTTAGTACCATGCCACTGGTAAAGACAACTACTGTGGAGTCAGTCCTAATCTAGTAGGTGACCCCTAGTATCAGTCCTATACATTTAAATGCACTAACGAGTGATCCTTTAGTACGTCAGTCCTATCTAATGGGTGACATCTCATACCTACACTGGATACATAGTTATGGAACTTAGATATTGCTTCTAGGGATCTCAGTCCTGTTTAACGGGTAAGTCCCCATCCCTAGGCTCGCTCGGTGCTGAATCTTACTCCCATCTGAAAGACACTGAACTAAACTGATTGGCTGAGTTAAACTGAGCTGATTAACTGAACTAAACTAATACTAGTGGTATTGTCTAGCGGAGCTAAACTAAATTTACTCAGTTCCATTGACTAATGGAATGTACTGAGTTCTGAGGACTGACTAAGAATACTGAAGTAACTGAGATTGACTGGGAATACTGAGGTTATTGAGATTACTGAGCTACTTAAATTACTGAGATTTTTGAGATTTCTTGAGTCACATGACTGAGTTCTATGGATCATAGCTTGACTGAGGAGCTCATGAAAACATGACATGGCTCTAAGCACACAACTAAATGGTCGGGTACAAGTACCCCAGGACTCGATGAGAAGAAACTGACATAGCATGGCTTACTTGAACACATGACCAACAACACAATTCATAATTCATATATTAAAGCACTTCATCAAACATGTGATACGCATAAACTTGTACATACATGGGGATTTCATGATATCATACTAGTTGGGCATTGTTCCTTCATCTAGGCATTTAATCATACATATAATAGGCATAGAATAGGTAAACAACATTATACAACAATCAAACATCATGATTCATCTCTAATTTCATCATCTAAGGATTTTAATCCTAGGTTTACATGAATCTACATCATTACTAATCAATTACATATGTAACTTATCACCAAACAAAGATTAGAATACAATTAGTCATTATCAACATGAACAAGAGCAATCCAATCTTAAACTTCATAAAGAAAATCTATAACTTGAATTTAGAAAAGAGATTTTTGGACTTCATGGATGAAAGGATTCCATGAATGAACACTACGCATACCTTAGCTTGTGATTCTATGAAGATTGATGGAGAGATTCTTGAAATTTGATGGTGAATTCCGTTGGAATTGAACCTTCTATGGAAAACCTAGGGCTTGCTCTTGAGAGTTTTTGAGAGTAATTGAGTATAAACTGCTGAATTATGTCCAAATCTTGTGTTATAAGGCTTATATAGGGTGGGAAATTGACCCTTTTAACCTTAGGAAACAACTTTAATTTCTGAGAAAATTTCTTGGTTTTTATCCTTATCGCGCTCCACTATCACACCAAGTCAATGGAAAGTGACAAATGGGAAATTGCATAGTGGCACGATGCGGAGCTATCGTGTTTCTACCTTGTCTATGACTTATAAGTTTGGGAAGACGTATCACTATCATGTAGCAACACTAGAAATTGACAATTTTTATTTGAGCTATCTCTCGGACGTGCTGAAGGCCCAGGTGATACACTGTCTCACTAAAAGGGCTATAACTCTTCACTCGGGTGTCTGATTTGGGTGAATTTGATATTGATGGAAATCTTATTCGATTCCCCACATGATAAAAAGTTAAAATATTTTAAATACCAGTGTACAAAAGTATATTCATCTTTTAAAGAAAGCTTCTAACATTCTTGGGGAAACTTTTCAAGCTAAAAAAAGTACGGGGTATTACAATATGGGTCCTCTACCATACCCTATTCCTTATACTAAGCAAGAGATTATTTTACCCCAGCCAGTGATGGGATAGGGTCTATCCTAGTCTCTACCAGGGTTTATTTCTTTTTTAGCGATCAAAGATGCTTTGGTTTAGCTTTTAGGGTTGTTTGGTGGTGCATCATATGATAAGAATGTTACTGAGGCTCCTAGAGTTGAGGTTCTTCCTACAAAGGTAGTTACTCAGCTAGTGGTTTCCCAGCTTTTAATGTCTACCAAGATTAGAAGATATTAGGTAGGTTCTTGAGATTAGTTTTGCCTATGTATTATGGTGTACTGAATGAGGATGCATATGGGTTCCTAATTTTTTTGAGGATAGGCTCTATAATTTGGGCAAAGTTGTGACTCATGGTATGGACTACACTACTTTTCAGTTTGATATGGCAACTCTACATTAGTAGAGAGGTCATCTTAATTCCAAGCTAGATGGATCTTCTTATTTGACTTGGGCTCAATTTCCTAAGATCCTCTCGTAGAAGTACATGCCTCGTAGCCTTAGGGATTATTTGAAAGATCAATTCATGAGACTAAAGTAGGGCTCTATGACATTTATGGATTGTGATGATTATTTTCCTAAGTTGGCTAGGCATGCTAGTTATATTTTTGATACTGAGTATAGGAGGGTTCATTTTTTTATGCGAGGGTTGACACTTCTTCTTCGCATGTCTACTAAGAGATTGGTTGCTTCTAGTAGGTCTTTTTCTTAGGTTTCTGCTCATGAGCATCTTATAGAGGAGATACATTATGAGTCTTAAGAAGGCAATGATAAGAGATCTCAATATTAGGGTAGCTTCAGTACGAGTCATAGTAGCTAAAAATTTAGAGGTAGCAGTACTCATGGTAGATACCCTCCTCACCAATCATATTAGCCTCAGAGTAAGCCTAGTAGAACTATTTAGGCAATGCTCTAGATTACTAATGGAGGTTAGTCTTATGTTTGTGATCTCTTTGGTAAAGGTAGTGGTTTGTATTTGAGGGTTTCATTTTTTAGTTATTATAGTCGCGGTTGATATTTTAAATCAACCTTACCTCTTGGTTCAAGTTTAGTTCATGGGACATGAAATAGTTGTAGAGGTTATGGTTATTATTTATAAGAGTACCTTAGTCATGGGCAATTATTGTTTCATATCATAGTGTGCCCCTATTATATAATTTTATCTCTCAACTAGACGTGGTTTATATGGTTTTAGGGATAGTCCCCAAGGTGCTAGAAAAGGTTATCAGGTAGGTAGGGGAGGTGATCGATCAAGGGGTAGCCAGGTGGTGGACGTGGTAAGTTATATGCAGTACCTGCTAGACTTATGGATGAGTCTTCAGATGCTATTGTTAAAGGTATAATTTTGGTGTACCGCCAGTTGTTCTTTGCTTTATATGATCCAAGATCCACTTATTCTTATGTGTCTACTTATTATGCTATATGGTTAGAATTATTTTGCATTTATTATCCATGCCATTAAATGTATCTACTCCCATGGATGATTCTTTAGTAGTGGATCGAGTTTTTAGATCAATTGTTATTACTATTGGAGATATGAATACTCGCATTGATCTTATCGTATTATACATGGTTGATTTTGATGTTATTTTAGGAATGGACTATTTATCTCACTATCATACGATCATGGATTGTTTTCCAAGACCATTACCTTAGCCAATCTTGACATACCACTATTATGTGGAACGAAGCTATTAGCCATAAATTTATGGGGATTATTTCTTATACATGTGCGGGGTGGCTTATTTTGAGGGGTTACGAGTCTTATCTCACTTATACTCAAGATGTTAGTATGGAAAGTCCGTTGTTTAATTATATTCCTATAGTCTGTGGGTTTCTTGATGTTTTCCCTACCGAGCTACATGGTATACTCCTACCCATGAGATTGAGTTTGTTATTGATCTTGAGCTGGAACCCAACCTATTTCTATGGCACCCTACTATATGTTTCCCACCGAGGTTAAGGAGATGAATTTTAAGATTTAGGATCTTCATTGTAAAGGTTTTATTAGACTAAGTATGTCTCCTTGGGGATCTCCTATGTTGTTTGTGAAAAAGAAAGATGGCTCCATGAGTATGTGTATTGATTATAGGCAGTTTAACAAGGTAATGGTGAAGAACCGTGATCATATGCCTTACATAGATGATTTTTTGACCAACTTTAGGGTATAATCATGTTTTCTAAGATTGATTTAACATTTGGTTACCATCATTTGAAGATTTGAGATGAGGATATCCCAAGACAACTTTTAGGACCAATGCCCTAGCCATATTCATGGATTTGGTGAACTGAGTGTTTTGGCTTTATTTGGATCCCTTCATGATTGGGTTCATTATTGACATCCTTGTGTATCCGAGAATGTGCAACATTTGAGGTTTGTGCTCCATACTTTGAAAGATCATGTGATTTTTTCCAAATTCTCTAAGTGTGAGTTTTGACTTGAGTCGATGATATTCCTTGGGCATGTGATGTCTAAGGACGAGATTATGGTAGACCCAACAAAGATTGAGGCTATTTATGATTGGGATTGACTCACATCTTTGACCAAGGTTTGTAGGTTTATTGGTTTGGCCGGTTATTAAGGATAATTCGTTGAGGGTTTTTCTACTATTTCAGCACCTATGACCAGATTGACTTGAAAGGAAGTTTCTTTCTGATGGTCTGAGAAGTGAGAGTCAATTTTTAGAAAGATCAAGTAGTTTCTTACTTTAACTCCTATGTTTTCTTTTCCTATTAAGGGTGAGGGATTCACCATTTAATGTAATTCTTTTGGTGTTGATTCACCTTATCACTTATTCTTTAAGGCAACTTAAGGTGCACGAGCGCGACTATCCTACTTATGATATGGAAGTTATGGTGGTAGTTTTTGTGCTTAAGATTTGGAAGAATTATGTTTATAGTGTGCATTGTGAGTTTTTGACTAATCATCATAGTCTTCAGTATCTTATGACCTAGATAGAGTTTAATACTAGGCAGGATAAATGGATGGAGTTGCTTAAGTATTATAGTATCTCTATCTTATATCATCTAGGAAAGGTGAATATAGTAGAAGACCCCTTGAGTCGAAATGCAGTGAGTATGGCTAGCTTGGCTTGTATTTTAGTTTCTCAAATACCGTGGTTATGAAACTTTTAGTCCTTAGACAATTTGATGGTGCGACTTTATATTTTAGTCCCTTGAAGGATTTTTGCTAGTGTTGAGGCTAGGTCCTCCCTATTTGAGCAGATTTGGGATCATTAGTTTTAGGATAATAGACTTTGCATCCTCTATTATCAGGTGTTAAATGTTGAGTTTCAGAGTGCAATCATATATTTTAAGGGTACTTTGGGATTTGATAGCCTTATCTGTGTTTTGAGGATTGATGACTTAATTCTGTTGATATTACACAACGCTCACAAATCTAGATATTTTATTCACCCGAGGAAAAATAAGATGTATAGATATTTAAGGCAGCTTTATTAGTAGAGTGGTATGAAGAGAGATATGGTAGACTTTGTAGCTCATTGCCATTGTTGTCAATAGGTGAAGGTCTAGTATCAGCGACCAAGTTGTTTGATTTGAAGATTGCCCTTTCCTGAATGGTAATAGGAGCAGGTTACCATGGACTTTATTAGTAGGTTACCTCATTCTTCTAGTGGTTCGTGTGGCATTTGGTTCATTGTAGATCAGTTGACCAAGTCAACACATTTCATCCCCATTCAGATGTCCTTCAGCACCTAGAGGTTGACTCGTATATATCATAGAGATAGTCTATTTGCATGGTGTGCCTATATCTATCATTTCAAATTGGGTTTTCACATTTATTTCTAGCTTTAGGAGAGCTTTTGAATAGTAGTTGGCTACTCAAGTAGACCTTAGTATGACCTTCTATCCAAAGACCGATCGGCAGTTAGAGCGGGCTATTAGGTCCCCGAGGATATGCTTCGAGCATGCATTATGGTTTTGGAGGTCAATGGGAGCAGAATTTAGTATTGGAAGAGTTTGCATGTTACAACATTTATCTTTCGAGTATTGAGACGGCCCATTTTGAGGCTTTGTATGATAGGAAATGTAATTTTCCAATTTAATGGTGTGAGACTTCTAATATTCAACCCCATGGTACTGACTTTTTTCAGGAGTCATTGGCTAGAGTTAGAGTGATTCGGGATAGGTTGAGAGAAACTCAAACTAGGCATAAGGCTTACATGGACTATAGGTTTCAAGCCTTGATATTTGTAGTCAGTAATCGGGTATTCCTTTATGTGTCATCTATGAAGGGTGTGATGAGGTTTGGGAGGAAGGGCAAGCTCAACCCTAGATATTGGACCCCTTGAGATTCTTCACATAGTTGGTGATATGGCTTATGAGTTATCCTTACCACAAGGTTTTACTATTATCCATCTAGTTTTCCATGTTTCTATGATGCAGTGATACATTGCTAATCTATCTCCTGTTCTTAGGTGGGATTCAGTCCAGTTGGATGAGGAGTTAACCTTGATGGAGGAGCTTGTGCTCATTTTGGCTAGTGATGTCAGGCGGTTGCGCACTAGGGAAATTCCTGTATTTAATGTCAATGGAGGCACTTCCCAATATAACAGGATACTTGGGAGATCGAGAGTGAGATACAAACCTAGTTTCCTCACCTGTTCGAGCCTTCAACTACATCTTAATCCTTGACTTTTGCGGATGAAAGTCCTTTTTAGTAGTTATATGGTAATGAGCCTTTAGGTTATTTTCCATATTTCCTCTTATTTATTCCATTACATTTTTTGTATAGATGCCCCAAGCCATTTATGACTTACTGGAATGGACAATTCAGTTACCAGGTAGTTTGTCTGTTTTTTTAGAGCCAATTCCCTATTTTGAAGTCTTCAGTGACTCGAATTGGATATTGGGTGAATCTTTTAGTCAAATGAACTTGTATGCAAATTCTGACTTTTCCAATAGCTCTAAACTGTTGATTTTAGTATAGGTGGACTCTTGGTTTTGGTTCTGAGGCACCCGAGCTCATTTCGATCTATCAGTCAAAAATTTAAGAAAATGGAAATTTGGTGTGGGACCCACTTTTAGTCAAAATAACCTCGGATGGAAATTTTGACTTTGTCATTGAGTACAAAATATCAAATTTAGTATGGTATCGTAACCCATTTATTATAGAAGATTCTGGATAAATCATGAGGGCTTGGCGGAGACTCTAAAAATTCAAAGTCTCACCCATTCTCTTGAGACTTAAACCCTAAAAATGTGAGATATCTTGGGATTGAAGATTGCAGGTGATTTGGGGATCTTGTTTAACAATTATTTTTTGATTCTCCTTCGAATTTGAGGTAAGATTCCTCTAATTTCATGGTTGATTTTCCCATTCCTTGTCAAAAATCTCTAGAACTTGGAGTCTTGATTTTATCCCCAATATAGCTCGTATTTCAAGAATTTATTAGGAAAATTACTCCTTGAGCATAAGGGAATGTCGGGTTGGCCTCAAAAATGTTATTTCTGTTTATCGAACCCACATGGGATTTTGGTGTGATTTTTGGACCCAAATCACAATGGTGCAATATGAGTATCATTATTCTCGTATTGATGAGTAGGTTATGATTTTTATATCTTGGCATCGTATGGAAACTTCTCAGAAGGAAAAGTCATTGATTTAGTGGATTCTTCAAGCTTTCTTTGGCATCCAGGTAAGCTAGGTTTACCCTCTTCATATATTGAGATATGCAATAGTATGTTTATGATATTATGATAGATTTTGGATGGGTTGTAGGTATTGGTGATAAATTTGGAAATTCTTGGGTTAATTGGACCTTCTAGGCCATTTGGAAACCGCAAATTAGTGGTTTGGCTTAGTTTCTTATATCATTAGTATAATATCTATCTTGGGGATAATTAAGGCTTATTTAACATCTAAGAGTGTGTTTAGATACCTTAGCCTAGTCTAAGATATAACTTGCTTACTAGTGGATTTTGAGGATTTAGAAGTGGGACCTTGACCCACCTTCGACCAAGATTTATGTTAGCTATTGAAAACCCTTTATACACTTGGTGTACGTCTTGAAATTTATTATTAAGATCATATTGAGAAAATTTTGAACTTGATGGTGAAGATGGGTTGAATATTGAGATTTGAGGATAATTGATTTTGCTAGTGATTATTCTACTGCTTATGATATTGAATATATACATTCAACTGTTCAAGTTCAAATATTGATTATAATATTGATGATATACTTACCAGTTCAAGTCTCGATAGTGATGATGATATGATGATAGACTACCGGTTCAAGTCATGATATTGGTAATGATATTGATGACATATACCCGGTTCAAGCCCAGAAGATTATTATGATATTAATTATATGATTATCGGTTCGAGTCTGGATATTGCTATGATACTAAGCATGATATTGGTGGTATGCCATTGATGATAGTGGTGCTTATGATATTGGTCATTGATTATGATAGTGATGATATAGGTATCAAATTCATGTTTGGAAGTGGAAATTATTGTAAATTGGTATGATATTGGTAGATTTCGGTTGTACCTTGAGGATTGGTAAATGATAGTGGTTAAGGTTATATTATATTTGGATGTTCTCTGTCGGCTTATGGGGACCTGCATTAGGTTATTTATTTTTTCGCACTTTCTAGCTAATGGGGCCCAATTTTGTAGTTATAATTGCATGTTTTTTATTAGCTTTGTTATGTTGTTATTCCGGTGATTTACTTATTTATGAACAACAATGTTGGAGTGGATTCAAGTTTGGCTCTTTCTCGAGTTTTTTATGTTAGTTTGCATTTTATCGTATTTATATCATAATTTATCTCAGTCGGCCGATGAGGCCTACTGAGTACCTATGATTTTCTTACTTATACTACACTTCTGTGCCTTTTTGGTGTAGATCAGAGTACTAGTTGTTGCCATTGATTCAAGGATTGTGTTGTGGTTGATTCGGAGATTCGTTGAGATCTTCGAGGACTCATTCCATTTCCTTAAATCTTACTTATGTTTAGTCTTTATTTTCAAGACAAGATTGTATTGACTATTTTAGACTTGGGTTGTATTTATAGTAGCTCTTGTACTGGCTTTACTTGGTCATGGGATGGTTTCTTATAATGTGGCTATCTTTAGACTATGGTATTGTCTTGCTTATTTCTTGTGTTGAATTGTCTAATTCAATCTTTTATGGAAATTTCCACCACGTTAACCCATTCTGAATAGCTCTGGGTTACGGTTTGGCTTACCTACTAGTAGGGTATAGTAGGTGACATCATGACTTGTTAATCGGCTCGTGACATAAGTGTTGCTCCCACTAACCTCAAAAATCCATAAGACAAACTTGGAGCATATTCTTGAGTACCTGAATAGTCTGCTCTGACTGTCCGTTAGTATGAGGATGGAAGGTTGTACTATGATCCACCTAAGTACCCGAATCCTCCTAAAAATCTATCTAAAAGATACAAGTAAAAAATGAACCTCGGTCTGAAATTATAGATATAGGAACACCATGAAAATGGACTATCTCACGGACATAGATACGGGATGACATCTTGAAATTGGAAGACATCTAAATCGCAATGAATGTGCCTACCTGGTCAACCGATCAACAATAACCCAAATACGATAGGAACCATAGGAGGTACAAGGCACCCAACTAATAAAGTCCATGGTAATATGTTCCCATTTCCACTTGGGAATAGGCAATCTTTTGATAAAACAAGAAAATCGCTTATTCTCGGCCTTCACCTGCTAGAAACATAGGCAATGAGCTACATAGTCCACCATATCTCTCTTCATACAACTCTACCAATAATGTTGTATCAAGTCTCTATACATCTTAGTTGTACATGGGTGAATATAATATCTAGAGCTGTGAGCCTCATGAAAAATAGATTGAATCAAGCTATCAACCTTTAGAAGACAAATGTGGCTATATATTCTCAAAACACCCTTAGAATATAGTGTAGCCCTCTTGGACTCACAACTCATGACCTGATCACAGATGATGAAAAATCTTTTATCTTAAACTATGATCCCGAATCTGCTCAAATAACGAGGACCTCACCTCAGCACTAGCAAGAGCCCCCCTAGGGTCTAAAATATCAAGTCGTGCCATTAAGTTGGTTAAGGACTGAATATCCCATGCCAATTTCCTTTGAGAAACTGAAATACAAGCCAAGATACCCCACACTTACATCCTTCCAGTTCAAGACATACGCTACCATATTCGCCTTGCTCGAATGATACAAAATAGAGATATCATAATCCTAAAGAAAATCCATCCATCTATGCTGCCTAGAATTAAGATCTCTCTGGGTCATAAGATGCATATGACAAATATTATCCATGAAGACCTCACAATGCATGCCAGACATATGATTCCTCCAAATCATAAGTGCAAAAACTACCATCGGCAACTCTAAATCATGAGTGGGGTAGTTTCGTTCGTGTACCTTCAGCTATCTCCACAAATAAGCAACAACATGACCCTACTAAATCAAGACACAACTTAAATCAATACCAGAATCATCATAATAAATGGTGAATCCCTCATATTTAATTGAAAGAGTCAAAGAAATTCCTTGACTTCCTCAAGCTCTACTTACACTCTTCGGACCATCAGACAATAACCTCATTACAAGTCAATATGGTCATAGGTGTTGCAATAGTAGAAAAACTATCAATGAACCACCTATAGTAATCAGCCAAACCCATGAAGCTACGAACCTCAGTTAGAGATATAGGTCTAGCCCTATCACGAGTAGAATCTATCTCCGTCGTGTCTACCATATACCCAATGAATGCCACCACCTCAAGCCAAAGCTTACACTTAAAGAGTTTGGCCAAAAACAAATGATCTCTCAAAGTCTAAAGCACAATCCTTAAATAATGTGTATGCTCCTCTCCACTCCTAGAATATAAAAGTATATCTTTGATGAACACAATGACAAAGGAATCCATATTAGGCCTGAACAATTGGTTCATCAAATCCATAAATGTGGCTGGGGCGTTAGTCAACCCAAAAGAAATCACTAGGAACTCATAATGATCAAAATGGATCATAGAGGCTGTCTATGGGATATCCTTAGTCCTAATCCTCAATTGATGGTAATCAAACACAAATCAATCATAAAAAACATTGCTTCATCCTGAAGCTGGTCAAACAAATCATCACTATAAGGCATAGGATATCGGTTATTTATCATCACTTTATTAAGCTACCTATAACCAATACACATACACATGGAGACATTCGTTTTCTTCACGAACAACACAGGTGCTCCCCAGAGAGATACACTCGATCTAATAAAACCCTTACCAAGAAGATCTTGAAGCTTAGAATTCAACTTCTTAAGCTCGGCATGAGCCATATGGTAGGGTGCCATAGAAATAGCTTGGGTTCCAGCTTAAGATTAATAACAAATTCAAAATCATGGGCAAAAGGAATACCACTTAGATCGGTATGGAAAACATCAGAAGACAAATGAACTACAAGAATAAAGTCGAGCAACAGACTCTCTACATTGACATCACAACATTAAGCGAGATAAGACTCACAATCCCTTTCATAAGCCTCCTTAAATGAACATAAGAAATAATTCTTTTCATTTCATAGCTAATCATTCCCTATCACACGGATAGGGGTATGACGGGAATGGCTAAGGTAATCGTCTTATTGAAATAGTCCATAACTGCATGATAGTGTGATAACCATTCCATGCCCAAAATCATATCAAAATCCACTATGTCCAATATAATAAAATCAATATGTGTATCAACATCTCTAACAATCATAACACATGATCTGAAAACCTGATCCACTACTAAAGGATTACCCACTGGAGTAGAACACATAATGGGAAAGATAATAAATCCCAAGATAATTCTAACTACAAGGCATAAAAAGTAGACAAATAAGAATAAGTGGATCCTAGATCAAAAAAGAAAAAGATCACTAAAAACACACCAAAATTGTACCTATAAAAATAAAGTTCAAAGACAACCTCTGGCGTAGCAGGTACCGCATACAACTAACCACGCCCGCCATTGATCCATCTTGTGTCCTACCTTCTTTAGAACCTCTATATGATCCCTGGGGACAAGCCCTATGACCAGGCATACCACCTCTAGCTATGGGATAAACTATCCTAAGAGGTGGGTCACCCTGAGCATAAAAAATAATAGCTATGACCCTAGGACAATCATATGCAAAATGACCAAAACTCTACAAACATGACATGCCCCATGAATTGTACCATACTAGAAGATCTGACTGATCCACGAAGTAAGCACCATAACTAAAATAACCTAAAAATGAACCCCTCGAAGATTGACCGCTACCCTGGCTAGAATAACAACTTAAACTAGATTAGCCTCCATCAATAATCTAAAAAGCTTCCTGAACTGGTCCACTAAACTGCCCCTAATACTAATACCGTTGATGTAGAGGGAACTGATAATGCTCAACTTACACGTTAATTTAGGGAAAGAAGGTCATTATTAATATAATTACCCAACTTTGGAGTCGGGGTCGAATCTACGAGGGATAATGTGAGTGGCGATTAAACTAATTTGAAAGAATAGCTAGTTAAATTCAAACAAATAATATGATAAGATAAAATAGGGGGGTTTTAATGGTTGGTAAAAGTTTGGACTTACTTCAGAACTCAAAGATAAAATTTTAATAGTTCAAATCAATGATAGAGAGAAACTAGGGTTGTGATCACTGTGATTATTAACACCTCGTGGAATAATAGTTGTAGTACTGGATTCTCATGACTTTTGGAAAATACCAAATTATCAGTTTCGACAGTCCATCTAAGTGTTTCTCAACCTACCTAGATGCTAAACTCCCTAATTCTCTCGAACTTAGGAAAACTTTCTACTCATACTGATTTTATCTCAAGCTAATCAATCTTGCAACAATATTAATCATTACATGAGAACTTAACCTTCCCAAATCCTCGTTGATAATTTACTACCTTTAGTTTATTTCTCAGTTCGAGCAAATCAACATAAGGCGGGATCTATTTTTGCAACCAATAGATAATTAACATTATAAAGGAATTATCATAATGTCCCCAAAATCACTTAAACCCTATCAAACTATTTAAATTCATAGAGGAATAATAATAGATCCCACTACCCCAGTTGTGGGTTTTAGTTCCATATGATAAAGAAAGAGATAGAAACAATTGTATTCATTATTCAAAGAAATTAAACTTACACAAGATGAAGTTTGAGGTTTGTTCTCTTCCAAATACAAGAAGAAGTTCACACAACCTAATCACAGAGTTGAAAATTTAATTCTAAGTTAAAAGGCCCAAAAAGAGGTGACTTAGCCGTTGGAATAAGTTCCAGATGTTAAGCCCCCCTTAATGAAACCCTAAAAGATGATATTTATATTCATAACTTAAGAAAATTTGAAATTAAAATTCTAATTTTTGTCCTTAGCTGACGACATGTCTGATGGCTTATCAGAGATCTGATAGCTTATTAGACCATGTCGTCAGACATGATTCCCATTTCTTTCCTTTTGCTTAAGTGTTATAACATACCTAATGGCTTATCAGAGTTTTGATAGCTTATCAGAACACCTCATCAGGCTTGAATTAAATTTTTGCCTTCTGCTTCTGAGTGACGACATGCCTGATGGCTTATCAGAGATCTCATAGATTATCAGGACATGTCATCAAAAAATCTTCAATTTTCTTGTTCTCTGCCTATGTGTGACGACATGGTCTGATAGCTTATCATAGATCTGATAGCTTATTAAACCAAGTCATCAGAAGAAATCTTCAAAAAATGCTCAACTTACACGTTAATTTAGTGCAACGTGGTCGTCGTCAATATAATTACCCATTTTTGGAGTAGGGGTCGAGTATTTGAGGAACAATATGAGTGGCGATTAAAATAATTTGAAACTATAGCTACAATTTAAATTCAAATAAATGATACAAAAAGATAAAATGGTGGTTTTTAATGGTTGATACAAGTTTTGACTAGCTTCAGAACTCAAAGCTAAAATTTAAATAGTTCAAATCAATAATAGAGAGAGACTAGGGTTATGATCACTATGACTATTACCCCCTCATTGAAAGATGGTTTTAGTACTGGATTCTCAAGACTTATGGGAAACACTAAATTATCAGCTTTGACGGTCCATCGAAGTGTTTCTCAACCTACCTAGATGTTGAACTCCCTAATTCCCTCAAACTTAGGAAAATATTCTATTCATACTGATTTTATCTCAATTTGATCAATCTTGTTACAGTATTAATCATTAGATGAGAACTTAACCTTCCCAAATCCTCATTGATAATTCGCTACCTTTAGTTTATTTCTAAGTTCGAGCAAATCAACATAAGGGGTATCTATTGTTTGCAACCAATAGATAAATATCATTACAAAAGAATTATCAAGATGTCCCTACAATCACTCAAACCCTAACAAACTATTAAATCTATGGAGGAATAATCATAGATCCCACAACCCCAGTTGGGGGTTTCAGTTCCACATGATATAGAAAGAGATAGCAACAATTGTATTCATCATTTAAAGAAATTAAACTTACAAAAGATTAAGTTTGAGGTTCGTTCTCTTCTAAATTCAAGAAGAAGTTCCCACATCCTAATCACAGAGTTGAAAATTGAAATCTAAGTTAAGAGGACCAAAAAGAGGTGACTTTGCCTTTGGGATAAGTTCCAGATACCGACTGAAATCCTAAAATCCACTATTTATATTCATACTTAAAGAAAAATTCAAAATTAAAAATTCATCTTTCTCTGCTTTAGTTGACGACATGTTTGATAGCTTATCACAAAGTTGATAGCTTATTATAGAATGTTGTCAGACCTTCTTCAATGTGACACCAAATGTGGCGGCTTATTAGGAATCTGACGACATATTAGAAAATGTCATCAGAACTACTTCAATTTTCTTGTGTTCTGCTTCAGTGCGATGATATCTCTGCTGGCTTATCAGAGATCAGATAACTTATCAGATATGTCTCCATTTTCTTGTTCTCTGCCTCAATATGATGACATGTCTGATGGCTTGTCAGAGATCTGATAGATTATCAGACCATGTCGTTAGGTGATGTTTTCAAAACTCAATTATTTTCACCAAAAAGCAACCTTGTTGATGTAGCTTTCATATATTTCCATGCTTCCTGACTTTCCTACAAAATCACATGAAATATGATGAAAAACAACATTAGCTACTTAAGAACTTACAATTATTTCAAGTTAAAAGTCTTAAATGTGCTAACAGAAGGCTAGCACATCAACACCCTCAACTTAAAACCATTGTTTGGCCTCAAGCAACTACATAACACCATGCAACGATGCTTAACCAAAAGAAACATAAGATACCTACTACAGTTGATTATCAATTTTTCCTCAAAACACATTACCCTCTGCAATTTCAATCACCTTCAAATCCAACTGTGTAATCAATGAGGAACCAAGATATGGAATCAAATTAGCAATAATAGCCATGCATATGTACAAGTTACACTGCCCAAACAAGTAAGCAGCTAGCAATACAATCGATGTGCCATTACAACAAAGAAGTCCCTCTTTACTCATATATGAAATCAACCACGTAAATGCAGGGATGTTCAAGAGCCACTCACTCTTAGAAAGAATTTCCATTCAATGTATGCCAAATACCATAAGCTTGCCCTTATTTTCATCACCGAGGATTTCAGACAAATAAGCTAGGATCACTATAGGACTTTTTTTCATATTGTAATGTAAGCTTAGGGCTGGTATGATACGCAGGGATATTTAAAGTGACTAAGCCTCCTTGGCACTACACTATTTTTTGGCGTCTCACTCATCAACCTTTAACTTATTTCTCCCTTTCCTTATTGAAGCAAATTCAGGCTGGATATGGTCCTTTAGTCTTTCATTTTCTCTTTTTCACAATTTTTCTTTTCTTATTCTTTTTTTACCCTTCTTCATACTCACTTTACATCACACACCTCTATGATAGCCACCCTCAACTTAGGCGATTTGCCCAATTCAAAGTGCATAATGCCCAAGAAGGACTAGGGCCAAAATAGGTTTATTATGATACAAGTGGGAAGGTGATTGGCATAACAAATATATATATATATATATATATATATATATATTCAAGCTCAAAATCAGTATCAAGGGCTATTATTCAAACATGGAAGGTCATTTAGGCTAAAAGTGGACTAATATAAAAAATGGTCTATGATCCTTTCCTAACCATTCTCTTATAACCAAGGCAAGACAAACCGGGAAAGTTATGGATTTACCACACAACGGGAATTAGGTAGTATCTCACAATACATGGCACAAAGGTATATCACAAGCTACTACCTATTCGTTTCATGCAATTGTTAGCAACGATTATGATGTCCTTAATACCAATGCTATAAAAAGATTCACAGTAGACACATATAGATGCACATCACACAGTTACAAAACAGACAATTGGAGAGGTATTTTTCATTCCTGAAAATCAATAAAAATAAAAAAAACAAAAGAAAATGTCAACTACTCCAGATACTTATTTTTCTCCCAATTAACCACAACACATTTCAAAATAAAAACACAGTATGCCTAAACATACCGACTCTACTAGGAACAAGACTCTGGGGAAAAGAGGCACAACAACAAAAACCCCAAGAGGACATCAACACCCACAAGCAGTCTCACCCTCAACTGAAAATCATGCATTGTCCCCAATGCATCAAATTAAAACAAGAGAGTTAAGAATATACCTGTAGCACCATAGGTGTAAAAATCTAATATCAATAACATAATACAAATACTAATAACAAAATGCCTTAGGTTGTCTCCCAAGCAGCGCCTGATTTCATGTTGTGAAACGACTATGTTATCTTAACTACTTAGAATTCATCAAGATACCATCAAAGTGCTTTATCTTTTATCCCTCCACTTAGACGATTTGAATCATCGGCCTATATTTCGATCTTTATATCTTTTAGGTGCGTTAGGCAAATGTGAGAGCATGATAGGAAAGTTCTATCACGCCACTTTGAAAACTTGAACTACTTGCCCAATTTTGTATCACACATTCGTGTGGGATCATTTGGCAATGGTGAGAATCTTAAAAATCCACTACATGGATATCGATCTTTAAGCTTCTTAGCCTTCAAGATTGGGGTTGTATTATACCCTTTCGTAAAGAAAAACTCCAAAATATAGGAATTTTCCTCCTTATTTCCAAAATTAATCATATGCTTGGGTGATTCAACTTTCATCGAATCCACCAACTATAATGTTGAAATGTGATTCGAGTGAGGTCTTCTCCCTAATTTTGAAGTTACATCCTTCTCGACCTCTTCACCCCAAATTGGGCTAGAGTCTTTTTAAGAGATTGGCTTGGTTTCTTTGTTTGCCTCTAGCACCATTTCCTTAATCTTGGCATCATCTCTCATGGTTGGTTTGGTTGGTTGGGAAATCATCGAGGGTTGATCATCATGAAGCTCAACATCATTATAGGATTCTTGCTCCTCATCTTCATGGTCTTCCATTATTTTAAATGATTCTAAAGATAAGATATCATCTAAACATAATGTTCAAAAGTTCTTTGAATGATTGACCTCTATATCCATCTCTTGTATCTTTTTTATTTCCTCTTTCCATTCCCTCATGGCTTAAAGCATTTCTCCCTGGATATCCAAAATTTGTTAAAACATAGATTCAATGTGACTCATTCCGGTGCTTCGTTCTTCCTATTCTTGACCATAAGACCTATCAAATTCATGTGAAGAACTAAAATTTGGGTTAGCACAATGTGAGGAGGGGGCATTTGAGCAATCACTCTAATGTCTATCTTGACCACCATATAAAGAATAATCATCCTCCCAGCAATATGGAGATGGTATACACATCTCTCTACGGGGAGCATATCTATAATATTTCCAAAACTGAGGTCCATCACAATATGGACATAGATCATCAAGATACGATTTCCAACCATAAAACTCACATTCATTCCAAGATGCCATGGTAATAAGTAAACTAAAATAAAAATCTACCTAACACAAGAAATAAAACAAAATTACAAAAAAATATTTACAAGTTTAAATTCAAGCAAGTAAGCTAAAATTCCAAACCAACTCAATACACCAAATTGTTCCCCGTTAATGGCGTCATTCTTGATAACACTCAACTTAAACATCAATTTAGTGCAAGGCAGTCATCATCAATGTAATTACCCAACTTTGGAGTCGGGATTGAATCCAAGAGGAACAATGTGAGTGGCAATTAAACTAATTTGAAACTATAGATACAAGTTAATTTCAAAAAAATGATACGAAAAGGTAAAATAGGGGGGTTTTTAATAGTTGATAAAAGTTTTGACTTTCTTCAAAACTCAAAGCTAAAATTTTAATGGTTCAAATTAATGATAGAGAGAAACTAGGGTTGTGATCACTATGATTACTAACCCCTCATTGAATGATAGTTCTAGCACTGGATTCTCATGACTTGTGAGAAACACCAAATCTAAGTATTTCTTAACCTACCTAGATGTTGAACTCCCTAATTCTCTCAAACTTAGGAAAACATTCTATTCATACTAATTTTATGTAGAGTTGATCAATCTTGTTACAGTATTAATCATTAGGTAAGAACTTAACCTTCTCAAATCCTCGTTGATAATTCACTACCTTTAGTTTATTTCTCAGTTTGAGAAAATCAATATAAGGTGAAATTTATTATTTGCAACCAATAGATAATTATCATTACAAAGGAATTATCAAGATGTCCCCAAAATCACTTAAACCCTAATAAACTCTTTAAATCCATGGAGGAATAATCATAGATCCTACAACCCTAGTTATGGGTTTTAGATCCACATTATACAAAAAGAGATAATGTCAATGGTATTCATCATCAAAGAAATTGAACTTACGAAAAATGATGTTTGAGGTTCGTTCTCTTCCAAATTAAAGAAGAAGTTCCCACAACCTAATCACATAGTTGAAAATTGAATTCTATGTCACGAGGCCCAAAAAGAGGTAACCTTGCCTTTGGAATATGTTCCAGATGTTAAGCCCCCCTCAATGAAACCCTAAAAGCTGCTATTTATATTCGTAACTTAAGAAAAATTTGAAATTAAAAATTCAAATTTTTCTCCATAGCTGACGACATGTCTGACGGCTTATCAGACTATATCGTCAGACATGATTCCCATTTCTTGCCTTTTTCTTATGTGTGATGACATAGCTGACAGCTTATCAAAGTTCTAATAGCTTATCAAAATATGTCATGAGGCATGCTTTAAATTATTGCCTTCTTCTTCTGAGTGATGACATGCCTGATAACTTATAAAAGATCTGATAGCTTATTAGGACATGTCGTCAAAAAATCTTTAATTTTTTGTTCTCTACTTATGTGTGATGACATGGTCTGATAGCTTATCATAAATCTAATAGCTGATCAGACCAAGTTGTCAGAAGAAATCTTCAGAACTTAATTTCTTGCATCTTCACTAAAAATCATCCTTCTTGATATAGATTTCTTGTATTTTCATGCATCTTGACTTTCCTAAAAAATCACATGAAATATCACCAAAACCAACAATAGTTACTTAAGAACCTACAATTATACTGTGTTAAAAGCCTTAAATGTGCTAACAGAAAGCTAGCACATCAGGTACCTATTTTGAGAGCCACTGCCTCTAAACCGTGATCCACTATGGCTCCAACTAAAACTACCCTAATATTGTGGCCTCTTATCACTTCCCTCTTGGGCCTTTCAATGTATCTCTCCATAACCTTAGCATGATCAAAAACCATAGAAAAATACCTACCCACAACAATGAAACTTTGAGTAGACATGCAAAGAGGAAGTCCCAAACCCCAAACAAAGCAGCAAACCCTTATATTCTCAGTAGCATTCTTGGAAAACTCATGTAAACAAGGCTCATACTCCATAACAGTCATAGAACCCTACTCGAACCTCAAGAACTGATGCCTCAAGTGATCCCTAAGACTTAGTGGCATATACTTCTCCAAGAAGATCTTGGAGCCATGAGTCCATGAAAAAAGAGAATATCCAACTGGCTTGGAATCATGATAACCTCTCCAATAATGTCTAGATTCCATGTACAACTAAAAAGTTATTTATCCATACCACGAGTCTTAACTAGGTCTAAATTATAGAGCCTATCCTCACAAGTAATTAGAAACTCATTAACATTCTCGCTCGGTGCACAAAAGAACCTAGGTGTAGCCAATCTTAAGAATCTACCTAACATCTTCTGCTCCTCGATAGACATAGTAGTTTAGGAAACCACTGGATAGGTAACTACCAGCAGAGAAACCTCCAACGCAAGAGGAACCTCAAATTTGGGAGCTGAAGATACAAGCTGCATCCCACCTCAGTAACACTCTGATCTGTAAACTGTGTACCATTATATGGTGCACCACAAATTAATCCCAAAAGCTAGACCAATGCATCTCTATGTAAGGAAGAGGAAATAAACCTCAGTGGAGCTTGGGCTGGTTCTTGGCTCATCACTGATTAGGGTGGAAGAATCTCTAGATCGGGGTAAGAATAGGGACTGTGGAAGGCCCCTTATCTTTGACTCTAGCTGCAAACACATATCAAGTTAGTCATTACCTCTAGGTCATCCATGAATAGTGATAGGATCACTAGGCTCAGCCCTAGACCCTAATCTTATATAGTGGTAGCACGTATCCTAGCAATCTAAAAAAGAGTGAAGCTAAAAGAATGATTTAGAAATCAAGTCAGACTCTTAGCATGAAATGAGTGAATGAAGTGAAAAAAATGTAAGAATGATCTATAGCCTCTTGAAGATAAGAAACGAACATTGTCATTTTGATCTTGGGACTTTACTTGACACTTGATCTTGTACCAATAATACCGATGAAATCAAGGATCTTATACTAATTTGTCAGACCTAATTTATAAATCATGATGGCACCTACTATATCCTACTGGTAGGTAAGCTGAACCATAGCCCATAACTATAAGTAATGGGCTAATTTAGTGAAAAATGGTCTATGAGGTCGGATTCAACAATTTAAGACTTATAATATAACAAGACAATAAATATAATTTGAAAGACAGCTAAAACAAAGATAACCATGCCACGACCTAGTAGAGTCAGTACAAGAGCTATCTAAAATATGTCATAAGTTTCTGAAATAATTAAATATAATCTCTCTCGAAAACAAAAGACTAGACATAGATAGATAGAAGGGAAAAAGGAAAACTCTGACTCTACGAGCTCACCTAATCTCTGTAATCTAACAAAGCATGATCATTGAGTCATTGGAGGAAACTAGTACTCAAATTTACACAAAAAAGGTACAAAAGTGTAGTAAGAGTACCAAAACCACAGGTACTCAGTATGAGTTATTGACCAACAAAGTTTAATCATGATACAAGTACAATAAAATGTGAGATAAAGTAAGCTAAGTCAAAGTAATAGGAAAAAATAGAAAATAAACTCAAATAATGTTGTGCATAAATAAATCAATAGAATCTAAAATAGTACTGTAAAGATTACACAAGTATATATACTAAGTTGGCCCCTTAATGTAATAAGTGCAGAAAAGTAAACAACCAATGCAGGCTCCCATAAGCCTGAAGGGTACAAACAAGGAAATTGAATAACCTAATAACTATAATCTACCAACTGTCCTCCCATGGCAAAAAATTCATCTGTACCAGATCACATCATAAACAATTCTTAATTTCCATACTTGAACCGGTGCTCATATCATAAATATGATATTTAATTGTAAGACTTGAACCAGTGCTCATATCATAAATATTGTAATCAATTATTGAACTTGAACCGATTCTTATATCATCAATATATTAATCAGTTGTCAAACTTGAGCCGATGCTTATATTCGTATAATTAAATTATCGAGATTACTATAAATGACATCAACTCCCAAAGTCAAACTATCGCGGCTGCTAAGTATATAATTTCCTTAAATCCCATAGTAACTATTTCAAAATGTAAAACAAGTGCATAAGCGTCTACAAAAACTAGCCCAAGCCTTAGCCTAAGGCAGATCAAAGAGGCCCACTTCTAGACCCTGAAGACCATAAAGGTAAAATCTACCATGGACTAGTCTAAGGTATCTAAATACCCTTTTAGATTTTAATCAAGACTTAATTATCCCTAATATAAAAATTCTTCCTAAAGCAAAAGCAACCAAGTCAATTACGCCTAAATTACGATTACAAGATAGCCTAAATAGTCCAACTAACCTAAATATTTTTCAATCATATTTCCAAACCTAAGCCCCATCCCAAATCTAGCATAATATCATAAGCATACTACAAAATATCACAATCTATGAGGAGGGTAAACCTAGACTACCTTGACGCCAAAAAAATCCCGAAGAATTCACTAAACTAGTGATTTCCTTTTCCAAGAAGCTTTTGTAAGGTACCACTCTATCAAAATCACAATATTCTTATTAAAATGAGAACAATGATTCCCATATTGCACTACTATTCTTTGAATCCAAAATTACGTAAAATCCTATGTGGGGCCTATTCATAGAATCACACACTCAAAATAAACACAATGTCTTTATATTCTCAAGGAACATTTATCCTCCAAAATAAGTAAATTTCTAGCCCTAATAGTGCTAGAATCAAGCCACCAAGGTTTTAGGGTTTCTAGAAAAAGTATGAATAAATCAATCATGCAAGTAATGGAATCTTACCTTCAATTTGATGGAAAATACCATACATAAACTTTATCCAAGCTCCAAAATCACTTACAAATGTTTCCTCTAATATATTCCCAAGTTTTAGTGTTCCAATATCTTGAGAATGGTTGAAAATGGTGAAAAAATCAAGAAAAGTGGGTATTTGTACCCTTCCAGGTGTACGGGTATCGCTTAAGAAAAATTTGGGTAGCTTAAGCGATACTTTTTCTCTGGCACCCATATTATGTATACAATTATCCAATCTCTTAAGTGATATATGGTTGCCGAGTAGATGTTGCATATACGACAATATTATCACTTAGGCAATACTTGCTCCACTGCTAAGCCTATTGCTTAAGCTATAAAAAAATGTCTCTTAAGAGATATCTACTATTTTTGGCAGATACCTTAAGTGATCAAAGGTGTCACTTACGCGATATAGTAGCACCAGCTGATATTTGGAATTTTTCAAGTCTTTGCCAAACCCTCAAGATTCATCCTGAATATCTTATATGCAAATGGACTTTGCTACCCTATAAAGTTCAATGTTCCAGACTCAATGTCACAGTCAAATTTTCATATGAGGTCATTTCTACAAAAAGTGGGTTCCATACCCACTTGAAATTTTTTTTAACTTTTGGCCAATAGCCCTTAGTCTAAAATTGACTTTCCCAAGCTTTTGGAACTATCAAAATTTGCTTACAAGGTAATTTAGCTAATGTTTTTTTTAATAGCCAATTTGAACCAACGAAGACTTCAAAACAAATAATTGACTAAAAAATGAATTATCCAGTAGACACACTCTTAGTTCTAGCAAGTTTTACATGACTTGTGATAGCTATAGGAAAGCTCTAAATGGAAAACATGAGCTAAAATATAGAAAATGACCTAGAGGGTCATTACACATATACTTGAAATCCATGGGTTCATGATAAACTGCATCCATAAAGTCAAATTATTTCATAATAATGTATTTCACACTAAATATTTTGATTCATATCATCCTGTGTAGATTATGCTAATTTTTTTGTGGTAAAACCCCCAAGTCTTGTAACTTATGCCAAAACATAAAAATTTTATGCATAATAGGTTTCTATCATGTACATGCTTGAAATTCAGGCTTGTTCATGCTAAATCATTCTAAATCATGCTAAGTTATGCTAAATAATATTAAGAACATAAAAATCCTTGTAAATTCAAGTACATGTCATGAACTTTCTTGAAATTAAGGCCAAATCATGTCAAAAGAAAGAACTTATTTTCAATTTAGGCTTGAAATCTTGAAATCTTACTTTTAGGGAGTTGTAATTCTTACAAATCCCAAAGGTTCAATACCAATTCATAGGTGCTTCATCAACATTCCCTGAAACTTTAAATAAATTTTTGACAACATGTAAATAATAATGTAATTAAATGAAGGAAGTTCATGAATATAATCAAGTATGTAGGAAAATTGATAAATAGAACATGAAATTTGAAATAAAATATTTGGGTTAAATCCTAGCACAACAATACATATTTATAAGATTTTAAAAATTAATTTTGGGAACAAGGATCAAAGGATTATCCTTGTTGAAGTCCCACATACCTGAACTTATCTATTTCTTGAAGAAGAGCTCGAGTTTGGAGCCGTCGAGTTGAATTTTTTAGATAAACCCCTCTTTTGCATTTTTGAGAGTTAGGAAAAGAATGAACAATGATTTAATCCTAAAGTTTTAATGAAATAGGGTTATATTAATTTCTATGACTGTTAAAGGGTAAAAATACCAATGTTTCCTTGCAAAATTGAAGGGAAAGTAAATTTGTGATGCCTGGGCCTTCCTAGGATGGCATGAAACTATTTTGGAGATTTAGCTCCACGACATGGTGTCTACACGACATATTCAATGCTTAAAATGGTAAAATTATGCATTGACTTATGGTATTTCATTGGATATGATGTGTGTTTTGTATGTGTTGCAGGTAAATTAGGTTGGAAGTGGACTGAAATGACAATGGAAAGAAAAACTCTAAAAACATTAAAGTACTGGTTAGGATATGGGTTATTAAGTCACCTTAAGACTCGTATCCTTACTTATGAGGATAAAAGTGGCAAAAGCTGAGCTATAAGATCTAAGTAAAGACTGATCATGACTCGTAAGGAGTGACTACGAGTCGTGGTGTGCAAACATAATGTGAGTAGTAGCCACAGATAAGATTACAAGTGAAGCAATGAAATAAAATGAGTCCTAAGGTCAGACTATGACTCATAGTGTTAAGCCATATGGTAAAAAGTGTGGAATGTCTAGAGGATCTATGCTTCAGTGGTGATGAGTGAATACGATAAGTTGTAATGATACACTACAATTCATAGTGAAGAGTCATAACGATAATAATCTCAAGAGGCTTGAAGATGATAAGCTACTAGAATGATGATGACTAGAAGCATAAAACTCGTAGGGAGACCCAATGATTCATATCAACTGAATCCTAAAGAGAGCTACGACTGCAGGCAACGAGTTGGAACCAGACCCAATGATTCATTGCCAGAGGTGTGACCACTGTAGACTTAATTTTCCTATTCTATTTTAAATAATAATTATTTATTAATTAGAGATACTATAATTACTCTAGGGTTATTCCCTTATGATGTTACATACTTTTAATATTTTTTCACATAGTTTTACTTCTTGATACATTATATTTTTGTTCTTGGGTTTTTTAATTGTATTCAATTGGACATTTAGGGTTTTACTCTTTCATTGTTATGCAATTTATTACATGTCTTCTTTATTGATTTCCACAAATTATTGCATAAGCATGGGCAACTATGTTCCTTGATTAGGGTTGTGGTAACTCTAGCAGATTAACAACATAATGGAAGTGGGAGAATAATATATTTTGTTGTGGATGCGTGTATTATGATCATCTTAATATTAATTATATCCTTAGATATTGTAGAACCTTGGGAGTTGCCTGTATTTAAGATCCTCCTAACAAGGGAGTTCAAGATTGAGAAAATGGTATTATGATAGTGATTTGAGGCTATTAACCCTCTTCTAATCAACTTGAGATCCAAGAGGTTATAGTTGTATTCGGGTTATGGACAAGGGATAGTAAGGTTATTCCTTGAGACTCAAAAGGTGAAGGTTGAGATTTATCAATGCATTCATAAGATGGTTGATAATACATAACTTGTCAGAATTTGTATGTAGAGCAGTGGGATAGGTAAATCAAACATGAGAATCTAATAGAGATAGGAGCTAGGGGAACACAGTACTATTGTTTGTATTCTATTGTTTATGACCTCATGTACTCAAGTTTGGTTACGTGTTATTATATTTTTTAAATCCCCCTATTTACTTTTCTGCACTACCCATGATTTAATCAAGTTTGAGATATAATTCCATGCATTCCATATGGGTTCGACCCCAACTTGTTTTGGTTTACCATATTTGACATCAACTGCAACATATTTCTTTGGAGGTTAATTTTAGGTGATATCAAATATTGGCACCATTACCAAGGAATACGATATTGAGTTGTTGATTGGATTTGTTGAAGTGTAGGGTGTTTATTTTTTATTTAGTTGGGTATACGTCAGTGTATGCCTAATACTAGGAGTTGAGGTAATCCCTTTCTCCCATTCAATTCTAAACCAGAAATACTATTCTAGCCTAATCAAATGATGAACGAACAAGTACAAACATGTGATTTAGAAGCAGTTTGGGATGACCCTCAAGATATACTGCCTCCTACTCCTGGTGATCCATAGAATATTATTAATAGACCTACGAATTTGATGTTAGCAGAAGGTTCTAACTAGAGAAGGTAGGCTGAGAAAGCCTGACGGGTCCAACAGGCAGAACCATCCAGGCCATGAATGGTAGTTGATCATCGAGCAGCACTTGATGGTGATCGAGATAGAACCTGTGGTGGCAGATCTCAAGTGATCCCAACTTATTAGTATTTACCATTATATGATGAAAATAAGGATATGGTATATGTTGAACCTGCTGAGATAGGAGGCATTATTCCTCCTACTCTACCCCTAAATGTTAAGTTTAATATTATCAAAACAATGATCAAGCTGTTTAAATAAAAGGGTGTTGATATTGGGTGTAGTTATGCACTTTAGTGTTGTTATCCTAACTTATTTAGCATTATTTTGAAGAAAATTCATGTTCTTTATGTGTTAAAATGCTATCAATAAAAATGTAAGTGTTCAAGTATGTGATTACAATGTTTAAAGGTGTTTTTAAACAAGTTTGGACTTAAATTGATTATTTAGAGTCTAGACGAGAAAATTAGTTCTACTAGCGTGATCTAGGTGTTGTTCTAGTCTATCATAATGGATTATAATGTGTCAAAAGAGTTCCTAATATTACTATTATGTATTAATGAGTGGAAAAAAAAATTTTAATGTGCAAAGTGTAATTGAGTCAAGCCAAGAGTCAATTTAATAAGCTGAAGATTAATAGGCCTAACTTGAGTTTTGAGTTCATCGTTATGGATTGTTTGTTGAGTTGAGCTCTAATCTATGGTGTTTGATAATGTAGGATTCTTGTTGAGATGATTCAAATGATATGTTGATTATACACAAGTGTAAAATCAAGCAAAAATAACAGCAAAAGGCTTGGGATGGACAACAAAGGTATAAGGAAAATGTCAATATCAAAATGGCACTTTCCAGTGAGGACAATTGATATAGGGGAGGTTACCCCTTTATGCCAGTGTACTAAGGTCTACGGAACCCCTTCTATAATAGTGTATTAATGTAGGCAGCATCCCCTTCATTCTGGTGGTCTAAATCTGGTGTCACCTCTCTATTCCCACACGACTAATTGCCTTCCACTATAAATAGAATACTTTAAGAACTTTATAACAACTTTGGGACGTCTTTGGACTTAGAGAGGGGCTAATTAACACTTATTTTAGGGTTTATTTCTATTTACTTTAGCTTTTTTGAATTCAATCATGTATTCAGTTACTTTGATTCTGATTATGTATATTAGTGACTAAAGGCCCCCTTTTCGGGGTTAAAGACAAGAACATGACTACAATTGCTATGTATTGATTTTTTAATATATCATATTTTTTGTTTGTCGTTTTTATCATTATTTTAAGTATTCGCGTCCTTTAGAATACATATATTGTCAAACTTGTGATCTCAGCAATGGGAATAGAAAGATAAAACATGGGGGTGAATAGAGTAGAGTTCTTATTCCTTTATAAATTAAGGGATTTGAATTAGCTTCTAGGATTGGGATATACTTAAAAGCCTTACCTGATTCACTATTGAATGAAATATAAATGTCTTTAGCATAGTTCTCACATCCCCGCTCAATGATGTTGTTGTGGTTCTAAGATAGATAGGTGGTTAGAGGTCGGGAGACCATGATCATAAAATCAACCCCGTGAATCAACAACAAAGATTAGTAACCTTACCAATGAAGTTAAATAGCATAGTATGATTGTTTTTAGTGCTTATGCCCCGGGTTTCCATATATTGATTGTAAAAAGTCTTTACTTTCCCGTATTATTTTAGTGTACTTTTACTTTAAAAACCTTCAAAACACCTTTGGTTAGGTTGCATAATTTTAATCTTAATAGTTAAACTAGAATTTGATAGTTGTTTAACACAAGTCTCTAAGGAATTGAGATTCAACATTATATTAAGGCCACTATATTACTTGGTGAGACCACGTACACTAACGTGTTCGCAACAAGCTTTTGGCACCATTACTGGGGACTTCTAAATTGTCAACTATTTATGTTTTAGCTTTACTTATTAGATTTCTTTGGTGTTTTACTCTTGGTATTGGGATTGAATTTATAGGAAACAAGTTTGCATACTTGTAAGATAGAAAGGGATAGGGAATTAGCTGAACCAAGCCTCGAACCCAAGCAATGCTCCCATCAACGAAGGAGAGAATCAATATTTCTCCCCCATATCCTGCAATTTCAAGAGGAACTATTCAATCCTTCTCTAATGGCTGAAGATCAACCAGCCCATAGGACAGTTCGAGAAGTGGCAATCCCACTTCCGTCAAATTTGACTTTTGCTTTTTAGAAGCCTACTGCTGGAGGTAATTTTGAGCTGAAACAAAATATGGTGTGGGTTTTGATCAACAGTAGACAGTTTATGGGGCTTTCACATAAAGATCCAGAAGCCCACCTGCGTAACTTTCTAGTGATCAGTGACATATTCATTCCTATGGGTGTGTCAACTGATTATGTTAGGATTACACTATTCCCCTTTTCACTATTGGGGGAAGCAAAGAAATGGTTGAATGCTGAGCCGGTAGGTTCAATCACAACCTGGGATGACTTAGCCAAAAAATTTCTCATCCATTTCTTTCCATCTGGAAAGATTATGGACTGCTCAGTGAGATTGTGTGATTTAAATAAAATCTAGATGAGAATTTATATCATGCATAGGAGAGGTTCAAATCTCTTCTGCGAGACTATCTATATCATCAGCAGTCCAATAAGGTATTATCTCACACATTTGTTGAGGCACTTGACCATACGACAAAAAATTTGCTAAATTCTGCTACAATTAGTCAAGCTTTGCAACTAATGTATGATGATCCTTATACTTGTTTTCACCAGATTGCACAAGGAAATCCTGAATGAAATTCAGAGTCAAGAAATTTTACAAAGAAGGTTGAAGATATGTTGGAGGTGGATCAATTTATTACTATATCCACTTAGATTGCTACATTACAAAATCAATTAAATACTCAATTCAGCAATAAAATGTTGGGGGTTACACAGCCTATAACAACAATGAATACAATTCAAAAGATGAGTACTTAGTGCGTGGTGTATGGAAATAGTGGTAATTCTGTAGATATGTGTGCTACAAATCCAGAGTCGATGATATCTGTGGGCAATGCACAAAGGTTGAATTATGGGAATGCCTACAATTAAAAGTGGCAGGCTCAGTCACTCAATCCATCATGGAACAACCAACAGCAGTAAATTCAAGGCAATCAGACTGTAACCCAGACTAAAAACATAAAAGAGATGCTGAAGAAAATTATGGTTGCTCAAGGACAATTGGCTGCAGATATAAAGAGACAGTAAGAAGCTACAAGGATCTTGGAGTTGCAAATTGGTTAGATTCTGAAGGAACAAAATGTCAGGCCTTGAGGTGGTTTTCCAAGTGATATTAAAAATCCTAAACAAGTAATGGAACTAAATTTGTGAAGTGGTAAGGAGCTTAATAAAGGACCTCCAAAGAAAACCAAGGAGTTAAAAAAAGAAGAGGCTCCTAAGCAGGTAGATGACAAAGATACTAAAAACATGGGAAAGTCTGAGTACTCAAAAAAAAAATTTGTTGAACAAGTGAATAAGATACCACCACTACCTTTCCTACAGAAGCATACAAAGGAAAAAGAGGATGAATTCTTCCAAAAGTTCTTTTACACATTAAGAGAGCTTGATATTAACTTTCCTTTTTAGATGTTTTGTAGCGAATGCCGAAGTATGCTACGTACTTTAAGAATGTGGTCACTAACAAAGTTAAGTTGTGGGATGTTGAGATAGTTCACTCACTGAAGAGTGTAGTTCTGTGGTGATGCAGAAGATGACACAAAAGTTCAATGATCCTTGGAGTTTCCCTCTTCCTATTCAAATAAGTAGCAACGAGGTGGTCTATGCAATTAGTAATTTGGGGGAAAGTATCAACTTGATTCCCCCCTCCTAGTTCAATACCTTAGGCCTGGGGAAGCCGAGATCGATTATTGTGATACTCTAATTAGTAGACCGGACCCTAGTCCATCCTAAAGGAATCATAGTGGATGTTCTCATCAAGATTGGTAAGCTTATTATTCACGGTGACTTTATTGTTTTAGATTTTCAAGTAGATGAAAGAGTACTATTCATATTGGGATATCCATTTATGGAGACTGAAAGAGCTTTGATATATGTGAGAGAGGGAATGCTCACAATAAGATTGGATGAGGAAGAGGTAGTATTCAAAGTGAACCGCTCAAGACACTGTCCAACTACAAAGATTTATGCATGATTACTGTTATTGAAGGGGATAAGTATGGGATGGTGGAGTCTATCCCAAAAAATTCCTTTTTAGACTTCCTTATTAAGCTGCCCAAGCCTCTGATATCTAAGCCTAAAATAATGCAAATTGATGAGCCTAAAAAATTTATGGTTGAGAAAGTTGTTGACCTTAAGAGTTCACACTTAAGAGGTCAAATACTAATAAGAAGATGGAATTCAAGTATAAGGAAGAGGATGAAGGAAAATGGATAAATAAAGATTGGGTCATGCCACGTAAGTAAATCAGGCGTTGCTTGGAAGGAAACCCAAGTTAAGGTATGTTTTATTTTTAGTATTTTAGTTTTTACCTTACTAGTTTTTTTTTGTTGAGTCACAGGTTGATGGGAAGTCTGAGTACCGAAAAACCTGAGCTAAAAAACATGGCAAAGACTAAGTATAGGGTTAACGGAACCCCTTGATATGTAAAGATCCTACTATCTAGGCCTAGAAGCCTCAAAAAGTATTTCTATCCCTACCATTTAACTTTACTTTTGGGATAAAGTAGATTTTTAAGTATGGGATGGGGAAATTCTCATTTTATGGTAAATTTATTTTTTTTTTGTGTTAGGAATAAGTGAGATATTCTTGTTGGTGTTCTGTGTGAATGAATGATGTAAGTTATTTATTTGCAAAAGCATGTTGATTATGTGAATTGCTACTTTTGAGACTCCTAGGTTCATGTTTAGACTCATGTACTTGTTGGCTTAATTGGATTTCATAATATTATTTGTTTGAGAGTCTATGATGATCCTACTTGAGTTGAGTGTATGCCATGCGTTATGTGAGGTTATAGGATATTCATTGTTTCATGTGATGTCTAGAACTTGCCTGGTGTGTGTGCAAAGCAAAATAAAGAGTGTAGGTTTAGGAGATGATATAAGAATTTCTTTGATAGGAAAGCTTATACCTTCTTGTTACCTACCCTTAGTACATTATCCCAGTTAATCCCATTAAGCCTTTAGATTTTTCTTTGGAAGCTTTATTTGTAGCCTAACCCCCTTCTTTGATTGACCTTAATTTGATCCAGAAGCTCCTAAGAGCTTTAGGGTAAACTTAATTAAGGTAAGGAGTTGAAAATTCAAGGTGGAGAAAGGTAAAATTGAAGTCCTAAAGCGATAGTTATTTGTGCATAAAATTTGTTATGTTGTTGTTGGGAGTTAGAGAAATTTGTGATGAAGAAATTCTCATTTTTAGCCCTGTCATGTGACAATGAACTTATTTTATCCCTGGTCCTCCTTCGACACTGTACACCTCAACTAAGACAATTTCTTAAGTTAAGAGTGGCTATTATAGGGGGCATAGCATAAAATAGGTGTGAAGAAGGGTAAAATTGAATGATTTGTACACAACATACTCCCACCATAGTATATATGAATGAGCTTAATGAGATGGGGCAAACCAAAAAGAAGTGGGTAGACAAAAATGGTGTAAGTTGGTTGTTAGAGATTGGTCTTAATTGAAAATTTTGATGTATTGAAGTACTTAGGGAAGATAGTCACTATTCATATCCAAAATAGTTCCTACTTGTCCCTTAGCTTACTTAAAACCCATAAAGACCTATTTCATCCTAAGCTTCAACATTCTTATATTAGTGGAGAACTATACTAAGGGAGAGCCTATGGTTCATCATTTGTAACTTGTTATTTTTTATGAGAGTGAGCGCAATTTGATTTTTGTACCCATTATGTTATAAATTGCATTTACGTGAGTTATTATGGGTTACTCTCTTGTTGTGATGGAACATGTTTAATGAATGTGGGTATTGAACAATACATATGAATTTGCCAACTAGGTGAGTTAATTCTTCAGTCTAGGATGTTTTGAAGTAGTGTTCTTGAACTGACAATTGTGTACATAATAAGCTTAGTGTAGAAACTTGTATTCTGTGTAGTCATTGAAGTACTAGCTTGTGTTTCTTTCTTGTAGTATAAGTGTAGAGAATCCTCAACTTATGATGATTATAGTAAAAAGTTGTTCGAGGATGAACAAGGCTTTAAGTATGAAGAGGTGATATTGGGTGTATTTATGCACTTTAGTGTTGTTATCCTATCTTATTTATCCTTGTTTAAAGGAAAATTCTCATACTTTATGTGTTAAAAATAATATGAATAAGAATTCAAGTGTTTAAGTATGTGATTACAATGTTTAAAGTTTTTTTCAGACAAGTTTGGACTTAAATTGGTCATTTAGAGTCTAGACATGAAAACTAGTTTTACTAACTTGAGCTAGGTATTGTTCAAGTCTATCGTTATGGATTCTGATGAGTAAAATGAGTACCTAATGATATTATTTTGTATTTATGAGTTTAATAATTTTTTGTAATGTGCAAAGTGTAATTGAGTCAAGCAAAGAGTCAATTCAATAAGCTTAAGATTAATAGGGTTAGCTTGAGTTTCGAGTTCATCGTTATGGATTGTTTTTTTGAGTTGATCTCTATTATATGTTATTTGATTATGTAGGATGCTTTTTGAGATGATTCTGATGATATGTTAATTATACAAAAGTGGAAAATCAAGTGAAAATTACACCAAAAGGCCTGGGATGGACAACAAAGGTACAAGGCAAAGTTTAACATCAAAATTGTACTTTCCAGTGAAGACAGGTGATATAGGGCCGCGTCCCCTTTATGCTGGTGGAATAAGGACCACAGTGCCTGCTCTATAATAGTGGAATAATGTAGGAAACGCTCCCTCCATTCCAGTGGTATAAAGCCTGCATCACCCCCTCAATTCCCATATAGCTAATTGCCTTCCACTATAAATAGAATACTTTAAAAATCTTGTAACAACTGTGGGATATTTTTTGACTTTGAGAGCGTCTGCTCGACACTTCTTTTAGGGTTTATTTCTCTTTACTTTAGCTTCTTTTATATTTAATCATGTATTCAATTACTTTGATTAAGATAATGTCTATTTGTTGCTGAAAGACAAGAACAAGACTACGATTGCTACATATTGATTTAGTATTGTTTATTTATCATATTTGGTTGTTTTTTTACCCTTGTTATCATTATTCTAAGGAATCAGAACACTTAGAATACATATATTATCGATCTTGTGATCTCGAGGGAGGGGGTAGAATAAGAAGATAGAACGTGAGGGTGAATAGAGTAGGGTTGTTATTACTTTATAAAATAGGGGATTTGAATTAGCATCTAGGATAAGGATATACCTAGAAGCCTTACTTGTTTCACTTTGGGATAAAATATAAATGCGTTTATCTTAGTTCACATAACCTCACTCAACGATGTAGTTATGGGTTTAAGTTAGATAGGTGGTTAGAGGTCAGGAGACCATGATCATAAAATCAGCCCCGTGAATCAACAACCAAGATAAGTAACTTAACTGATTAATTTCAATATCATAGTATGATTGTTCGTAGTTCTTTATCCCCAGTTTTTCATCTATTGATTTTTCAAAATCTTTACTTTCTTATATTGTTTGAGTTTACTTTTAATTTACAAACCGTCAAAACTCCTTTGGTTACATTGCATTATTTAAATCTTAATAGTTGAACTAGAATTTGATAGTTGTTTAACATAAGTCTCCGAGGGATCAATATTCGGCTTTATTTTAAGTCCACTATATTACTTAGTAAGACCATGTACACTTGTGTGTGCGCTTGGGCCCAACAAGTGTATTTTCGGTATTGTTGATAGATGATGCAAACATACATCTTGCCAATTTTACTGGGATCTTCATTTCATATACCATTTAAGGGGTTTATCAGGAAGCATTAAGATTGAGGTTATTCCTTTTCTCGCTAACTAGAAAAGCATCATTGTGGTTAGGGAAACTTCCTAGAGGGTTAATCATGACTTGGAATGATTTCCATTGATTGTTTTTGAACTGGTTCTTTCCTCCTTCTATGATTCTATAGATAAAATATTAGATTTATAATTTCTAGTATTTGCTTGTTGATTCCATGTATCAGGCGTGGTTTTGGTTTAGAAAAGTTAAGCATAGTACCTGCTCACCATCTTCCAGGGTCAAATTTGCTGAAAATATTCTATAGATCCCTGAAATAAGTTCTAGGACAATGGTAGACACAATATCTGGAGGTGAACTTATGCAAACGCGATGGGATATGGCAAAGGAAATGCTAGATGAGATATTTATCACTAATCGAGGATGGCACACTTGGGAAGCTGATAGAGGTACTCATACATATGAAATAAGACTAGATAGTAACTATAGAGTTGGGGATGATTTTGGGGCACAAGAAGTGGAACATCTCATAATGGATATAGAGTTGCTTATAAAGGAATTTGAAGCAATGAATTCTGACAATGTGAATGCAGTAGGAGCACAGGGTTCTTCTTCCATATCTTATGAGTCTAATGTGGATGAAGAAGCTAATTATCTGGATCGAGAATTGGCGGGTTTTTTAGCCAAAGGGAAAGGAAACAAAGGTCAAAGCTATTATGGCGATAGGTATCAAGATAGAAACAGAGACCGAAATGGTGATGGAGAGATTAAAGATGACTATAAAGAGAAGAGTAGTACATATGTTCCACCGGGTAGCTAAGATTTTGAGTCGAGAATGGAAACAATGTTGGTGAATCTAGTGATAGGCCAAGAAACTCAGGAGAGTTGCCTTTAGGTTATTAAGGCTATTATATCTGGTTTGAATTAGAAAGTTGAATCGTATGCCACCATGATAAAAAAACTAGAGCAATAGTTTGGCCAAATGTTGGCCACATTGAATCAAAGGAAGCATAGTACTCTTCCCATCAATACAATGTAAAATTCAAAATATGATAGTCATTTACATGCTTTTCCCACTCGGAGTTCTAAAACAACCATAGATCCCCCTATTTCTGCTGCAAAAGAGCTAAGAAATAATGTTTATGAGCTTAATATTTATGAGACCCCTATAGCAGAATCTAACAAATCGGCAGGTGTTAAGCATAGTGGTGATAAAGATTAAGAGAAGGGGAAGGTTGATGAGACGGTGTTAAAGACTATTCCAAGACCTCTCCCACCTTTTCCTCAAAGGCTGAAAAACAAACAAGAAGATGGTAAATATTAGAAGTTTTTTTATGTTAAAGGAACTATCTGTCAATATTCCCCTGGTAGAGGCATTTTAGCAGATGCCTAGATATGTGAAATTCATAAAAGATCTAGACACTAAGAAGTGTACAGTGAGTTATGAGCCAATTGATAATATTCACCACTACAGTGTTTTTTCTTCCTGATCGTTAGTAGAGAAGAAGTAGGACCCCAAAGCTTTTACCATCCCTTTCATTATTCGGTCCTTCAACTTTGCTCGGGCTTTATGTGATCTGGGAGAAAGCAGTAATCTAATACCTCTGGTGGTTTATAATTAGTTGGGATTAGGGGCACCAAATCCTACATTGATGAGATTGTTGATGTTTGACCGAACAGTGAAAAGGTCAGTGGGTATTCTTTGTGATGTGTTGGTAAAGGTGGTGTCCTTCGTATTTTCAATGAATTTCGTGATTCTTGATTGAGAGGCGGACTTCCAAGTCCCTATCATCTTGGAAAGACCCTTCCTTACTATGGGTAGGGCATTGGTTTAGATGGAGTTGGGACAGATAAGGTTTAGACTCAAGGATGATCAAATGATCATCAATGTGGGCTAGTCAATGAAGTAGATTGGTGATATTCGTGTAGTTTCTATGATAGACACCATTGATGACGTGGTTGATCAGTGACTATTCCAATTGGGGAGAGTTTGGGTGTTGAAGCATTAATAGTGGTGATTATGAATTTCGATAATGATGGAATTGAGGAATATGATAAAATGGTGGGCCCTCTATATGGGAGAGGTTCTTACACTTATTCTCCAAAGAAGCTTTATCTGGATCTAAAAAATAGAACCACTCCTCCCGTTTGACCATATATTAAAGAGTTAGTAGTTTTGGAGTTGAAGGCCATCCCTTTTCACTTGTATTATGCATTCTTAGTTTGTGGAAGTTTTTTGGATGAGCCATATTTAATTAGTATTTATTCAGATGGTATGATTCATAGATACATCCCAGAGGTGGCTATCATGAGTATTCTTGAGGCTTATCATTCTTCAATTATTAGGGGGTCAACACGGAGGAACCAGCACAACCCATAAAATATTACAATATGGGTATTAATGGCCTACAATATGCAAATGTGTTCATGAATTTTCACTTTCCAGGGACTAATGTCAACGTCAAGGAAATATCTCATGACACCATGAACTCCCCTTGATCCCTATTCTAGAAGGAGAGCTTTGTTATGTATGGGGGATTAATTTTATGAATCCATTCATGAGCTCCTATGGTATGAAATAAATTTTGATTTTAGTTGTATATGTTTCCAAATGGTTAGAAGCGTACAACTCCCCAATAATGACGGTAGAAGTGTCACCATCTTTCTGAAGAAACATATTTTTTCTCAGTTTGGCACCCCATGTGCAATAATTACTGATGGTGGGTTGCATTTCTGTAATTGTCTATTCAAGAGTATTCTTGAAAAATATGTTGTGAAGCATAATATGGAAACACCCCTTACCATGCTCAGATTAGCAGACAGGTTAGGGTGTCCAATAGAGAGATCAAGTCCATATTGGCAAGGACTGTGAATGCCAACTTGGTTGATTGGTCAAGAAAGTTGGATGATGCATTGTGGACCTACCATATAGCTTATAATACATCCATAGATGACTCTCCGTGCCAGCTTATGTATGGGAAAGTGTGCTACTTTTCTACTGAAATTGAGCCTAAGGCATTATGAGTACTGAAAAAGCTAAATTTGTAAAGGCATGATGCAGCGAAGATGAGGATGAGAAAAATAAATGATTTGGATGAATTTTGACTCTAGGATTATGAGATTTATTTTATTTACAAGGAGAATATGAAGTTGTATCATGACAGAAAAATTGAGAAAAGAGTATTTGAGCTCGGTGATCAGGTTCTGATGTATAATTCAAGAATTCACTTATTTCTAGACATTTATAGTCTAGGTGGTATGATCTATTCATTGTGGTGAGGGTGTTCCCATATGGTTCTATAGAATTGAAGGTGATAGTAAAGCCCTATTTAAAGTGAATGCGCAAAGGGTCAAGCACTATATGAACAACACTAAGGAAGTAAACGTGGTTGATGATTCGAGCCATGGTGACGTCTGAGTAACCAAGGCAACTGAGTCATACAACGACGTTAAATGAAGCACCACAAAGGAGAAAACACATGGGTCTGGTTGGTGATGTCTGAGTATCCAACCTAGCCACATCGTGCCACGATGTAAAGTCAAGCATTTTATAGGAGGCAACCTATGTTTTGTACTTATTTGATTATAGGGTAACTTATGTTCTCAGTGTGCAGGGATAGAGATTACATGAATAAACCCAAAAAAAATTCTAGTACTAGGCAATGCGACCCACCTCACGAGTAATAATCATGCCTCACAACTTGTGACCAAGAGTTATAAGAAACTCAGAAACCCTCAGGTATTTTGTTTTTGGAGACATCACGACTCTTAGAACGAGATATAGTCAGTTCCTTTGACTCACCACCTTAATTCATGATGACTGGAGACCCTATTAAGGTTCCAGTCCTCATAGATAGAATCTACATCTTGTAATCATAGGTTATAATCTGCCAATATCGCGAAGGTCTAATGGAGTGTGATGATTGACATTTTGGCATCCACCACGATACGGTGAGTACCCAAATGGGATACTGCATTACTAAAAATTCTCTAACTTCTTCACCGAGTGTCAGATTTGGGTAAATTTGGTATTGATGGAAAGTTTATTCAATTTCCCGCATAATGGAAGGTCTAAATCTGAAAAATTCCCTATGAAATAAAATTTATTCATTTTTGAAGAAAATCTTTGAAATTCTAGGGATGAATTCAAGCTAGGAAAAATACGTGGAATTACAATATCTCCCCCTTGGGAACATTCGTTCTCAAATGTGGCTAATTGAGCTGAAAATGATGAGGAATCTTAGGCTATAAGATATCATGCACAACTGAAATAAACTGAATAACTGAATCTTAAACAAAATGAACTATTAAACTAAGCTATGATTGCATGAATCCTTATAAAAAAATTGCTATATGGCTGAAATAGAAACGAGATCATCAACTTATGAGTAACCATTACTTTAGGCTGGATCTGATTTTGTGAGAAATAGAATGAGCGGTTTATGACATGAAAACTTGGGGTATTACAAAATCTCCCCCTTCTGATCGTTTGTCCCCGAATGATACTATTTTTGCTGAAATACTAGGAAAAGACTGAGATAACGCACAGGATACTATGAACTGAATCATGACTTAATATTCGAATCTGAAACTGATTCATGATGCATAAACTGAGAGAAATTTTAAAAGTAAACAAAGTGAACAAATTTCCTCTTAGAATGATATGACTAGATGGGAAGATTAAAAACCATAGAAACTTGCGTGCATGGCTGCTAGACTGAATTACTGGATAAACGGGTTATCTCATACTGTACATTCCACTTCAACAACTACATTCAATATTTTATTAGGAATTCATTAATGAACAACAAACCTATCCCCTTATATACCAACATAACGTTCAATCATATCTTCATAAACACGTATGCACTTCTAAACAAAAACTCATGAAAGCATCTTTCTCAAATTCTCTAATACCTCTATCAATAACAACTTCCATGCACAATTCAATTCTTAGGAAGACACACATAAAATATTACCAACTAACCAAGTCATACACAAAAAGCTTCACCTTAATACTCCTTTATTTATAGACCTACATAAAACAACCATACAATAATCTTCCAAAACATAACACATTTACTCTCTCCCATCTACACAAGTATTTATCATCACTACTAGAATCTGGAAGTCTGACCTTGTTACTCATTCTATCATCTCCCCCTTTGCTTTAAGCCATCATTTTAAGTCTGTGGAACCCTTTTCTATATCCTAAACTGAACTACACTCACTGACTCTAGTGTCTGGAATAATACATAAAAATAATAAACTTACTCTAAAAGACTACACTTGAAAGTGTAAATACCCACTTCTAATACTTCTTTCCAAGATATAATTCTATCTTTCTATATCCCTACTAGTCATCATGAAATATCTTGAATACTTACTAACTTAGAATCTTCTTGAGTGCCATCGTATCTTTAGTTTACACCATCTAGAGCTTCAACCTTTATTTCTATTTGCTCAATCTTCAAGGATTCAAACTTAGATTCCAACACTTAACACATATATCATTAACCTTTAATAAACCATACTACTTCCTTCATACTCTACTAATATCACACCAACATCATCAACCTCTAACCCATAAGTTAACTTGACAAAAACATCATACACCACATAGCCTCATTCATACTCATCAATTCAAGGGTACAACTAACCACACACCACTTAATAAATTTCGAAAATAATGAAGCCCTAAATCACGTTGGGCACACCTCTAAATCATACTACAATATTATACTAAATTATAAATTAAAATAAACTCAAACTCTTTCACATATTGTTCAAGCCTACTAGATCACTTCCATACAACTAGCCACATTAACCAAGAAATCATTACATCCACTTTGATGACCATCCATTGTTCAAACTTAATGTCTAGTGCTAAACATGATTTAACAATCCAACTTACATATAATGCTCACTTGGAAGCTATAAAATAAAGCATCAAGAAACACTAGTCCACTAGAACTTTATAACAACAATATCCAATCATAATCATATGGCCTATCTTATCATAATCCATTTACACATCCTCATTCTACACATCATTACTATTTAACCTTCTATACATCTAAATTACTATCATAGCTCTATAAGTTTCAGCTAAGCTCCGCCTTTTTTGTAACCTCAATAGAAGCCAAAATTAATGATACTAAATTACCAAACAATTCATTAATACCTTATACTTTTTAAATGCAATAAATTCCCTCAATGACTCCTTCTGTACTTTAAGCAAACAATAATTCACCTTAACTTATAACTTCTTTCTATCCTCCACCAAACTAACACACAAGAACATATTACCTTAACATAACTCGATAACATGTATAAGTTTATCCCTATGCTTTCTATCAACCGTCATTCCTACTTTCTTGTTTCTACTCTTCTATACCCATACTTCAAACTATAATAAGGTTCCACTATTTATAAATCGTAAGACTAAAGTTCATAATACCCCACAAATGCACACTTTTGATGCCCTGGAAAAAATTTTCCATTAAGATCTCGGAGAAAAATATGTTAAATTCTGTTCTTTATTATGATTAATAATTTTTCTGTGTGGAATTTTTGGATATGTAACCTATCATCAAGTAGAGCATCGAATAATCTTTCCAACGATATATGGATCATTCAAAACGAACACTCGACCGATGAGTTATGATCATTTTGATCTAACTGTGAATAGTGGTGAACAGTAAATGTGCAGGAAAAATTACTGAGGCTAGGCGAATTTTAGGGTCAACTTCAAACGTTCATAACTCCTTGTACATAAAGATCTGAGTGAGCTACTATTTATCAACAGAAATCTCTGAAAGTCCTCTTTTTAATGAAATTGGTTTCATCCAATTTGGCCATCGAAGTAAAAAGTTGTGGTTTCTCTACTTCAGCCTATCTTAACAATCCACCAAAGGACAGATTTGACATTATTTGATTTTTAAAGGTATTTTGGTCATTCCCACTCCAATCCATCCGGGTAAACCATGGATTTAAGTCCATTAAGAGCATTCAATAGATCATTTTTCTCCAAAATTTCCTAAGGCTCAAACCCCATCCCTACTACTCCAAATTTCATCCTTCTATGTCTCTTGATTGAACCGAAGAAATTTTAAATTGATTTGGGATTCGAGTTGATCATGTTAAGGGCTTCAAGAAGCACCCTTTATTTTCATGAATAAAGTTTCGGAGTCAGAAGTTCATATTCATCTTCCATTTTTAGGCATGTGGGGCTTTAAACAAGATTATCTTTTTGATCTTGTGCCCGATATTTTTGTTGAATTACATTGACATGAGATTTTACATGTTTGACCATGAATTAGAAATATGGTTTAATATCTTATATTATTGTCAATGAGATATGAGATTATGTCATACAATATGTGTATGCTGTTGAGATGGAATTATGTCCAAAAAGTATTTGATTATGAGAGTATGATGATTTAATTTGTTAAGCCTTGATTTATACTATCATTCCATTATTTCCTTATTATGAATTTATAATTGATATTGGAAATTCTATATTTCTACTATGGGTTGATGTCTCAAGTACCTTTAAATGAGAGTTGGATGGCAAATTGAGAAATGTTGATATTGAAGTTACAATGAGTCTTGGTATTTTTCGGATGGTTTTGATGAGTTAAATTGTTGAAAATATTATGTATTGAGTATTCACATCCTTGTCCAAATGTTGAGTTGGTAATGGTTCAATGCATTGATACACTGTTGATGTGAAGGAAGATTAAAATGTTTTAAGCTAAAATGTGTTGAGTTAGGAATCCACAAATTGATATGATTTGATAAATTAGAAATAGATTTGATTTGGTCTTTATGATAGACCCTTGTGATGTTTTGGTGGATTTTCTAACGTGTTCTGATCTTGTTGGGGAGTAGTACTTAGCACCGAGAGGGAAATTTGGTATTTCCCCAAACCTATGTGCCACTGTAGGGTTGTTTGATGATGATATCATTGGCCAGAGAGCCCTATTGTGATTATTGCAATTTTAAGGTCGTACTCCCTGGTAAAGAGTATGATGCTCCCACCAACGAGGGTTTCAAACATTGGTATTCCATATAGCTCATGTGGGATTGTCGGTTATAGGAAACTCCCCTATCCGTACGAGTCATGTTTATTGAAATACCGAGTCACTTCGTGTTTTGATGTTGTAAGTCAAGTTTCCTATGATGACCTATACTTATTTATGAGGTTTTTCTCCTATATTTCCTATCTAAGATGTTATGAGTTGCATGATTCAATGTTACTCAAGATAGGTGGGTCATTATGGTCCGTATGTACGTTTTTATGAAATTTATGATATTATTTATACTTTGCATGCACCCCCACGTACTCAGTACATATCTTGTGCTGATCTACATATTTCTCTATGGGCTACATTCTTACCATGATGTAGGTTCAGGTACTCAGCCGAAGCCGCAATAGTGATATCCGAGTGCCGCATCTATGTTCCTTCAGTGGTGAGTCCTCATGGTTTGAGGACCAAGTTTCTAGTTTTGGTGCTGTTGTTTTATGATCCCTTTGGTCTGTTGAGTCAGTTGGGGGTTTTCCCAATGGCTCATTGATTTTGCTGTATAGAGGCTATGTCAGACTAGTATATTATTGGGTTGGTTTGTGTATAGGCATTCCATATATGTACATTCTAACAATATTCCATGCCATGTGCGATGTGATATGATATATACTTATATAGATATCCTTAGCGTAGCGTGTATGTTTTTGTGTTGGAATCGAAGGGTAGTTTTTTGGCTTAAAGGGTTAGCTAGAGGCTACATGTAGCGTTGGGCACCGTGTGGCATCTCGGGATGCTATTTTGGGGTATTACAAACTTGGTATCAGAGTCTAAGGTTGTGAAGAGTCCTAGGGAGTTTGACAAGCCGCGTTACGTAGAGTATTGAGAATCGATGTGTACCGCACCATACCTATGATCAAGAGTCTGTGGGGCATTCTAGGAAAAGTCATTTCTTTCTTTCTACAAGTGTCTATCATGCTTATAGCTATTTCCTTCTTCTGTTAATTCGTGCATTCTTATGACAGAAAATGCCTCCACTTTGAGCTCGCGGAAATAAAAACCAACCTCAACTCGTTGATCCATTATATGAGATGGTATCCCATGCCGAATTTCGTGCAGCTTTTCAGATGCTAGGCCAGGCAGTTACCGCCAATTCTCAGGACAAATCTCCACCTTCGTAGGAAAATAATTCGGCAACAGCACGAATTCATGACTTTATGCGGATGAATCTGCCAGAGTTTCATGGGTCAAGAGCAGGTAAGGACCCGCAGATGTATGTTGATGAAATAAAGAAAATTACATAGTTTATGCACGTGACTGAGGAATAAAGTATGGAGATGGCTTCTTATCGGTTGAAGGATGTTTCCTATGACTGGATGCAGATATGGAATAAGGGTAGAGAGGAAGATACCGCTCCGGTGACTTGGCAATTATTCCAAGATGCTTTCTTGGATAGATTCTTCCTTCTTGAGTTGCAGGAAGATACGATGGAGGAGTTTATGAATTTGAGACAAGGCTCTATGTCGGTTAAGGAGTATTTTCTTAATTTTAATCAGCTATCGAAGTACGCTCCCGATATGATGGCTGACTGGAAGACTAGTATGAGCAAGTTTCTAACTGGGGTATCGAGTTATGTGGTAAAAGAATATAGATCTTCTATGATCAACAGGGAGATTGATCTTCCTAGGTTAATGATTCATGCCCAACAGATTGAGTCAGATAAGATATAGGAAAGAGAAAGAGTAAGAGGGATTAAGAGAGTCAGATCAGAGCAACAGGGGTCTGGGCAAACTAGATTCTTCAGAGAAAGTCGCCCTCAGTTTCAGAGACGTCCATTTATACCTGTACCTTCGTCAGCTAGTGCTCTCATATATTGGGGCAGGAAGGAGCTCGGGAATAGGTCGGTACCTTCCAGGTCTCAGGACAGTATAAGCAATTGGCCGCATCATCCTTCGTATGCTAAGTGTCGTAAAGATGACTTTAGGGAGTGTTATATGGGGCAGCGGGGCTGTTTTGGTTGTGGCAAGTTGGGCCACATACTTAGAGACTACCTGTATGCCAGACAATGGAGTCGTGATACCCGTCCCTAGAGTTAGGCTACCAGTGCCCCACCTCCCGCTGCCCGTTCGGTTCCTTCTCAGGGTTCTTCATCTAGTACTACTGGCGGTCAACGCCAGAATTTTTTATGCTATACTACCTCATCAAGAGCAGGAGGACTCTCCCAATGTTGTCGCTAGTATGCTCTGTGTTTTCTAATTCAATGTCTATGTGTTGATGGACCCCAGTTCGAGTGTTTCTTATATGACACCTCTGGTTGCTGTAAATTTTGAAATGGGTCATGAACTAATTTTTGAGCCTATTTTGTTTTCTACTCCGGTAGGAGAGTCTGTTATTGCTAAGCGGGTGTATAAGAAATGTCCTATTACTGTCTTTCATCGGGTTATGTGTGCTAATTTGATTGAGCTAGAGATGGTTGACTTTGATATCATTCTGGGTATGGATTGGCTTCACTCATGCTATGCGTTTATTGATTGTCATGCCCGTGTGGTCAAGTTTCCGTTTCCTGATGAACCTATCCTCGAATAGTCTGGGAGTTCTGTGATTCCTAAGGGTCGTTTCATATCCTATATCAAATCTAGGAAGTTGATTTCCAAGGGTTGCATCCACCATTTGGTTTGGGTTAAAGACACTAAGTCTTAAACTCTGACCATTCAGTCAATTAATGTTGTTTCTTGATATCTTTCCGTAAGATCTCACTGGAGTACCTCTTGATAGAGAGATAGAGTTTGGGATTGACTTTCTTCCCGATACTCAGCCTATTTTTATTCCCCCATATTGCATGGCTCTCGCGGAACTTAAAGAGTTGAAGGAGCAATTGAAAGATATTTTAGACAAAACCTTTATCAAACCTAGTGTGTCCATGTGGGGTGCACCTATCCTATTTGTGCGTAAGAAAGATGGTTCTTTGTGGATGTGTATTGATTACCGATAGCTTAATAGGGTTACTATCAAGAATAAATTTCTGCTTCCTTGAATTGATGATTTATTTGATTGATTGCACGGTGCGAGCTACTTTTCTAAGATAGACCTCAGATCCGATTATCACCAGCTTAATGTTAGGGAATGTGATATCCCCAAGATAGCCCTCCGAACTCGTTACGGTAATTTTGAATTTCTAGTGATGTCTTTCGGGTTAACTAATGCTCCAGCGAATTTCATAGATCTTAGGAACCGTGTATTCCAGCCATATCTGGATTTATTTGTAAAGTATTCCTTGATGATATTCGTATTTACTCCCGAAGTGAGGGTGATTATGTGGATTATCTCTGAATCGTGTTGGAAACTCTTCGAAATCATTAGTTGTATGCTAAGTTCAGTAAGTGAGAGTTTTGGCTGAACTTGTAGCCTTCTTGGGTCATGTTGTTTCTTTCGAAGGTATTAGATTTGATCCTCAAAAGATAGAGGCTATAAAGAATTGGCTTAGACCTATTTATCCTTCTGATATCCGAATTTTCTTGGGTCTAGCTGGTTATTATCACCATTTTGTTGAAGGTTTTTCATCTATTGCGTATCCTATGACCCGTTTGACCCAAAAGAAAGTGAAGTTCCTGTGGTCCAAATCTTGCGAGAAGAGTTTTCAGGAGTTGAAGAATCGACTCACTTCAGCCCCTGTGTTGACTTTGCCTGATGGTGTTAATGTTTTTGTGGTGTATTGCGATGCTTCCAGAGTTGGTTTGGGTTGTGTATTGATGAAAAAGGGCAAGTTTATAGCTTATGATTCCTGGCAGCTAAAGCTTCACGAGAAGAATTATCCTACCCATGACCTTGAATTAGCTGCCGTGGTTTTTGCTTTGAAAATCTGGAGACATTATTTGTATGGTGTCCATGTCGACGTCTTCACAGACCATAAGAACTTGCAGTACGTATTCACCCAAAATAAGTTTAATCTTAGGTAGAGACGATGGTTAGAACTGTTGAAAGATTATGATATGAGCATTCTATATCATTTGGTCAAGGCCAATGTAGTAGCAGATGCCCTTAGTCCGAAGTCCATGGGTAGCGTAGCATATGTAGAGATTGGTAAGAAGGATTTGGCCCATGAGGTACATCGTTTGGCTAGATTGGGGTTAATTCATGGATGAGTGTATTTTCAAGCGTGCTTCTTGGTCATTGAACCTAAACTTTAGCTCGTTTAACTCCATCTCTACTAGCACTCTCCCAGTTGCAAGTAATGGCCTACCCAAGATGATGGGCACTTCAAAATCTACTTTGCAATCTAGGACTACAAAATCAGCAGGCAAAACCAAATCGGCTACCTTTACCAAAACATCGTTCAGTATGCCCACAGGCCGCTTCATAGATCTATCTGCCATTACCAAACACATATTTGTTGGGGTAGAATTCCCCAAACCTAATTTCTTGTACACATCCAGTGGCATTAAATTTCTACTGGCTCCCAGATCGCATAGTGCTTTTGTGAACTTTGGAGAACCAATAGTACACGGGATGGTAAACGCTCACGGATTTGCCTTTTTTGCACTAAAGACCTTGTAGAGTAGCGCCACAATGGAGAAGATTATCATTCGGATCATGGCTAACCTTCCGTTTCTTGGTTACAAAGTCTATCATGAACTTCGCATATCCTGGCATTTGCTCAAGTGCCTCAACCAAAGCCACATTAATTGTCAATTGCTTGAGCATTGCAGTGAATTTGCGGAATTTGGCATCATCATCCTTTTTCTTCAATCGTTGAGGAAAGCGAGGTGGTGGTCTCGGGATAGATTTCAACACCACTTCCTCTTTCATCTCTTTTTCTTTCTCCAAAGCATCAACAGAACTATCCAGCTTCACAGACTCTACTAGTTTGCTTTCTTTAGATTCATCAACAACTACCTCATCATCTATAGATTTGCCCACAGAAGGTCCATATAAGATCTTACCACTCCTAGTGGTAATCGCCATACATGATCCATCATTCCGCAAATTCTAAACCATATCACTAGGAAAAGTACCACTTTTTCTTTGGTTAAGTATTGCGGAAAGTTGGCTCATCTGTTGCTCCAACTTCTTGATAGAAGTGGAATGTGAACTAACCAACTGACTCAGGGTAGAGAATTCACTCTTCATAGTGGTTACCCCCGAGTTGGTAGCCTTAACTCCTTTCAATAATTATTATATCATGTCCTCCATGTACATCTTACCAGATCTAGTTGGTGCAACATCCCGACTTCCAGGAGGAACATACATATTACTCATATCATTATTGCTTCTCCAGTTTCCTTTCTCCCTATCTTTATAATCAGGCTTGTCATAAAAGTTATGACCTTGATTCCCTTGGATATTGCCTTATAAATCTCCCTGATTATTAACATAATTTGCCTCCTCATCTGCATCAATAGCAAAAGTTCACTGAGATTCCACAGCCTTAACCTTTTCAGTTTTGCCTGACAGCAAGTGCTTGGTCAGTAAGTCCATCTGAGTCTTTAAGTAGGCCATGTCTTGGTATCTCTACTCATCCCTTCTGCGCTGCTCCACAGTTATACAACCAGAAAATTTAGGCTAGCTACCACAAAATCCCTGGTATGCTAAGTCCGACTCTGTTTGGACATTCTATTCAGCATGTCTGAAGAATCTTAAAAAGAAAGGTTAATGAATGAACCACCTGTAGCATTATCTACAATTGGCTTTGTCACAGAGTTAAAAGCTCTGTACAAATTCTCCATCAAGTGCAAGTCCGTCATGTTATGGTTCGGATATTGTGTCATCTTCTTCCTCAATCTCTCCCAAGTTTCCTGCAATGCTTCACTAGGGAGCTGCCTGAAGTTACTGATTTCGTCTCTCAACTGTACCCTTCTGGAGGGTGGAAAGAACCATTCTAGGAATGCCTCTTTCAACTTTCTCCAATTGGTTATAGAATCGGGCTCCAATTCATTTAACCACATTGTCGCCTCGCCAGACAGAGACAATGGAAACAATCTCAACCGAATCGCATTCTAGCTTACTCCCCGATTATCAAAAGATTTGCAAATGGTGATAAAGTTCACCAAGTGAATGTTCGGATCTTCACCAGGCAAGCCTCCAAACAACCTCTTCAGATTCAGGAGTTGATTCATAGTACTTATTACGCTGAATTTTGCACCAGGTGCCAATGGTGGAGGATTGATAGCACCCGTTGAACCTGCTCCGTCCATTCTTTTTTCATCGTCATCAACCTCATAATGGATAGTCTGTTTGCAATACCTTCCTCTGAATAGACAGTTTCTATTGAAATTTCACTTCACTGGTGCAGCAATTTGCTCAGCTCGCCTTGGTTTTGAGGATTCAACAATTCCTCATCACCCAAGTCTTCATCATCATGGTTCGGGTGACGTACTTGTTGACCCTGGTTCTGTACTTTCACTTGAACCCTGGTCAAGGCTACCAGTCTATCATCCTCATACTGTTCTGCTATTCTCCCAATCAACTGAGGTTTCAGATTAATTGGTAATAACGGTTCTCCAAAACTTCTTATTTTTGGCATAAACAACAAGGAACCTGCATTAAACAAAAAAAACAAATAAACATAAATCTAGGAAACCTAATTAACAGTCAATTAGCGCACACAACTTTTAGTTTTAAACCATATTCCCCGGCAACAGCGCCATTTTTATGATGCTCAAACTACACTCTTGAATGGGTGTAAGTGATCGTTGTCAATATAAAACGCAACTAGGTTGGGGTCGAATCCCACAAAGAATAAGGTGTGAACTCAAGTCGGTTGCGATTTAATTCACTGATATTTTAATGTTTCCTGAAATAGGGATTTAAGTTTCACAAGTAATTGTTTGACACTTTTATTTTGATGTTTGTAACCAAGATTTTATGAGATAACCAGAATTATGTTCACTAGGTCTTACGGTTAATTAACCTAGTTACAACACTGATTATTAAACAAAGTATTTCTGAGTCCCTGTTGATAATTCACTTCCTATTGTTTATGATTTCTTTCTCAAGAAAATCTAAGTAGGTATGTCTACTGTTTGCAACCAACAGATGTTAATTAAAATTTTAGAATTATCAATAAATCCTAACACCTATTAAATCTTGAGTGCTTAGCACATCGTCATGACCTAACCTTAGATCCCATAATTCAGGTAAATGGAGTTTAGCTACTCATGATTCAAGGAACAAGTACATGAATTGAATTCATAAGTGAGAAGATTAACGTACAACGATGATGAAAATCAATAAGTATAACTTAAATTAAGCCACGGTACAAAACTCCCAAAATATTTTAACTAGCGAGAGAGAAATATTATATGTTTTTCGAATAAAGATGAGTCCCAAAAACTAATCCTTGAAAACCCTAAAACAAGTCTTTAAATAGTTTAACCTAATTAATGAAATAAAATCAAAGTTATAGATTTTCCTCGAAATAGATAATGACATCCGTGACGGCTTATCATGAGTATGAAGGCTTATCACAGATGTCGATAGCTCCTCTGTACTTTTGGCTTTCTCTGGTAAGGCTAACGACGATGATGACACCTTATCACCATCCAGACGATGTGTCATGGATGTCGTCACAAAACTGTCCACAACCTCTATCTTCTGTTTAAGGATGATGACGGCCTTGCTAGCTTATCACCAGGATGACAACTTATCATGAATAGCATCAGCCACACTTATCCTTTATTTTTCTTTACTTTTCAGCCTTCTTGCTTCCATTATTTTTGGTTCTCCTACATCTCAACATTTACTGAAAAAAATCAAAGTAAACTAATCAAAAACAACTAAAGTTGCTCAAGACGTTACAATTATTTAAAGTTAAAAGCCTCAAATGTTTTTGCATAGGCTCATATATCAATCGTCAAAATAATGCATGGCAACTCAATGCCAATGCTTTATCACTCATGAACTCTAAGAACCTAATATGCCCCTCCACGGACATAAAGTGCAAGGTCACTATATGAAGGCTGATACATAGAGATACCTCACCTACTGTAGAAGAATATATAGAAGTAGCCACCTATTATCTGGAGGCGGAAGCCTCAAAATAGTAAGTTAAATTAACATAGGATCCACCCCCTCAGAGAAATCCAACACTTGCACTTAACAATTCTCAAACGTAGATATGTAAATCATCATATGAGATGTCTGTACCTGGATTAACCCTTCTATCTCAACTGACCCATCATTATGAGCAACTCCAAAATCTAAAGAGGCAATACTGACCTAACCTTTAGCTGGTTTGAGTTCTCCATTCTGACCTCTATCTCGTCCTTTACCCCTACTATATATCAAGGTCACGAGCTTTAAGTCTCTAACCATAGAACAATATGTTTTCACAATCCATGAGAGGGAGTATGAGAGGTCTATGAGTCACATTAAGATATGAATACATGACAATAAAAAGGAAATAGATATTGTCTGAAGTCTTGTAGTGTCTCAAAGATAGATAATGGATATCTCTACACTGATCCGTAAGACTCTACTAGACCCGACTTGTACTAATGATACCACTGAATATAGAGCTTTAATATCAATTTTGTCACAACCCAAAATTAAGTACATGGTATCACCTATCACACCCACTAATATAGGTAAGCCTATCCCACCCTAAATTAATAATTAAAGTAAATCAAAAGCAAAAGAAGAAGAAAGATTGAATAATGCCAAATGATATATAAAAACTACAATAACAATGATACATCCCAGTCCTAGTTGTCACTAGTAAAATCCTCTAATATTGAATATGATCAAATAATGTAAAGTATCTTAAATGTAGATAAAACATAAGAAAAGATAAGGAAAGATTTGAGTAAGCTCTAAGACCCATTAGTTTCTACCTTGATCACTGAGAATCCAATATAGAGAGAAGGCGATCTATGCACCACAACTTATATCAATACCTACATGGGGTGCAAAAAAATTAAAGAAAAAGCATAGATGAGTATGAATTATGTGTAACTACAAGCATCGTCAATAATCGACTCTAATCCAAAGTGATGGCGAGTACCACTATACCAACCATAAAATTTACCCCAAATAAGCATGCACTCTAAAAAGTCGTAGTCTATTATAGCATATAGGACATTATTAAGATACTTAAAGTTGTGAATTAAGGTAGGCATGTGAAAGTTTGAGGTAACAACAATAGAGATGGGTCACATTATAGGAGAATATAACCAACACGATATATAATATAAACTCTCCACCAATTTCAGCTAAAAGTAGAGAAGGTGCATATCCTATAAATACGAGATGTGATGCAACTATATCAATGGATCAAGACATAACAAAGCCCCTCCTCTCATAACATCTCAACCTTTAAATCACCTAAGAGAAGGTACAATGCAATTTAATATAGTGATATGAGATAAAAATGCATAATATCACAAACAAGATTCAATTACATTAGTATAATATGAAAGGAAATGAGCTATGCTATATCAATCATGCAAAGTAATGTCATGCAATGGAAGTGATGCAATGCAGTAAAGTATTAATGATATAAGTAATCAAATGTCATCTAGCATATGTAACCACATATACACCTTTAAAGTATAAGCGTCTAGATTAAGACCCATAGGGGTTGAAACCCATATAGAATCATAATTTCATATCTCAATCAACTTTGTTTGAATGTCCCCTAGTCAAGGGGTTTTGTAAAGTGTTTTATTTCCTTTAAAGATTAATCTTTATTAGTGCTACCAATTCCATGAATATGAATGAATGAAATGAGGATGCATTCTCTCAACCAAATCAACATCATGGAATGAATTAACTTAATAATGGTATAAAGAAACTCAAATCTCAATTGATAATTATATAAGCCATCGCATGGCACCACTGTAATAAAGAGTCATATGTGCATCAATAATATTAAGCCAAGTCTGTCAGTCAGGCATCAAAATAGTGGTAAAAGGCATATAATTCTCAAGTAAGTCAAATAATATCAATTCAAGCCCCAACACGACATCACGATAATAATAAGGCAAATAATTCCCAACTATGGCCAATAATATAAATCAAATTCCCCATATAGGCATGACTATGATAATAAAGAAAAATAACGCAAATAAGTCCAATACTACTCCCTGCATAGGAATCATAATTATAATAACCTCTCAAGCAATAAAAATATTCACATAAGCCCTCACACAGGCAACACAATCAATAACAATCCAAAAAATGTAAATATAAATAACTTGCCAAAACCCTAGCTTGTTTTCCATGATAAGTTCCATATAACATCATTAGACTAAAATACTAGAAGAAGAACTATAATAGTTAACAATATTCCCTAAAGTTCAGCTTCATTCACTTACGTAGTAACTAAGCCAAGATTTCTTTATTAATAATATCATCATTGGTTATATCCTGATGGCATTCATAAGTCCACCACAAGGTTAGGGACATAATATGCTACTAGGTCTCTAATCTAGAACCCAAAATAAAATTAAAAAAGAAGTAGTAGGTAGTAAATGACAAGGAATTGACTCCTTGTCCTTGTATAGAAAATAATGAAGAACACCAACCAACAAGAACATGAAAGGAATAAATACACAATAAAATTATGTGGAAACCTCTTTACTTGAGGGAATAAATGAACCCACACACTATATCCACTAACTGCACACCTAATTCAGCAAGCTGATGAACCTCCCTGACTAACTGTTTCTTATTATCCTCTACATGAGCAACACTACCCATATACAATATACTAAGGGTATCTACCATTACATTGGCATTGCTCGAATGATACAAAGCACTCATATCATAATCTCTCACCAATTCTATCCGCCTTCCCTAACGGAGATTTAAAAACTTTCTATGAAAATACATACTACAAACTTTTATGATCTATGAACACATCAACATGAACCCCAAAAAATTAATATCTCTAAATTTTTAAGGCAAACACAGAAGCTACCAACTCAAGTTCATGGGTAGGGTAATTCTTTTCATAGGGTTTAAGCTATCTTGAGGCATAGTCTATGACCTTACCTCTTTGCATCAACACATAACCAAGACCAAATCTGGAAGCATCACAGTAAACAATAAACTCATCTGAACTATCTGGTAACATCAAAACTGTGGCTGAGGTGAGTTGAGTCTTTAACTTCTAAAGACTCTTCTCATAAGAATCTGACCACTGATATTTGACTTTCTTTTATGTCAATATGAATATGGGGGACACAATAGATGAAAACCCTTCAAGAAACCATCGGTAATAGCCAGTCAAACCAAAGGAACTCCTAATATGTGATAGAGAGATGTGACAGGGCAATTTTCTTACTATTTTGGTCTTTTAAGGGTCACCTCTATTACCATCACCAGAAACATTATGGCTAAGGAAATCTAATAATCTTAGCTAAAATTCACACTCACTAAATTTAGGTAATAACTGATGGGCTCTAAGAGTCTACAATACAATTCCGAAATAGTCTGCATGATCATTTTCATTATGAGAATAGACAAGAATATCAATAATGAAGACTATGACAAATATGTCCAAGTACTGCTTAAACACTCTGTTCATCAAGTCCATGAAAGTTGTTGGGGCATTCGTTAGTCCAAATTTTATAACTAGAAATTCAAAGTGACCATATCGAGTTTTGAAAGTTGTTTTTGAAATGTCACACTCTTCGACTCTGAGCTCATGATAGCTGGATCTGAGGTCTAATTTAGATAAATAAATGGCACCCTAAAGTTGGTTGAATAAATCATTAATTCAGGGTAGTGGGTACTTATTCTTTACTATGACTTTGTTCAACTGACGATAATCAATACACATCCTAAGATAACTGTCTTTCTTTTACATGAAAGGACTAGATCACCCCATAAGGAAACATTGGTTCTGACTAATCCCTTATAAAAGAGGTCTTTCAACTATTATTTTAACTCCCTAAGTCATATAGAGACATTCTTTATGGAGAAATAGAGATAGGCTGGGTTTCTAGAAGAAGGACTATTTTGAAGTCAATTTCCCTTTAAGGAGGAGCTCTGAGAAGATCTTTAGGGAACATAGCTGGAAAATAACTTACCACTGAAATGGACTCGAGACTGGGAGTCTCAGAATTAGAGTCTTTGACTCGAACAAGATGATAAACACATCCCTTGGATAGTATTTTTCTTGCTCTAAGGTAGGAAATAAGTTGACCCCTAAGCGCTAACATACTACCCCTTCTTTAAAGGACTGGTTCATTCAGAAACTAAAAATAAACAACTCTACTCCTACAATTAACTGAAGCATAGCGTGAGTGAAGCCAATCCATACTGAGAATGACATCAAAATAAGTCATATCTAACTCTATAAGGTCTACTATAATGGGGAAATTTCTGTATACCTGCCTGGGTAGAATAGATTTACCAACCAAAGTAGATACTAAAAAAGGCTCTACCACAGTTTTGGGACTAACGCTAAAATTAATAGCTATGGAAGGGGTTAAAAAAAAAGGGAATCTCCGAGATCTAACAAAGCATAAACATATATATAGAAGACCTGTAAGGTACCCATAACCACATTAGGAGAACTTTTCTAATCTTATCGGGATTGGAGTGCATACAGTATGTTCAAACATTAACCACTATTTGTGTTAGAAGCGACACTCTACTAAGTTGGGTGACCAGATGGAACTGGGGGATGACTTGACTTACCCTGCTGACCACTCTTTAGGTTATCCCTGACTCTGTGGCCTTGTTTTCCATACCTAAATCACACATCACTATTGACTCTACATATACCCTTATGATTTCTACAATATTTCTCGCAAAAAGAATTATTATAACTACTGTTTACACTGCCCTAGGACTTAGAGCCTGGTGCTCTATCCCGATTATCATTTTTTAACTTAGGCATTAGAGCACTAGCTGAAGAAAGAGCTAGGGCTAATGATTTCTGATTGAATTGAGGATAGTTACCACCCTACAACCTTGGCTAAGTAAAGTTAAAGCTACCTATCCTAGCCCGCTTATTCTCCCTTACCTTCTTCTCCTCAATTTGTTGAGCATGGACCATAAGGCTAGATAAGTCTATCTCCATAATCAAAATTGTGGTCCTACACTACTTGATAATACTATCAGCTACACCAGAGACAAACTTACTTATCCTAGACCTGTTATTAGCCACCATCGAAGGAGAATACTTGGCCAATTGGGTAAAGTGAAGCGAATACTCCCCCATACTTAGTTATCCTATTTCCAATTTATGAACTCCTGCACTTTGATTCCCTCAACTCTAAATTTGAAGAACCTTTCTAAAAATGTTGTGGCAAACTCGTCCCACTCTATAGGCCCTGCATCTATGCCTCTATCCCCCTTTCACTACTTATACCAAGTGTGAGCTATATCCTGTAACTGGTAAGCAAAAAACTCTACACTCTCACTCGATCTAACATTAATAATTTTAGTCACCATCTGAACCATATCAAGGAATTCCTATGGATCCTCATCAGACTTGGATCCCAAAAATAAAAGAGGGTTCATTCAGGTAAAGTCCCAAATCCTATCTGCAGTTGTATTAGCCACTGAAATTGATGGGATAGTAGCCTACTTATTATTTTGAGCTTATAATGAGTGAGATAAAATAGTGAAGGTAGCTCTGAAATCGGTGTGGGAGACATGCTTGTTTAGAGGATCTTCTTGAATAGGTGGAGGTGTGGCCCAATTTCTATTTCTTCTTTTATTCTTATTTCTAGGAGGCATAATCTGTAAATGGAAGCAAGGATGAATTAGAAAGAGAGTTTAACTAGTGATTATGCTCTTACATACTTTATGAACACCAAAAGAAGGGGCATTTTTCCTAAAACATCTTGCAGCCTCTTCTCAATAAGTGTGGTGTGATTCAAACCAATGCACAAGAATCTAATCAATGTGGATTTAAGACTCCCTAAGACACTTTAAAACCTTAGGCTCTGATACCAAGTTTTGTCACAACCTGAGGCTACCCTCTAGTTTCAACAACGATTCTTAAGGTCTTGAAAGACCATAAAGTAACCCATGAACTGGTACCTGTTGTGAGCACTAAATAATATGGTAATAAAATATACATATACGGAAATAACTGAATAATGCCAAAGTTTTTAAGTATTGAGATTAATACAATGGAATTTCTCAAGTCCATAATATAAATGAACATACTAAAATCTAACTCAAATGATTAACAAACAAGCTATCTGTCAGAAATTTCTGAAAGCTACTAAAACTGACTGTAAAAAGTGATAAGATAGACCCAAACAAACTCCAATAAAAAAACTTAAAGAAAGCACTGAAATACAGAAGTAAACTGACATAAGCCACCATGTCCACGATAGATAAGGACTCACCACAACTACTACTAGTGATAGGATTAACTGTCTACACAGAGTTAGGAGCCTAAGCATCCAAACCTATGATATTAAACATCAAAGTGCAAAAAAAGTATGCAATCATTAATTTGAATTACTTGTATTAGAGATAAGGTTAGGTTGATATGCATGGGTTCTTGTGCATGGATAATAACTAATTGAATAAATAACATGAGGTAACTTAATATAAATGCATAAAAACTACAAAATTTATGAATGCATAACCAAGCATATAATTCCAAAATAGTCTGTATACTGAAATAATGAAATACTGATAATTGTATGCTAAGGTTAAACAAACATGAAACTAAGTTCTACATTGAATACTTGACTGATATTATGAGAGGTATCATCTAACCGACATGCCTTGATTTAAGTTAATTGGGGTCCAACATGTGACCCCTATTTGAAGGGTGTTAGTACTATGCCATGGGTACTAACAATGGCTGTGTGGATCTACTAGAGTGAAGTCCCGAAGGACAAAAGAGTCACCCTCAACTAGCAGGTGCCCTGGTGAGATATGTGTCAACCCCCAACTAGCAGGTTAACATCTCAAACCTATGCTGGCTACGTAGTTTTGGAACAGAGGGATTTCTACTAAGAGTAGCACGCTCTATTGGAAAGTGAGTCCCCATCCCTGGGTTCACTCGGTGCTAAATCCTTCTCCCAACTAAACTAACTTAAATTATTGAACTAATCTAAGTTTAACTAATTATGATAACTGACTGAATGAATAATTCTTATACATATCTAAAACCATTCTGAAAGATACTAAGACTAAGTAAACAGATAAGTTTCGGTTATTCTTTACCCCCAGCACTGAATAGAAGTATCAATAAGAAGTTATATAGCTTTACAAACTATAATAGGGATCATTACTCAAAATTCATCTCTTAGGCATTTCATCAAACACACAAGGGTCATGAGTTAAAGCATGGGAATAGTTAAAAATGTGATAATAGCATAACTGCAATATTAAAATCATGGGTTAGAGTTTAATTTAGAGTGAAATTGAGAACTTGTCTTGAACGTTATTGGATTGGAAAGTACAATTTCTTGGTTTCCTTGAAAGGAAGATGCTTGAACTTGTGAAAGGTTAGGGTTTAATTTAGAGAGAAATTGAGAAAATTTGGCATTATATAAATCATTTCATTAATCATGTACATAAGAAATACCTAGAATTAGCCTCAATCTTTCAACATCCAACTAATGTACTTAATAAATATATTTGCTCTCCACAAGTGTCAAATTAAACATTAGTAATAGTATATTATTCACAAATAATTCTATGATGATAACACATATCTTGGCCTAAGGTGGACTGGAGGGGCCCACTTCTAATCGTTGAAATCCATTTTAGGCAACTTTTACTCTGGACTAGGATAAGGTATCTAAGTTTGTTTCTAGATGTAAATTAAGAAATAACTAGCCATAAGATAGTAATCCTTCCCAAACATGAACAATTAAGGTAACCCTACCTAAAGTAATAGCAACTAAGGCAATTTTCCTTAACTTAAGAAACTAAGGACAATTCTTCCCTAAACATAAATGAATAAGGAAATTTTACCTAGCTTGGGTAATTAAGGCATTCCCATTCTAAATATGAACCATGAATCCAAATCACCCAATACATGAATATCTACGCTAATTATTTCAAGTTTACAATTTAAATAGTATAAATGGTCCAACTAAACCAAATATTCCCATTTTAAATATGAACCATTAATCCAAACCACTTAATACATGAATATCTACACTAATTACTTCAAGTTTATAATTTCAATAGTACAAATGGTTGAACTAAAAAAAATATTCTCATTCATAATTCCAACACATAAATCCCACCCCATATATAGCATAAAATCATAATCATTCTATGAGATACGTTAACCTATTAAGAAGGTAAACCTAGTCTACTTGAATGCAAAAAAAGCCCAAAATACCATCTAAATCTCCAGTTTACTCTCTCGAGAAGCTTCTGCAAGGTGTCACGCTATTAAAATCACAATCTACTCATCCAAATGAGAAAAATAATACCCATATTTCAATTTTTTTCTTTAGGTCCAAAATTACAGAAAAACCCCATGTGGGGCTCATTTATGGAAATTGCATTTTGAAAACCAACTCCATGTCCCTCAATGCTTAAGGAATACTTACCCTAAAAAAGGGTGAATTTTTAGATTTAATGGTGCTAAAATAAAGTCACAAAGCTTTTAGAGATTTTATCCAAAGAATGGAGAAATCAACCATGAAAATAATGAAATCTTACCGCAAATAAAATGGAAAATCACATAAATTATTAATGCAAAAACTTGACAATTACCCACAGTCGATTCTCTCAAGAACTCCTACCTTTTAGGGTTTTGGATTTTAGAGAGTTGGTGAAAATGGTAAAAAATTGGGATATATGCGTATTTATACAATTCTCAGGCATGCGGGATCCACTAAAGCTAACACATGGCAGCTTTAGTGGTCACCGCAAAAGCACCTGGTGCCGCTAAAGCATTTCCTAACCCACCAAATAGGTCGTTAAAGCGGTACATGGGTCATTTTGGCGTTAGACTCTAAATCCCCCAGGTGTCACTAAAGCAGTACCACTAGGATGGGCTAGGTCCACTAAAGCATCCTCTGTATAATCTCCTAAAGAGTTGCTTTAGAAGTTGCTCCAGATATCAGGCACCAGCTAGAGAGTTGTAATTTTTTGGAGTCTTTGCTAACCCCTAGAGATTCATCCAAAATCTCATATGAACAAATGAACTAACCTATCCTATCAAAATTGACGTTCTACAATTAAAGGCATAGTACAAATTTTTTTCGAGGTCGTTTCAATGAAAAGTGGGTCCCACGCAAACTTTCCATTATCATATGTTTAATCTAATAGCATGAATGAGTTTAGGAGTCTTGAGACCCAAACCTAGGTTTCACCCAACCTAAAATTGATGATCTTAAGATATTGAAATAGTCAGAATTGGCATACGAGGTCATTTGATTGGTATTTTTTCCCAATAGCCAATTTGAATTAGTAAAGATCCAAAATAGAGAATTGGCTCTAAAAACTAAATAAACTACTCGGTAACTGAACTATTAGTTCCAAAAAGTTATAAATGATTTGGGGCAGCTATAGGAAAGATCTAAATAGAAAAACTAAGAAAAAATATAGGAATGATTTCAAGGGTCATTATATAAATCTCAATAATATGCATTTCGATAAATACATAATATGCCTGAAGAGTCTACAAGGAGTTAATGGTCGTCTTGTCCTAACGTAGGCCAAAGGGCCCACTGCTAATCCCGAAAATCCATTCTATGGAAAATTCTACCAAATTTAGGCGGCTAAGGTATATAATTAAATATCCTAATGTATTAAGTTTTTCCTAATAATGAGTAACTAAGTCAACCATGGATAATTTATCGATCGTAAATTGACTAATAGATTCATATTAAACTAAATATACTTCCAGGACCTAATTCTCAACCCATATGTAGCACATTACAATAAATATACTACAAATTAGCAAAAACAATGAGAAAGGTAATGCTAGCCTACCCAAATGCCAAAGAAAGCCTGGTGAAATTTGCTAAATTAGTGATCTCCCCTTCTGAGAAGATTCTTCAAGATGCTACCCATTAAAAAATATAATCTAATCATTAATATGAGAGCAATGGTACCCATATTGTATTTTTATACTTCACGTCCAAAATTACAAAAAATTCTCGGTGGGGTCTGCTTGCGAAATTAGACTTTCAAAGCTATCAACATGTCCCTCTTTGATATGAGCCAAATGAACCTTAAAGATTTTGATTACATCCTCCGAATCCAATACAAAGATGTTCAAGCCATGATTAAGACTATAGCTGAAGGATGCATTCGGTGGACCCCTTTGAGGCTTCTAAGCCCACAATGTCGTGTGCGAATTATTGCTTGGAGAGCTTAGTGAATGCTTTAAAGAGCCTGTGTGGGTTATTTATGAAATAATCAATTTTTTTATATTTCTTATAATAGGCTATCTTAGGCAAAGGAAAAACTATAATATGTGCCTTAACCATTTTATTTAGAACTTTTGGTGATATTTTGAGTGTATACTCTTATTAGTGAATTGCAAGCTTGGATTAGCTTGTGTTGACAACTTTTTTAGAAACCTAGGTTTCTTTGGAACTCTATTCCCTTGAAATCTATGTAATAAATTGGTGTTCGATTCTACTAGTTTAGGCGTCTTCCGATTTGATACACCTATTGGTTCTTAATTCTTAGTAGTTTCTTATGTCAATTTATCTATCTTTACTTTATTGCATTGTTTACATTTTTCTTATTTAGGTTAGATTTCTATCATTCATATCTAGTTTTGTATAATTTGTTATTACACTCAAGTTTTGAATCGTTCCCACTATTCTAGTCGGGTTTTGCTATCCCAAAAATCATCAAAAAAATGATTCAAAAATCATAAATCACAAAAAAATAATTTATTGCCATTTTTTCCCTTGGCCGAGACATTGGTCCTTGAATTTTTGTGTATTTTGTGTGTTTCTGGTGTTAGATCCTTGTTCCCAAACACTAAAAGACTCTAGATCTTTAATTTATGCTAATTTCGAGTTGAATTGAGTCATCAACCATTGTTAAACTTGAAGGTGGATCTCAAATTTTGGAAGTTTTTTTTTTTTTGAGATTTTGGCTTGAAAAACGTGTTGGTTGACTGTGCAAGATCAACATGATCTTGAAAAATAAAATATCATTTATTTTTGAGGTCATTTGGATAAGGTTCCATTTTTTAGTGTTCTTGGTATTCTTCATGTTTCTCACATGTTGTTGAAGAAGAATATTCAAAATGTGGTTGTTTGATCAAAAAAGGAGCAGAAAGAAGGTGCAGTACTTGTTTGTCTCAAAAAATATTCCAAAGATATTCCAATTCTTCCAAATAAGGAAAGAATCAAAAAGCATCAAAAAGGAATATTCTCAAGAAAGAGACAAGGAAGAGTACGGAGGGGGGTGCACAACAAAATTCAAACTCTTTGAGCTTGAAAGAATAATAGAAAGGTCTAATTATTTTATTTACTTCATCCACAACAAAGTATCACCCCTCCTCATTGATGATTGATTGAATACAAGTTGAAAAAAAGAAATTTTTTAAAACATCAACCAACCTAAGTTTACTTTTGAGGAAGCCACGTCATCAACCCGCCCAATTGCCCTAAGCTCAAGTTTGGATTCTTAAGTTTCTTTTCTTTTATTTTTGGGTTTCATTTCTTGATTCTAGTACTAATTAGCGACTAGTTATTATTACCTACTAGGTTGTGAATTAATTTTGAATTAGTTACTTTCGTTGTTATCTTTCTTTGTGTGTGTTTTTTAATTTTTGATTTGTTATAGCATCTTGATTTGCATCCTTGCACAGTTTTTTTTTGTATTTGAGTCCTTCGAACAAGAATCCATTTCGACCTCAAGATAAAATTTGTACCAATTCATCTTATTGGAGTACAAATAAGCTATCAATACTTGCGATGCCAATTGGATGACATTCAAAGGTGTGAACTTTGAGAGTTTGTGAGGTTGTTTCCCTAGCCTTTAACTTGTTTGCTGTTTTTTTTCTTAGTATTTATTTTTCTAGGTACTATGGCATCACTTAAGGTAACCATGAATGATTTGATGGCAGCCATAATGAATGTGAGTAACCGATTGGATAACATGATAGCCCGTCAAAAGTTACCTAAGTGTACCTTTACAATCCACCAATTTATCAAGCTTGCTTGAGTGGACATGCTCTAAATAAACTTCAAGGTAACAAAACTAACTCTTGCACTCTAGTGAATGAGGCTAGTATCCAACTAACTATAAATGATATCTTATCCTAAGGTGAGCCTAATTTCTCTTTACTTCATGATGATAATGTATAACTTGAGCGTGTGGATACACTAGTTGATCCTAATAATGACAAAATTGACTCTTCTAGATATATCAATTTGTGTCCACCTAGTGTTGAAGCCGTTGTAAAGAGTTGTAGTACATTGTATTGTTGAAGTCATGAGTACCAACTTATGTGTGAATTGAGCTCAACACTTGGGAATGTTTGTGAGGTATTTAAAGGACCTCAAATGAATGGCGATGTTAAAATGGTTGGTCGATTGAATAGGAGTGGCCCTCTAATTGTTTTTATGTTGATCACGCTAGAATAAAGGAAACATATAATTGTATTAGTGGTAATCTTGGAGGAAGGAAGTGTTTCCTAAACCCTCTACATAGACACTCTATCCATTTAGTCCTAGTGATCAATGAAAATATTGTGACTCTTCTCCATACCACTCAGTGTTTGGGAAAGAAGACATCCCAACCATGGTTGAGGTTTTTGGAACTCATCCCTGTGACGGAAAGTCTTTATTGGAGATTTCTAATATATTTAAGAGGCCAAAGTTGTGCAAGGGAAGGGTCTTCAACAAAGTAGAGTACCATAGAGGGGTTATGAGCTTATTGAGACTTGCAATCCATGTGAGCCTTCATGAGTGGTTGATTGATTACCATGGTACCTCTAGCATAGACCAAATCTTTTAAATGACCAATTAGTTCTTACTTTTTGGGGTTATGCACCCTTGATTGATCATTTTGAAGCTTGGTTATGTCAAAAGTGTGTGCAATCTTGACATGACTTTTTGAATAATTGTGCTAAGCCTAACCCTTATCCATGAGGAAAGGGTGTTTGCTTGTGTCTCCTACTATTTTGAAAGGTTTGGATTCAAGGTCAAATTCTTTTCAAGAAGGGGGGATGGTACGAGTCAAAGGGGCCTTAAAGCTTTTGATTACATCTTATGAGGCCAATTCAAAGAGGTCCAAGCCATGATCAAGTCTAGAGCTCAAGGATGTATTTGGTGGACCCCTTTGAAGCTCCTAAACACACAATATCACCTTGCCCAAAGTTTCCATACTTTCTAGGGTTTTTACTATTGAATTTGTGTGAAATATGGGAGAAAATCAAGCTAATTGAGGAATTTAATGGCTTTCAGGGGGTATTGCGTCGCTTTAGCAGTCAGCACTTAGGTGCCGCTATAGCTATACCCGCATATGCCTTACATACCCCTAAAGAGGACAATCTAGAGCTAAATCAACATGTGCTTTCGCGGTAAACTTACTGTTAAAGCAGCTCACAAGGGATGAACAAGCATCTAAAGTGACTGGAACTATTAAAGCTCTGAAAGGGCGGCTTGGGAACTTTAGTGGATGCACCAGCTAAAGACATGGAATTTTTTAAAGATCCACCAAATATTTTGGATTCATATGGAATCCTATATACATAAATAAAATATACTACCCAATTAAATTCAATATTTTAGATCAATGGCATAGTCAAAATTTTCATATAAGATTATTTTGATGAAAAGTAGGTCCCATGCCTATGTGCTATTTTTCTTAATTTTTGACCAACAACTCAAAATAAGTTCAAAATCCTTAGGACCCAAATCAAAGTGTCACCTTGCCTAAAATCAATGTTCCGAAGTTGTTGGAATTGTCAAAATTGGCAGATAAGGTCTTAAACTAATATTTTTACCCGATAGCCATTTATTACCAGTGAAGACTTCAAAACCAAAATATGGCTCTAAAACCAAATGAACTATGGGTTCAGTGAACTGTCAGCTCCATCAAGTCATAAATGACTTGTGGCGACTACAAGAAATCGATAATATTAAAAAAATATAGAAAACCTAGAGGGTCATTCAATCACCCTTATTTTCCTCATTTGATTTTTCCTCAACTTAGAAGGTTAGAATTAATTATAACTTGAAATATGTTTCTTATAAATGATCTATATGTTTAGATGTTACTTAATGATGTCCATGATTAACTATATTGTTGTTTCCAACTGAAACCTCTCCATGTTTGAGTTTGTATGCAAATCTTAAAATTGTTGAGAAAGTGTACTATTTATTTAAAATTGGTTTCTAAATTCTTAATTTGTTCATGTTCTAATTGTGGTTTAATTATTAATGAAATGGGTGTCGATAAGTTGTTATTTTTAGTTGAATTAAGACCAAATCAGTTCATTTTTATCAAATAGATTGGGTGATTCCATTCTTGAGGAAAAAATAATAGTATTGTGGTCTAAATATTGAATCCTAAGGAAGTCTAATTACCCATGTCTATTGGATTGAAAATTTCCTTTGAAGGCTCAAATATCACAAATTTAATCTTGGGGAAGATGGTTATAGGCACTGCACCAAACCACGTGGAATATCACTAAAGTACTCTTCATGTAACTAATAGTCCAAGTAAAGCTTGTTATTCAATGTGCAATTCTACAATGCCCAGGGAGTATCACCAAATCATTTAGTGTAACACAAAATCATAACCTTTCTTTTCTAATCACACCTATTTATTTTTGTGTATTTCAATGATAGCCATTCGCATTTCTAAATTTATCAGGGATGCATTGATTGGTTCAATGATATTAATCTGAGAAACTATTAAGCATTGTTTTTATAACTTTGGTCAATCTCATTTAAACTATTATGTATATATATGATTCATAACACGTGTGTGGCAAAGAAAAATATAGGATCTCCTCCTCCTGTGTTGATTCTTTTAAAAGCGTTAATATTTAAGAAAGCATCTAAATCAAAAAAAATATGTACAAGAGAAAAAGGATTAAATCGAGTTGGTCCAAGGCACTAATAAATAAGTATGAGAGCTTTGATGAAAGCTCACTCTCCAAAAAGGAAGAAGGTTGACAAACCATCTAGAGCTGTAGCAAAGCCTCCAACCCATCCTCATGGGGTCCATTAGCTCCTCAACCATGTGAAGGAGCCTAATCAACATACAATCATTGAGGAGAGCGAACTAAGTCTTAATAGGATGGAAGGTAAGCATCCCTGGCTTTTATAAGCATGGAGATACAATAATTTCCTGGTATTCACAAAAACATTAAAGCGTTATGTTAAAAATTGGGTTAGGTAATTTTATGTGTCTTACAAAAAGCTTATGTTAGATAAGATAAAGAGGGGAACTTAAGAGATGAGAGATGTTGTTAGAGTGAGAGGATAGGTTGTTCGTTCATTATGAAGAGATAATAGTCAATGAGGTTTGGGAGTAAAAATATAAATATTGATTATTTTGATAGTGGAATCAGGAATCCAAAGGTTGAGTTGAGGGCTTAGTTAGCCCCTTTGTTAAGTAGCAATACACCTCTATGGATTGCACCCAAGGTACAGGTTAAAAAGGCAGATATTTATTTAGTGGCTTGATGTAAGTTAACTTTTGGTTAAAATAACTTATTGCCTTCCCAAAATTAGTTAATTCTTTTGTATCCAAGAGAAGTGCCTATGGGTATTGATGAGTAGTGACTTTACCACTCATTTGCATTCAACATTAATGCACATGACCATATTTTGAATGAATAAAATGAGACATAATTATGATTAAATGCAAAAATATCCACATTTTACAGGCACAAAGTTGATGAGATAAAAATATGTGGGTTGGAGCTAAAAATTATCAAAAGGAAGGAAGAAAATACAACTAAAGACCTAGTCATCAGCCCTAGTTACCACGATCAGATATTTATTTAGTGTTTTGATGTAAGTTATCTTTTGTTTAAAATAACTTATTGTCTTCCCAAAATTAGTTAATTCTTTGTATCCCAGAGAAGTGCATGTGGGTACCATCATTGTGAATAAGGGTATTGATGAGTGGTGATTTTACCACTCATTTACATTCAACATTAATGCACATGACCATATTTTGAATGAATAAATGAGACATAATTATGATTAAATGCACAAATATCCATATTTTGTAGGCACAAAGTTGATGAGATAAAAATATGTGGGTTGGAGGTAATAATGATCAAAAAGAAGCAAAAAATACAACTGAAGACCTAGTCATCATCCCCAGTTGCCGCGATCGAGGACAAAGACTGAGATTTCGGTCAATCAAGATAGTCGATAGAATATGATCACAGAACAATACAAAAATAGTGGATAACCTCAAGTGATCACGGCTAAGTGGGAATGTTGTCCAGGGCGGTTTTGTAATTTCACTTAGCTAAATCCCAAACCTTATATAGGTAAAAAACCTTTTTCCTTTGGGTATTTCTTACCTCACAAATATTTTTGAATTCAAAAACAAGAACCCTAATTGGGAAAGATTGTAGCTAAATTTGGAGACTTGAATTGAAGGATAGATGTTTTGGAAAATCCTTATAGTATATCTTTCACTACTTTTTTCATGAGTAGCTAAGTAATTTAGTCTTGTTATTATATTAAAATAAAGTGTATTTGTGTGTGGGTGTTGATGTGTTTACATGATTTCTGGTTGTTGATTATGGATTTCACCATTGCTTGAGTTTAATAGTTGGAGTTTTGTGGGTTAAAACCCCAAATATCCAAATGGATTTGATGGGTGAAAACCTAAAACTCTATTAAACCTTCATCATCCTCAAAAGAGGGATGAAGGTGAACCCATGGGAACCCATAGTATCCTTGAAAAAAGGCTATAAGGGGACAAGGCAATGGTGCACAATTAAGTATGTGGTTTACATACTTTTGTAATCTTAAAAATAAGTGTAAATAGAGTGTAAGTCATGTCATACACATCTTCCTAGAAATAGGGATGCCCTATTGAGGTATTGGGTGACTATGAATGGCACACTTGTTAGGTGATCGAAAGAGCAATTGGATGAAATCTTTGAGGTTTAGTTGAAACACTAGCCACAAAGACTTTCGACCTAGCCTATCTCTTACTCAACAACTAGATATCATGTTGAACCATCTATAACATACATACTTTATACCTTTAGGAAGACATAATCCTAAGATTCTCCCCAAACTTGATTTTTAAACCAAAAGTGTCACTATAGCTTATTGTGAGCTCAAAAATTGATACACACCAATCCCCCCCCCACTTTAATTTATATGTTGTGTTGGCATTCCCTGTATCCTTTTAGTAACTAGAGCACTTATAGGACTTGAAATTTACATGTCGCCCTTTCTGGATTCGACCCAACGAGAGTTGGGATATTGACAACGTCTGCATTACCCCTTAAACATGAGTGTATATTGAGCATTATCCAACAATGTTCATGAATGTCGAGTGAGGCATAATTGTGATTGAATGCACTAATATCCACATTTTTCAGGCACATAGTTGATGAGATAGAAATATGCGGATTGGAGCAAAAAATGATCAAAAAGAAGCAAGAAAGTGCAACTGAAGACCCATAGCAGACATAGTCTCAGTTACCGTAATTGCAGTCAGTTAATAAGGTCAAGCTACCGCGTTCTGATGAGCTAATCACGTTAGCGGTAGTTACAGTTGTGGAAAAGCTTGTGCGATTGCAGTCGAGCGGTAAAATGCATCCCAAGGTAGACATGTAAATGCACGTGGTTGATCCCAAATTTAACAAAAGAAGACCCAAACCCTATTATTATATATATTCCATCTCCCCTAATTTTTAGACATTGTTTTGGATTATAGCCTTGATTTTTGGAGAAAACAATATTATATAAATTTTGGGTAAAAAATATTTTAGAGTCACTTCCAAGTAAAAAATTAGTGAACTCCCATTGAAGATTTGTTGGATCTCAAAGTTTGAAGTAACATTCACTTAAGATTTTCTCAAATAAAATCGAAGCAGATTTTGCGTAAAATCTTAAATTATTTTTCTTGTGAGTAGCAAGTTATTCCTCTTGGGATTATGCTACAATAGGGTGTAATTGCATATGGTTTGAAATTTATTTGTGCATATGTTAATGTGTTGATTGATAGGTTCTATTATTTCTTGATTAAATTAGTTGGGATTTGTGGGTGAAAACCCCAAATACTAAAATGGGTTTGTGGGTAAAAATCCCAAGATCTTGAAAGCTCAATCTATCTTCAAAAGAAGGGTTTAGGTGAATATTAGGATCCAACATCATCCTTGAAAGAGGAATGTGGGAACCAAAGCAATAGTAGACAATCGTTGGCATAGTTTGCTAAAGTTTCACTATCTTAGACATAAGAATAATTGTGAAGTTTACTATTCCTTGTGTATCATCCTTGAAATGGGGATGCCTAATTAAGGTATTGAGTGGCTTTATTTTACATACTCGTTAGGTACTTGAAAGAGTAAACTAGTTAAATCTTTGAGGCTATGTTTACAAACTATCCCCAAGCACTTACAACCTAGCCTACCACATCATCATAAATTAGAACATGCACTAAATTATCATGTCTCCATGCATATATTGCCCCTAGAAAGGAATAATCCCAAGATCCATTCCTAATTGTCTAGACTCTAAGTATTTGTAGCCCCAAATTTGTACTTAAAATCCCAAAAAGATATATTAAGTGTGATACCTTTCAAACTCCCATTTTAATCTTTTTGTACTATTGGTTTGAATTTAGCTAATATCTATCATTTGAAACTAATTTAGTAGACTCTCACATTATTCCTCTTGGATTCAACCCTGACTATAAAGGTGGATAAATATATTGACGACGACCGTCGTGCACTTAAAATTAATGTGTAAGGTGAACCTTATCAAAATAGCGTCGTTTCCAGGGAATAATTTGGCATATTTTGTTAGTTTGGAATTCTATCTTACTTGCTTGAATTCAAACTAGTAAATATTTGTTTGCTATTTTCTTTTGTTTCTTATGCTCGGTATATTTTTGTTTTTGTTTTACTTTTCTCTATGGAATCTTCTGACAAATATGATTTTGGTAGTTGGAAGACCTATCTTGATGATCCATGTCCATATTGTGCTGACCCCGTTTGGAAGAGATTGCACATATGCTCCCCAGAGAGAGATCGAAACATCATCTTTATCGTATCAGGTGTATGATTGTTCTTTTTATAGTGGTTGATATGGACATTTGAGTGATTTCCCAAATGCCCTCTCCCCTTAATATGCTGACCGAAATGCTAGTTCTTCTTAGGAGTTTTATAGGTATTACGATAAGTCAAAGGAAAAGCAATATACCGGGTCCAATAGTTTTGAAACAGTACTTCAAACTATTTTGGACCAGGTAACTTTAATAAGGGAGAATATGCAAGACATACACCAATCCAATGAGTATTTAGAAGGGGGATTGTCAAGATAGAGGAAGTAGGAAAGGATACAATCCTTGCAAATACAACTACCTTGACTACTTCCCAAGAGGAGGTCGACTAAAAAGAGAAACCAAGCTATGATGAGGAACTTGGTAGAGAAGAATCATCAATGATTTTCCAGTCAACTGAACAACATATTATTGAAAATGCCAAAATAAAAGAAGTGGACCTAGAGTCAAAAGAAGAAGCCAAGCAAATCTCTTATGATGAATCTAGCTTATTTTAGGGTAACGGTGTTAATGAGGAAACAATTCCAAAAGATAGGGATATACCTCACTCAAACCACTTTTCAATATTTTGCTTAGAGGATATAATGAAGATCCATCCACCTAAGCAAATGATGGATTGTAAGGAGTAGGAGTGTCATCCCTCTATTTTGGGATTTGACATTCCAAAAGAGCATGGAAACCACTCCATCAATGTCCAAGGAACTCAACTTCCAATGTACAACTAATGGATAATGATCTGCTCACCTTTACTCAAGGAGCCAAACTGCAAATGTGATGTGAAATTGGGTAAAAGGTTTAAGTTTTCAAAGTGGAGACACAAAAATAAGTGGTAGAGAAATTGTCCCATGAAATTAAACTAAGCACTCAATGGGATACACCCCATTATACCACTAAAAGTTGCATGTTTCCTTTTATTTTTATGCATGATAGAGAAGATTTAATTTTTTTTGAATTTGTTCATGCATAATCCATGAAAAGGTAGTTCCATGAAGAATTTTGATTGAAACTAAAAAAGAGAACTGTGAAATTGGAATATTTGGACTAAATAAAGGAGTGCAAAAGACCAAATTTTGGTCTCAGTAATCACAATAGAGGTTCATGCCACCGTGATCACAGAGGTTGCATGCCCACAATCAAAGAAATACGACCGCAATTATGGTCGAATCAACTTAAATGACCATCCAACCGCTATTTTTTCACATGCACCTTTCTCAAATTCTCTTAAAATTTTTCGCATTGTATAGAGAATCCAAATGTTCATCTCAATCCTTTGTATCCTCTAACTTGGTATTTTGTATCAACTTTCTTAAGTTTGCTATAATTGTATGCTTAGAACTTGTAGTTTAGGTAAAGGCCCAAAGTATCATTTTCAATACAAAATTCATGTTTTTTTATGAGTATTGTGGTTATTAGATATTGTAGTTGGTGTACATACCAATAGGTAATTCTTGAGTAACCATAATTAGGCCTAAAACTGTAGAACTTAACGTGTACACCATGTGTACGATTCAATGCCCCAATAAGCTCAATGTGAATTCCATTGAGTTAGGGGATATAATCACATATTCAAGGCTTAAGTTCTCTGATTATGATTTTGATGTGCCTAGTTGGAACATAAATTTAGAGTTAAAATTGTGTGTTTTGACTGATGTCAGAACTGTTAACTATGGTCTCCGGTACCGCGATCGCGGTCCCGATTACTGCAATCATGTAACTGCTATCGCAATCATTGCTCCATGATCACCATACCTAAGGGTGGTTGTCTGCTTGAACAAAAATTTTTGCACACTCATTTCTTACCCTAAAACCATTTATAACACTATCGCATGAATTTATCTGAATAATCTATCATGCTTTTGGTGTGATAATGCTAATGATGGTCTGAACTGTATTGCTTAAAAGTTCTAAGTAATAAAAATGAGAGATTTTGACAACACCAGGTTCGTAGACATCGAATGCCAAAACCACTACTATGGTGATCTGTCAAGGACGAAATGACTTCTAGAGAGGGGTATTTGCCTTGATAAAGTAGAGGAGAAGCACCCAAGATTTCATGCCCAACTCACTGCCACCAGGTGGATGTTCTTTGCCTCGAACGCCTGCTATGTGAATGAGCATTGGGTACGTGAGTTATATGCTAACCTTAACATAGTTTCTCCCACAAACCCTGTGATGACAATTCAGGGTAAGCAAGTGAACTTTAGAGCGGAGCAGATTAGCAAGATATATGGGCTCCCAGATGCTTACATAGAGCAATTCAAAGAAAACGAATACGAGCCAGGGACCTAGATAGTGAACATATTATATCTAGGCAAGGAAGTTCTCTGGGCCTCCACCAAGAGGGATACTTTGATGAATGACTTCACAGATGAGGAGAGGCTATGGCTTACCATCATCTACAATAGAGTATTGTTGAGAACTCATGCAACCGTTGTCATAGAATTATGAGAATGGATGATTGCTTGTATTCTATCTGGCATTACCCTGAATGTGGGTGAGTGTACTCTCAAAGTGGCGGCACTTCAAGAACCATAGAGGTACAATTCTTCTCCTTCCTTTCTTTATCACTGAGCTTTTTGAGAGGGCAAAAAGGGAGAAGTATATTGGAGATCCTGAGTGCACCCAATACCCCACATCTTTCCACTGAAATTTTGGTGTAAGGGTGCCCCTGGTCAGAGCAAAAAAAGAATGGTGGACTTAGGCAAGTTGACCTAGGAGGACACAAACTCATGTAGACCTTCATCAGCCAACCCCTTTAATGACATCTCAGGTCAGATGCGGGTAGTTAGGGAATTATTATCCAGATTGCCTTAGTGATCGGGAGAGTCTTCTACTGCTAACCATTCATATGTAGATCAGTCATATTATGAAATTCACCAGGAGGAGTAGAAGAAGAAATGAGCCATAGTTTCCATCTTGGAGAGAGCTTATTTAGACTTGGATGTATCATACAGGGTCCTCAAGGAGTCACACAAAAAGACGGTGAAGAGAGAGAACAAGATAAATAAATTCTTATAAAAGCTTTGAAAAAGGGTAAAGGGAATCTTTAAGGTGCTCAATCCCAATGATCGACTACCTTCGCCTAGGTTGGATAGTAACGACGAGGCCTGTACTATTGGTCAGCTGATAATATCGGTGGGGATAGTATAGAGTCAGTGAGAGATTACAGCTCTTTATGCATATCCAGGGAGACCCCTTTTACTCTTATTTTATTACACATGAAGTGAGGAACTTCTTTCCTTTTAGTTGGGGGTTCCCCCGTATTTGTATTATTTTGATATGTCCCTGGATATTTTTATGTTTTATGATATTTTGTTTTGTGTTTTTGGGATGTTATATTTGGTTACTTTGATGGTGTCCATATTTTCATCGATTATCAAGAAGTTTTATTTTTAGATTTTCATTTTACTTTAGTTTTATTTTGATTATGATGATGCATGACTAGACTTGCCTTATTATAGATTGAGGGACGACATTCTTAAAGGGTAAAGCATCGTGTTTGGTTTTGAGCCATAGATGCAGGGGAAATCTGAGCACCTATGGCATCTAAGTCATTAATGCAAGGAAAGTCTGAGTACCTGTGGCATTGTAAATTTGGGATCCCGTTTTGCACTATTGTCAAATCCTGAGTAGCCATATGGTTGGTTTTCCCATATTAACTTGAGACGTAAGGCTAAAGCTTTGTTGTAACAGTATGTTAGAAAATTGAGCGTGGTGTAAATGCAAAATAAACAACCCCCTCTGTCCATTTTTCTTTTCAAAAATCAAGGGCATGGACATGAGCAATCTTGTAACAAAACTCTTTCTCTTTTTGTTACTCCATAAATTATTGACTTGTTAATAGTGATAGATACTCTAATGTTGTCTATAACGAAAGTGGAAATTGAGCCTTCTTTCTGTAATGACCCTTAGGTCATTATCCATATTCTTTCTTATTTTGCAAATAGAGCTTCTCCATACCCTCCCCAAGCCATAGGTGACTTGTCGAAACAAATAGATCGGTTACCTGGTGGTTCTTTTGGTTTTTAGAACAACTTTCTCAATTCAAAGTCTTCGTTGGTCCTAATTTACCACAAAGCCAAAACTCTAATAAAATGACCTTTAATAAGAAAGTTGTGTTTGACAACATATTTGGAAAGTTGAAATCTATGTGGTTACGTATTTTATATTCTCGAAATGGACACTGGATGCATCTTGAGGCATTGGTCAAAGCTCAAAACCAAGTTCCAAGCTTCAGCCATGCCTAGCATATCAAGAGATGTCGCGACTATGGTGATCTGTGAATGTGGTACCATGACTGCAGTGAGGCAAAGGACGCAACCTCTCTACTTGAGACCTAGATGGAACCTATATAAGGGTTGTCTTGCCCAAAATTTTGCCTAATTTTTGCCTACCCCTTAAGCTACAAACCCTAATGTAGTGTAAAAACTTCCAAGTGAGTCTTATGGGTTGATTAGGAACTTAAAAAACTTGTAAAATTGAATCATTCTCAAAATCTAAGGTAAACTTCCCACTAGTTGGTGTTAAATTATTGATTTCTAGACCCAAAACCCGTAAATCTTTGAGGCTTAATTGTACCTACAAATGTGATTGATTTACTTAAATTTGGTAAGAGTTATAACAACCTAATGATAGTTGAACAATGGGCTTGGGATTTAGGAGTGGTATTTAACCCGCCTTAAGCTTGAAATATGAAATCCCATAGAGACCTTGATACTTGATGAACGTGTAAATTTCATTGTTAAGATTATAATGGTGAAACCCAGTTCTCATATTATGCATATGGTCGATGGTTGGATAATGGATATACTTGATTGATTTTCTTGTAGTCATGATATGTATAGCCTTAGAATGGTGGTGATTATGTATAATATATGAATGCTCATCCTCATACATACTTATATTATGTGGTGATGATTAATAGTAAAGTAGGATGGTATATATATCTTACATCCCTATTACCCTATTTTTGTAAACTTGTGTATGTTAATTGATTTGGCTATGTATGTGGATATATGTTGTTGTCTTGGGGGAATGTGTAATGGTATGATGATACCTGTTGAATCCAAAAGAGGTAATGATGTTTGATGATTCCCGATAAATCCAGAAGATATAATAAAGTTATGATAATGCCCGGTGAATCCGGAAGAAGTAATGATGTTATGATGATACCCGGTGAATCTGGAGTATATATTGATGTTATGATGATACATGATGAACTCATAGAAGGTAAAGATGGTATGATCCCATGTGGGGCAACTTTATATAAGTGCATGTATATATGTGAGGTTGTGTTCTGTGTGGATAAACCATTAATGTACTCAAGACATGATGTCTTCCTTGGTAATTGATACTCATTCTTTGTCATTAACTACTAAATAAGAGGTGTGACCCTCGTCGACTCTAATTAGTAACTAGAGGTAATATTTGCCTATTATTTGGTTAAGGCTAATTGGTATGTGTAATCTTGTGTAGAACCAAAGGCTCACCTAGTAAATCTACTTGACTTGAATTAATGGTTATGTTATGGAATTTATCCTAGTAAAGTGGTTTATGTCACAACTAGTAATTTATAATAAATGACTATGACTTGTAGGTTAGAAGCCTAGCGAACTAGTTAATGGACCTTACTTGGTTAAAATATGAAAACTAGTCCTTAGTGTTGTAACATTTCTATTGAAATAAACTTAGTATGGTATGATGAATGGTTAAGTTGTCATCTAGTATGTGATGTCATGATGGACTAATTGATGACTTATATAATTAGAATTCTAACTAGAGAATGGTCTTGTGATGGGTAAATAATTAATAGTATTGGTAACTTATAGGTTTTCCTTATTTGAGGATTATTAAACTATAAGACTTGTAAACTAGTGTTTCATGGATATGGAGATTAGCTAATATAGACTATACTTGGAGTTCATCAATAAAAGAGAGATTAAGTAACTATATAACAATGCAATAGTGATATTGGTTTCCTTGTTCTAAATTGCAATATTGATAATATTTGTAGACCTCAATAAGAGGTTATGCCGGAAGTATGCACCCCGTGGCTTAGGTGAGTTGTTGGTGTTGTTGTGCCTTGATATACTAATGGATTGATCTACGGTGTACTCTCTGGTGGTATGAGACACCGTGTCGAGTTCTTTTTTTTATTATTTTGCATGTACTTACCAGAGTATAGGACGTCATGGTAATTTTGTGTGTTTTTATATTCTAATAATTGCCGGCATTGATTATGGTTAATACATGGTTTTTATTTTATATATGCATCCTTATTCTTTCAAAATAATTACTCTTTTGTATGATAATTATGGTATATATTGATATGATACATTATGCTATTGTCCTAGTAGTTTTGTTATTTTATACAATGATTTTAAAAAGGATTCAAGTTCGATCTTATACCTTAACTTTAAGTTATTGTATTACCTTAGATCATCTTTGTATTATAATTTAGCATAGTCGGCCGATGATGCCTACTGAGTACCCTTGTTTTAGTACTCATAATAGACTTTTGTACCTTTTTAACATAGACCTAGGTTCTAGTTTCCATCGCTGAGTTTGGATCCTTCCGCGTTGACCATTAGGAGACAGGGTGAGCTCTTGGTGTTTGAGGTGCCCTTTTTCCCCTCTATCTTTATTTGTCTTTGTTTCTGAGACAAATTTATGAGGTTATTTAAGACATTTTTGACTTTAAGTTATAAATTCCTATTGTCAAATCTAAATACACTTGCACTAATACTATAAGGTCATTGAAATGGTATTTGAATATTAATTGTCTTAGGTTGTAGAATGTTATTGTTTATATTGTGTTCTTATATAGGGTCCATGTTGTACATTCCTACCAAGGTAACCTATTACATTAGCTCCGGATTATGTTATCGGCTTACCTAGAAGGGGGATATAGTAGCAGCCATCATGACTCAGAAATTGATTCGTGACAAATTAGTATCAGAGCCTAGGTTTCATTGATATTATTGGTATGAGATCAAGTGTCTAATAGAGTCCTACGTATTGGAATGTTGACGTTCATTTTTATCTTTGAGAGTCTATGAGACATTCTTAGTAGTCCTTTATTTATTTCACTCATATCGTGCTAAGAATCTATGTTCATTTATAGGATATTCTTTTGACTTTACTCATTCGCAGATGCCTAGGACACGTGCTTAAGTGATACGTGAGAATTGTCCCGAGACCTAGACTCATAATGTGTCCCCAGTTAGCGATTGAGGTGTACCTCTTTAGGATCTTATTCATGTACCCCAAGCCAGAGACTCCTCTACCTCAGCCAGCGGTGGGCTATAGACCAGCCTAGGCACCACCAGGATTTATCCCCTCTTTTTGCTGAGGTATTCTATAGTTCAGCTGTTAGATATTATTTATAGTCCACAGAATACTTGAGCAGGATTGCAACCTGCAGCTGCAGCTTCTGGAGTTGAGGTTCCTCATATTTCGGTAGTTGGTTAGCCGACAGTCATTTAGCTAGTTGAGACTAGCCTTCTATGTCTATGGTGGAGCATAAGATATTGGGTAGGCTCTAGAGGTTGGCTCCACCTAGATTTTTTAGTGCTCCTGGAGAGGATTCATTTAAGTTTTTGACTGTTTGTGAGGATATACTTCGTGGATTAGGCCTTGTTGAGACTCGTGGTATGCACTACTACACATTTCAGTTGGACTTGTCTGCTTAACACTTTTGGAAGGGATATGTAAGTTCTAAATAGGTTGGATCATTCCCTCTCTTAGGCTTAGTTCTTAGAGATATTCTTGGAGAATTTTATGTTGTGTAGCCTTAGAGACCGTTTGAGAAATTAGTTCTCTAGATTGGAGAAGGGTTCTAGGATAGTCACTGAGTATGAAGCTTGTTTCCATGAGTTGGCTAGACATGCAACTTCTATCTTAGATAATGAGTATGACAGAGTTCACTACTTTATGAGAGGATTGAGACTTTCTATTCGAATGAATACCTAGATATTGGTTGTTATAGGTAGGACCTTTGTTGAGGTTGCTGATCATGCTAGAGTGATGAAGGATATGCAGTGTGACATCCATGATAAGAGGCCTAAGTATCAGGACAAATTTGGTGAGAGTTGTTGTAGTTCCCACTTCAGAGGTAGTGTTCTTTATTTTGGACATCCTCCACATCCATCTTTTAAGCCTCAAAGTCAAATTAGTCGATCAGTTCAGGTAGTGTCTTAGACAGCTAACAGGGATTAGTTTATTGCTAGTGGACGCCCTATTAAGGGCAATAATCAGTCTTTAAGAAGTTCACCTATGGGCTATGCTAGGTGTGGTAGTTATGTTGGATCAGACGGATTTATAAGTTTTATTTCTTCTCATGAGTCTTGTTTTACTTGTAGGATTCCTGGTCATTTCTCTAGAGGGTGCCCTAGTCGTGGGGTGATAGTTGTATCAGCCCAGGGATCTACTCCCATTAGGGCATTTTATCCCATAGTTAGAGGTGCTTCACAAGGTCATAGAGGTGGCTACAAAGGTTCTTGAGGTAGTACTAAGGTAGGAAGGGCAAGAGGTTGGTAAGATGCCCAACCAGGTGGCAAGCGTGGTTAGTATTATATTGTACCTTCTAGGCTCGAGGCTGAGACATTGGATGTTGTCTTTATAGGTGTTGTTTTGGTATGCCGTAAGTTGACTCTTATTTTATTTGATCGCAGATCCACTTATTCTTATATATCTGATTATCATTCACCATGGCTATACTTGTCGAGTGATTTATTATCTATGCCATTGCGTTTATCTACTCCTACAGGTGATTCCTTAGTAGTGGATCGGAAATTCAGATCTTATGTTGTGAAAGTTAGTGATGTTCATACTTAGGTTGATCTTATTCTTTTAGATATTGGATTTTGACATGATTCTAGGCATAGACTGGCTATCCCACTATCATATGGTCATGGATTATTTTGCCAAGGCTGTTACCTTAGCCATGTCCGGTGTACCCCCAATCATGTAGTAGGGAGTGATTAGCCATGAGCCAACTGGAATTATTTCTTTTATTTATGCCAGATGGCTTATATCGAGGGCTTGCGAGTCTTATCTAACCTATGTATGTCTTATTCGTGTAGAGAATCCAATGCTTGACTCTATTCCTAGTGCGTGTGAGTTTCCTAATATATTTTCTAACGATCTACCTGGTATCCCTCCTTACTGTGAAATTGAGTTTGCTATTGACCTTAAGGCTAGCACTCAACCTATATCTATGAAACCTTGTCATATGGATACTGCAGAGCTTAAGCAGTTAAACTCTCAGCTTTGAAAGCTTATTGGTAAGGGGTTCATTCGATTGAGTGTGTCACTGTAGGGAGCCACTATTTTATTTGTAAAGAAGAAAGATGGTTTGATATGAATGTGTATTGATTGTAGGCAGCTTAATAAGGTGACGGTAAAGAACTATTATCCTATGCCTTATATTAATGACTTGTTCGACCGGCTTCAGGGTGCAACTATATTTTCTAAGATAGATTTGAGGTCCAGTCATCATCAGTTGAGGATTTGGGCTGATGATGTCCCATAAATAGCCTTTAGGACCCTCTATGGTTACTATGAGTTTTTGGTAATGTCTTTTTGGCATACCCCAACCGCGTTTATAGGCTTGATGAATCTTGTATTCAGACCTTATCTAGACTCCTTTGTTATTGCATAAATTGATGACATTCTTATGTACTCGAGGAGTAGTGGGGAGCATGCACAATGTTGGAGGGTTGTGCTCCAAGTTTTGTCAGAGCATGTGCTTTTTGCCAAGTTCTCCAAGTGCAAATTTAGGCTTGAGTCAGTTTCTTTTCTTCAAAACTTGGTATCTAAGGTGGGTATTTTGGTAGACCTGACTATGATTTTGGTAATTCATAATTAGGCTATACGTATGTCTCTGACTGAGGTTCACAATTTTATTGGTTTGGATGGTTATTGTAGGCGCTTTATTAAGAGTTTTGCTACTTTATCAGCCCCTATGACTAGATTGACCCAGAAGAAAGTTCTATTTTAATTGTCTGAGGAGTGTGAGTTGAGCTTTAGAAACCTCAAGGATTTTCTCACTTGAGCCTCAATGTTAGCTCTTCCAGTTGAGAGTGAAGGATTCACAGTGTTTTATGTTGTTTCTGGTGGTAGTTTTGGTGGTGTTTTGATGCAGCAGGGTTGTGTCATTGCCTATGCTTCTAGACAACTAAAGGTGCATGAGCGCAACTACCCCACTAATGATTTAGAGCTGGTGGAGGTAGGTTTTGCGCTCAAGATTTGGAGGCATTACTTGTATGGTGTGTGTTGTGAGATTTTCACCGATTATTAAAGTCTTTAGCAATTTATGACTTAGGGAAAGCTTAATGCTCGACAGTGTAAGTGGATGGAGTTTCTAAAGGACTATGATATTTCTATTTTGTATCATCCAAGTACGAAAAATATGGTTGTGGATGTGTTAGGTTGCAAGGTAGTGAGTATGGGTTGTTTGGCATGAATATCAGTTTCTCAGAGGCCCTTGTCACGGGATATTCAGTGTTTATCTAATTTGATGGTTCGCCTTGATTTTTTGGAACTTGCAAGGGTTTTGGCTTGTGTTGAGGCAAGGTTCTTACTAGTTGAGTAGATTCAGGACTGTCAGTTTGAGGATAGTAAGTTGTTTCTTCTCCATAATTAGGTAGTAAGTGGTCAGTCTGGAAGGCACACCTTAGATTCTGAGGGTATCTTGAGATTTCGGGGTGGTATTTGTGTTCCCCAACTTGATAACTTGATTCAATCAATTCTGCATAAGGCTTATAACTCTAAATAATTTATTCATCCTGGTACTGCCAAGATGTATAGAGACTTAAGGCAACTTTATTGGTGGGATGGTATGAAGAGAGATGTGCAAACTTTTTAGCTTGTTGCCTGTGTTGTCCGCTGGTTAAGGCCGAGCATCAGTGTCCAGGCGGATTGACTAAAAGATTATCCTTTCCCAAGTTGAAATAGGAAAGGATTACCATGGACTTCATTAGTAGTTTGCCTCATACTTTTTGTGTTCACAATGGTATTTGGGTTATAATTGATCATTTGACCAAGTCGGTACATTTTATTCCTATTTAGATGACCTTTAGTGCTGAGAGATTAGCCTAAATTTATTTTTGAGAGATAGTTCATTTGCATGGGGTCAATGTGTTTATCATATAGATCATGGTTCTGTGTTTACTTTGCGGTTTTGGAGAGAATTTCAGGAGGAGTTGGGTACTCGAGTTGATTTAAATATAGCCTTTCATCCGTAGATGGATGGTCAGTCTAAGCATACTATTCAGGTACTTGGGGATATTCTTCAATCTTATGTTATGGACTTTGAAGGTTAGTGGGATCAGGAGATAGTATTGACAGAGTTCCCCTACAACAACAGTTATCATTCCAGTATTAAGATGGTACCTTATCAGGCTTAGTATGGTAAGAGATGTTATTCTTCTATAAGATGGTTTGAGACTTTTGAGATTAGACCATATGGTACAAATTTGCTTCAGGACTCATTGGATAGAGTCAGGGTGATCTAGGATAGGTTGAGAGTAGCCCAGAGTAGGCAAAAGGCCTATGCCGATCGTAGACTCTATTCCTTGCTATTGGGAGTTGGTGATCGTGTGTTCCTATGTGTTTCACCTATGAGAGGTGTAATGATATTTGGGAGAAAGGGTAAGCTTATTCCTTGCTATATTGGTCCTTTTGATATTTTCTGTATAGTTGGCGAGATAGCCTATGAGTTGGCTTTACCTCCAGTCTTTGCCGTTGTTCATCCGATTTTCCATGTCTCTATGTTATGGAAGAACATTCTTTATCCTTCTCATGTACTTAGATGGGACTCAGTCCAGTTGGACGATCAGCTGACCTTTGTGGATGAGCTTTGTTAATTTTGGCTAGTAATATGAGGTGACTACGGACCAGAGAGATTCTGAAAATCAAGGTTCAATGGAGGCATCTCCCAGTAGAGGAGGGTACTTGGGATATCAAGAGTGACATGCAGGCCCAGTACCCTTATTTGTTTGAGACTTTAGGTATTTTCTCGTCTTTAACTTTCAGGGACAAAAGTTCCTTAGAAGTGGATGTTGTAATTACCCTTCCGTTCATTGTCTGTATTCTTCCTTATTTCGCTGATAGAGATTCTCCATAGCCGCCCCAAGTCATTAATGACATGTCAAAACCAATAGATCGGTTACCTGGTGGTTTGTTTGGTTTTTAAAACCACTTTCTTAATTCGAAGTCTTTATTGGTCCTAATCAACCACCAAGTGAATACTTTATTAAAATGACCTTAAATACAAAATTCAACTTTTCCAACGCGTTCAAAACATCAAATCTATGTGGTTACATATATTATTTGCTCAAAATAGAGTCCGAATGCATCTCGAGGAATTGGCAGAAGCCCAAAACAAAATTCCAAGCTTCAGCCATACCTGGCATAGCAAGAGATGCCACGACTGCATAGGTCTAGGTGCGAATGCAGTTCCACAACTTCAGCAGGCAAAGGGCGCGACTGCGCTACCCCATACCTAGATGGAACCTATTTAAGGGATGTCTTACCCAAAATTTTGGCCATATTGTGCCCCCAAGATATAAAGCTTAATAGAGTGTAAAATCTTCCAAGTGAGTCTTATGGGTTTATTAGGACCTTAAGCAATTTGTGAAATTGAATCATGATACAAATCTAAGGTAAGATTCCTTCTAGTTGGTGTTAACTTCTTGAATTCTAGAACCAAAATCCCTAAGTCTTTGAGGCTTAATTGTATCCACAAATGTGATTGATTTCCTCAAATTTCTTGAGGGTTATAACTCCATCATGATAGTTGAACAATGGGTTGGTCTCGAAAACTCATTTTCAAAAGATGTAACCCACTTGATGGTTTGATGCTATTTTTGAACCCATGGCACAATAGTACCATAATATGTATTGTTATTCTTGTTGTAATGCTGAGATTGTGTTGTTGATAGCTTGGCTCGTGGAAGAAGAAGTTTCTAGAAAAGAAAAGGCAAGGATTGTTGGTTCATAAGTTGCTTGAACTCATGGTACATTAGGCTTACTTGTAGTGAGATTGAGCATAATTGTAGTATAATTATTGATATCTTGTGAGATCGGGTGGGGTTTAGATAATAAATAGTTAAATGGTGATATTTGGGATTAGTTGACTCTTATAGGTTATTGAACTTGCAATGGGTGATGCTTGACCCTTAGCTGACAACCTTGGATAGTTCTACTAGTAGTCTCATAAATAGTAGGAGAACACTTTTGTTTCTCTAATAGATGAGAATGATGTTGCTTATTAGCCCTAAGGGTATGTTCACCTAGGTATTACTTAGTTAGGAAATGACCTTGGTGTTAGGTTGACTAAGAAAGAATGCTTGAAGAAGACTTCCCCCATACGCTTAGTAAGGATTGATAATCCCTTGTGATGTGACTTAGATAACTTAGTTTTATTTTGGGTAAAAGTTAGCCTTGTGATAGCGAACTTTGGTATTCTTGGTATTTAGGAGTGGGACTTAACCCGACTTAAGCTTGAACAATAAAATCCCTTAGATACCTAGATACTTGATAAATGTCTAAATTACATTATTGAGATTAGAATAGTTAAACCCAGTTGATGGATTATGCATATGGTCGATGGTTGGATAATGGGTATACCTGATTGATTATCCTGTAATCATGATATGGATAGCCTTAGAAAGGTGGTCATTATGTATAACATATAAATTCTTATTCTCATACTTATACTCATATTATGTGGTGATGATTAATAGTGAAGTAGGAAGGTATTTGTATCTTACATCCCTATTACCTTATTATTGTGAACTTGTGTGTGTTTATTGAGTTATCTATGTATGTGGATGCATGTTATTTTCTTGGGGGAATGTGTAATGGCATTATAATACCTGGTGAATTTAAAAAGGTAATGATGTTACGATGATGCTCGGTAAATTCAGAGGATATGTTAATGTTATGATGATACCAAGTGAATTTGGAAGAGGTAATGATGTTATAATGATACCTGGTGAATCCGAAGGCTAGTTTGATCTTATGATGGTACCCAGTGAATCTAGAAGAGGTAAGAATATTATGATGATACATGGTGAATTTGGAGGATATGTGATGTTATGATGATACCCGATGAATCTAGAAGAGGTAATGATGTTATGATGCCATGTGGGGAAACTTTATATAAGTGCATGCATATATGTGAGGTTATGTTGTTTGTGGCTAAACCATTGGTGTACTCGAGACACATTGTCTTCCTTGGTAATTGATACTCATTCTTTGTCATTAACCACTAAATAAGAAGTATGACCCTCATCAACTCTAATTGGTAACTAGAGGTAATTTATTCCTATTATTGTGTTTTGGGTAATTGGTATGTGTAATCTTGTGTAGAACCAAAGGCTCACCTAGTAAATCTACTTGTCTTGAATTAATGGTTATGTTATGGAATTTTTCCTAGTAAAGTGGCTTATGTGATTACTAGTTATTTCTAACAAATGACTATGACTTGTAGGTTACGAGCCTAGCAAACTAGTTGATGGACCTACTTGGTAAAAATATGGAAACTAGTCCTTAAGAATGTAACATGCGTATAGTAATAAACTTAGTATGGTATAGTGAATGGTTAAGTTATCATCTAGTATGCGATACCGTGATGGCATAATTGATGACTTATATAATGAGAATCATATCTGAAAAATGGCCTTGAGATAGGTAAATAATTAATAGCATTGGTAACTTGTAGGTTTTCCTTATTTGAGAACTAATAAACTACAAGACTTATAAACTAGTGTTTCATGGATATGGAGATTAGCTAATATAGACTAGACTTAGAGTTCATAATGTAATAGAGATTAAGTAACTATAAATATGCTATGGTGATATAGGTTTTATTTTGCTAAATTGGGGTATTTATAACATTTGTAGACCTCGGTATGAGGCCTTGGAGGGAATGTGTACCCAGTGACTTTGGTGAGTTGCTGGTGTAGTTGCTCCTTAATATATTGATGAATTGATCTTGGGTGCACTCTCCGGTGGTATGGAACACCATGTTGTGTTTTTTGTTGTGTTCTTTTGGATGTACTTTCCGGTGGTATCGGACATCGTGGTAACTTCTTGTGCATTATATTCTAATGATGGTTGGTATTGATTATGGTAAATGCATGGTTGTTATTGTATATATGTGGATTTACGCTTCTGAAACCATTATTCTTTTGTATGATGATTGTGCTTTATGTTTATATGATATGTTATGTTACTGTCCTAGTAGTTTAGTTATTTTATACAATAATATCGAAAAGGATTCAGATTCAATCTTATAACTTGACTTTGAGTTATTGGCTTACCTTATATCATCTTTATATCATAATTTAGTTCAGTTGACCGATGATGCCTACTGAGTACCCGTGTTTTGGTACTTATATTATACTTCTATACCTTTTTGGTGCAGACCCATGTTCTAGTTGCCATCGTTGAGTTAAGATTGTGCCGCATTGACCATTCGATACAGGGTGAGCTCTTGGAATTTGAGTTGCCCTCTTTCCCCTCTATGTTTATTTGTCTTTTGTTTTTGAGGCAAATGTATGAGATTATTTAAGACATTTTATCTTTTGAGTTATAAATTCCTATTGTCAAATCTTGATGCTCTTATACTAATACTATCAGGTCATGGAAATGGTATTTGAATATCGATTGCATTAGGTTGTGGAATCTTATTGATTATATTGTGTTCTTATACAGGGTCCATGTTGGAAATTCCTACCAAGGTAACCCATTGCATTAGCTCCGAGTTATGGATCAACTTACCTACCAGTGGGACGTGGTAGGTGCCATCATGACTCGAAAATCGGGTTGTGACACTTGGCGAATTTTGCATGTCATGTATGGTGAGCTATTTGCATTCATATCTTGTATACTTGTGTTATCTTGAACTTTCCCCATTACTTTTTCAAAGCTAATTTTATTTGGTTGGAGAAATGATCTTAGGCTATCTTTGTGAATTTGGAAGCCACTTCATCCTAAAAGTCCTACCCATGCATAAATATAATCACTAGTTACCCATTTTGAGCCTTTGGACCTTTCTTTGGCAAACACATTACAAGCCGTGAGCCATTCTTTTTATTCCTTTTTTGAACCATACCAACCTTGTACTTTAAATTGCAATTTAAGGCTAAAAGCCTAAGTTAGAGGTAGTACTGATTGATCGAAATAAGTTTGGGGCCACGAAGTTGTTAGTGAAATGCCTAAGTGCCCAAGCATTGAAAACAAATGAATAGTAAAAAAGGGTCAAACAAAGGAAAGAATTTTCTTAAAAATTGCACGAAAAGAAATAGAAGAAAATGGGTGAACAAAAGAAGAAAAAAGTAGGCATATGAAAAGAGAAAAGATCAAAGAGGAGTGTCCCATAGTAAAAAAGGCAGAATAAATAGTGTGATTAGATGTTCAAGGAAGAGTGTATCCATGTTGTTCCCAAATAACATCCTACCCTAACTTGAACCTACATTACAAGCTCAAAAAGTTCTATGAGATCTTCAACCATTTATTTTTTTGTAGTTGTGATTGTAAATAGGGGCAAGCCTATGGTATGACACTTGTTGACATAGACAATTCTTTTGTGAGGAGGAGAGTTTTTACACATAAATTCCTTGTTGAATATTTTGTAGCTTGGTTTGTGGAATTTTCTTTCTTATGAGGAGAATATGAACAAGTTAAGATAGGTGATTTTGTCATCTTCTGAGCAAGGAGGCAAATGGAGTATAGCTTAATTTTGATCAAAAGTGAGTTACTTTTATAAGTATTGGTTGCTATTTAAAGTATTGTACATCCTTAGATATTATATTTTATGATGATAGGTGTAGTAAGAATAGCTTAGCCCATGTGCAATGAGCTACTTGTGGTAGTGACTAATCATGAAGTCATTAAGATCTTTGAGACATGAAAATTGGGCATAATAGTATACTGTCTCATAATAAAGGGTAGTGTTTTTTAGGACAATCAAAGCTTCAAGTTAGGGGTGTTGATGAGTGGTGATTTTATCACTTATTTGCACTCAACATTTATGTACATTACCATGTTTTGAATGAATAAATGGGACATAATTGTGATTAAATGCACTAATATCCAAAATCTGCAGGAAGATAGTCGATGAGATAGAAATATGTGGTTGGAGCTAAAAATGACCAAAAGAAAGAAAGAAAGTGCAACTGAAGAACTAGAGCAGACATGGCCATAGTTACCGCGGTCGTGGTCTGAGGACTGCGATCACAGTCAGTCAATAAGGTAAAACTACCTCGATTACCTGAGCTAATCACGGTCGTGGTAGCCAAGGTCGTGGACAAGCCTATTTGATCGTGGTCTAGCGAAAAAATGTAGCCCAAGGGAAGAAATACAAATGCACATGACTAATCCCAAATTTGACAAAAAGAAGACTCAAACCCTATTATTGGATATATTTCATCTTCCACAATTTTTAGACATTGTTCTAGGGTTATAGCCTCCATTTTTTGGAGAAAACAATAATGTATAAATTTTTGGTAAAAGACACTTTGGAGTCACTTCCAAGTGAAGAATTAGTGAACTCCCATTAAAGATTTGTTGGATCTTATAGTTTGAAGTAACATTCACTTAAGATTTTCTCAAATCATATCAATGGAGTTTTTGGTTAAAATCGTGACTTATTTATCTTATGAGTAGCTACGTTTTCCTCTTGGGATTATTCTAGAATAGGATGCAATTGCATATGGGTTGTGATTTATTTGTGCATATGTTAATGTGTTGATTGATGGGTTATATTGTTGCTTGATTAAATTGGTCGAAATTTATGGGTGAATACCCCAATTACTCAAATAGGTTTGTGGGTGAATATTAGGAACCAACATCATACATAAAAGAGTGATATGGAACCAAAGCAATAGTAGACAATCATTGGCATAGTTTGCTAAATTTTCACTATCTTAGACATAAAAGTGATTGTGAAGTTGACTATTCCTTGGGTATCATCCTAGAAATAGGGATTCCTAATTAAGGTATTCGGTAGCTTCATTTGAAACAGTCATCAAGGACGTGAAAGAGTCAATGAGTCAAATCTTTGAGGATATGTTGACAAACTTTCCCCAAGGAAGTACAACCTAGCCTACCATATCATCATCAATAAGAACATGCACCAAATTATCATATCTCCATGCATATCTTTCCCTAGGAAGGCGTAATCCCAAGATCCGTGCCTAATTGTTTAGACTCTAAGTATTCAAAGCCCTAATTTGTATTCAAAAAACCTAAAAAGAAATATTAAGTATGATACCTTTAAAACCCCCCATATTTTTCTTTTTGTACTATTGGTTTGAATTTAGCAAGTATCTATCATTTAAAACTAATTTAATTGCCACACATATTTTTCCTCGTGTATTCATCCTCGACTTCAAATTTAGGTAAATATATTGACAATGACCTCCTAGCACTTAAAATTGATGTGTAATTTGAGCGTTATCAAATATGCACTTGGCTTCAATTATTGCACCACACATTGCTTGTTGGGCCCAATAGAAGCCAACCTCCCTTGCATTCCTGTGTTTGATTACCAAGTTATGCTGACTTGCCAAGGTTTCTTTTTAATAACAAGAGGATTTTTAGTATACCTCTACCTCTATAGTGGACTGTATAAGATTTGTGTTCTATCAGAAATTAAAAAAGAAGAAAGTCTGGATTGATGATTCTCGTGCAATTGATTTTGGTTCTTTATATAGTGGTGCCAGCCAAACCTCTCTTGATACTACAACTGCTCCTACCCCCTCATCACGCTCACCTATACCATTGTTTAGATATAGGATCATCATTTTCAATAAAGCTCAACTCGCTTTGAGGTCTAATCCTCGAGGAGTTAGTCTAGTCTTCAAACCCTAAGGGTGTTAAAAGCTCCTATGTGTATGTCTGTAGTGTGAACAAAGTAAAATATATGAATTAAAATGGAAGGGTTAGTTTGGGATGTTCTTTTATCAAAATCACTTCAAACTACCTACTCAAAGCAAAGATTGTGGTTAAGATTTCAATATAAGAAAAGTCTTTGGATTATGTCTTCCTAGGGGAAAATAATGCATGGGTACATGATAATTAAGTGCAAATTATAGACATCAACTACGTGGATAGGCTATATTAGAGGTTATTAAGGCTAATTTTTCAATCAAACCTCTATATTGTTTCCCATGGATCCTTACGGGTACCTCATGAGTGTGGCAAGTAAAATCACCTAACACCTCAACTAGGCATCCCTATTTCTAGGATGATGCCCTAGACCTAGATAATTGTGATAACCCTTCTGGTCACTTTCCATATTTATGCTTATCTTTATAATTTGAGCTTCTCTATAGTTGTTCCTAGTCATTTATGACTTGTTGGTACCAACGGTTTGATTATCGAGTAATTCATTCGGTTTTAAGAGTCAATTCCCTAGTTTAAAGTCATCGTTGGTCCCAAATGGCCACTGGGCGAAAACGTCAGTGAAATGATCATGGATAATAAATTTTGACTGTGATAGAAGATCTGGAATATCTAGTTTAGTCTAGGTGGACCTTTGGTTTTGGCCCCAATACACCCGAGCTCATTTGGACCTATTGGTCATCAAGTTAAAAATTAGAAATAATGAGTGTGGAACCCATATATGGTCAAAATGACCTTAGACTAAAAATATGACTTTGTCATCATATTCAAAACACCAATTTTAGGCTAGGTATTCCCTTGGGTCAGGTCCCAAGGCTCCCAAACATATTTTGTACTATTGAGTGAATTTTATGAAAAGTGATGAAACTATAGGTATGGACCCCATTTTTTGCCTAAACAATCTACAATGAAATTTTTAATGATTGTAATAGATTTGAAATATTAATTACACTCAAAATTCACTATTGGATTATGTTCTTTGGATTTCGGATAAGTTTTGAGGGTCAAAACCTTATTTTTTTAGTTTGTTATCATCCTGTGCAACTGCGATCGTGGCCAAGAGTGTGCAATCATGAGTAGCGCGATCGTGATAAAGAGTAGTGTAATCGCGGCTAAGAGAGTTGCGATTGTGATATTTGATTACTTGTTTGAGTTATATAAAGGCCCAAGATGCATTTAGGGCATTTCCTCTTTACTATTTAGACCTAGAAACCACAAAATGAGTGTAATAACTCAAAATTGGTCATGGGGGTGACTTGGGAGCTTACTTATTATCTTGTATTATGATTATCCTCAAGATTAAAGTAAGAATTTCTTGAATTAATGCTTGAATTTCTTAGTTTGGAGCCAAAACCCCAATTTAACTTAGGGCTTGATTTTAGACCAAAGTATACTTTTTTTTCAACCATTCTTTGAGGGTTATGATTCCTTATTCATCTGTGAACATTGGGTTGGTCTCGGAAACTCATTTTTTGTATGTGGGACCCACTTAGGGCTTTGGTATCATTTTTGAACCCAAAGAACAATACTGCAATATGAGTATCATTAGACTCGTATTGATGAGTTGATTATGGTTTTGATAGTGTGACGACATTTTGTGGATTGTAAAGTGAAGATGTGCATGTGGTGCATGAAGCGAGGTTTTGTGGTTTAACCTTGAGCTAGTCTTCTGTCTACTTTTATTCATAGACGATGTATGATATATATTTCATATAAATATAGATGTTAAGCTTGATTATGAGTAAGATAACTTGGTCATGATTATCAATGTTTTGGGGAATAGATGAGGGTTTTAGACCCGTAAGATGGCATGTTTATAACCCTTTTGTATCCTATTATCGTCCCTTTTTAGTTTTGGTAAGTTATAGCATGGATATCATATAATGCTACACTTGGAATATGATTTTAACATTTAAAGCATGATTTGTATATTTATCCTTATTGGGCAAGTTTTGGTAGTCTTGAAATCATAAGTTAGGTAGAGTTGACTTGAGTACCCTTGTTTCTAGTTGAAGTTTCTATCTTAGGCTTTAATATTACTTACTTGACATCTAGAATATGAACTAGATAACTTATCCTAGTTTGGGGAATATTGTTCCTAATTTTGGATTAGAAATAGGATAGTTTAGTGCAGTTAGGCCTAAGATTTTGTAAGTCTTGTGGACTTAGTTGCGGAGGTTAGACATAGATGAGGCTAGTAAACCTTAGAATAAGATTACTTCATAACTTGGTAACTTGTGATGATGTACCGAATTGTAATTTTTTTGTTATTATGATACTCCTTACGAAAGTGATATTAGGCATTTAGAGATGATATTCCTCCTAAATATGTTATGTGGCCTATAGAGATGTTATTTCCTCTTAGACTTGATGATTGGCCTATAAAGATGCTATTTTCTATTATACTTTATGATTGGCCAATAGAGTTGCTATTTCCTATAGTCATGATTGTTGGACCTATATAGAAAATTTTCCTCATGGATATGTAAATTGGCCTAGAGAAGTGATATTCCTTGTAGTCATAATGTATGACCTATTGATATATGATATTTTATAGATGATTATATGTCTATATAAATTATTCCTCCTAGATGTGAGATGCCTCTTGTGTGAGAGATAATTACATTTATATAAATATTGTTCCTCAAAGATGTGAGATGCCCCTTGTGTGAGAGATGATTACATGTCTATCTATATTATGCCTTCTATATGTGAGATGCCTCTTGTGTGAGAGATGATTACATACTTATTGATATTATGCCTCCTTTATGTTAGATTTCTCTTGTGTGAAAGATAATTACATGCTTATTTATATTATGCCACCTATATGTGAGAAGATTAGAGATATGCTACGGCTTATAAATATGATTATTGATATGAGTCCTGGATATGTTAATAGGCCAAGGGCCGTGTTATGATATTTATTGAATAGCTGAGAAGGGTTTATAATTATAAATGGTGTGATTACAATTTATGAATATGAATATGTATGTTTGTATACACATCTCTCTTGTATGGGACGGACAAAGATGCAGTATGATGCTTATATTTCACTGATAGAATACCAATGATGACATGCATAGATTTGGTACGTTCATGATTATTTACTATTATAAATGATGTGATTATAGCTGAAATATGATCTTATGACTGCTTTTCTTGTTAGACGGTTAAGATATGTGGTGACTAGTTGTCTATTAGGGGACTATAGCACTTGAGGTATAGGAATATAATGTACTAGTTAATAAATCTTGCTTAGTTAAGATATGGTAACTAGAGATGATTGATACGTGACTAATAATGATGTTGAATAGGTTATAAGTGAGTATTAGTTGGTAAATAATAGTTAGTTAATGTAGGGTGTTAGTTAATAAAGAACGGTTAGATGATAAATGGTAAATTGTTGACTATTAATGATTAAAAGATATAGTATAATTAGTTGAAAATAATGAATAGAGGATAAATGGTAGTTTTAGTTTAGTGATTAAATTTGATTAGATATAAGATGTTGTCTATTTAATAAATAGTGGTTAGTTGTTATCCTATGAGTAAGGATAATGTTTAGGCTAAGAACTAGAGGTTATGTAATGACTAGTGAACTAGTGATTCTATTATAATAAGTGTTGGTTAAATAATAACGACTAGTTTCAAAGAATTGACTAGATAGATATTCTTTGGTGATATGTCTACGTTTATGAGTATTTTAGTGTATCTTATTCGGTTATGGTAATTTTGATTATATTGATACCCAACAAGGATGGAGGACACTATTGTGATTCTATTGATACCTGGTAAGGCCGGAGGATACTACTGTGAAGATATTGATACCCGTCAAGGCCAGAGGATACTATTGTAATGATATTGATACCTATCAAGGCCGGAGTATACTATTGTGATGATATTGATACCCAAAAAGGTTGGAGAATACTGTTGTGATGATGTTGATACCTGGCAAGGTCAGAGGATATACTGATGATATGTTGAGATCCGTCAAGGCAGGAGGTTGACTATGATGATGATGGTCCTGATGAGGGTAGTTATGATGATTTATGATATTGATTGTATACTTTGCATTCATTGATGCATGTGCATCGCCTATCACTAGTTTGTACCTATGTCTATCAGCTTGTATGGGATAGTTGCATATATATTGGTGAAAAATATGTCTTGTGTTGTTGTATGTTGATTGAACCTTTTGAGCCTGGGGAATTGGGTGTACGCATAGGCCGGCTAGGTTTTTGGTTGTTCGGAGTAGTTGGTTATTCATGTCATTATTGACATTGTTTTTATCATTGTTATGATCATTTTTATGGATAACTTATGAAATATTGGTCATTGATCCAATATTGGGATATAAGGTACGTCTTTGGCCTCTGCTATCTTTTGATTGCATTATTATGCATGATTATTTAATGTCCGTCCATGCGGATTAGAAACCCCAAGTGTGGTAGTATTTAAATCCTGATAAGTGTTATAATGAGGTCTTAAATGACAATATGATGATGTAGGTTATGCTTTGAGATAACCTAATATTTATATGCATATATCTATATATATAGAGAGAGAGATATATGAAGCTATGGTACTACCGTATCCCCTCCTTCATTGTTCATTTTGTATAGTTGTTACTTCGCCTCATATATTACTATATATATTTCTTTTGATTTTTATTTGTATATTGGCCTAAGATATATGGTATATCATGGACGTATATTGATTGTAGCTGGAATATGATAGTTCACCCTAATACTTTCTTAGTCTTATTATGTTATATTCTTGAACATGAATAGGATAATTGTCCCTTATTATTCTCATTGACTTGTTATATGATTTCTGGACTTTTGGGTGTAGATTTCGTTCTGTTTATATGCTATGTATATCTATTTTATCTTTGGAGCTCAGTTGGCAGTAGCCTATTGAGTACCATTTATTTGTTACTCATACTACACTTCTGCAGCCTGCAGATCATAGTACGGTTTATTGTTGTTGATCTGTGCATAGTATGGAGCAACCCTGGCTCAGAGACGTAGAGTTAACTCCTAACATTCGGAGCATTACCTATCTCTCTCTTATGTATTAGACTAGTCTCTAAGTTGTATTCGAAGATAAGTTGTATTAGTGTATTTTACTTTGTATTTCACTTTTGTACTCTTTTTTATATTAGAAGCTCTTGTACTGATACCGCCAGGTTTTGGGTTTCTTCGATGTATTGATCTTTATTTCACATATTCAACATTCTTTTCATTATATAATTGAGTAGTCTGTTATTAGTTGTTCTGGACTACATGTTGGCTTGACTACTAGTGGGTTTCTGTAAGCTCCATCATGACCTCAGGAAATTGGGTCACGACGCTAATTCTCAACGCACCCTTATTTCGAAGATAATGAAAAGATCATAGAAATAAGGGTGAGTTGACCCCTAAGTATTGAAGTATTGCCCTCTATTCTAGGACTGGTTCATTCGGAAACTGAAAATGAACAACTCTGTTTCTACACTAAACTAAGGCATAGCATCAGTACAACCAATCCATGCCGAGAATGACATCAAAATCCATCATCTCTAACTTCACAAGATCAATTGAAGTGACTTTCTGGAATATTGTAACTGGACAGTTCCTGTATACCTGCCTAGCTACAATAGACAAACCTACTGGGGTAGACATTGAAAATGGTTCTGCTAAAGTCTCAGGAGTGACACCAAAATTAATAGCTAAATAAAGGGTTACAAAAGAAAGAAAAGCTCTGGGATCTAAAGAATTATAAACATGCACATGAAAGACCTACAACATACCAGTAACCACATTAGGAGAATTTTCCAAATCCCACCGAGAGTGAAGTACATACAATTTGTTTGGGTGTTGACCACTGGTGGCACTGGAAGCGATACCCTGTTGAGTCGGGTGACCGAATAGAATTGGGGGATGACTGGACTGACCTTGCTGACCACTCTGTGGGAAATTATTGACCTGCTGGCCTAGCTTGACACACCCAAAGCATACATCACTACCATCTCTACATACACTCTGATGGTTTCTTCCATATTTATTTCAAAGAGGATTTTTGCAACCATTGTTCACACTTCCCTGGGGCTTAAGGCCTGGTGCCCTATCCCAATTATCATTTATGAACTTCGGTGCTAGTGTACTAGCTGAAGATGGAGTTGGGGATGAAAAGCTCTTACAGAATTAAGGATGATTACCACCCTCCAATAGTGGCTAAGTAAGATTATTGCTACCTATTTTGGCTCTCTTATTCTACATCTCTCTTCCCTTAAACTTCTTCTCCTCAATCAATTGAGCATGGACCATCAACCTAGACAAGTCCATCTCCTTAATCAACATCGCGGTTGTGCACTCCTTAACCACGCTATCAATTACACCAGAGACAAACTTATTCATCCTAGACTTGTCATTAGACACCACATTAGGAGCATACCTGGCTAGCTGAGTAAACTAAGAAGAATACTCCTTCACACTCATGTTTGTGTGCTTCAAATTAATAAACTCCTGCACCTTAGCTTTCCTTAAATCTAAAGTAAAGAACCTATATAAAAAGGCCATCACAAACTCTTCTCATTCAACGGGCCCTGCATCGGCCTCTCTATCTCTCTTCCACAGCTTATACCAGGTCTGATCAACTCTGCACTCTCACTGAAGTCATAACCATAATATCAGTTACCTTTTGAACCATGTTGAGGAACTCCTATAGATCTTTATCAGACTTAGATCCTGAAACAGAGAAGGGTTCATTCAGGTGAAGTCCTAAATCCTTGGTGCAGCCATATTAGCCACCGAAATAGCTGGGAAGGTAGCTGAATGATTATTCTAGGCTTCTATTGAGTGAGCTATAGTAGTGAATGTAGCTCTAAGCATGGAAGACATGCTTGTTCAGGGGATCTTCCTGAAAAGTGGAGGTGCAGGCTAAAATCCATTTTTTGTTCCATTATTCTTTCTGAGAGTCATGTTTTGTTAATGACAAAAAGATTAAATTATAAAGAGGGTTTAAATTGAGATCATTCTCACTCGCACAAAATAAATACTAAAAGAAGGGAAACATTTACTAAAACGTCAGGTAGCTTCTTGTTCGTAAGTGTGGCGCGCTTCACATCTATGAAGAAGACTCTACTCAATGTGGATTGTAGACTCCCAAGGACACTTTAAAACCTTAGGCTCTAATACCAAGTTTGTAAAGCCTCGAGAGTATACCCTGGATGCAACAAGGTACATACAGTCACAAGTGACCACAAGCTAACCCATGAGGTGGTACCTACTGTAAGCACTGAACAAACTAATAATAAAGGGTACACATGTGAGGAAAAAAAGCTAGATATGCCATAAGGTGTTTTAAAAGATGGATACGCCATAAGGTGTACATACTTAAAAATATCTCTGATTTAATATGCCTAAAAACAAATATCTAAAAACAATACAATACTGTAAACTGAAATACTAAAATACTGATACTTAATAACTAATAACTATATGCAATGGTCAAGTATGCCTGAAACTAAACTTTGAACTGAATATTGGACTGGAAATGTGGGAGCTATCGTCAAATCGACATGCCCCAATAAGAGATAATTAGGGTCCAAACTGTGATCACAGTTTGAAAGATGTCAGTATCATGCCATGGGTACTAACACTAATACTAAAATAATGTCTCGAAGGACTACAAAGTCACCCTCTACTACCAGGTGCTCTAGTGAGATACATTTCAACCCTCAATTGGCAGGTTAACATCTTTAACCTAAGCTGGCTACGTAGTTCTAAAACAAAGGGACTGCTACTAAAGGTTACACACTCAACTGGCAAGTGAGACCCTATCCCTGGGTTCGCTGGGTGCTAAATCCTACTCCTAACTAAAATGACCTAGAATACTGAAGTGATCTAAACTTGACTGATAGGATAACTAACTAAACTAATAATACTCATATTTGCCTAAAAACCATTCCGAAAGTACTGAGACTAAGTAAAAAACTAAATTTTGGGGATTCATAACCCCCAAGAGTCGATAACATTAACAGTAAAAGTATACCAAAGCTTCAAGAGCATAATAAGTAGTCATTACTCAAAATTCATCTCTTAGGCATTTCATCAAACACTTGAAATTCATGAACTTGGCATAGGAATGATCGAAACATGTGGGAATAACATAATCATGACACTAACACCATATATTAGGGGATTGAAACATGGAATTTCATTCTTTGAACGTGTAAAGGCTACTTTCCAACTAAAAACAGTTGTAAACATCATGCATAATCAAAATTCCTAAAAGCTTCATGAAATTAACTCATTGTAAACATTTGAATTCATGATTTAGAACAAAAAAATAGGTACTTGGACTCCATGGGTGAAAATGGCCAATGGATAAACATTTAACATATCTTAAGGCATTATTCTTGAAAGAGAATTGACGTTCTTGATCATTCTTTGATGGTGAAGCTTAAATTCTTGAGTTTTCTTGAAGAAATAATTAATGAACTGTATGAATATGGGTAATTACAAGTGTTCATTTTAAAGAGTAATTGTGGAAATAGGGCATATAATGCCTTATCTGATGATAAATCTCGTGTTTTTACAAATTGGGACCATGGGAAAAGACCAAACTGCCCCTCTGGAAAAAAAATCCTAACTAGAACGCCGATTGATCCCTCACTGTGATGCGCCAAGGCATCTATCGCTAATCTACTGTGATGCATCCTAATTGCGGTGACTTATTATTTTGGAAAACCAAATACGATCCTAACCTCGTCCGAAAATTATGAAACTTACCCAAGACATGCTACTTACACCCCTGAACATGAATCAACTCAAAAACTTATGTCTCGAAGTTAGGAAGGTAACTTTAAAAATCATCGAAGTTAAGAGGCCAAAAATAAAATAAGTCTCCAACACTTAGCTAAATTCTCAGATTTTAAGCCCCTTGTACATGCACTATGGTTGAATTGAGCTAAGACAAATATGGGGTATTACATTATTGTTGTTGCTGTTGTTATTGCTATTGTTGCTATTATTGTTGTTGTTGTTGCTGTTGTTTTTGTTGCTGATGTTGTTCTTGATATTGCTGTTGTTGTAGTTTTTATTGTTATTGCTGATTTTATTGTTGTTTTTGTTGTTGGCCACAGTGTCATATATATAAATATAGGGATAATAGTTCAAAAATTCCTGTACATTGCCTATATCTGCACTTGTGCATACTGAACATTATGGGGGTCCTATTACTCCCCTAAACATTTTTAAAATAGAATATATACCCATCTAAAAGCTCATACCCAAATTTCATTTCAAGTAGTGACCTGCACGTGCTTCCACATAATGCCACGTCATGGCACATAATTCCACATAATATTACTTTTTTAATATAAAAATTGATTACTTTTATTTATTATATTCTCTTCTTTGAATTTTTTTTAAATTTTATTTTCCATTTCATTCTTTTTTTTTATACCCTATTTTCATCCTTTTCTTTACCTTCTTCAAATTATCACTTTTTTCAGCGATGAAGACAAAGTAAAGAGAACGCCGCTGTCGGAAAGAATCTCTCAACTTTTTTGTTATAGATAAGAGATTTGTTTTTTATTCTTTGGTTATGGGAGAGTGAAATCTTAGAAATTATAGTGTGTGTGAATATGGGGGTTAGAGTTGTCGAGTTGTGAAATCGAAGATTGTTCGATTGGTGTTTTGTGTGGTAAAGTAGAGAGAATGTCTTTATTAAGTAGAGAATTGGTAGTTGGAGTGTGTAGTTGTTATTTTTTTTTCATTTTTGGGTCAAAATTTTTTGAAAGAAAAACACATTAGGATGATAATATTAAGGTATTAATAAGAAATTACTAAAATTTAAATGGGGCTTGCAAGTGAAAGGTTATACTTGAGGCAAAGCCATGGAAGAATAAAAATGGATTCTTGAAAATTTGAACATTGATGAATAGAGAAAATAAAATTATCAAAAGCTTATGTGGAAAATGTGTTATTATGAAAGAGAGAGAACTAAAAAAGAAAATGAAATTGATGAGACTCATTGGCGATGAGGAAGATATGAGATTAATTTTAGACACTATTGATGAATTTTCAAGATTTTTAGTTTTGTGAGAGAGAAGAATAAGAAAAAAATTATTGAAATTATATATATTTATGTAAACAAATATTAAAAATAAATTTTTAATATATAATTTTCATTCTCATTCTCTCAAAGAGAGTGAAATGCACTCACTTTGACACCTCAGTATTTGGGGAGTAAATAATTTCATTTTTAAAATGTTCAGGAGGGTCATAGAACCCCGCAAAGTTCAGTATGGCAACTGCAAATCTAGACAAAGTACAAGTATTTTTTGAAATACTATCCCATATATATATATATATATATATATATAATCATCAATATTATTGTTGTTATTGTTGTTATTATTATTAGTATTTTTGGTGTTATTACTGTTATTGTCGACAACATTACATATATATATGTGTGTGTATGTGTGTGTGTGTATGAGACCATCGACAATACTAGTAATAACAACAACCATAACAACAATAATACTAATAACAACAGTATTATTATCAACAATATATGGTATATTTCAAAAATATTTTACACAATCTTGTTATCAGTTATTGTTGTTTACTAATTATATGGTATTTATTAAATAGCAGCCTAATTCAATTCATTTTCCCTAATTCATTCAATTTAAAACCATTGTATTCAATTAATGTCAATTTTAACCAAATTTGATTTTTACTTAACTCAATTTTAAATGTCTATTTCAATTTTAGTTAGCCATTTTAATTGACCCAATATATCTTTTAATCGCAGCTATCTATATCTAATGAGATAAATTTGATTAAACACCCATTTTTTATTGATCGAACCCTAAAATTCCTCAAAAATACTTAATTTTACTACCATTAGCAGAAAAATTTAAGGTTGTTGTGCCTTCTTCACCACCTTCTCAGTTTTTATCTCTCCTACCGTCACCCTCACCAAAATACTCTCTCCATCATTGTCACTCCTTCAACACATCGACCACCCTTAAATAATGAACTACCATCATCTATCACCTCTCAATCCAGCAAAACCCCACTCAGTAGCCTCCTCTCTCTCTCTCTCTCTTCTCTCTTATTAATAACCTATCTAAATCATATCTTCATTTCCAGCAAACCCAATTTCCAACCTCCTCTTTACCCAAAAGCCTCCCCCATCTTTTTCTTTTACCGTCGCTAGCCATTACTGGTCAGCAAAATGCAACTCCATAATTGTTACCTCCTTCCATCATCTCAACACACAATGCCGTCACAAACTCTGTCCAACCATGGTTGGTTAAAACCACACTACCCGTCGTCCTTTTACTTTCTCTCTTTTCTCTAGACCAAAGCCAACATCATTCTTATCTTCATCGACCACATTATTCAACTGGAAATAAGCATTATTTAGGAAGGAGTAATGGGTTTCTGATTCCAGACTACTCATTGACTACATTTAAAGATTATGGGAATATCTAGTGCATATAAAATTATTTACAATGAATTCATTTTAAATTTGCCTCTGATATGATCCTTTGGTGTTCATCTCATGATTTGATTAATTCTTCCTCTATTTTGATTCATTATTTGTTACTTGGCTGAGTCTAAAATTCAAAATTGATGCACATCGGGCATTAAGATCTTTCTATACTTAAACTTCATGTTATTATGTGCTAATTTATTGAATCCCTACATTTTATGAATCATGGTTCGCTGAGTTCTGAGTTGCCTTACTAATTTTTCACCCACTCCTTACATTTGAATATATGCCTATGAAATATTATGGTGCTCTATTGCAAATTAGTTGTAGAATTATTATACGATGCAACATCTTTTATAGTTCAATTTTTAATTAATTGTAGTGGCGCCATTTTACTCAAAAGCATGTGAGAATTCTTTATGCTTGATCAACTTTGGTGAGTTTTGTTTTTCCCACACCAGATTAATTTGATCATTTGGTCTTAAGAAAGGTTATGGTAAATGGTTTGATTGTATTTTGTGTATCTTGATTTTAATATATGTGAATATCCTTGCTGAATCCTACATATCATATTGTTGCCCTTTTCTCTAACGTGTGAAAACATTAGTATTTAGTTAATTATGGAGGTTTAATACTCAAATCAATTTGTTTCGCTTTATTTTCATGTGATGTTAGTTTCTAGAGCTTTTCTATTGCTTCTCCAAGTTAGTTATAACTTGCTTGGGATGATAGTTCAATTTTTCAGCAGTTCATTTGAGAATTTTAATGATACCAAATATATCGTGGAATATTTTATCTAAATTGGCATTTGATAGAAATATAATTTATTACACTTCTAAAATATTTTTGATATTGATAAAATTCTGTAAGTTATGATATATTTATATTACTTTATAATAGTTTTTTCTATTACTATTTGAAATGGAGATAGTAAATCTATATATGGTAAAATATTATTATTACTATATAATAGAGGTTTTATTAAAAATAATTTTTCATTAATTATGATATATATTAAAATAGTATATTTATTTTGCTACGAACCAATACCCGAGTATATACATAACGAAATTAAATTTGATAACTGATATATATGTGTGTGTGACATATGTCACTTAGGTGTCAAAATAATTGTTAAGAGTCAACTATAGGACTTATTAATTGTTAGTGGGCTAGGCAACAATAAAATGTTATCTGTATCGTTTATTGTCAGCACCTGACTTATATTTAGTTTATTCATTGCACTTAAAGATGATTATTGGTCCTTTTAAAAGCTATGATGCATTGGTATTTATACAGAACCTTTACATATTTACTAATAATGATTTTTGTGAGATATTCACTGACGTTATAGTTGGTTATTAAAAGAGAAGTTAATCATCTACATAAAGTTATTCAAGACCGAGTTCTAGTGGAGCACTATTTGGAGGCTTGTTGGAGAGTTTGTTAGCTTTGGCGTCTAGGTAGGCTAGGCTTATCCAACCTTTAGATTGAGCTTATTTATGGTAATTGTGTACTATTATTCTAGTTTTTGATAGGTATTTGTATTTGCATACCTTTTGATATATATATATATATATATATATATATATATATATATATATATATATATATATATATATATATCACGTCTTATTTATCTAGTTAGGACCCCGTTCTAGTAAATTTTAGTATCTTATCTTTTAGTATAATATTTCATCTACTACTTTAAGGCATGGAATAAAGTAGCTAAACCTTGGATTTGTCCCTTTGTAATTAAGATATGCAAATGGTTATTTAAATTTATTTTTTGTTTTAATTTAGGTTCAACATGTACTTTATTTCTGTCATTAATTGTGAATTTAGGTTTGTTACTATGAGTTTTGGTTTGAGTTTTACATTTGGTTGTGATGATTTGGGAATACTGGTACTGATGACTGTTGTTTTGGAGTTAAGGTTTCTCTGAGTTTCGGTTTGAGTCCGACATCTGATTATGATTTATGTTGTACATCATGTATATGGCCTATCATTATTATCCATTATTTCTGATTTGGATACAGCATGTGACCTCTTGCTATATCCATTACTACCGATTTAAGCCCAACATCTAGTCTCACGTAATTATCCACTAGTGTTGGGTCAAGACCGATGCTCATTTGGATGACTACTACAATTTCTCAGGATTGGTTCAGTTATGGACTATTTATGTTTATTTTATGTAAACACTTCTTGTGTGTCCCACCGGTGTATGGGGGCACGTTGGGTTAATAGTCTTTGTCAGTGTGCCTAGCGGACTTATGGGGACCTAGTTAGGTTATGTTTGTCTTGACTTTATTACTGTGTTATTTATCATTCTTTATTGCTTTTATTTATCCCTATATCACATTTGTGTAGCCTGATAGTTATTTATCTTTCAGTAACTATTTACTATTGACATACACTGAACCCTCAAATTTTAGTTATATTTTTCTTGTATTGATCTCAATCGATCAATGATGCCTATTGAGTACCCATTTCTTTGGTACTCATACTACAGTTCTACATCTTTTACTTGATGCAGATCGGAGTACTAGTCAACGGCGTTAATGTGGTTCCTACCTTTTAGTTTTGATTCAGAGTAAGGTGAGCTTATTGTCGTCTAGGATGATCCTCCTCTATCTATTCTAGTTTAGTCTTTTGTAGATGAGTCTGCTTGTAAAAATTGTGTATATTGTGGATTCTATCAAGTACTCGGGATATCTTTTATTAATGGCTCTAGTATCGAACTTACCAAGTCTTGGGAGGGATTTATTTGTATATTTAGTCCTTTCTCTCCCTCTCCCATTTTGATATATTATATATGATTCCTATTTGTTTATCATTATCATTACGACTGTTATCATTATATATAGTATTTTTTTGTTTCCTCTCATTAGCTTGTTACTTTTTGTTCTGGGATTTGGCTTAGCTTGCCTACTAATGGAATAAGGTAGGCACCATTATGACTTGAATAACTAGGTCGTGGCATCTTTGTATTAGAGCTTAGATTTCACTACAACTATTTGTACTAGAGCCGATATTTAGTAGGGTCCTCCGAATTGGTATGGAGACATCTATATCCTATAATCGAGAGGCTATAGAACATTTTTAAGGGAAAATCTTATTTTCTTGATACATTTTTGTGCATTACGTCTGAATTGGTTAATAATTTTTATTGGTTCACTCTCTATGCAGATGGCTAGGATGCGAGGTGTAGGAGCTGATAATCGGGACCCCAAGCTCGCTATTAGAGTTTCTTTTAAGGGCCAAGGTCAATCCTGAAGTTGGGGGAAAGATAGAGCAACAACCCTAGTTTGAGATCAAGCTAGGGATCCATCACCTTATTTTGTCACAACTCCTGAAACTAAGAGAGCTCCATGTATTTTGCCACTGCAGTAGGTGGGCCATGGGGCAGACCAGGCACTACCCAATTTTATATCTTTTTCGTTTCTTCGAGATACATTAGTTCTGTTATTGGGGATAGTGGACAATCTATCGGCTGAGAGAGATCAGCCAACAACACATATTACTATTGATTTAGGGTCACAACTTGTGGAAGTAATGCCTAGGGCAGAGGTTCTTCCAGCGTCAGTAGTCCCACAGTTAGCAGTAGTCCAGCTAGTTATGTCTTTAGAGGAGTAGAAAATGTTGGGCTGATTTTTTAGATTAACTCCACCCAGGTCTTTTGGGTCCCCAGGAGAGGATGCTTATGAGTTACTATCCAGTTGTGACAAGTAGTTATGGAATTTAGGGTTAGTTGAGCCATGAAAAGTGGAATTTGTTGCTTATCTGCTAGACGTTGCAACAAGAAGGTGGTAGAGATGTTATTTTGATTGTTGGCCTGCTGGATCTCCACCAGTAACATGGATTTAGTTCTTCGAGGCTTTCTAGGGGAAGAATAAGCCTTACAGCATGTGTGAGCATCTTTGAGATGAGTTTTTTCCTTTTAGATAGAGTTCTATGTCTTTGGATGAGTATAAGGCAAGATTCTATCAGTTAGCTAGACATGACAATATGACGTTGCCTACGGAGTATGGGCAAATTTGATGTTTTGTAAGGGGATTGAGATTAGCACTTCATAGGGCTAAATAGAGTTTGGTGACTTTAGGGAAGTCTTTCTCTGAGATAGCTAAGCATGTTTATTATATAGAGGAGATGGATCATGTGACCCAATGGGGCATCGATGAAAGACCTTGTTTCTAAAGTAGTTACAGTAGATGCCATAGCAGGGTTTCAGGGAAGGTACCCCCAACAACATCTTTCTTAGCATCAAGGTCCACTTAGTTGGCCAATTTATCCATTATTTCAGATATCAAACAGGGGTCAGCATGGTTATAATAGTTTCAGTGGTCAGAGTCATATACCTTGTAGATAGAGCAGGGTGTCAGGGTATGTTATGACTATGGGATTATTGGTAACTTCGCCCATATGTGTCCCCAGTGTACGATGATTAAGGACTTTAGTTCAAACTATACATCCAATCAGATTGGTGTTGCCGCTAGGTAGGGCTGGTGCACAAGGTCATGGGTTTGGTCCCCAGGGTTTTAGAGGTGGTTTTTAGGGAGGTATGGTAGGTGGTCGGGCAAGCACTTAGTCTATAAGTGGACAAGGTCATTTATGTATTGTACCATGTAGATCACAAGCTGAGGCTTCAGATGTTATGATCACAGGTATGATTTTTGTATTCCATCATCATACTTCATCATCTTTTGATCTCGATTCCACATTTTTATATATTTCAGCTTATTTTGCATCATAGTTGGGTTGATGTATAAAGTCCTTATCTGTAACGCTACGTATAGCTGCCTCAATGCATAATTCTTTAGTAGTGGATTGGGTATATAGATCTTGTTTGGTAACTGCTCGAGAGTTTAATACTCAGATTGATCTCATTGTCCTAGATATAGTAAATTTTAATGTGATTCTAAGGATGGATTCGCTATCTCCTTACTATGCAGTCTAGGATTACTTTGCTACGACCATTACCTTACACTTGCCTAGCGTAGCCCCAGTTGTGCGGCAGGGTTCTGTTAGCATATACCGAAGGGGATTCTTTCTTACATTCGGGTTAGGAGACTAATATCAAGGGGTATTAAGTCATTTATTTCATATATTTGGGATATTACGTTGGGAGTCCATCACTTGACTCCATCCCTACTGTTCGTAAGTTTCCTAATGTTCTTTTGACCAACCTACCTGGACTTTCTCTTGAACGTTAAATAGAGTTTATTATTAACCTTGTGCTAGGAACCTTACCCATTTCTATGGCTCTTGCTAAGCTAAAGGAGCTAAATAGTTAGCTTCAGGATCTACTTGGAAAGGGTTTTATTAGACTGAGTGTGTCCGATGAGGTTCTCTAGTTCTATTTGTAAAGACGAAGGATGACTCTTTATGTATGTGTATCAACTATAGGCAGTTGAATAAGGTGATCATAGAGAATAAATATCTTTTGCCTCATATCGATGATTTTTTTGACCAGCTTCAGAGTACAATAATGTTTTCGAATAAAGATTTGAGGTATGGTTACCATCAGTCGTGAGTTAGGGTTGCAGAAATCCCTAAGACAGCCATTAGGACTCGATATGGTTATTATGATTTCCTAGTGATGTCTTTTGGTCTGACCAATGCCCCAGTATCCTCTTGTATTTAATGAACACTTGTTCAAGCCATATTTTGACTCCTTCATGATAGTATTTATTTGTGACATTCTAGTATATTCGAGGAGTCAGAGGATCATGGGCAGCATTTAAGGACTATGCTCCATACTTTGAGAAACCATCAGCTTTATTCCAAGTTCTCAAGGTGTGTGTTTTGGCTTGAGTCTATAACTTTCTGAAGGAACTTTGCGTACAAGGATAGTATTATGGTAGACCCAACAACGATTAAGGCTATTCGTAGTTGGTCTAGGCAAATGTTACTTACTGATGTTAGCAATTTTATTGGGTTGGCAGGTTACTGTAGGTGATTCATTCAGGGTTTTTCTTCTATTATAGCCCCTATGACTAGATTGACTAGGAATGAAGTTTCATTTTAGTTGTCTGAAAGTTATGAGGTGAGCCTTTTTAGGATAAAAGATTTTCTCACTTCAACTTTTATTTTGATTCTCCTAGTTGAGGGCGAGGGTCTTACTGTCTACTGTGATGCATCTAGTGTTGGCCTAGGGTGTGTTCTAATATAGCAGGGCCATGTTATTACATATGCATCGATGGAGCTAAAGCAGCATGAGTGTAAATACCGTACCTATGACTTGGACTTGGCAATAATAGTACTTGTGGTTAGGATTTTGAGGCATTATTTGTATGGGGTTTGTTGTGAGATCTTCCTGACCACCATAGATTTTAGTATATTATGACCCAAAAGGAACTTAATTTGAGCCAGCTTAGATGGATTGAGTGGATAAAGAACTATGATATCATTATTCTTTACCACTCGGTCAAGGAGAATGTGGTAGCAGACTTCTTGAGATGGAATTTAGTGAGTCTGGGTAGCTTAACCTTCATTTCAATTTCTCACCGGCCTTTGTCTTTGGACATTCATTCCTTATCTAACTTTATGGTTTGTTTGGATATTCTGACCCTAAGAGGATCATTGATAGTATTGAGGTTAGTACGTTGTTAGAGCAGATTCAGGGTCGTCAGTTTATAGATAACATACTTCATAGCATTCGAGGAAAAGTGTTGAAAGGTGAGTCTCAGAGGGCTACCCTAGATTTTAAGGGTGTCCTGAGGTTTGATGGTTGTATTTGTATTCCAAGGGTTGGATGTTTGATTCAGTTGGTTTTTCACAAGGCTCATAGCTCCAGATACTTTATTTACCTTGGACAACTAAGATATATAGGGATTTGAGGCAGCATTATTGGTGGAGTGATATACAGAGAGATATAGTAGGGTTCGTGGTTCAATTCTGCAAGTAAAGGCAAAGCATCAGAGACATGATGGATTATTACAAATGCTACCCATTCTCAAGAAGAAATGGGACTAAGTTATAATGTATTTTATAGGCGGATTGCTTTGCACATCCCGTGGCTTCGTTAATATTTGGGTCATCATGGATCTATTGACCAAGTCTACACATTTTATCCCCATTCGAGTTTCCTATAGTGCCAAGAGGTTATCCCATGTTTACATTCAAGAGATGGTTCGCCTACATGGGGTTCCTGTGTCTATTATTTAAGACAGAGGCTCTCAGTTCACTTCTAGCTTTTGAAGGATGTTTTAGGAAAAGTTAGGTACCCAGGTTAACCTTAGAAAATACTTTCATCCCCATACTATTGGGAAGTCAGAGTGGACTATAAGGGTTTTGGAGGACATACTCCATGCTTATGTGTTGGATTTTAGGGGCCAGTTGGACCAGTTTCTACCTTTGGCAGAGTTTGCATACAATAATAGCTTACACATGAGTATTCAAATAGCCCAATTTGATACATTGTATAGTAGGTGATGTCGATCTCCCATTGGTTGGTTCAAGACATCTTAGACTAGGCCTCGTGGCATAGATTTACTTCATAACCCGTTGGACTGGGTTCGGATGATTCACGATAGGCTAAAAGCAATTTAGAGTAGAATAGGAGTTATGCTGACCACAGATATTGTCCATTGATGTTCAAATTAGTGGTAGGGTCTTCCTTCGAGTATCGTCCATGAAGGGCATGATGAGGTTCGGGAGGAAGGGCAAACTTAGCCCCAAGTATATTGGACCCTTTGAGATCTTGTAGACGGTTGGATAGGTAGCATATATATTGGTATTCCCTCCCTCCATCTCTACCATCCACCTATTATTTCATGTATCTATGTTGCGACAATATATTCTAGATGAGTCGCAGTGGAACTCGATTCAAATTGATGAGAGGTTACCATATGTAGAGAAAATGGTGTCCATTTTAGCCAGAGATGTTAGATAGTTTGGCTCAGGGAGATTCCGGTAGTTAAGGTTCAGTGGCATCACTGCCTAGTTGAGAAGGCTACTTAAGAGACTGAGAGTGAGATACGGACCCCGTATCCCTACCTATTTAAGCCTTTAGGTATTTTCTTATCCTTTACTTTCATGGATGAAAATACTTTTAGTAGTGGATGTTGTGATGACTCTCACTGACATTTTCCTTAATTTCGTGCATTTTTTGTGCCTAGAGCTTTTCTATAACGGCCCAAATTTAGTTATAACTTGTTGGGACTGACAAATTGGTTTCTGAGTAGTTCGTTCAAAAATTTTAGTGATACCAAATATATTGTGAAATATTTAATCTAAATTTTCATCTAGCAGAAATATAATTTATTACCCTTCTAAAATATTTTTGATATTGATAAAATTCTTTAAGTTATGATATATTTATATTACTTTATAATAGCTTTTTTACAGTCTATTAATATTTTAAATATAGATACTAAATCAAGATATGTTAAAATATTATTATTATATAATAAAAGTATTTTTTGAAATAATTCTTTATTAATTATTATATATTAAAAATATCATGTATAAATATGTATATATATATATATATATATATATATATATATATACTTACATATATTGTTTTGGAGTCAAAATAATTGTCAAATGTCCACTATAGGACTTATTAAGGGTTAGTGGGTAAGCCAACAAAAAAGTGGGATCTCTATCTTATGTTGTCATCACCAAACTTATATTTAGTTAATTCATTGCATACAAAGATGATTATTGGTACTTTTACAAGATATGATACATTGTTATTTATATAGAACGTATACATAATTATTATGAATGGTTTTTGCTAGATATCCACTGATGTTATAGTTGGTTATTGAGAGAGAAATTAATTATCTGCATCAAGTTATTTAAGCCCGGGTTCTAGTAGGGCACTATTTGGTGGCTTTTTGGAGAGTTTGTTAGCTTTGGCGTCTAGGTAGGGTAGGCTTACCCAACCTTTAGATTGAGCTTATTTATGGTAATTGTGTACTATTATGCTAGTTTTGGACAAGTACTTGTTGTTTGCGTACCATTTGATATATATATATATAGCATCTATACCATTTGATATAGCATTTGACATATATATATATACCATATATATATATATATATATATAGCATTTGTTATATATATATATATATATATATACTATTTGTTGTTTGGTATCTTATCTTTTAGTTTAATATAGCATCTATCACTTTAGGATGTGGAATTAAGTTGTAAAACCATAGATTCATTCCTTTTTATTTAAAATATGTGAATGGTTATTTGAATATATTTTTAGTTTTTGTTTAGGTTCTGCATATACTTTATTTCTGTCATCAGTTGTGAATTAAGGTACTACTTAACATTAATTATGGTGTGGTTTGGATTTTAATTTTATAGTTGGGTTTGGTTACCTTGAGTTTTTGGTTGAGTTTTGCATCTGGATTGATTGATTTGGGAGTTCTGGTATAGATTACTGTTGTTTTTGGAGTTGTAGTTCCTCTGAGTTCAAATTTGAGTCCAATATTTGATTATGAATTCTGTTGTATATCATGTATGTGACCTCTAATTATTACCCACTATTTCTAATTCAAATCCCGTATCTGGCTGATGTTGGTGAATTTACCATTTATTTGCACTTAACATTCGTGCACATTACCATCTTTTGAATGAATAAGTGAGACATACTTGTGATTAAATGCAATAATATCCATATTTTGTAGGAATACTGGTTATGAGAAGTAAAGATGTGGATTCAAGCTGAAAAGGATCAAAAAGGATAGAAAAAGTGCAACTAGTAGTCCTGGAGCAGAACATGGTCTAAGTTACCGCGATTGCAGTCCTCAGGCTGCGATCCTAGCCAGTCAAGATAGGTCAAAGGATCGTGACTGGAGTGATCTTAATGCGATCATAACTGACGTGATCGCACATAAGATGTCGTGATCATGAACTAGCAAGATTATGCCCAAGCTCAATAATGTTGATTTGGCTAGCTGACCCCAAATCCCATTTAAGGCTCAAACTCATACATTCTAGATCATCATTATTCCATAACCCTACCTCCTATCTTTAGTTTAGGGTTTTGTAATTCATTGGAGCTTGTAGCATAAATTTGTACTAATCAAGAGCTATGAGACATTAGAGTGAACTCTAAGTAAAGAATTGGCAAATCCCATTTAGGATTCATTGAATCTTAAACTGTGGATTGCATTCTCTTTACTTGTGGCGATGAATCAATTTAATGGAGGTTTTGATCTATTTTTTATTTCTAATCATTATGAGAAGCTAGTTCTTCCTCTTGAGATTATGTTATAATATGGTGCAATTGTGTGTGGGTTGTGATTCATTTATTCATATACAAGTTTGTTGGTGATGGGTTCTTCTATTTATTGATTAAATTGGTTGGGATTTGTGCGTGAAAGACCCAAATACCTAAATGTGTTTTGATGGGTGAAAATCCCAAACTCTTTAAATCTCAAACCATCCTTTAAAGAGTGGTTTGGGTGAACTTTTGTAACTCATATCATCCTTGAAAGAGGGATGTCAGAACCACGGCAATAATAGATAATTTATGGGCATAGTTTTCTAATCTTCACTATTTTAGAAAAAAGCGTGATTATGAGGTTGACTATACCTTGGCTATCATCCTAGAAATAGGGATAACCAATTGAGGTGTTGGGTGGCTTTAATTTAAATACTCATTAGGTACTCAAAAGGGTTAATGAGTGATATCTTTGAGAGTTTGTTGACAAACTACCCTCAAGGACTCTCAACCTAGCCTACCATATCAACAATGATTAAATTTTGCACCAAATAATCACCTTCCCATACACGACTTGCTCCTAGAAAAGCATAATCCCAAGATCTGTGCCTAATTGATTACACTCTTATAATTCTTATTCTCGAATTAGTCCTTTTAAATCCCAAGAATTACTTTCACATTTGAAAAGATTGAGAATCCTCCAAACTATTCTGTACCATAGGTTTGAACTTAGCAAGAAACAATTATTTTGGACTTACTCAATCACCACTCATTGTTCCTTATGGATTCAACTCCGACTCCTATTTGAGTAAATATATTGACAATGACTGTCTTGCACTAAAATTGAAGTGTAAGTTGAACGTTATGAAAAAGGACTCCGTTGCCGAGGAACAATTTGGTGTATTGAGTTAGTTTGGAATTTTAGACTACTTCCTTGGATTCAAACATGTAAATATTTGTTATTGATTTTGTTTTTTTATTGTGTTAGATAGATTTTTAGTTTTAATGATTTGTTACTATGTCATCTTGGAATTAATATGAGTTTGGTGGTTAGAATCTTATTTTGATGATCTATGTCTATATGGTGCTTAAGATGGATATTGTAGCGATTGGACAAATGGCCCCCATTATACTAACTTAATTTCTAGTTCTTCTTATGATTTTGATATGTCTTATGATGAGAAAAAGGAAGAATAACGTGCCAAATACAATGGAATTGAAGCAATGCTTCAACCTAACTTCGATCAGGTTTATTATTTTCACTATCTTAGACATAAGGGTGATTATAAGGTTGACTATACCTTGGGTATCATCCTAGAAATAGGGATACTCAATTGAGGTGTTGGGTGGCTTTAATTGACACACTCATTAGGTACTCAAAAAGGTCAATAAGTGATATATTTGGGACTTTGTTGTCAAACTAGCCTTAATCTATCTCAGTCTAGCCTACCACATCATCAATGATTAGATTTTGCACCGAATCATCATGTTCCCATACATAACTTGCCCCTAGAAAAGCATAATCCTAAGATTTGTTCCTAATTGATTACAATCTCATTATTCTTAGTCTCAAGTTAGTCCTTCAAAAGCCCAAGAATTACTTTGACATTTAAAAAGATTGAGAACCCCCCAAACCATTCTGCACCATAAGTTTTAACATAGCAAGCCACTATTATTCTGGACTTACTCAATTGCCACTCACATTGTTCCTCATGGATTCGACCCCAACTTTTAGTTGGGTAAATATATTGACATCGATTGCCTTGCACTCAAATTGTCATGAAGGTTGAACATTATCAGTAGCCGTTTGTTAATATCCACCACTACTTGTTCAAGCCAAGATTTTAGCCTTTCATTATTATGTAATTGTGTCGATTCAATCCCGGTGCACATTTAGATGAATACTGTGGTTTCTTAGGATTGGTTCAGTTATGGACTATTTATGTTTATTTTCTGTAAACACTTCTTGTGTGTCCCACCGGCTTATGGGGGCCCAATTAGGTTATGTTTGGTTTGCCTTTTATTACTGCATTATTTATCTTTCTGTATTGCTTTTACCTATTCCTATATCACATTTGTGTAGCTCTATAGTTATTTATCTTTCAGTCCTTATTTACTGTTGACTTAGACTACTCCATTTCATTTTAATTATGCTTTTCCTGTATTTAGCTCGTTTGGATGATGATGCCAACTGAGTACCCATTACTTTAGTACTATACTAAACTTCTGCATCTTTTTTCAGAAACTGATCCGAGTACTAGCAGTCGGCATTTATATAGTTCCTACATTTCAGTAATGATTCATAGTAGATTGATCTTGTCGTCGTACAAGGCCGATCCTCTATCCATTACAGTTTAGTATTTTTCACTTGAGACTACTTATATATATTGTGTATATTTTGGATTTTGTCTAGTATTCTGGGTATCTTTTAGTAGTGGCTCTAGTAACGACCTTACCAGTGGGATGGGTTCATTTATATATTTGGTCCTTTTTCTATCTCTCTCTCTAATATATTATATATGATTCCTTTATGTTTATAATTTATCATTACCACCATTATCATTATATGTAGTCATTTTCTGATTTCCACCCATTAGCCCGTTACTTATTATTTTGGGCAATGGCTTGGCTTTCCTACTGATAGGATAAGGTAGGTGTCATCATGACATGAAAAATCAAGTTGTGACTATATATATGTGTGTGTATAAATTCTAATAAACAAATTAAGCAGCAGATATAACCATTTGTTAAATGATGCAATTAATTAATTAAAATAAGTTATGGTGCCAACTACTTGGTATCAGAGCCATGGGGTGAAGTAAATATTATTATTCTTGTTTCGAACAAGCTATTATATGGCACTGTTTTATTGATACTTTAAGAATGGTAAAACTTTTACCAATTTGTACAACTTAGCAAAATATATTTTGTAAAAGTATCTAATTGAAGATAGTACTATGATCTTTCAGATCTACACTGCAGATTGTATACCTAAGCATTGAAGGATAGATTGACGAAAGAGACTTAGTGGACTTACAGATGATTACTTATAACCTTTGTACTATCTTATTGAATAACCTTTAAAATAAAATTGATCTAGCTAACATGTACATAATTGAAAGAAGATTCTACTAATTTAACTATCTAATCTAACTCTCCAAATAGTATTGAGTTAAATACTTGAATAATTTTCTTTATGGAACCCAATGGTCTGTTGATCCCAGTATAGGAAGCATTTTAGTAATTATTTTTGTCTTTATAACTAATATCTTGTAGATTCTACGATGGAATTCTTTGGTTCCTTCTCTTCTCCTTCTAAAACTATTTGTCGTCTTCATCCACTATAATTTCCTATAATTCTCCCAATTTAAATCCCAAGGAAGATATTAGCTTCTTTGATTTGTAGCAATCAATTGATGATTGTAAAATTCCCATAACATCCCTAATATCAAATTTATAAACCTCCTTGTAAATGGTAGTCTTTGACAAGTAACTATCATATATCAACCATTGGACAAATCATTCCTCTTGAATCAGATCATGATGATATCAAGCTTCTAAGTCCTAAGGTTATAGAATGATGTCAGCATAGGTACAATTATATCTATTTTGGTTAAGTTCAAATAGCAGCTAAACCTCTTTCTCAAGACGGATTAGATACCTTACTCCTCATTTGTCTTAAAATTCTAAATTTTTGGATTTTAATGATTCCTTATTAGGAATTTTTAAAACCAGCCTATGCAATGGTCCAATTTATTTTGATTATTTTTTAAATTTTACTGTATCCTTAAGGGATCTAAATATATTATATTCTTTAATACTAAATATTAAGACATTCAATTATAAGACTAATATCGTATCTCTCTGGTAGTAATTACCTATAGAATCTAGTATAAGGCTATACATATTGCCTTAGGTTCTGGAGATATATAAAATAGATATAAAGGAGAACCAGTTCTTTTCCAAACTGATCTATAAAGATCTCACTTATTCACCCCTAAGACAATCTCTTGGAACAAGGTATCTTTAACCCAAAATTGTATGTTGCAGGATTCAACTCCAGCAGAAAAACCAAGAACATTGTGGTTTTTCAGATCAGACAATTAGTTTTTTCTATCTCCTTCCAGAGGTTTCTTAGTTAGAATGTCTCTATCTCCTTATTGGTCCTATCCGAAATCAAAATTTCTAGGCATTCAATTTCCTTATTTCCTTCTCAAATCAAGGTTGTTAACTTCAAATCTAGGATATCACATGCCAAATATTATGTGGAAACACATCCAACTTAAATCCATGACGAAACCCAATCTAATGTTACTCATACCATAGTTTAGAATAATTATTATAATTATTATAATAATTATAATGTTACTGAAGCTTATGACCCCAAATATTATAATTATTTTGATGATCAAGGAGCATGGATGCATGAATTAAATTTTCAAAATAAGACTGGCAATCACTCTTGATTTTTTCTTTGGGGAAAGCAAATGGTCTCTAAATTTCCCCAGTAGTTCCTGCACTAATGGTGGCCAATATATGGTCACAAGTTTAAGATCCTTCCTGCCCCAGTCCGAGAAGGATATGACTATTTTACTTAGAGATTTCATAATGAGAATTAAGTTCCCTTACTCTTACAATTTTCCCACAGGTTCCATATTTCATGGATATTTTCTCAGAAATTTGCCTTTCATATGACGGAGGGAACAAAGGACTTCCAGGGATAACTCTCCAAGGCCATTGAAAATTGTATAAATATTGGGATTTAATGGAGGCCTACATACCGAACATGGAAAAATTGTTCCTACAAAACCCTAGATACTTGGTCCTAATAGATGCTTCCCAAATCTTATTTTTACAACAAAAATCAATTGCAACTGCTCAATTAGCCAAGTTAGGTAACTGGGAACTGGGTTGATGGCGCGATGTGGAGCTATTGCGTTGCCACTTTGTTTGCAACCTAGAATTTTGGCGCGACACGCCACTATCATGGAGCAACACTGGAAATTGACAATTGCCATTTTGACCTGCTCGGCGACGCACTGATGGCTCAGGTGGGACACTATCTTACTAAAATGGCTCTAACTCTTTATCCGGGTGTTGGATTTGGGAAAATTTGGTATCGATGGAAAGCTTATTCAATTTACCACATGAAAATAAGTGAAAATATTGAAAATACCATATGTATAAAAGTGTATTCATCTTTAAAATAAGTTTTTAACATTTTTGGGATGATTTTAAGCTAGGTAGAAGTATGGGGTATTACAATATCTCCCCCTTGGGAAAATTCATCCTCGAATGAGACTGATTGAGATGGGAGAAATGATAAGCTGAAGTACATACTGAACATGAACAACTGAAACATGACTACTTGACTAACATTATTGAGATTCATAGTGAGCATGCATATCTGATGCACGATTTTATGACTGAGCTGATATATGAATGCATGTTTGAGAGTACTGATAAGATGACCACACATAGCTGATGCATGAATACATGACTGAACAAACTCATGAACATAAGACAAAATATGTAGGGGTAAAGATACCAAGTTTGAAATGGTAATTTGAACATGGAACTGAGTAAGTTCAAGAAAACCCATTACGTAAGTCATAAATACGGAGAACCCATAATTATACTTGGAGTATGCATGAATGGGAACATGAGGACATAACTGAGACTGAAACATGGAGCATGAACTAAATTTTTGTGAATTGAACTAAGCCATTGAGTGCATGGCTTACTGCTGATATTGGAACTAGAGAGTCAACCTATGAGTACCCCTACTCCTAAAGTGGATTCCTTATGTAAAGAAAGAATGGGATGTTCTTGTCATAAAAGTGTAGGGTATAGTTTATCTCCCTCTTGGGTTACTATGTCCCTAAAGAATACTGACTTAGCTGAGTCGTTGAGAAAACTGAAGTGATGCACAAGGCATCTACGAGCTGAATCTTAACTAAATATCTAGGATCTGAAACTAAAGCATGATAAATGGACCAAGTTGAACACATAACTACCTAGTTGTTCCATCTTAGAATGATCACATTCATGAGATTTTGAATAGTACAATTAGATAGAAAGATGGGAAAACCACACCATCTGAACTTATCCATCTGACTGCTAAACTGAGGTACTGGCTTTATGGACTAACTCATGATAAAAACTTATGCTCGATTGGAGCGTTTCTATGAAACTCTTTCTCTAGATTTCTAATGACTATAGGGCACAAGGAAATCTTGGCCTTGTCTAAACAAGACAGTTGAATAAGAAAATCATCACATGGCTAAAGTTTGGTAAGATAAGTTGGGGCCTACGAATACCATTTAAGATGAAATGACTAAACCTCTTGCAATGCAACTAATATTAATGAAAAGAGTCATATGGGTGTTGAACCCAAGTGCATAAATTTTTGAACTTATCTGATTAACTAGATGGCTCATAGCTGAATATTGGACGTGTAAGACTGAACTATACTTAGTCTGAATAACTGAAATGAGACCATAAAGTATTATACACAAAAGGTAATGTTGACTGGGTAACATGAGGTACCTGAGCATAAATTTGTGAAAAACTATTTTATTTAAGAATGCAAGACCAAGCGTATAATAAAATTCTGGAATAGTTTGTGAACTTAGGTACTGAAATACCTATATCTATTTAACTGATAACTGTACGCTATGGTCAAGAAAACCTAAAACTGAACTGAGTTACTGATCTGATTACTGAACTGAAGCTGACCCTATAACTAGGATTGCAACTGAGACTTATACTGTAACTATGTATCGGGTTTCGATGAATGGACATGGATAACTATGGTTTAGATTGATATTGAAGTACTGAATTCTAAAACTGAACAATGATTACTGAGTTCTGAACACTAAAACTATAACTGACATGGTACTTGAGTTTTGATAGTTATACGACGAGGGCTGACATAAGTCAAATATGCGAATGCACACTCACACTCTGTACTTTTATAACTTCTAAGTACAACCTCTTGCTAGCTCTTTACTAGTACACTAACATGAAATTCAAACCTATCTTCATCACTACACCCTCGTGTACAATAAGCATGCAATAATTTTCCCTTAATCATTAAACACTTACTCTCTCCTATCTAAGCGACTGCTCATCACCACACTACTGTCACAAAGAGAGCTCACCGAAGGGTTAAATGAAGAGTACATAAAGCATGAATGAACACTAAATGAACTTGACACTTGACTGAAGCCTGAGGAATAGAATATAAATATCATAGGTTCACCAAGAGGTCTAAATCGAGGATATGCATAACACAGTCTGAATTTAACTGATCAGTAAAGGCGTATCATAAGTCATGGAAGCTGAGTATACTTTGAAGAATGATATGTGTACATGAGTCATGAGCTACATGACCTGATCTTGGAGTTTTCTGCATTCGCGGGACATGATTTGTATTACTGAGAGGAATAGAACTGAACTCCTTATGCTGGGAACTGGAATTGTACATGATTTTATGGAAAGCATATGAATATAAGTTGTGTTCATGGAACTAATATGTGAAGCATGCGTAGGCATTAGCTAACTAGGGTACGAGACTCTATACTAAGATAAGGATGAGTTGGGGAATCATCTTCCCTTACTGCTTTCCTATACGTACTGGCACTACTACTAGAATTGAGAGCCTGAATTGATCACTTGATCTATCATATCCCCCTTAGCTTTAAGCCATCATCATAAGTCTGTGAATACTTTACTAAACACTGAACTTAACTGCAATCATCATCACATATTTACGCTCTATTCGACACCTGTTTACCTTACTAAACATATCATCAGGTTATATTTCTTCATAGACTACTAATACCACATCACCTAATTCACATCCACACCTTCATACTTAGTATCAAATTAATAAACTTAAGTGCTAGCTTGCACTATTCAAGCCTACTGATTTACTTTGGTACAACTATCCTCATGAATACATAATCTGTTCAACCTAGATAATGTTATCCCAACTCTACTACTACTAAACTTTCGAGTTCATGCTTCTAACTCTAGGTCATTGTAACACCCCGTATTCAAGTACATGTATTGGCATATTCAAGTACGTGTATTGGTCTTATTTATATGGAATTAATTTTTTTATTATTTTTTTAAATCGGAAATTGCCCGTCGATGGTTCCATGCGAAGGTTATTGAATAAGCATTCCATAAATATAAAGATTTTCAAAAATGGATAGCTTTCACATATAATTGAGAATGTTCGAAACTATAAAACGGTGGCCGGGATATTTGGGAATAGTAAATGTGCAGGAAAATTTCCTGCACACAAACTACTGAGGCCAACCGAATTTTTGGGTCAACTTCAAACGATCATAACTCCCTTAATAAAATGAACTAGTAGAGATGAGACCTATGAAAATAAATATCTTTGAGTCTTCTTTCCAATTCAATTGGTTTCATCCAAATACAACGTCTGAGTAAGGAGTTATACTCGTTTTACTTCAGCCTATTAAAACAGATTTTTAGGGTCAACTTCAAACGACGATAACTCCTTGTACAGGACGAACTGGGTGGCCTACTTTATATGAAATGAAATACCTTTGAATTATCCTTCCAAACATACCAATTTTACCCAAATCCGATATCGGAGCAGAGAGTTATGGTCAATCTACTTTAGCTTATCAAAACAGTCTACCAAAGGACAGATTTGACATTATTTAAATTTTAAAGGCATTTTTGTCATTTTCTATTATATTATGGATGGTAATATGTGTATATATACATGTATATGAGTTCCAAAACTCTTTTTCATCACCAATAATTGAGGAAGAACAAACCCTAGCCAAATTTGACCTTTAAATTACTTTTGATTCAACCGTAGAAATTACAAAGTAATCCGATAAATGTGTTTGTCATCTCGAGAGATTCGAACGGCACCTATTATTTGTGCAAACAGGATTGTATAATCAAGAGGTTAACTCTAAGGTATGAATATTGTTTTCCTTTGTTATTTTCCATATATATATTTGTGATAGAGGATTATATGTATTGGTTGTTATTGAAAGGTGATGGAAATAGGGTTATGGACTATTTTGCATGGTTTGGTTGTATTGAATTGTGGAAGGTGGATATGGTAATTGATTTATGGAAGGTGGATATGGTGATATACTATTGAATTGATGATTATTTATGTCATTGGCTCAATTTGGTTTAATGGATTGGTTGGAAGGATAAATGAATCCGAACTTGATATTGGAGGATGTTGTATGAATATGCATGGCATGTTAATGTAATTGGAGTATAAGAGGGTTAAAGTGACACCCTTTATGGTGTAATTAAGGCTTAATACTTAACCACTAGTTTGGTGAATTCAAATAATTGAATTGTGACGTTTGGTTGCTAATACTAGATTGTTATATATGTTCATTGTAGATAAGTAATCCGAAAAGACGGGAAGTCCATTTGGGACTAGTATTGAAGGTTGACAGTCAAGTATGTAAAGCATATTCTATACCATATCTTTGGCATGAAAGTGAAAAATTGTTCTATTAAGAAAGTTTCCAAAGTTATTCAGTAACATGCGATCCATAATGGTTTGGTATGATGTCCTACGTTACCAATGAACTTGTTTCCACCCTACAAGATGTCAAGACATTCCAATACTTACTTGTTTTCCAAATCTTACATGTTTATTGAAGTAATGAATATCAGAAAGTATCCGGTTACTCAAACAAGATCCATGTGCTATTAATGACTCCAAAACATTTCATTGATATACCAGTAAGTTCCTACTTCATTGTTATGGCATTGATGACTCCAAAACACTTCATTGATGTGTCAATGAGTTCTTACTTCATTGTTATTACATTGATGGTCTATTTATATGTCTCTTATTGATGTATCATTGTTTCAAAGTATCAAAAATGCGGTGGCGACCAAAATAACAATCTCAAAGATTAATTGAACTAAGTGATGGAAGTTCTCTCTTATAGGGGGTATCCCAGGGGCATAAGCCTATCATGGGTCGATCCCTATTCATGTGTTTATGGGTGGTATCCCAGGGGCATTAGCCTATCATGGGTCGATCCCAGTTGATATGTACTAGAGGTAGCCTAATGGTCACAGTACAGTACAGTAATGATTACAATGATGATAAGAATGAAGGTAAAGTGATTGAATAAATACAATGTACAAGTTGTCACAAGTTCTAGTAAGTGCGGTCCACTCCTATTATGATTTATTCACTTGTTTCTGATTTCTATTGAGCTCCTATATCATATGTGATTATCTACAGGTTTACATACTTAGTACATATTTCGTACTAACGTCCCCCACGGGGGACCTGTATTTCATGCTATAGGCACAAGTACCTCAGCTTATACACCGCACAAGTAGGAGCTAGGATATCCAGCTGCTTTTAGTGAGCTGCAGTTTGCTTTGGGGCTTTCCGTGTCATATCCAGTCACTTTTGGTATTGTATAGAAGTTAGTTATATGGAGGGGTGTGTCCCGTCCTTAGTTAAACTCTGTGTATTATCTAGAGGCTTTATGGACCTAATGTACAATCAAGGTGGTATTTTATTAATAGACGTGATGGCTCCAACGGCCAAGTATTGTATATACATATATATGTGTGCTCGAGCTTATACAGGTGATTATTTCCTTTTATATGCAACATGATACTGTCCTAACTTCAGGCTATCATAAAGGTATGCGTGGGAAGTATAAGGTTATGTGTTGGTTCTCTCGAGCCCCCTCGATTATGGGGGCCAGTTCACCCCAATAGGATTTAAGGTATGACAATAGTGGTATCAAAGAAGTTCGTCCTAGTGAGTCTACAAAGCCGTGTCTACGTAGACACTTGTTTATCGGTGTGTCTTGCACTGCATCTATAAATAAGAGGCTATGGACATTTAGGAATTGTTTCTTTTTCTTCATGTCTTAGATCGTGCGATAGAGCCTATATTGTATATGAAGTCATAGTTGACCACTGAATCCATTTGTTTCTCTTATTTTAGTAATGATGCCGGTAACCAGAAGCAAGAATACCGATAAACAAGTAGATGTGGCTGCCAGAGAGGGGACTAGTAAGTCACCCACCATACCAGCTAATAAAAGTGAGACTCCAGCTGAGCATGCATCAGAAACTTCTTCCACTCCGGAAGAAATAAGGGGGAGGAGAACTATATCCCTAGAGCCACCTATTAATGCTGCTGATCAAGATCTTAGAAATGTAGTGCAACTTTTGACTCGTATAGTTGCTGGTCAAGCTCAAGGACAAGCCATTCTTACCATGGGTCCTAATGTTACAGATAGGGCGGCTATCCTTCGAACACAGGATTTTCTTAAGATGGATCCTCCCACTTTTACTGGATCAGATCTTAATGAGGACCCACAGGACTTTATTGATCAAATTCATAAGGCCTTAGATATTATGCATGAAACGAGTAGAGAGACTGTGGAGTTAGCGGCGTATAGATTCAAAGGGGAGGCTATATATTGGTATGAGGACTGGAAACGATCTAGGGGTATTGATGCACACCCAGCTACTTGGAAAAAGTTCAAAGAGGCATTTCTTGATCATTATCTTCTATTCGAGATTCGTCAGGCCCGTGCAGATCATTTTTTAAATCTTCATTAGGGGAATATGAGCTTGAGGGAGTACAGTCTACGATTTAATTCTTTGTCGAGATATGCTCCTAATCTTGTTGCTACTATGGATGACAGAGTTCATCAATATATGGATAGGATAGATCCATATCTAGTTAGAGATTGTACTATTGCCACTTCGAACAAAGATATGGACATAGCGAGGATCCAAGATTTTGCAAAGAAAATGGAAGATCAGAGGAAGAGGAGAAAAACACAGGAATTAGAAAGAGGATATTCCAAGAGGGCCTGATCTACAGGGTAGTTCATGGTATCCCAAGGAGGGTTCAGACCACAGTTTTCTACTAGACCACCTAGGCCATTATCTTCTTATTCTGCAGCTAGTGCCCCACCACAGTTATAAGCGTCCAGAGAAAATCAATTTGGGCACAGAAGTGAGAGTCAGAGTTCGGGGATAGTGGGCTACCAAGAGCAAGGGAATATGAGCCAATCAAGACCTCCTCAAGAGCCATGCAATAAATATGGAAGGTATTATTTGGGCGCATATAGGCTGGGGACTAATGTTTGCTTTTTGTGTGGTATGTCGGGGCATATGATGAGAAAATGCCCAAGAAGGGGCATAGGGGGTATGGCACGACCTATGGGGTCATTTGTTGCATCATCATCATTGATTCCTTATTCAAGAAGTGGTGCACTACCAATGGGTCGTGTTAGAAGTAATAGAGGAGCCACAAGTTCTAGCGGGGCTCAAAATAGTACGTATGCTCTAGCGGATCGACAGAATTTAGAGGTTTCCCCAGATATGGTTATGGGTACGTTGTCTATCTTTCCAATTGATGTATACGCCTTAATTGATCCCGAATCTACATTATCTTGTGTTACTCCATTGGTTGCTGGAAAGTTCGAAAGAATACCCAAACTGTTAGTTAAGTCATTTGAAGTATCCACACCGGTTGGGGAATCTATTATAGCTAGAAGGGATTACCGAAACTTCATAGTAACTGTTTGTGGTTATGATACGATGCCTAATCTCATGCAGTTAGAAATGGTAGATTTTGATGTTATAATGAGTATGGACTGGTTGGCGTCTTGCTATGCCACAATTGATTGCTACATGAAAAAGGTATATTTCCATTTTCCAAATGAACCAGTCCTTGAATAGAAAGGTGAAATTGGCGCACCAAGAGGTAGATTTATTTCTTATTTTAAGGCAAGAAGAATGATTTCCAAGTGATACATATATCATTTAGTTATAGTAAGGGATACAAAAGCGGAGCCACCAACTCTTTATGTTGCTCCAGTGGTAAATGAATTTTCTGATGTATTTCTTAAAGATTTTCCAGGTTTGCCTCCTGAACAAGAAGTAGAGTTTGGTATTGATGTAATACCAGGAACCCAACCTATCTCCATTCCTCCGTATAGAATGGCCCCAGCAGAATTATGAGAATTGAAAGAGCAATTGAAAGATTTTCATTATTGGTTTGCCTCGTACAGCCTAGAAGTTCAATTCTATATGGGTGATTGTTGATAGGCTTACCAAATCCGAACATTTCCTACCAGTTAGGACCACTTACACAGATGAAGAGTATGAGAAGTTGTACATTAAAGAGATAGTCCGATTACATGGAGTGCCAATTTCTATTATATCAGATCGGGGAACACAATTTACCTCAAACTTTTGGAAGTCTTTTTAGAGGTATTTGGGAACACAAGTGAAGTTGAGTACAGCTTTTCACCCTCAAATAAATGGACAAGCATAATGTACCATCCAAGCACTTGAAGATACACTACGAGCTTGTGTAATAGATTTTAAGGGCAACTGGGATGATCATTTACCTCTTATTGAGTTTGCCTACAATAATAGCTATCATTCAAGTATCAAAATGGTACCATATGAAGCTTTATATGGAAGGAAGTGTAGATCCCCAATAGGATGGTTCGAAGTGGGTGAAACTCTTTTGTTCTGACCGGATCTTGTTTATCAATCCATAGATAAGGTTAAAGTAGTTCAGCAACGACTAAAAACAGCCCAAAGTCAACATAAGTCATATGCGGATAGTAAAAGGAGAGGGCTAGAGTTTTCTATAGGTGATTGGGTACTTTGGAAGGTATCACCAATAAAAGGGGTAATGAGATTTGGCAAGAAAGGGAAGTTGATTCCATGTTATATAGGCCCGTATAAGATCACTCGAAGGTTTGGACAAGTTGCATATGAATTAGAGATACCCCAAGAGCTCTCATCAGTACATCCGGTATTTCATGTGTCAATGCTTTAAAAGTGCATCGGAGATCTATCACATATCACTTCTACTAAGGATGTGCAAATTGTGGAAGATCTTACCTATGAGTAAGTGCCTATTGCTATTATAGATCTCCAAGTTAAGAAGATAAGAAATAAAGAGATAGCATCTGTGAAAGTACGTTGGGAAGCTAAGGAAGCAATGAAATCTAAGTACCCTCATTTTTTCAAAGATGAAGAGGAAGTTAAAGAAACGGAGTTAGAACATTAACAAGTTTTTTTTATATATGCATAGTATTTATGTGATGATGTGAATATTAATGATGGTCTTAAACTTGTTTCGGTTGAATAACTATGCTAAAATTCGAGGATGAATGTCCTAAACGGTGGACGGATGTAACACCCCATAGTCAAGTACGTGTATTGGCGTATTCAAGTACGTGTATTGGTCTTATTTATATGGAATTAATTTTTTTTATTTTATTTATACCGGAATTTGCCCGTCGAAGGTTTTATGCGAAGGTTATTGAATAAGCTTTCCAACGATATAAATATTTTCAAAAATGTATAGGTTTCATATATAATCGAACACATTCGAAACTATAAAATGGCGGCTAAGATATTTGGGAATAGTAAATGTGCAGGAAAATTTCCTGCACACAAACTACTGAGGCTAGCCGAATTTTCGAATCAACTTTCAATGATCATAACTCCCTTAATATAATGAACTAGTGACCTATTAAAAGAAATATCTTTGAGTATTCTTTCCAATGCAATTGTTTTCATCCAAATCCAACATCTGAGTAAGGAGTTATACTCATTTTACTTCAGCCTATCAAAACAGATTTTAGGATCGACTTCAAATGACCTTAACTCCTTGTACAGGACTAACTGGGTGGTCTACTTTATATGAATGAAAGCTCTTTGAATTATCCTTCCAACTATACCAATTTCACCCAAATCCGATAACGTAGCAAAGAGTTATCGTCGATCTACTTTAGCTTATCAAAATAGTCCACCAAAGGATAGATTTGAGATTATTTAAATTTTAAAAGCATTTTGGTCATTTCCTATTAGATTATGGACGGGAATATGTGTATATATACATGTATATGAGTTCAAAAACTCATTTTCATCATCAATCATTGAGGAAGAATAAACCCTAGCCAAATTTGACCTTTAAATTACTTTTGATTCAACCATAGAAATTCCAAAGTAATCCGATAATTACGTTTGTCATCTCGAGAGCTTCGAACGGCACCTATTATTTGTGCAAACATGATTGCATAATCAAGATGTGGATTCTAAGGTATGAATACTGTTTGCCTTTGTTCTTTTCCATATGTATATGTGTGATAGAGGATTATATGTATTGGTTGTTTTTGAAAGGTAATGGAAATAAGGTTATGGACTATTTTGCATGGTTTAGTTGTATTGAATTGTGGAAGGTGGATATGGTAATTGAGTTATGGAAGGTGGATAGGGTAATTGAGTTATGGAAGGTGGATATGGTGATATACTATTAAATTGATGATTATTTATGTCTATGGCTCAATTTGGTTTAATGGATTGGTTGGAAGGATAAATAAATCTAAACTTGATATTGGAGGATGTTGTATGAATATGCATGGCATGTGAATGTAACTGGAGTATAAGAGGGTTAAAGTGACACCCTTTATGGTGTAATTAAGGCTTACTACTTCACCACTAGTTTGGTGAATTCAAATAATTGAATTGTGACATTTGGTTGCTAATACTAGATTGCTATATATGTTCATTGTAGATAAGTAATCCAAAAAGACGGGAAGTCCATTTGGGATTAGTATTGAAGGTTGACAGTCAAGTATGTAAAGCATACTCTATACCATATCTTTGGCATGAAAGTGAACAATTGTTCTATTAAGAAAGTTTCCAAAGTTATTCAGTAACATGTGATCCATAATGGTTTTGTATGATGTCCTACATTACCAATGAACTTGTTTTCACCCTACAAGATGTCAAGACATTCCAATACTTACTTGTTTCCCAAATCTTACATGTTTATTGCACAAATGAATGTCAGACGGTATCCGGTTACACAAACAAGATCCGTGTACTATTAATGACTCCAAAACATTTTATTGATATACCAATAAGTTCCTACTTCATTGTTATGGCATTGACAACTCCAAAACACTTCATTGATGTGCCAATGAGTTCTTACTTCATTGTTATTGCATTAATAGTCTATTTATATGTCTCTTATTGATGTATCATTGTTTCAAAGTATCAAAAATACGGTGGCAACCGAAATAACAATCTCAAAGATTAATTGGAATAAGTGATGGAAGTTTTCTCTTATAGAGGGGTATCCCAGGGGCATAAGCCTATCATGGGTCGATCCTTGTTTATGTGTTTTTGGGTGGTATCTCAGGGGCATTAGCCTATCATGGGTCGATCCCAGTTGATATGTACTGGAGGCAGCCTAATGGTCACAATACAGTACAGTAATGATTACAAAGATAATAAGAACGAAGGTAAAGTGATTGAATAAATACAATGTACAGGTTGTCACAAGTTCTAGTAAGTGTGGCCCACTCCTATTACAATTTATTCTCTTGTTTCTGATTTCTATTGAGCTCCTATATCATATATTATTATCTACAGGTTTACATACTCAGTACATATTTCGTACTGACGTCCCCCACGGGGGACCTGTATTTTATGCTACAGGCATAGGTACCTCAGCTCATACACCGCAAAAGTAGGAGACAGGATATCTAGCTGCTTTTAGTAAGCTTCAGTTTACTTTGGGGCTTTACGTGTCATATCCAGTCACTTTTGGTATTGTATAGAAGTTAGTTATATGGCGGGGTGTGTCCCGGCCTTAGTTAAACTCTGTGTATTATCTAGAGGCTTTGTAGACCTAATGTACAGTCAAGGTGGTATTTTGTTAATAGACGTGATGGCTCCAACGGCCAAGTATTGTATATACATATATATGTGTGCTCGATCTTATACAGGTGATTATTTCCTTTTATAAGCAACATGATGTTGTCCTAACTTCGGGCTGTCATAGAGGTATGCATGGGAAGTATAAGGTTATGAGCTGGTTCTCCCGAGCCTCCTCGATTATGGGTGCCAGTTCGCCCCAATAAGATTTGAGGTGTGACAATAGCGGTATCAGAGATTTTCGTCCTAGTGAATCTACAAAGCCGTGTCTACGTAGAGACTTGTTTATCGGTGTGTCTTGCACCGCATCTATAAATAGGAGGCTATGGACATTTAGGAATTGTTTCTTTTTCTTCATGTCTTAGATCGTGCGATAGAGCCTATATTGTATATGAAGTCATAGTTGACCACTGAATCCATTTGTTTCTCTTATTATAGTAATGATGCCGGTAACCAGAAGCAAGAATGCTGATAAAAAGGTAGATGTGGCTGCCAGAGAGGGTACTAGTAAGTCACCCACCATACCAGCTAATCAAAGTGAGGCTCCAGCTGAGCATGCATCAGAAACTTCTTCCACTTCAGAAGAAATAAGGGGGAGGAGAACTATATCCCCAGAGCCACCTATTAATGCTGCTGATCAAGATCTTAGAAATGCAGTGCAACTTTTGACTCGTATAGTTGCTGGGCAAGGTATTCTTACCGCGGGTCCTAATGGTACAGATAGGGCGGCTATCCTTCGAACATAGGATTTTCTTAAGATGGATCCTCCCACTTTTACTGGATCAGATCTTAACGAGGACCCACAAGACTTTATTGATCAAATTCAAAGGGCCTTAGATATTATGTATATAACGGGTAGAGAGAAAGTGGAGTTAGCGGCGTATAGATTCAAAGGGGAGGCTATATATTGGTATGAGGACTGGAAACGATCTAGGGGTATTGATGCACCCCCAGCTACTTGGAAAGAGTTCAAAGAGGCATTTCTTGATCATTATCTTCTATTCGAGATTCGTCAGGCCCGTGCAGATTAGAGGCAGAAGAGAAGAACATAGGAATTAGAAAGAAGATATTCTAAGAGGGCCGATCTACAGGGCAGTTTATAGCATCCCAAGAAAGGTTCAGACCACAGTTTTTTGCTAGACCACCTGGGCCATTATCTTCTTATTCTGTAGCTAGTGCCACACCACAGTTCCAAGGGTCCATAGGAAATCAATTTGGGCACAGAAGTGAGAGTCATAGTTTGCGGATAGTGGGCCACCAATGGCAAGGTAATATGAGCCAATCGAGACCTCCTCGAGAGCCATGCAATGAATATGGAAGGTATTATTTGCGAGCATGCCGGCTGGGGACCAATGTTTACTTTTGGTGCGGTATGTTGGGGCATATGATAAGTGAATGCCCATGAAGGGGCATAGGGGGTACGGCACGACCTACGGGGTCATTTTTTGCATCATCATCATTAATGCCTTATTCAGGAAGTGGTGCATAACCAATGGGTCATGTTAGAGGTGATAGAGGAGCCACAAGTTCTAGCGAGGCTCAAAATAGTACGTATGCTTTAGCGGATCGACAGAATTTAGAGGCTTTCCTAGATGTGGTTACGGGAATGTTGTCTATCTTTTCATTTGATGTATATGCCTTAATTGATCCCGGTTATACATTAACTTATGTTATTCCATTGGTTACTGGAAAGTTCGAAAGAATACCCGAACTGTTAGTTAAGTCATTTGAAGTGTCCACACCGGTTGGGGAATTTATTATACCTAGAAGGGTTTACCGAAACTTCATAGTAACTGTTTGTGGTTAGAAATAGTAGATTTTAATGTTATAATGAGTATGGACTGGTTGGCGTCTTATTATGCCATAATTGATTGCTGCACGAAAAAGGTATATTTCCATTTTCCAAATGAATCAGTCCTTAAATAGAAAGGTGAAATTGGCGGTGCCAAGAGGTAGATTTATTTCTTATTTTAAGTCAAGAAGAATGATTTACAAGGGATACATATATCATTTAGTTATAGTAAGGGATACAGAAGCGGAGCCACATACTCTTTATGCAGTTTTGATGGTAAATGAATTTTCTGATATATTTCCTAAAGATCTTCCAGGTTTGCCTCCTGAACGAGAAGTAGAGTTTGGTATTAATGTAATACCAGGCACCCAACCTATCTCCATTTCTCCGTATAGAATGGCCCCAGTAAAATTATGAGAATTGAAAGAGCAATTGAATGATTTGCTAGAGAAGGGATTCATAAGGCCTAGTATGTCCCCCTGGGGAGCACCAATGTTATTTGTGCGCAAAAAGGATGGCTCACTGAGGATGTGTATTGATTATCGGCAATTTAATAAGGTGACTATTAAGAATAAATATCCTCACCCAAGAATTGACGATTTATTTGATCAGTTACAGGGTGCTAAGTGCTTTTCTAAGATTGATTTGAGGTCAGGTTACCACAAAGTGAGGGTCAAAGAGAAGGATTTACCCAAGACATCTTTCCGAACACGGATGGTCATTATGAGTTTCTAGTTATGTCATTTGGGATAACAAATGCACCCGCAGCTTTTATGGATTTGATGAATAGGGTGTTGAATCCATTCCTGGATGTATTTGTGATAGTATTTATAGATGATATTCTAGTTTATTCTAGATCAGAAGATGACCATGCCAATTACTTATGACAGGCATTGCAGACTCTCCGTAATTGTAAGATTTATGCAAAGTTCTCTAAATGTGAGTTTTGGTTAAAGTCGGTGGCATTTTTGGCTCATATTGTATCTAGTAAAGGGATAAAGGTTGATGCTCAAAAGATAGAAGCTGTGAAGAACTGGCCAAGACCCATAACGCCTACGGAGATTCGTAGTTTTCTCGGGTTGACCGGTTATTATAGAAGGTTTGTTGAAGGCTTTTCTTCAATTTCAGCACCCTTAACCAAGCTAACCCTTAAAGCATCATAATTCCAATGGAATGATGCCAGTGAGAAGAGTTTTCAAGATTTAAAGAACAAGTTGATTTCTACACCCGTGTTGGTACTTCCAAAAGGCAACGAAGGGTATACAGTGCATTGTGATGTTTTGAAAATTGGTTTAGGATATGTATTGATGCAGCACGGTAAGGTAATAGCATATGCTTCTAGACAATTGTGGCCACATGAGAAAAATTATCCTACACACTATGTTGAGATGGCAGCAGTTATATTTTCTTTAAAGATATGGCTCCACTACTTATATGGGGTTCATGTTGATATATATACTGACCATAAGAGCTTGCAATATATTTTTAATCAGAAGGATCTAAATTTAAGGCAGTGGAGATGGCTTGAACTATTAAAGGACTACGATGTTCATATCTTGTACCATCCAGGAAAAGCAAATGTGGTATTTGATGCGTTAAGTTGTAAGGATATGATGGCGCTTGTAGAAAGGCAAGGGATGATTAAAGATCTTTACCAATTAGATAGTTTGGGAGTTTGCCTTCTTGAAACTCTGGATAAAGAGCTTATCGTACATAATGCTGCGGAATCTTCATTAGTAGCTGAAGTGAAAGAGAAGGAATATGCAGATCCTATTTTATTACAGCTTAAGGAAAACGTTCAGAGTGGTACAACCAAGGCATTTGAGCTTACGCGAGAAGCAGTACTTCAGTGCCAAAACCGATTGTGTGTGCCGGATGTAGACGGGCTAAGAAAGAAGATTATGATAGGGGCACAATGTTCAAGGTATTCCATTCATCCAGGATCAACCAAAATGTATCAAGATTTGAAAGATATGTATTGTGGAATGACATGAAGAAGAGCATTGCAGAATTTGTAGCTGAATGTCCAAATTGTCAAAGAGTCTAAGTTGAGCACCAAAAACCCGAAGGTTCTATGCAATGCATTGATCTTCCAAGCTAGAAGTGGGACATGATCAACAAGGATTTTGTTATTGGTTTGCCTCGTACATCCTGGTAGTTCGATTCTATATGGGTGATTGTTGATAGTCTTACCAAATCCGCACATTTCCTACCAGTTAAGACCACTTACACAGTTGAAGAGTATGAGAAGTTGTACATTAAAGAGATATACCGATTACATGGAGTGCTAATTTCTATTATATCAGATCGGGGAACCCAATTTACCACAAACTTTTGGAAGTCTTTTCAGAGGTATTTGGGAACACAAGTGAAGTTGAGTACAGCTTTTCACCCTAAAATAAATGGACAAGCAGAATGTACCATCCAAGAACTTGAAGATATACTACGAGCTTGTGTAATAGATTTTAAGGGCAACTGGGATGATCATTTACCTATTATTGAGTTTTCCTCCAATAATAGCTATCATTCAAGTAACAAAATGGCACCATATGAAGCTTTATATGGAAGAAAGTGTAGATCACCAATAGGATGGTTCGGAGTGGGTTAAATTCTTTTGTTCTGACCGGATCTTGTTTATCAAGCCATAAAGAAGGTTAAAGTAATTCAGCAATGACTAAAAACAGCCCAAAGACAACATAAGTCATATGCGGATAGTAGAAGGAGAGGGCTAGAGTTTTCTATAGGTGATTGGGTATTTTTGAAGGTATCACCAATGAAAGGGGTAATGATATTTGGAAAGAAAGGGAAGTTGATTCCATGTTATATAGGCCCATATAAGATCACTCGATGGTTTGGACAAGTTGCATATGAATTAGAGCTACCCCAAGAGCTGTCATATGTACATCCGATATTTTATGTATCAATGGTTTGAAAGTGCATCGGAGATCTATCACATATCACTTCTACTGAGGATGTGCAAGTTGCGGAAGATCTTACCTATGAGTAAGTGCCTATTGCTATTCTAGATCGCCAAGTTAAAAAGATGGGAAATAAAGAGATAGCATCTGTGAAAGTACATTGGAGAAATCATCAAAGGGAAGAGATTACATGGGAAGGATGAGGAAGCAATGAAATCTAAGTACCCTCAATTTTTCAAAGATGAAGAGGAAGTTCAAGAAACGGAGTTAGAACATTAACAAGTAAGTTTTTTTATATATGCATAGTATTTATATGATGATGTGAATATTAATGATGGACTTGAACTTGTTTCGGTTGAATAACTATGCTAGCATTAGAGGATGAATGTCCTAAAGGGGGGACGGATGTAACACCCCATATTCAAGTACGTGTATTGGCGTATTCAAGCACGTGTATTGGTCGTATTTATATGGAATTAATTTTTTTTATTTTATTTATACCAGAATTTGCCCGTCGATGGTTTCATGCGAAGGTTATTAAATAAAATTTTGAACGATATAAAGAATTCCAAAAACAGATAGGTTTCAGATATAATCTAGCATGTTCGAAACTATAAAACGGTGGCCGAGATATTTGGAAATAGTAAATGTGCAAGAAAATTTCCTGCACACTAACTACTGAGGCCAACCGAATTTTTGGGTCAATTTCGAATAATCATAACTTTCTTAATATAATGAACTGGGAGATCTGCGACCTATTAAAAGAATTATCTTTGAGTATTATTTCCAATGCAATGGTTTTCATCTAAATCCAATTTCTGAGTAAGGAGTTATACTCATTTTACTTTAGCCTATCAAAACAGATTTTTAGGATCAAATTCAAACGACCATAACTCCTTGTACAGGACAAACTGGGTGGCCTACTTTATATGAATGGAAGCTCTTTGAATTATCCTTCAAACTATACCAATTTCAGCCAAATCTAATATCGGAGCAAAGAGTTATGGTCGATCTACTTTAGCTCATCAAAATAGTCCACCAAAAGACAGATTTGATATTATTTAAATTTTAAAGGCATTTTGGTCATTTCCTATTATATTATGGACGGGGATATTTGCATATATACATGTATATGAGTTCAAAAACTCATTTTCATCATCAATCATTGAGGAATAACAAACCCTATCCAAATTTGACCTTTAAGTTACTTTTGATTCAACCGTAGAAATTCCAAAGTAATCTGATAACTGCGTTTCTCATCTCGAGAGCTTCAAACGGCACCTATTATTTGTGCAAACAGGATTGCATAATCAAGAGGTGGATTCTAAGGGATGAATATTGTTTGCCTTTGTTCTTTTCCGTATGTATATGTGTGATAGAGGATTATATGTATTGGTTGTTATTAAATGGTAATTGAAATAGGGTTATGGACTATTTTGCATGGTTTAGTTGTATTGAATTATGGAAAGTGGATATGGTAATTGAGTTATGGAAGGTGGATATGGTAATTGAGTTATGGAAGGTGGATATGGTGATATACTATTGAATTGATAATTATTTATGTCTATGGCTCAATTTGGTTTAATGGATTGGTTGGAAGGATAAATGAATCCAAACTTGATATTGGAGGATGTTGTATGAATATGCATGGCATGTGAATGTAATTGGAGTATAAGAGGGTTAAAGTTACACCCTTTATGGTATAATTAAGGATTACTACTTAACCACTAGTTCGGTGAATTCAAATAATTGATTTGTGATGTTTGGTTGCTAATACTAGATTGCTATATATGTTCATTTTAGATAAGTAATATGAAAAGACGGGAAGTCCATTTGGGACTAGTATTGAAGGTTGACAGTCAAGTATGTAGAGCATAATCTATACCATATCTTTGGCATGAAAGTGAACAATTGTTCTATTAAGAAACTTTCCAAAGTTATCGTAACATGTGATCCATAATGGTTTTGTATGATGTCCTACGTTACCAATGAACTTGTTTCCACCCTACAAGATGTCAAGACATTCCAATACTTACTTGTTTTCCAAATCTTACATGTTTATTGAACTAATGAATGTCAGGATATATCTGGTTACTCAAACAAGATACATGTGCTATTAATGACTCCAAAACGTTTCATTGATATACCAATAAGTTCCTACTTCATTGTTATTGCATTGATGACTCCAAAACACTTTATTGATGTTCCAATGAGTTCTTACTTCATTGTTATTGCATTGATGCTCTATTTATATGTATCTTCTTGATGTATCATTGTTTCAAAGTATCAAAAATATGGTGGCAACCGAAATAACAATCTCAAAGATTAATTTAACTAAGTGATGGAAGTTCTCTCTTATCGGGGAGTATCCCAGGGGCGTAAGCCTATCATGGGTCGATCCCTATTTATGTGTTTATGCGCGGTATCCCAGGGGCATAATCCTATCATAGGTCGATCCCAGTTGATATGTACTAGAGGCAGCCTAATGATTATAGTACAGTCCAATAATGATTACAAAGATGATAAGAACGAAGGTAAAGTGATAGAATAAATACAATGTACAGGTTGTCACAAGTTCTAGTAAGTGTGATCTACTCCTATTATGATTTATTCACTTGTTACTAATTTCTTTTGAGCTCCTATATCATATGTGATTATCTACAGCTTTACATACTCAGTACATATTTCGTACTAACGTCCCCCACGGGGGACCTACATTTCATGCTACAGGCACAGGTACCTCAGCTCATAAACCGCACAAGTAGGAGCCAGGATATCCAGTTGCTTTTGGTGAGCTCTAGTTTGCTTTGGGGCTTTCCATGTCATATCCAATCACTTTTGGTATTTTATAGAAGTTATTTATATGGCGGTGTGTGTCCCGACCTTAGTTAAACTCTGTGTATTTTCTAGAGTTTTTGTAGAACTAATGTACAGTCAAGGTGGTGTTTTGTTAATAGACGTGATGGCTCCAACGGCCAAGTATTGTATATACATATATAAGTGTGATCGATCTTATACAGGTGATTATTTCCTTATATATGCGACATGATGCTGTCTGAATTTCGGGTTGTCATAGAGGTATGCATGGGAAGTATAAGGTTATGAGCTGGTTCTCCCGGGCCTCCTCGGTTACGGGTGCCAGTCTGCCCCAATAGGATTTGAGGCATGACAGTCATATGCTATCATAGAATTCTGAGGAGTGATATGATAATGTATGAGTTCTCATGATCATGAATAAGAGAATTACAACTCTGGAACATAACTGAACTGATGGGATACTTTTGAGCTTGTGGGCAATCCCATACTAACTGTCTGCCGGGACTGTCTGAGAAAGCCCTATCTATAGGACTTTGAGCATTACTATTTTTGTTACCTTGAAAGTAAGGTGAAGTTGACATGAGTGAATCATGAGGAGAATCTATATGAGTTTCTTAGAGAGATTTTCTATAGCATGATCTGAGACATGAAAGAAGGGAAACTATTCCTAAAATATCTCATAGCCTCCTGTATATAAGTATGGTGAACAACACACCCATGCACAAGACTCTACTAGATGTGGCTTTTCATACTTCCTAGGACACTATTGAACCTTACGCTCTGATACCAAGTTTGTAACACCCCAAATCTTGTACTCGAAATGCTACATGGTGCTAATGACCCAAAAGGACCACAAGCTAACCCAAGACGGATATCAGTAACTGAGCATTGAATTATCTATTAAAATTGTGGAATATAAGCTGCAAGGCCATAAGGTTCAAAACTAAACTAATACTGAATATATTACAATGTCTGTAATGGGGTATAACAATACCCAAAATTGAGATGAATTGTCTGAAACATTTTGTAGTCTGAAAACACTCTAGTCTGAAAGCCTCTAAACTGTCTAAAATATATGGAGTTGATGGGACATGTCCCCAACTAACTCTGGGCTACTGAAATAAAAAATAAAATAATCATGATATCCTCGAATAATAAGGACTCACTGCTAGTCTGGCTGCTAAACGTCTGATCTACTAAGGATGCTCGGGAGCTCGTGCTTCTAAACTTATGGTATAAAACACCATAGCGCAAATGCGTCAGTATGTTGAATGTACTGGTACACAAGTGAGGTAGGCTAAATGCAATAGTTCATATGCATAAACAATAATAACTCACTGAATAATATGAACATGAGAATACATGCATGAATACATAACTATAACTGAGATCGTTATAACGCTGACTCATGAATTCTAATAACATGGGTTTACTAATATCTAAGTATTGATACTGGGATATTGAATATAAATGATTGAATCTACGGAATATAGAGAAACTGATGTTGTATCACTAATACAAGAAAGACTATTTTTGATAGTTTTGATTATGAAGAACTGGTCGGATTGACCGTATCTGACTATCTTAAGTTTGAATACTGATAGCAAGAGTTTTGTATAATTAATATACTATTAACTGAGTTTGTATTAACATGATTACTAAGTCTGAGTACTGATAACATGAGTGACTATATTTGATAGTCCTGATACTGATGGAACTAGCTGAGTTTCGCACTGTATCGAGTTAACTGTATCTGACAGTCTTGAATTTCTATAGAACTAAACTGAGTTCTATTACTGAGACTGAATTATTGTAGTTGACAGTCCTGATTCTATAACTGAAACTGTGGGAAGTAGTTATCTAATTGACATGCCCCAAATATGCCATTATGGCTGAGTTGGGGTCCAATCTATAACCCCAATTGGAAGGGTGTCAAAACTGCGCCACTGGTAAGGACAAGCTGTGGGTGACCCTCTAAACATGATTTACTGAACTAAACATAGGCTAAGTTACTGAATTCCATTGACTGATGGAATACTACTGATATCTGACAACTGACTGAGTTCTTGAGATCATGAATATTTACTGAGTCATAAGACTGTCTGAAGTCTAAGGATTCATAGATTAATTGAGAGTATCGTTAAAACATGACATGGATCTAGGCACACAGCTAATATTTCGGGTATGAGTACCCCTAGGACTCAATGGAAGGAAACTGACCAATCATAACTTACTTGAACATATAACTAACATAATAATCCGTAATATATTTAAAGAACCATTTCATCAAAACATGTGATAGACATAACTTGTACATACATGGGAATTTCAAGGTATCATGCTAGTTAGGCACTTTTCCTTCATCTAGGCAGTTAATTAAACATATTGTAGGCATGGTACATGTAAACATCGTTATACAATAATTAAACATCATGGTTCAATTCTAATTTCATCATTCAAGGGTTTAGTCATAGGTTTGCATGAATCTATATCTATAATAATTTAACCCACATAGAATTTATTACCCAACATGGAGTATAATTTAATTTCTCATCATCCACATGAACAAGAGCAGCCTAATCATGAAATTCATAAGAAAATCCATAAACTTGAATTTAGAAAAGGGATTCTTGGGCTTTATGGATTAAAGGAGTCCATGAATGAACACTATGCATACCTGATTTCTTGATTCTATGAAGATTGACGGAGAGATTCTTGAATTTGAGTCTTGGATTTGAACCCCCAATTAAAAACCCTAGCTTGTTCTTGAGAGAAACTTGAGAGAAACACTATATTTTGGATGAAATATGGTCAAATCACGTTTTATTGGGTTTATATAGGGTTGAGAAATTGACCCTATTAACCCTTAGATGCGTATTTTATTTCTAATAAAATTTTCCAATTTGGTAGGCTGGCGCGACGCGGTGCTATCGCGTCGTGTCACTGGAAATTGCCAACTGGGAACTAGGCTGACGGCACGATGCGGAGCTATCACATTGCCACTTTGTTTTCGACTAGAAAGTTTGGCGCGATGCGCCACTATCACGGATCAACACTGAAAATTGACCATTGCCATTGTGTCCTGCTCCGCAACGTGCTATGGCTCAGATGGGACACTATCTTACTAAAATGGATCTAACTCTTCACCCGGGTGTTGGATTTGGGTGGATTTGGTATCGATGGAAAGCTTATCCAATTTCCCATATGAAAAAAGGTTAAAATCTTGAAAATACCACATGTATAAAAGTGGATTCATCTTTAAAACAAATATTTAACATTTCTGGGATGATTTTAAGCTAGGTAGAAGTACGGGGTATTACATTATTGGTACCAGGTGTCACTTAAGAGAACCCTAGGTCCCTTAACTATTCTGGGGATTTTGGAGAAATTATTAGAAATTAACCGTGGAATTCATGATAACTTACCAAGAATTCAGAGAAGAAACATATTATTCGACCTTACAAATGCCCCAAAATCACCCACTAATGCTTCTCCCAAGTTTTTACATCTTCTAGGGTTCTACTCTCTTGGAAATGGGTGAAAATTGAAGAAAACAAGCTAAGTGGGGAATTTATCGATACCAGGTTTCACTTAAGTGAACACTATGTCCCTTAAGTTGTCATCACCTAAGTGGCCAAGTGTCTCTTTAGTGACATTAGCGAATGGTGTACAGGTCTCTTAAGCGACCTTTGGTCGCTTAAGTGGCCATCGCTTAAGAGACAATAGCTGAACTAGCCATACCGCTTAAGTGATCAGCTAGCTGCTTTAGCGTTCTTTGCTTAAGAAATTCAATGGGTTCTTAAGCAAAAGTAATGGCACAAGTTGAAGACTTGGAATTTTATAGGTCTCCATCGGCGACTCAGGATTCATTCGAAATCTTGTATACATAAATGAACTATGCTACTATATAAAATTTGGTATTTCAAACTCAATAGAGCAGTCAAAATTTCCATCAAGATTGTTTCAATAAGAAGTTAGTCCCACACCAACATGCCATTTTTCTTATCTTCCAGCCAATAGCCTAAAATGAGTCCAAAAGCCTTAGGACCCAAACCAAGGGTCCACATAGCCTAAAATCGACGTTCTGGAGCTGTTGGAACTATAAAATTGGCATACGAAGTCATTTTACTGAAGTTTTAGTCTGGTATCTACTTTTAATCAACCAAGACTTCAAAATAGGGAATTATCTATTAAAACAAAACTACATCCCGGTAACCAAATTGTCAGCTATAGCAAGTCATTTATGACTTGGGGTAGCTATAAGAAATATATAAATAGAAACAATGAGCAGAAATGAAAAAATAACCTTGAGGGTCGTTACTTGTATGCTTAGTCAGCCTGTAGATGAATCCTTAACTGAAACAAAGCTGAAGATGAAGGCTACACCCAAGCTCTACAACTTCCAGCTAAAGTCTCAATACCCAGATAAACCTCCCGCTCTCAACTATCCAAAAGTATCCTATAGATATGTAAGTATCCACATTCCGAATTCATCATAACCCTCAAGCCGTCATTCCAAGGAATCAAATCCAAATTGGAGACAACATGTCTTAACCAAGGGCAAACACCCAACTTATCCTCACAATCCAAGATTAGGTATATCCCCTCTAGATCATGCTGGAGTCGATATTGAAACATAACTGAAAAAAGGAATCACAACGAAGGATAAACCGCTGGATAAATGCACATAAAATCAACTCCATATCTGTTGGAGGGAATGAACCACCAAAGCATATCAAAGAACTTACCAACACTGGAAGTTGCATTAGTAATATTTAAAACTCTAGCAACTCAGAAAAAAAAAAGCAGCCTTAGCCAAAAACAACTCAATAAAATACTCTATCTTGGCAATGAACACCCAATTTATAAACTTAAGAATTGATCACGAGAAAGATCAATGATCTCCAACACTCTTAATTCCACTAGAACAAGAACCATATCAAGACAAGATCGAAGTACCCAACTCTATCCCAATATTAAAATCAAATCTACCACCAAGAGGAAAACCTAACAAACCTAAAAGCCAAAACCAAAACCTCTTGACATCAATATCAAAATTATTATTGGGTAATGAACTAGTCAAATTTGAAGAACGAAGCCCAAACTATTCAATCTGAAAAATAGGCTACCTAACCAAATCACCAACTCTAGAACCATAATACATCCATGGTAGGCCATCTTACCTTCACAGCCATAACCCACTAAAAAATTGATCTAGCCTTATCAACCAAAGAGGAAAATAACAAACCTCAGCTTGCAACAAGTGAGAAATCCTTCAACCAACCTAACCACCTAGGTTGACAAACAAGAACTGTAAGGAAGGGATTCTAACTAGATAATGTAAATATAGTTATCTAAAAAGTTAGGATCGATCAATATCCAGCAATGACACTAATAACAACAACAACATAAACATCAACTTAAAGAGAAGGTAGAAATAAAAATGAAAATCAAAAGTAAACACTACTTTATGGCCATAAGATGGCCAATATGCCAAGGTAAATGGAACTCAACCCAAATAGTACACCCCTATGGATCTATGAAGACTAATCAACTATTTTTACTACTAAAAGAAATAATCTATGAGTGTAGTCATATCATCATGAACTCTATATCAAGGTATACAACAACCAATACAAATCTACTAAGGCATACAATCATCTATGGGTATGAGTACCCAAATAGGCACAAAAGATAAGGTAAAGGCAATAAGTAAAAGTAAACCTATCACGGTAAAATCAGATTCACATGCCTGATGTGCCTAAGAGAGTACAAATCTGAGCAGGTCCTAACTCAGACTGAGAATCTTAATAACCAAATGAGGTACTAAGTGCACTACTTCAAACTAAATGTTTTGCAAAACTATGAGACTAATAAAGATGAGCTAAAGGAAAATAATCTCACACTGTGGATACTCTTTGGACTATTAACCAGTCTCTCTGCAATTGTAGCGAACCCTTGAAACCCTAACTTAGCAAAAAATATGAGCTGACCCCAACTAGCTGACCAACCAATATAGAGAACACTCCCTACTAAAATGAACATCCTTTCTATAATAATAACATACCTTAGGAACTCTAGACTAGAGTGGAATATATGTTTATCAAGTTTAGACAACCAACTTGCATCTAGGGCACTTTCTGCACCAATGATCCATCTCACCACAACTACAAGAAGCTTCAAAAATACTCTAAGTTACTGACTCTCATGATCCAGAATGGCCGTCATGGCCAAAAGTACTATAATGAATACTCTAAAAACTCTGCTCGTTGTGATCGCTATGACTGATCTAAAATCCACACATAGTTTGAGATGCTACCTGTGTAGACCCAATAGGCTGCTAGTGAATCTGACCTCTACTGGAAAGATCCTCTGTCTAATGGAATACAAATATCACCATACTGATGGGATAGCATCTTATTTACACCTCCATAAGTTGAACCACCTAGGCTTTGGATCCTTAGAAAAATCCCCCTAGTTGGAGTTTCTGGGCAAGATACAACTCTAAGGTACTAGTCATACTTTAGGATATAACTTGGTTCCTTTCACTCATATTTTAGGTAGTGTTGTGGGGGTTAAATTCTATCCAAGATACGGTTTAGCCTATCTTAATTTGTATGTTAAGGTATGGATCATATGATACCTAGTTGTATGAAGCTTGAAGTCTTAGCCAAAGCAACTTACTTGTGTAGGGGTTGTGGGGTACCACTTGTACCTTAGGGTACAAGTTATGCATGTGGAGTCATATGATGGTAAGTTTAGGGATCCATGGTGAGGTCTAGGGTACGAGTTAGGGTGCCACTCGTACCCTAGTGTATGGGTCAATAGGGTGAGTCGTACTCTCCTGGGTTCACTTTTAAGCTTTTAAGCTGAGGACATTCTAGACTTTTTACACATATAAACCCTTATAACCCATGACTTATAAACTCATTTGGACCTTTATTTTTCATATATGGAAGATAAAAAACATCCCAAAGACTCTCTAAAACTTCTCTCTCAAGATTGAAGCTAGGGTTTTAATAGGTATCTTTCTAGAGGCTTAAAGACCAAGAATCTTTCTGTGAATCATCTTGTAAAAGGTATGTGACTCTTCCCTTATTTTTATTTCTCAAATATCAAGTTACTTAAACATTGTTTATGAATTTTTAATGGTGGTTTTTAAAACAAATGTTGAGGGTTTTGAAGTGTAGTGATGAGTAATACTTACTTTTGCTTAAAGTTATGTATATATATGTTTTTGATGATGATTGGCACATGTGGGTGCTTATTGATTGTGGTTTCACAAGTGGGTCATGAGTAGTCCTAATATTGATACTTTTTACTTTGGTTTTGGTGATGGTTAAGGTATTCCCTCAAGGCGTTTCTGAAAATATATACAAGAAATAACTATTCAAATATTGATGGTGTTTTGAACTAAGGTAATGAATTATTGGGTAAGAACGATTGTTAAATAAACTTTTAAAGACCTTGTTAGCCCTTTTATAAGTTAATAGGTGACCTTGGTGGTTGGTTTTGTTAAAAAGGGGTTTGTGTCCCTAAGCATGAAATTGAACTATGTTTGAACTAAAGCCTGGTGTAAGAATGCTAGTGAATGGTCTGATAAAGGTCTTAATGATCACAAATTGAATTGAATGGTAGTTAAAAATATCTTGGGAAAAGGGGAAGGTTTTACATGAGATAACCTCATGAAAAGTGGGAAATAATGTGTTTTAAGACTCTTTAATTCATTTAAGAATGATTAGAAATGGTTTAGGGGTGTGAAAAGACCTCAAGTCCTTAATTTAAGTCAAAATGAAGCAATTTTTGCACTTGACTTTTGCTGGGCAGTGCATGCCAAAATACAAGGAAAGTGTGTTTGGTGCATGACAAAAACCAAGTCCAGGTCAGATGGCGCACACCAAAATCCAAGCCCATCCAGTGGTTATTAGCGTTTACCCCGCTACGTACAGCCATTGCGGAGGGTCCATTTGGCGATGCACACCAAATTCCAAAGTCCAAAAACACCCACAACAACTATACATGTTTTACCATCGATATAGGGGTCCTAAGGGTCATTTTTAAGGCATTGCTAGTGCTTTAAAGGCACGGGTTTCATACTTACTATTTCTCAGCAAAATGGTCATAACTTTATGCTCGGACATCGAATTAAGGTGAAATTGGTATCATTGGAAAGCTAATATAATTATCTATAATTTTGTGGGTTTTGTGATGCAAAGTTCCTTATATGTAAAAAGTTATACACATTAAAATTGACTCTTATAGATCGAATACCAAAATTTGGCCAAATCAAAGGCTCTTATCTCAACTTTGCTCTAAGTGATTCCTATGAAAATTTTTCCAACTCATAAGCACTCTTCACACTAAGCTTATAATCATGACACACGTATTTAAATATAAATCATAGGATTAGAGTTTACACACATAGAAATGATGATTCTATTTCTAGCTTAAAAATGTTGGGCGTTACATTATCTCCCCCTTGGAATCATTCATCCTTGAATGATAAGTAGAAACTTATTGAAACTTTAGAATTATGGAATAAGGTACACATGACATGTTTGCTAATAAAGGATGTAGCTGAACTAAAACATTAAAACTCCTATCATGAAACTGATTTCTGAGTTGACTTGACTTTATTAACTATAAGGAGCTAATTCATTCTGAGAGTTTAGAACTCAATTGAAATGTTTATGATGTGGTCATACATATAGAACTACAAAGTGATAACTGATGCAACAAAATCCGAAGAGTTACTAAGGATGGAATAAAGTACGTAACTTCTCATTAGGAATTGTCCATCAACAAACCTTGTATAGGAATTCAAAAGAAAAAGGCTTCATGGCATCTCCAAGTATATTATGTATCACGAATCATGAGATAATGAGGATAAGGTCATAAAAAGGTTATTATAATGTCTGAGCTCAAATACTTGGAAAACTGAGATCATTCACTAAACATGTTTGAACTGAATCATGACTAATTATCTAAATCATAGACATAATGAATGGGTGGAACTAAATTCATAACTTGCATGGACGTGAATGAATTACCTCATCGAAGAGCCACATTCATGAAAATATGGATAGTAAGATGAGATGAAAGGATGGAAATCTATAAGAGCTTATCTGTCTGATTGCTAATCTGAATTATTGGCTATACAGACTAACTCAAACTGAAAGTTCATTCTTAACATGAGTATTTCTAAAACATTCTTTCTAAAAAGTGCTAATAACATTAGGGAGCAAAGCATTCTTGGGCATGATCTTAGTAAGATATTTGAATAAGGAATTGCAACATGGATACAACTCTATAACATTAAATATAGGCCTATAAAACATAGTCTCGGATAGAATCACTTTTCTGTAGGCAATACTGCTACTAACTTTCAAGCTTAGACACACTTCTCAAATACTCCCACAATTATACTTTTCTCCTTAAATGTCGTGCTCATTTGATTCAGATTATAATCAATAAATGGGCACATATAACTACTTTAGCCAAAGTCTGAGTTGAACTACATACTCTCACCATGTTCAAGCCTACTCAAAATTACAAAGTAATGCACATAACACCATAGTACTAGTCTACACCACGAATTTAATGTCTTATGTATCTTCAGAGCTCTCATCTCAAGATTAATACTCATTACCACTTCAACAACTAACTTCAACCTCTTACTATGAATTCACTAGTGCACAATGAATCTGTCCACTTATGTACCAACATGAAATTCAAGCTTATCATTATAACCATATATGCATTTCTAGGCAAATAACCCACCAAAGCATCATTCCTATATTCTCTAATACCTCTATCAATAATCAAATTCCATGTACTATCCTAAGAAAATATACATAAAATTTCAACTAACCATGACATATATCAAAAGCTTTTCCTCAATATCCTTTCAAACTTATAGCCTTACATAGAACAGCACACAACGATCTTTCGCCAACATGAAACATTTACTCTCTCCCATCTAACAATTTCTCATCACTACTATCATTTCATAAGGAGAGGTTATTGAAGGTTAGAACATGAGATACTAAATTATGGAAGGATACTATACATAACTTGACACTTAACTGAGGCCTGAGGAATAGAGTATCAATGATATGAATTAATCAAAGGGATCTATATTGAGGATATACATGACATAATCTTAATTTTTCTTGTCATTAAAAGTGCACCATGAGTTATGGGAACTTAGCATGCTGTAAAGCATGAGTACATGTAATGAGCTGCATCGCCTGAGTTTGGAGTTCATAATTTCATGGAAAATGATTTATACTACTAAGTGAACTGGAACTCCTTATACTAGAAATTGAAAGCATATATGATTCTATAGAAAGTGCATAAATATGAGCTATGATCAAGGAGCTGACATGTAAGACATAAATAGATATCGTGATGGCAGAAGTACAAAACTTTGCACTGAGAAAAGAATGGGTCGAGCATCTCCTCCTCTAGTATTGTTCCACAACACACTGGCATCACCACTAGAATCTGAAAGCCTAACTTGGTTACTTGTTCTATTATCTCCCCCCTTAACTTTAAGCCATTATTCTATGTTTGTAAACCCCTTTAATAAACTCTAAACTAAACTGCAACCACTTTACTCTAGAGTCCAAGATATAATAATACACATAAATACAAAGCGCACCCTAAAAGACTATAGCTAAAAGTATAAAACCCACTACTAGTACTTCTTCTGAGATATATCTCTTATCTTTCTATAGTCCCAATAGACATCATATAGTAACTTAGAATATTTAGGAGTATTACCATATCCTAAATTCACACCATCTAGAATTTCAATTCTTCTTTCTATTAGCTCAATCATCCAAGTTTCAAACTTAGATTCCAACACTTAAAATGGATATTCTCAATATTTTAATGAACTATACCAACTTCATTCTTGAAAACTACCTTAATATATACTATCCTTAACTTTCTTTAGCTTCAGCAAAAATCATCACATACTTATACCCTTCTTGACAAAATGCTTGCCTCACTAAACACATAATATGCCTCTTTTCCTTCATAGCCTACTAATATCACATCTCTAAACTTATACTTTTTCATAAACCATGAGAATTGCTATTACACCAAAATACCTGACATCAATAACTTATAGCCCATAACTCAGCTAGTAAGAACATCATATACTACATAACTATCCTCATTCACACTTAGCAACTCAAGGGTACTATCTAAGAACACACACTGTAAAAATATAGAAATAATACAATCCCATATCACCTTGGGTATACCTCTAGATCAGACAAACACCATCATACTTTAACTTCAAATCAATAAACATAAATTATTATGTACACTATTTCAAGCCTACTAATTCACCTTTCATACAACTATCCCCATGGATACATAACATAATAAATAAAGATAAAAACTATCCCCACTTTACTACTGCTAAGATTTTGGATTCATACTCTTAACTCTAGATCATATGTTGTTATAGGAGTCTGAGAAGGGATCTGAGGGCACATCTAATTTTTGCTCAATGCACGATTTTCAAAAATATGAATGAACTCTTTCAAACTTTAGAAAATAAAGACATTAATGAGATACTTTTGAGCACACATGCAATCCCATATTTGTATGCAGAGACTATTTGAGAAAATTCTATCGATAGGAATTTAAGATTGACTATTTTTCTTACCTTGAAACTAAGGTAGCATTGGAATGAATAGAGCAAGATGAGAATCTATATAAGTTTCTTAGACAACATCTCTGCAGCACGCTATGAGATATAAAATAAAGGAAATATTTCTTAAATTCCATATAGCCTCTCGAAGAAAAGTATAGACGTCTCTGTACCATTTTGTAAGATCCTACTAGACACGGCTTCATTGACTCCTAAGGATACTTAAACCTTATTCTCTAATACAAAGTTTTTCACGACCCGAGGATACCCCTAGTCATAACACGATGCTTAAAACCATAAGTGATCCTAATCTAATCCATGCACTGACATACTATTTGAGCAACTAATATAAAATATAAATACAAGATAAACTTGTTGAGCGGAAGCATAATCATGAGAACATCTAAATGAATGTAATACTGATAATGTTAACAACATGATAAAATTGAAGAAAAGAACTTGAATACATATCATGACTCTGACTGACCATCTATGAAACCTCTACTATACTAACTGCAGATAGCTGGGACATGCCTCCAACCACAACTAATCAATGCATAAGAATAATAACAATACAGTACCCGAACTACAACTGACTGGAGTTCCTAAAATAAGAAAACTCATCACCTTCTGGCTAAATACTAAGAATTGTTTGACCCTAGTGTATGGACTACATCAGGTATCTATATTAGGAAGCCACAAATGCATCTATATGATATGTAACACCTCGATTTTCTAAATCGGAATGCTATGTGGTGCTCATAACCCCAAAGGACCACAAGCTAACCTATGACTGATATCTATACCTGTACACTGCACAATATAACATGAAAATGTGTAAACATGTACTGAATGTCCATAAGGTTCAAATCTGAATAAACATCTGATAAGACAATGTCTGAAAATGGTATAATAATACCAAGACAAATCTAAAATAACTGTCTAACATGCTATAGTTTGGAAAGCCTCTAAAATGTTTGAATAAGGAATTGATGGGACATGTCCATAACTAACTCCATCTAGCAACTGAACTAAAACAGCAAATGAAGCAATAATTATATTTTTCTCGAATGAAAAGGACTCATTACAAACTCTAAACACTGGAATGCTACTACTGATCTGGAGCTCGTGTCTCTAAACCTATGGTGTAACATAAGAGAAATCACCATAGCGCAAATGTGTCAGTACGTCTGAATGTACTGAGTATATGAGTGAGGTAGGATAAATGCAAAGGGTTATATGCATGAACAATGCTAACTAATATGAACGTGAGAATACATACATGCATACATAACTGTAACTGAACTCATGGAGATACTAACTACTGAGTCTGAATACTGACAACATGAGTGTATTGATACTGAGATACTGAATAGATGAATGACTATTTCTGACAGTTTGAATTATGAAAAACTAGTCTGGTTGACTGTGTCTGATAGTCCTGAAGCTGAATACTGATATCATGAATTTTGATAACTGATATGACTGATACATGAGTTCAGAAAACTAATATAACTAATATAACTGTGATGATCGGCCTAACCGATGTAACTGATACTGAGCGACTATATCTGACAGTCTAAGTTCTGATGGAACTATCTGAGTTTTGTTCTACTTGGAGTAACTAAATCTGAGATCAGTCCTATAGGGCGGGTGATCATGAGTATACTGATAATAAGGATGATTTGACTTAGTCTGAGATCAGTCCTATCTAGTGGGTGATTTTAAATCTAATAATTCTGATACTAATTAATTATAGTTAAGATCAATCCTATCTAATGGGTGATATTGAAGTCTATTTACAATGATAAGTATTGACGGTATCTAATAGTACTGAATCTGTACTACTAAGCTGAGTTGACTGTGTCTGAAAGCCCTAATTTTGTAACTAAAACTGTGGGATGTGTTTATCTAACCGATATACCCCAAGCTAAGCTGATTGGGGTCTAACCTATGCCCTGACTAGAAGGGTATTAGTACCGCGCCACCAGTAAAGACATCTACTGTGGAGCAGTCCTAATCTAACGGGTGACTTTTAGGATCAGTCCTATATATATAAATGTGCTAACGGGTGACCCCTGAGAATGTCAATCCTATCTAATGGGTGACATCTCATACCTACACTGGATCCATAGTTCTTGAACTTTGGGATTGCTTTTAAGGATCTCAGTCCTAATCTAGCGGGTAAGTCCCCATCCCTAGGCTCACTCAATGCTGAATCCTACTCCTATCTGAAAGACACTGAACTAAATAATTAGGATAAATTGAATAACTGAACTGAACTGATTAGCTGAACTGGTACTAATTAACTAGACTGATACTAGTGGTATTGTTTAGCGGAGCTAAACTAAGTTTACTGGATTTCGATGACTGACTGAATATATTGAGTTCTGAGAACTGGTTGAGAGTATTGAAATTACTGAGATTGACTTTGAATACTGAGGTTACAGATATTACTGACTACTAAGATCACTGAGATTACTGAACTACTGAGATTACTGGGGTTACTGGATTTTTCTGAGTCATATGACTGACTGAATTTTATAGATCACGGCTTGACTGAGAGTATCATGATAACATAATATATCTCTAGGAACACAGCTATATTTTTGGGTACGAATATCCCCAGGACTCAATGGAAGGGAACTGACACAACATGACTGACTTGATCATAAGATTGGAGTCCACAATTCACATTGACATAAGTAGGTGATATTATACTTCATGTAGTTCTTCAACATCTTAACCATGGTAGGGAGCATAGATATATTTCATGTACATATAGTATATCTCCATTATCATGCATGCTTCATGCCATAACAATAGCAACCTTTAATAGCATGGAATTTATATTGAAGTATATAGCTAACATGGACTTGTCATTTAGATATCAAGGAACCATGTAAACATGAATTTCTAGCATCCTAAGCATTATATCAAACACCTTGCATGCAAAATATTGAGCATAGGTGTACTTAACAAATTTAGAAATCTTGAACCACCCAAATTCATAGGTTTCCAACCAACCTATTCACATGATTCATGAAAAACACATCAAGACACAACCTTGAATCCAAACAACAATCATTAACATAAATATAGTCATAAAACAACAAGGAAATCACAATTTATAATTTAAAACATGATTCTTGAGCTCCACGGATGAAAGAGACCCATGGATGAACACTATACATACCTTAAATCTTGATGTTGAAAGACATCTAATGTTTCTGAAGGTTCCTGAAGAAATCCTTAGGCTTGCCCTTGATTTTTTTTCTTGACTAGGGTTTAACCCCTTTGGGAAAGAATGTTCTTGTTCCTGAGGAGATGATCTTGAGAGAAAACCCTAATCTTGTGGTTAAAAGCATAAGATAGGGTTTTTTAGATTCTTAACTGAAGAAAAATGGGAAAAATTATGCCTCCTTAGGGTTATAAGTCATGGGAAGTGAAGGGAAAAGACCAAAATACACTTATGAAATAAATTCCCAATTGCTGAAAATAATAGCTGATGACATTTGTGACTAGGCATCCAAAATATGGTAAGCCGTCAAAAATATCGTCACACAGAAGTTGGATTCTGCCTAAGGCTGATGACATTTGTGATATGGCATCAAAAATGTGGTAAGCCGCCAAAAATGTCGTCACACAGAAGCTGGATTCTGCCTAAGGCTGACGACATTTGTGACATGGAATCAAAAATATGGTAAGCCGTCAAAAATATCATAACACAGAAGCTGGATTCTGTCTAAGGCTGACGACATTTATGACATGGTATCAAAAATGTGGTAAACCGTCAAAAATGTCGTCACACAGAAGCTGGATTCTGCCTAAGGATGACAACATTTGTGACATGGCATCAAAAATATGGTAAGCTACCACGAATGTCGTCACTTAGGAGCTGGTTTCTGCCTAAGGATGATGACCTTCGTGATAGGGCATCACAAATGTTGTAAGATACCACGAATGTCGTCACACTATTTTTAGCCTGACATATTAGAGTAAAATAGGAATAACTTTTTGTTTCGATATTGGATTTAGGAAAAATTGGTATTGTTGGAAAGATAATTCAATTATCTATCTGTTGATAGGTCATGAGCTCAAAAATTACAAGTATAATGAGATATATGCTCATTTAAAGTTGATTATACCAATATCCTTCTTAAGAATTCAATCAGTAAGGAATGTTTTGATTTGTCTGATAGCTGGGAGTTATTTAAAGCCTTAATATACATCTAACTTACTCATAAAACTATAAAAGAATCATGATGTACTATGAATGAGCTTGGTACATTGCTCTAATATTGGTTTGGATTTTTTGGGGTATTACATGGTTAGTACTTTTAAATGTATTGAGTATATGGAGACATGCACTAAATCATGAAAATATTTGAAATGTGTTTTAAGACTGAGGATATAAGTTATTTGCTGAAACATACATATAAAACATAGTTATACATAAAAACTGTAGTCATAGTTAGATTTATAAATCATGAGATGAAAATAATTTTTTAAGTTGGTAAGTAGTAAAACATGAATACGGAATGTAAATCTCATGTAAAGCCAAATACATAGTAAAGCGTACTAAGGATCATGTAAGGATACTGTGCATGAAAACACGAACATGTAAAATTGAGAATGCAAGACCAAGTAAAGGATGTACAAAAATGATCTGAATAACTGAATAACTATTATCCAAATAACTAAAAGAATCTATAAAATTGACTGAATAAATACTAAAAAACATGAAATGAGATAAATTAAATACTTACTGAAACTATTGGAGCTATCATGTAATCGACATAAACCATGTGAGCTATCATGGAATCCAATGTCCGACCTACATTGAGGAGCGTTGTTTTATACTTGCCATCGGAATAAAAACTGAATCTGAACTAGAGTGATCACTAAACTGAGTCCATATTGGTTAAGGAGAAACACTCTATGGAGAGGCCCCTAAACCTAGGGTGGCACGTAGCTTCTGGGGAAGTAGAATAAGCTGAACCCATACTTCCCTCTTAGTGCTAAATCCTACTCCCAACTGAAAGACACTAAAATACAAAATGGTTCATGCACTAAAGTTGATAAGCTCAGGTCATGGTCTTTTGAAAATGTCAATGTATACAGAGTCTGAAGTAATCATAAATATTTAAACTGATAGTTCTTAACGTGATCATAACAAACTGACATTAACAATAATATTATGATTTGATAGACTCATTACCTGAAAAGTGTAAAATGTAAGTAAACATGTAGGCTTTGGGTGTTCATAACTTGTCAGCACTGAATGATTACAGAATTTGATAATACCACATAAAATAGTGACATAAAGTCATAATTCAAAGACCCAAAGCATAAGATATTTCAATAGTCTGATAAATTTCATGGATGTAAATATGGGAACGAGTTAACCTTGGGAAAATATCATATTTATCCAGTTTAAAGCATAATTTGAGAATTTGACATGATGTTAGATGAACATGACATGGGGTTTTGGAACTTCAAGAATGTAGGAGCATGATTTTTATGCAGTAAAACTATTAGCATAACTTGAATGTTGAACAATGAGGAAACATGGATGAATTTTATAATTCATATTGAAATTGATCATAAATTAGAGTAAAATTCATACTTGAACCAAAAAGAGAGTTTTTGGGCTCAATGGGATAAAGGAACACATTGATGAATACCCCACATACCTCAATTGGATGATTTTTTGAAGAAAACATGAAATTGGAACTTGAATTCTTGAATTCTTGGGGAAGAAACTTGAATTTTGTTCATGGGAAGAGGGGAAGGTTTTATGTGAGTTAACCTCATGAAATGTGGACAATAACCTCATGAAATGTGGGCAATAACGTGTTTTAAGACCTCTTAATTCATTTAAGAATTATTAGAAATGGTTTAGGGGTGTGAAAAGACTTCAACGCCCTTAATTTAAGTCAAAACAGAGTAATTTTAGCACTTGGATTTTGCTGGGAGGCGCACGCCAAAAGCCAAGGCAAGAGTGTGAGGTGCACACCAACAGCCAAGACTAGTGGGTGCGCATACCAAAAGCCAAGCCCATCCAGTGGTTGCTGGCATTTTCCAAGCGACGCACAACCTTTGCAGAGGGTCCATTTAGCGACGCATAAAAAATTCCAACAACCAAAAATACCCCTGACATGACCCAAAACAACTATACAAGGTTTACCATCGATATAGGGGTCCTAAGGGTTATCTTTAAGGCATTGCTAAAACATTTAAAGCACGGGTGTTACACACATTGTTTCTCACAAAAATTGTCATAGCTTCTTGCTCAGATATTAAATTAAGGAGAAATTGGTGTCGTTGGAAATCTAATCAAATTAACTATAATTTGGTGGGTATTGAGATGCAAAATTTCACATATGTAAAAATTTATACACGTTCAAAGTTGACCCTTGTTGAATCGAATACCTAAATTTGGCTGAATCAAAGGCCTTAGCTCAAATTTGTTCTAAGTGATACCTATGAACATTTTCCATGTCATATGCACTCTTAACAATATAATAATGATCATGACACATGTATTCAAATATAAATCATAGAATTAGAGTTTGCACTCATAGGAATGACAGTTCAATTTCTAGCTCAAAAATGCAGAATGTTACATCCAATCATGATAATTTTCCCTTAAGTATGATGTCACTCAATCTATCATAAGGACAGGCTCATCTAACATCATTTTAAATAATATAAAGATAAAATAAAAATCAAAAAATAAAACAAGCAACTAATCCATAGAATGTAGGCACCATCGGGGTACCTAATGATTATAACCCAAAAATAAAAATCATCCAAATCAATATAAAACCATCAACAAATATCTCAATAATACAAAACAAATAAATGAATACAGAGATAGGCACACCCAAACTAAAAGCTTGTAGTGACATCATTGCATAATCATGAAAGTACAAGAAAAGAGTAAAGGGTGCTCCCTGTAACTGCATCAAAGACTATCCTTACCCTAAATCTCTGCATCATCTCCACCACCTATCACATCTTTGGAATATAACCATGCAACTAGGACCTCATCCTCACTATTAGATCTAGGAGAAGGAAGTCTATATTGGGTTTCAAGACCTTCCAAAATCCCTTTACCCCCTTCCACATCTTCATAAAAAACTTATCTCTCTTCTTCTTCCTCTTCTTCATCTTCTCATGTGAGTCCTTGAGTACCTATGCAAATGTGCTAGAGATAAGTAGGCCTTCTTAAGTGTAGAAATAGTAACCCTATACTTTTTATAATCCTCTAGGTACTTTTCATAGTCGGATAGAGCAACATAGGAATGACGGGTGGTGGAAGACTCTCTCGACCCTTGAGGCAACCCAGCCACAAGCTCTTTTATCGCCTATATCTCCATCAAGATATCCTTAAAAGGCCCTTTTATGGATTTCCTACAACATTCTACATCATCTATGAACCTCAATAAGTCGATCTTTCTTTTCTTTGTCTTGCCAGATACTCTTTCACCCTAAATCTTAAGAGGATAGGTGGGCTCTTTAGGCATACCCATGTGTCCTTGGGGTACTCCTCAACCCCGAATTTCCTATATAGCTTTGTGATTAGCGAAGGGAATAAGAGTAGTATGCCACCTCATTTCTTGAAGTGCCTCATGTCCAAAATCACTAGTTGTCTAACATTCAAATGAATGTTGTTTAGTCTATAACAATCACCCGGGCTCGCACATTTGGAATGGAGGTCATGTGTGTGCATACGGACACCTAACTATAATTAATGGCTTACTATATTCTTACCTCAGTTATGAAGTCATTCAATGATATCCCTATCTTTGTGGTAGCCCAAGGAACCTCTGACATAATTTTCAACCATCCAACTCTCCGGTTCTCAACCCTTTGCCTCAAAATTCCCCATATCTTTGTTTGGCAACCCATAAGGTCATTTATCTGCTCTACCCCGAAGTGAACATTCTTCCCCTGAATCCTTACAATTGGTTCGGAAAAAGATATTATGCTAAGGTTAGCGTAGAACTCCCTTACCTAATGTTCATTTGCCCAACAAGGATTTGGGGTAAAAACATTCCACCCTATGGCTACTAGTCTATCATGGAATGCTGGGAGCTTCTCCAGTACCTTATCCAAGCATATGCCTCTCTCTAAGAGCATCTTTGTCTTGGGGAGGTCAGCGTAGTACAGAGTGTGGCATTCTGGGCCCATGAACCAAGTTTAGTCAAAATCACTAATCTTGAGACTTGAAACCTGAGAATCACAATAACATTAATCATCAATCATTTTTATGCCAAACTATGCTATATTATTTAATTAAGCTCATGGGATGGTGTCTTGATAGGTTTTGGGTAGGAAATGGATCTGTAGGAATTTTGGTCTTAGGTGGGAAACAGCCTCAGATATCTCAATCGCCGACTACTGAGCCACAATCACTATCCTGTGACCGCGATTATGGTAACTGGGGCAATGTCGACCAAATTTCCAAAAATTTCAGATTGTCCAATTTCAAATCCAAATTGTGTTCCAAAGTAAAATTTCACATTAAGAGCAAGGAACATGGTCTCTACATACTCAATCATGCCCTTAGTACATGGAAAATCTAATATTAATTCATTTGGGTATTTAATCAAACACTTGGTTTGTAAACACTATTTCTATCAAATTTGAACAATCAGGGTACTCAAGGCTTCCCCATTAGTTTACACACCAATTACAACATCTAAGCACACAAATAAGAACATTTGAACTAAGAATTTAGCATACAAAATATGCTATTAGGTCATCACTACAACATGAGTTCTAAGGGATACACAAGAGCATCAAAGTGAGGATTTGAAGCAGATACCGGCTTAAAGATGCAGAGTGGAAGCTTAAACTCATTTGGATGCCCAACACACAATCACAACCGAGTGTAATTTGCGATAAATTTGAATAGAAAGTGTGGAGAAAAATAGCAGTCGACTAGTTATTTAAGAAATCCTGACTGCAATCGCGATTAAAGTTCCGTGATCTCTATCACGCGGCTACCACGATTGTGATAGCATGGGTTCCGCAATTGCAGTAACTGTGGCCATTTTTTGGTCATTTATTTTCCCCTATTCAGTCCACTACATAAATTTTACATACTTCTCCCAATTTAATCTCATTCAAAACACCTCATAGTACAATAACTTCATGAATTAATCACAAACAAAAATAAAACCGACTCTACTTAATCTAAAACAAAGTATATGGGTTATAACTCTCAACTCTCTCCTATTCTGTAGGGGTAAGGCAATCGTTGTCAATAACCCAACTAAAGTTGGGGTCAAATCCACAAGGAGGGAATTATAAATTTCAAGTCTTATGGGTGCTCTAATTACTAAAAGGTTGTCCAAAAAGATAATAAATACGATATATAAAATAAAATGGGGGGATTTAATTTGGGATTGGTTTGTAATGAGTTTTGACTAACAATGCATGAATGTAATACTTTTGATTTAAAAACAAGATTTGAGAAGATCTTTAGATTATATCTACCTAAAGGTAAAGCTTGTGGGCTAATGAGGGTTTAGCATAAAGCTTAGTTATTAACTAAAGGATAGGCTAGGACAAAAGTCATTGTGGTCAATCTTTCAATTAAACTAGAACTATTTCACCCATTGGCTCTTTCGAGCACCTAACAACTGTGCAATTCGTAATTACCCAAAACCTCAATCAAGTATCCCTATTTTTAGGATGACGCTCTTGACATGATTTACACTCCAAGTACACTTATTTCTAAGATTGCAAAATATAGTAAACCATAGGCTCAATTTTCCACCATTACCTTGACCCTCTTTTAAGGATGTTATGGGTTACCTCAAGTTGACATTTATATCTCTTTCAAGGATAATGAAGGGTTTCTAGAGTTTGGGGTTTTCACCCATCAAACCTATTTGGATATTTGGGGTTTTCACCCACAAATTCCAACTCATAAATTCAAGTAATGGTGGAATCTATACTAAACAAATAGCAATCATGCAAACACAACAACACCCATACACAATTACACTTTAGTTCAATATAATCCCAAGACTAATTTACTTAGCTACTCATGAAGAAGGTAAATAAAGATATACCATAGGGATTATCCAAAGCATTAATTCTTCACAAATACTAAGAAGTTAAGACTCTACAATTAGTTACTCACTTGCCCAATTAGGGTTTCTTTCTTTTAATTTAAAAAGATCTATGGGGTAAGCAATACCTAAAGAACAAAGGGTTTTTTACTGTATATGGTTTGGGATTCATTTATGCAATTTTATAAAACCGCCTTGGGTCATATTCCCACTGAATCGTAATTGCATAGGTTTGAAAGCAACCTCGGTTGTGCTCCGCGATCACATTATGCGGACCATATTGACTGACTACGACCGCAGTTGCGGTAACTGAGGCTGAACTACTTTAGGTTTCTAGTTGCACTCTGTTTCCTTCCATTTGATCCTTTTTGAGTTTCAATCCACATTATTTCACCTTCTCAACTAGATACCTGCAAAATATGGATATCAGTGCATTTAAATCATGTTGATGTCTAATTTTCTAATCTAAAACATGGTAGTGTGCATAAATATTTTGTACAAATGAGTTGTAAAATAATCACTCATCAACACCCCCTACTTAAAACTTTGTTTGTCCTCAAGAAACACCACCCATTTCTATGAAACAATTTCATATGTATGCCCTAATTCTATCACCCAATGATCATGATAACTTAAACTTGATTGCTACCACAAAAATCTCTTCGTAAATGGGAAAAATGGTTTTAACTACACCCCTCAATAAATATTTCAAAGATGCATTAGACTTTGGGGAGAAACCATGTAATAACCACTAACACTCTAGAAATGACTCATTTGTTGACTACAACCATGTTATACTTCTTCTTATTTCATTGCACGAAAGATGACAAAATCACTCACCTCAACTTTTTCACATGCCTCCTTACAAGAAAGATGATGTCATACACCTAGTTACCAATCATGCAACAAGGATATTTAAGTGCAAACACACTTTTTCTCAAGAAATTCTCCATGTTAACAAGTACCATCCCATAGGTTTGCCCCTATTTTCAATCACTACTATAATGACCATACTTAGTTAGGAATCACAAAGTACTTTTTGAGCTTGTAATATAGGTTTAGGGTAGGGTGGGATATCAACTTAGGACAATAGGGCTAAACCCTACTTGAACTTCTACATCATACTCTCTTCACTCTTTGCTATTAGGACACTTCTTTTTCTTTTACTATTTTGCCTTTTCTTGATTTTCCCACTTTCTTTTTTTCTCTTTTATCTTTTCTTTTTTCAAATTAAAATGCTTTATTTGCTTAAGCTCGTAGGCACCTTTTTATGAATTCGTGGCCCAACTATATCTCTTTCAATTTCTACCACCCCCAACTTAGGCTTTTAGCCTCAACTTGTATTGTTATGTTCAAGAAGGGTAGGGTTCAAAAGAGGACAAATAGAAGAGTCACAGCTTGTAATATGTTTTCCAAAGAAAAGTTCAAAGGCTCAAAGAGGGTGACTAGGGGTAGCTCCTATGTATCTGTAGGCTTTTTAGGCTAAAGTGGGCTTCTAATGTCATAAGATGACCTATGATCATTTTACCAATCAAACACAATAAAATTTTAGATTTGAAATACTAATGAGGTAAGTTCTAGATGGTAAAAGTACCAATGAGATGTAGACAATTAAGCTTACACGCATTACATGCAAATATCATTAAGGGGATTCAATTGTTCCACTCGCTCGAGACAAAGATAAAGTATTCAATATTTTTTTAAAGTAAATTTTTGGAGTCATAGAAAGAGGTAAAGTTTTGTCACAAGGTTGCTCACGTTCATGCCCTCAAATTTTGCAAAATTTTAGGATGGAGGAGCTATTTGGTTTTTCATCTGCACCACGTATAATTTGCTTATCATGGGAACAACCCAAGCTATAGTCTCACGTTGCAAGCCATAGTACAGGAGAACCACCCATATGACTACTCAAACTTCACCAGTGGTATGAATATGATCCCAAATCATCAATGCTACAAATACTCAGACTTTTCTTGTATTCATGGCCTTGATTCCACGAGTACTCAGACTTCCTCTGCATCTATGGTTAAAAACCCAATCATGATGCTTTCCCCTCAAGAATGTCATTACTCATTCTATAATAGAGAAAAACTCATCCATTAAGACTAAAATAAATTAAACAACCAAGAACAAAGTAACTAATCCCTGCAAATATAGGCACCATCAGAGTGCCCGAATATTACAGACCAAATAAAAATAAGAATCATCTAAAAGAGTAGAAAAGTATACAGAAATATCCATAATACAGGCCCAAATCAAATGAATAAGGAGACACCCCCAATTGAAAAGGTAAAAGTTTCCCCACTGCATAAATAATCAAGGATAAAAGAGATAAGGGTGATCCCTAAAACCGCATCATGGGCTGCTATCACACTCAGATTTTGCATTATCGACATTCTTCTTAAGATCGAACCACTCAAATAGGGCCACATCATCACTCTCTACCCAAGAAGAAGGAAGTCTATCTTAGGATTTTAGGAACTTCCATAGGCCCTTCACCCCTTTCAATATCTTAATAAAGAACTCATCTCTTTTTCCTCTCTTGTGACCATCTTTCATGTACGCTCTGGAGGGTTGTGACTCCACCAAAGAGGAGTAGTCTTTCTCAATCCTATCAATGGTATTTTCTTGCTTCTTTTGGTCCTCTCTATACTTTTCATAATTGTCACGTGACAAATATAAATGATGGGTGGTAGAGGGCTCTTTCGGTCCTTGGGGAAAACTAGACACAAGCTTTATGATGGCTACAATATCAACTTCAATCTCCTGAAGAGGTCTGGTGGTAGTTTTCCATGAGATTCAGACTCAATGCATATTGACTTTTCCAAGTCGATCTTTTTCTTCTTTTCTTTGATAGGTTCTCCCTCTCCTTAAATCCTCAAGGGGTAGATAGAAGCACGAGGACGCATCTATGTATCACTAGCATACTCTTCAACCTCTGCTCTCCTACAAAGGTCAGTAATCAAAGAGGGGAAGAAGAGATACGTACCATCTTGGTTCTTGAAGTGATCCATTTTATTGACCATAAGCTAACCAACATGCAAAGAGATGCTATCTAGAATGCAAGAAAGTATTTGACATATAGTTCTGGGACTACTGTCATATGGGTACAAGGAAATATTTAGCTACAAATAATATTCAACCATATCTAAGCCTTGGAAGTGAAGTCATTCATGGCGATGTTACTTTTAGTCTTTTCCCAAGAGACTTCCCTTTTGGGGCATATCCTTCACACCAACCAACTACGTGGTTTACACCCCTTTGCTTTGAATTCACTTATGTATGCATGTTGGAGCCTATAAACATCATTGATTTGCTTAGCCCCAACTTTCACCGATTTGCCCCGAATCTTAATAGTCACATTGAATGGGTCTAAGAAAGACACTTCACTTATGTTGGAATAAATTCACGGACCCAATATTTATTTGAAATTCATGGATCCAGGGTGAAGCACTGCCACCCTATGGCCTCAAGTTTCTCATAAAATACCGATAGCTTCTCAGATACATTTTCCAAGAAAATACCTCTTTATAGGAGTAGCTTTATCCTTGAAATATCACATGAAGCTTAGCTATTAATTAAAGGATAGGCTAGGTCAAAAGTCATTGTGGTCAATCTTTCAATAAAACCACAACGATTTCACCCATTGGCTCTTTTGAGCACCGAACTAGTGTGTAATTCGTAATTACCCAAAACCTCAATCAAGCATCCCTATTTCTAGGATGATGCTCTTGAAATAATTTACACTCCAAATACACTTATTTCTAAGATGGGAAAAGGTATTAAACCATAGGATCAATCATCACCATTGCCCTGTCCTCTTTTAACCCTCTTTCAAGGATGTTATGGGTCACCTCAAGTTCATTTTCATCCCTCTTTAAAGGATAATGAAGAATTTCTAGAGTTTGGGATTTCACCCATCAAACCTTTTTGAGATTTGGGGTTTTCACCCACAAATTCCAACTCATAAATTCAAGCAATGGTGGAATCCATACTCAACAACTAGCAATCATGCAAACACAAAAACACCCATACACAATTATACTTTAGTTTAACATAATCCCAAGACTAATTTACTTAGCTACTCATAAAGAAGGTAAAGAAAGATATATCATAATGATTATCCAAAGCATTCATTCTTCACAAAATAATAAGAAGTTAAGCCTACATAATTAGTTACACACTTGCCCAATTAGGGTTTCTTGCTTTCAATTCAAAAAGATCTATGAGGTAAGAAATACCCAAAGAAAAAAGGGTTTTTTCCTATACATGGTTTGGGATTCGTCTTTGCAATTTTACAAAACTACCCTAGGTCATATTTTTTCTGAAATGTAATCACGAAGGTTTGACCATAACTGCGGCTATCCAACTGCAGTTGTGCTTCACAATCACATTATGCTGACCATCTTGACTGACCTCGGCCGCGTTTTGAGGACCGTGGTTGCGGTAACTGAGGTTGAACTACTTCAGGTCTCCAACTGCACACTATTTTCTTTCATTTGATCCTTTTTAAGCTTCAATCTACACTATTTCACCTTTTCAACTAAATACCTGCAAAATATGGAAATTAGTGTATTTCAATCATGTTGATGTATCATTTTCTAATACAATACATGGTAGTGTGCATAAATGTTTGGTTCAAATGAGTGGTAAAATCACCACTCATCAACAGGCCACTTTTGTGGCATTGATGGTTTATTTCCTATCCAGTGCCTAACTTATCTTTGCAAAATGACATTTTTTAACTTTCAAAGTGGATACTTTAGGGACCCATCACACACTTCTTTTACCACCATATTAACGATGGATACCACTTGTAGTTCCATGGGTTGTTTCTATGCTTTGCGAAGCCAAAAGGATACTTGATCATGTTGGACCCAAAATTTCATTTATCCTTAATCCATATCAACAATTACTCTTTAAATTTCAAGAAAAGGTCTTCGAAGGATAATAGGTATCTCTGATAACGCTCAATCTACAGCTCTCGTAGGAGTGTAAAGCAGTCGTTAAAAAATATAGAACCCAACCTGGGTTGGGTATCGATCCCACAGGGAATAGCTTGGCCAACAAGTAAGTAAAATTACTAAACTTTTGGTGCAAGTCTCGTAAAAAGGGGGGATTGTAATGTGTAACCAAAACAATAAAGTAAAAGCTGAAAATAGCAAAGTAAAGAGAGAAAGATTGTTACGTAACTTGTAAACAATGAGAATTGAAGCGTTGGGGTTATGTCCACCTTCTGAGGTATACGTCTCTATTGACTATGAGTATGTAGAATTGTGACATGCATGTGCTTATAGAGAATTGTAGTCGATGGTAAATCCAAGCGTCTCTCGACCTGAACAAGGACTATTTCACTTTAACTCTCTCGAGCTTAAAGCGTGTCTAACGGTACGAATTGTACAAGAGGTTAGTCCAGTTACGGCACTAGCTTTTTAATAGGAAAGGGTGTCCTACTACCTTGACATTATCTCTTTTCCAGACAAATAACCTTTCTCTCGAACAAGTTAAATGTTAGACTGGCGTATTCTTGCATTTGCAACCGCAAAGAATGTAGATTAAGATGAAGAGAATAATGATATAAGCAATATACGTGTCTTGAACTCACAAACTCACAGCAATAGATAGTAACTCATTCGGCTTCCATAACCCCAACAGAGAAGTTTAGTTACCCATGAATGCGAAGGAGATCACGATTGACATTGTTATTATATCACGATATTGAGTAATGGCGTGTAGATCAAGTGATAGGCGTGTGGCGTGTTTCCTTGGCTTGGTAACGATTCTCTTGTTGTGGAATTTAAGAATAGAAGAGTAGAAGAAGAAAAATAGAATTAATGGAAAGATTAGAAGAGTTGTAATTGAGAAGTAGAATGTGTCTCTCCACTAAGGGAGGACTTGCCTCTCCACTAAGGGAGGACTTAATTAAAAATCTCTAGCATGATAGGGTATTTATAATACTCCTATCCTACTCCTACTATGCTAATGAAATAAATAACCAAATCCTACTAAACTAAGGAAATACTTAACCCATTTGTACTAGGTTAATGTAACATTCTCCTAATCCAAATAAACTAATGAAATACATAACCCAATTGTACTAGGTTAATGTATCATTGTCAAAATCCAGCTTTGTGTCTGTAAGTCCCCAAAGTCTTCAGAAATGTTGTTTTAGCCCGGGACAGATTTTCCATGCAGCAGTTTTGGTCCTTAGGCGTCCAAACTCCCTTTCCTTCCTTCGTGAGCTTTCTTTTGCATCAAGTAAGCCATAAAATGCTGAATTCTGCATCATTTATACCTGAAACTTTACTAATCATGTTCGTTAGTTCATTTATAGGAAAAAGGACTAAAAGTGCATGAAATATATAATTTGTTCTCAAACTAGGCTAAAATATGGGCAAAATATTTTGATATAGGCGTGTAAATTCGCCTATCATCAACACCCCACACTTAGAGCTTTGTTCGTCCTCGAACAACATATCATGTCCTTCTAAACATCAACTTAGGGTTTTTACAACAACAACACAAAACATTTATCAAGACAAGCACAACAATTATCAACAAAGAGTTGATTTCCGATTATAAGTAGAAACAATTTAACCTCAAGTATAGACTCGTGATGGCGATCAACTCGCATGCAAACGTTAAAGTGCATAGAATCATATACAACTATCCAAAACTCATCAACCATGTGTGTCTCACCATATATTACCCATAATCACTCACAAGTATAGCATATTTTTCAAACATGGGTATCAAAATATCCTTGCTCTCGCTCTCACAAAGAATTCGTATGCAGCAACTGATGACCATAGGCTTTCCCTTAGTGTAATACTCCACTAAATGTCAGAATGCTAAGATTAGGATCAAATAAGTCTTCTGATGGTTGTAATGTAGGCTAAGGGACGGGTAGGATCAGCTATTTTGGCCATAAATAGTGACTAAGTTCCTAAGCACTTTAATACATCACATTGTATCATTGACACTTTTTTATTTCAACCTTTCTTCTTTCTTTTATTCTACCACCCTTGTTCTCCTCTTTTGTTTTTCAATTTTAAGAACAACTCACTTTTCAGCTTTCTTTTCCTTTTTCTTTTCGCAACATACCTCTTATGATAGCACTTTCTTTTCCATAACACATTCAAGCACCATTTACAATTTAAAGCATCATACTTACCCAATTTCCTCTTATGTTGTCACATGACTTTTTTAATTTAAAGCACTTAGGAATTTGGATTAAATTACGGTCTTGAAAGAGAATGGATTAGGCTTGCATGCAAGGTTGTCAAAGAAATAGGCTAAAGGCTCAAAAGGGTTTAACTAGGATGATGTTCATGGGTAGGTAAAATTAAAGGTAAACAAATATAGGTTGCCAAAGAAATGCCTAAATCATATCCTAAACTTACACTCCTTATTTTCGCTTTGCATACATACCAGGAAAGTTCTAGCATCAGCCACAAACATAGAATATACTATTTTCTCACACACACAAGGCACATGGTCGACTTGTTTGGAAGTAATATAGACTCTCGACCCAACAAGTGAAGGAATTTAATCTCATAATATCACATAATGAGTCACAACTAGAGCCTAAACGTCTCACTAGTCACAATTGTAGCACATACTCTTGTTATAATCTCATGCTGCCTATCAAAATAATTTCATGCGAAGCTAGAAAAAATTTTAACTACTAAAAAAACAAAACGAAACAAAACGAAACAAAAATGAAACAAAAGCAAACAAACATAGATGCGAATAGAGAAGTATAGCATGCAATACCACCACCCCACACTTAGTCGGGACACTGTCCTCAGTGGAAAATAAATACGAGGAACCTGGTTGGTCGGACTTATCCTCTATGTCTGGGGTCATACCCCTTGCATTGGAATCATCATCAGAGTCGTCATCCTTAGAAGTTCCTCATAAGTATCCTACTTAATTCCAAGCGTGAGTCAAGGTGTTTGCATCGAGGAGGGTTCTCCTTGCTCCTTACGGCCTCTTTTCTTGCCCTTTTGGGAAGTGGTAGCCTTCTCCTCGCCTTGTCTCTCTTTAGGTGCCATTGTACCTGAAACTTGAAATAGTGTTAATGGTAGCACAATCTCAATGGATACAATCTATACATAAGCAGTAGGGGTACCACCCCACACTTAGTTTTGTTAACATAAATCAGTGAAGCGAAAGTGGTTGATTAATCAGATTTCGTCGACATACGTTTTAGGATTATATTCCGACAAGAAAATCAGCAATGCATCACTTACTTGCAGCCATTGGACTACTTTCATGGTAGATATAGCAACACTACTACATAGGGGTTACCACATGGAATAGTTATTTTTACAACAATCACAACCTCTTATGTCGGTAGGCACTATAAGTCTTATCCTGATGGCCGGGATAGTCTAACAACAATCTTAAGAACTATTCATAGCCATAGTAATTCCGCAAATAGTATAACAATGCTATTAAAACCAATTTCAAGTCGGAAACAAGTCAAGATATTCCTACGTACATGTTCACTCACATGATTTTGTATCAACAATCCAAACACATGAACATCACCAACAATCTTATACGATTTAGCAATTCATAATAGACATAGCAACGTAGTACTTACGAGAAATAAATGAAGAATAAGAGAGTACTTACTTGCTTGAAGCTTGTGGAGATGGTTTTGTGAATTGGAAGAGCAAAAGAAGAAGATTTTGAGAGGATTTGGATGTATATGCGGCGCCCTTAGATCAATTTTTAGTGTGGTTGTGTTGTAAAACTAAGTCCCCTTTATATAGGAAGAGAATGGGTTGGGTTTTTACCCATTTACAATCGGTTTTGGAGACAAAAATACCACATATGCGGCGCATAATGCTCGGCATATCAATGACATATGCTGCGCATTGTCTATAGCATAATGGGACATATGCGCCGCATAGTCTATGGCATTTGTAGACATATGCGCCACATAGTCTATGGCATATGAGATACTGAGACCAAATGCCATAGCATAGGCGGCGCATAGTCAAAAGCATACCTAGGAATAGGCGGTGCATAGTGTATAGCACACTAGATTCCGAGACCTTAGGCTATAGGATAGGTTGTGCATCATTTGTGGCCTAGTTTTACCAAGGCCTAGCCTTTCTCGATGCCTATTTTGGTGTGAGAAATGCTCAATCCATAGCCTTGTGCATCACCATTCCTAACTTACCAACTTTACCATACAATGCGTCCAAATCGTCAATTGAAATCAATCTCCTCGTTGAATACTTGTTGCACCTATATTTGCTCAAAACCAAACAAAAACGATTAGTACGATGGGTTTCCTCCCACCAATCGCCTTAGTTTTGGTCGTGGCACGACTCTTATTTTTGGATTTTTCATTTAGCAAAACAAAACAAGTACTAGAATGAAAGGAAAAATGATAAACGATAAAACGATAAAACGATGGGTTGCCTCCCATCTAGCGCCTTATTTATTGTCGTGGCTCAACATAGTAATCTCGAGTACTTAGAATTTGTCGAGATAAATGATGGATCGTTTTCTGAAAGGATTTAGACGACAATGAGGCTTACCTGTGGGCATGCGATCTTCTTCAAGATGGCTCTTACATTTTCCCGGAGAATCTCCAATTATATCATCAATAGTCCAACCCATAGCTCTCTTTTATCTCTTCAGAGCGGAGATGAGAGCTTCTACGTGCTGTTCACTTAAATCATCTGTACTCTCCGGATGTATATTCTACTTTCCAAGAACACATACCTTAGATAATCGGGAAGCTCTTGCGATTCTAGCATTGGTGGCTTGTCAAAGGGAGTCTTCGCTTTAAGTTGATTCTTGAGATCACAATCTGGTTGCTTAGGAGTATAAGGCTCTATTTCTGTTAGAGCACTCATAAGTTCTTCATAACCTTCATTATCTTCATGCTCAACTTTCAGTGGCACAGCAGACAATGGCTCAACAGTAGGCTGTTTCTCTATAGATAATGCTTTCGTATCCTCATGATGAACATCAGCTACAGATAACTCATTCATATCGCTGGGCTGCTTCATTGTTTTGCATATATCAAACTGTACCACTTTGTCATTAATTCGAAACAAAAGCTCATTATCTTTCATGTCAATAAGCACACTTCCAGTTGCAAGGAAGGGACGTCCCAAGATGATGGGAACGTCAGAATCCTCCTTACAATCCAGAATAACAAAGTCTGCAGGAAAGATGAATGAAGAAACTTTCACCAACACATCATTCAAGATACCCACAGGTCATTTTACCGACCTATCAGCCATCACGAGCCTCATATTGGTTGGTGTAGGGTCTCCCAACCCCAACTTTCTGTAGATAGATAGTGGCATCAAATTGATGCTAGCTCCTAAATCGCACAATGCCATAGCAAAATCCAATGATCCAATTGTGCAAGGAATAGTGAAAGCTCCAGGATCTGCCTTCTTTTGAACTAGCGATCTTGTAGCGATTGCACTACAATGATGAACATTATCCGCCAAGTCATAACTTGCTGCCCGCTTCTTTGTCAATAGGTCCTTCATAAACTTCGCATATCCAGGCATTTGTTCAAGTGCCTCCACCAATGGAACATTAATGGTCAGCTGCTTGAGCATAGTCATAAATTTGCTGAACTTAGTGTCATCCGCCACCTTCTTCAATCTTTGGGGAAAAGGTGGTGGTGGTTATGGAAGTGTTCTCTCCGCGGTTTTCTTCTCCTCTTTCTTTCGTTTTCCCAATTTTTCAGGCTGCACAGTGCTGGATGTGGCGTTGTTGACGTCAGGAGTAGTAGCTGCGGCATCTTCTCCTTTTGCGTTGCCATCTATGTCCGGAACTTCGTCAATCACTTGCTTGCCTTTTTCTGAAGTTTCCAGCACCTTAACACTTCTGGTAGTGATGGCCATGCATGACCCATCATTCCTTGGGTTTTGCACAGTATCGCTAGGTAAAGTGTCGGCCTTTCGTTGGTTGAGTGCTGCTGAAAGTTGACTGAATTTCTACTCTAGTTGTCTAATTGAAGTGGAATGTGAATCTACTAATTGTTTCATGGCGGACAAATCATTAATTACCTCCATAACTCCCGCGCTCGTTGCTTCCACTCCTTTCAATAATTTAGCCATCATGTCTTCCATACTTCCAGAATTAGATATGATGGTATCACGTCTGCCAGGGGGAACGTACAAACCACTCTTTTCATTCTTGTTCTTCCAACTACCTTGGTCTTTGTTTCCAGATTTATCATAATAGTTCCGACCTTGGTTTTCTTGGGTATTCCCTCGGAAACCCCCCTGATTGTTCAAGTAGTTGGCCTCCTCTTCAGAATCAGATTCGTCTCTTCCTTTTAGCATCACAGCTTTCACTTTTTCGGTCTTCCCTGATAATAAATGCTTTGTCAGTAGATCCATTTGTGTTTTCATGTGCGCCATGTCTTGATCACGTTCTTCTTCTCTTCTTCGTTGGTCTGCAGTCATGCCAATAGATAAAGTGGGGCTTGCTACCTCAGAATCCCTGGTATTCCAAGCTCTACTTTGTTTCGTCATACGATCTAGCATATTGCTTGCTTGACCAAAGGTGAGGTCCATGAAAGAACCTCCAGCTGCGTTATCCACCACTGGTTTAGTTATTGAATTCAAGGCTCTATACAAGATCTCCATGAGGTGAACATTAGTCATGTGATGGTTTGGGCATCTCACTAGCTTTGTCTTGAACCTCTCCCATGTTTCATGAAGAGCATCAGAGGGAAGCTGACGAAAGTTTATGATCTCATCTCTCAACTGTGCTCTTTTGGATGGCGGAAAGAATCTTTCTAGGAAAGCATCTTTCAATTGCCTCCAATTAGTAATAGAATCAGGAGTCAGCCCATTCAACCATAGAGTTGCCTCCCCAGACAGAGACAATGGAAATAAACGTAATCGAATAGCATTTTGACCAACACCAGGATTGTCAAAAGACTTGCATGTAGAAATAAAGTTGATGAGATGCATATTCGGATCATCTCCTGCTAGTCCACCAAATAATCCCTTGAGTTGCAATAACTGAATCATGGTGCTTGTGATGTTGAACTTGGCTCCGGGCGCTAATGGTGGTGGAATTATGGCCCCAGTGGCTCCGGTACCATCAAGATCATCATCATCATCGTCGAAAGCTGGCTGCATAGGTTGGCAATCATACCTAAACCGAGCTTGACGACCTCTTCTGTTGGCAGGTGTTGCAGTTTCAGCGACATGCCTTGGGTGTATTAACTCGTCGTCACCTAAATCCTCATCGTCAGGGTTTGTTGCTCGCCCAGGATTATCAATATTTTGTTGTTGGACTTGAGCAGCTGCAAGGGCGGCTAATCTTGCTTGCTCGTGTTGAGCAGCCATCCTGTCGATTTTAACTTGTGCTTCCATTCTTCTAATTCATTGTGGTTCAGGATTGATTGGTAATAACGGTTGACCAGAACTTCTAGTATGGGCATGCACTAAAGTAAAAACCTGCAAGAAACAAAAACAAAAACTAAAAGTAAAAGTACGAGAATCTTTGACCAAAGGGTCTAGTAATTATCACGAACTTGATTGACACTCGTATTCCCCGGCAACAGCGCCAATTTTTGATAACGCTCAATCTATAGCTCTCGTAGGAGTGTAAAGCGGTCGTTAGCAAATATAGAACCCAACCTGGGTTGGGTATCGATCCCACAGGGAATAGGTTGGCCAACAAGTAAGTAAAATTACTAAACTTTTGGTGCAAGTCTCGTAAAAAGGGGGGATTGTAATGTGTAACCAAAACAATAAAGTAAAAGATGAAAATAGCAAACTAAAGAGAGAAAGATTGTTACGTAACTTGTAAACAATGAGAATTGAAGCATTGGGGTTATGTCCACCTTCTGAGGTATACGTCTCTATTGACTATGAGTGTGTAGAATTGTGACATGCATGTGCTTATAGAGAATTATAGTCGATGGTAAATCCAAGCGTCTCTCGACCTGAACAAGGACTATTTCACTTTAACTCTCTCGAGATTAAAGCGTGTCTAACGGTATGAATTCTCCAAGAGGTTAGTCCAGTTACGGCACTAGCTTTTTAATAGGAAAGGGTGTCCTACTATCTTGACATTATCTCTTTTCCAGACAAATAACCTTTCTCTCGAACAAGTTAAATGTTAGACTGGCGTATTCTTGCGTTTGCAACCGCAAAGAATGTAGATTAAGATGAAGAGAATAATGATATAAGCAATATACGTGTCTTGAAATCACAAACTCACAGCAATAGATAGTAACTCATTCGGCTTCCATAACCCCAACAGAGAAGTTTAGTTACCCATGAATGCGAAGGAGATCATGATTGACATTGTTATTATATCACGATATTGAGTAATGGCGTGTAGATCAAGTGATAGGCGTGTGGCATGTTTCCTTGGCTTGGTAACGATTCTCTTGTTGTGGAATTTAAGAATAGAAGAGTAGAAGAAGAAAAATAGAACTAATGGAAAGATTAGAAGAGTTGTAATTGAGAAGTAGAATGTGTCTCTCCACTAAGGGAGGACTTGCCTCTCCACTAAGGGAGGACTTAATTAAAAATCTCTAGCATGATAGGGTATTTATAATACTCCTATCCTACTCCTACTATGCTAATGAAATAAATAACCAAATCCTACTAAACTAAGGAAATACTTAACCCATTTGTACTAGGTTAATGTAACATTCTCCTAATCCAAATAAACTAATGAAATACATAACCCAATTGTACTAGGTTAATGTATCATTGTCAAAACCCAGCTTTGTGTCTGTAAGTCCCCAAAGTCTTCAGAAATGTTGTTTTAGCCCGGGACAGATTTTCCATGCAGCAGTTTTGGTCCTTAGGCGTCCAAACTCCCTTTCCTTCCTTCGTGAGCTTTATTTTGCGTCAAGTAAGCCATAAAATGCTGAATTCTGCATCATTTATACCTGAAACTTTACTAATCATGTTCGTTAGCTCATTTATAGGAAAAAGGACTAAAAGTGCATGAAATATATAATTTGTTCTCAAAACTAGGCTAAAATATGGGCAAAATATTTTGATATAGGCGTGTAAATTTGCCTATCATCAATCTCTTGATTTATTTCACAATCTAGCACAACGAAGTCAGTCACTAAATAAAGCAATTCGCCTTCACCAAAACATTACAAAAACTCCAACCGGTCTCTTGATACATTGATTCACCATCAATAGCATCATCATTTTTAGATTATAAGTTCCCAAACCAAGTCTTAGATATATTGCATATGGCATGAGATTGATGCTTAAACCAAGGTCATACAAGGCTTTGTTAAATTTGTATGTCCATATAGTGTAAGGGATTGTAAAGGCCCTGGGATCTTCTATCTTTTCTGCCATAGCATTAGTCATGATAGCACTACACCCATGGGTAACTTCAATTGTTTCACCATCAACAAGACATTTATTTGTCATCAACTTCTTCATTAGCTTAACATATCCCAGAATCTCCTTAATGGCCTTTAGTAATGGGATATTAATTGAAAGATTGCTAAGCCTAGATGGGAAAGTTTTGAATTTGATATTATCCTCCTTATTCTTAAGTCTTAGAGTGAATGAAGAGGGAACCTATAATATAGGCAATGGATTATGTTGTTGTTCATTACTCTCAACTACCTTAGGAGTTTTCTCTTCAACACCATCTCTTCATTTAGCATTGGTTATTTCTTATTCTTTTCTTGAGACTTAGAGTCTAATAATTAGACTCACCCACATGTTTCTTTTTTGTGTTCACTAGATCATCATGATACTTTTCATTTTCCTCAACCTCTTGTGCGCCAAGTTCTTTACCGCTCCGAGTGACAATTGCTAAGACTTGAGCTTTATTTTTTAGATTTGACACTGTATCACTAGGATGGCCACCCTTGGGTATAACATTGAATGCAGTTGAGATTTGGTAAATTTGAGTCTCTAGTTGCGTGATTGAAGTATAGTAAGATAACCATCTGGTTGATTTAATAAATAAAACACCTAGGTTTTAAATAATAAGGAAAATTTTCCTTATTTAATGTCACTGGGCTTGGTATGACTAGGTGCATGAGTCATATCCCTCTGATATGAGTCATATCCTCCTTCCCCACCCCTCTAGTACCATCGGCAGTGTAGTGAGGGTTACTACTATTCTAGGTATAAGTGATCCACCCTTCAATCATACCTAAGTATATGATTCATACATAAACCAACCGTATAGAGTGTGTCTTGATCAAAAAGTGGACTATTTTTGGTATAAGAAAAGTGTACGAGTTAGGGCATAAGTCCTACCCTTTGGATATGAATCAATGATGGGCAGTCATACCCTAAACAGTATAGATGAACTAGGAGAAACCTAGGGTATAAGTTAGGGTACCACATGAACACTGAGGTATGGTTCCCTTAAGTGAGTCGTACCCAAGGACGGGCTTATTTTCCAGCTTTTATTTTAAGACCTTATGGTCATTTACCATACCCAATACCCTAAGTCCCCTCACTATATAAGTTTTTTCAGCCTCGTAAACATCCATTTTAATGGACCAAACATCCAAATAATCTCTCTAACTCTTTTATGAAGAATTGGAGGCTAGGGTTTCAAAGGTGGGCATCTAGGAATAAGGTGAAGTCAAGATTTTTGGTGAATCAACTTGTCAAAGGAATGTAACTCTATCCCTTGTTAAATACCTCAAAAACTAGGTATTTTACACTTGTATTAATAAGTGTACATGGTGGTTTTTAAATCAAATGAAAAGGGTTTTTGTTGTCAATGATGAATAATGTTTGTTCTTGCTTGAGCTTCTGATTATCCATGTTATTAGTGATGGCTTATATGTGTGGGTACTTGTTGTATGTGTTCTAACATATGGTCCTTGAATAACCCTAATAATTATGAATTCCACCATAAATTTGGTCTTGATAAAGGTATGCACATAAGGTGTTTGTGAAAATGTCTAAATAAATTGTCTAGTCACAAGTTAATAATGTGTTGAACTATGGTATTAGTCTAGTAAATATGAATGAAATAATATATTATTGTAATGCATGTGAGTACTCAGTAAATGATTGGTAAAGTCCTTTAGTAAATGATTGGTAAAGGTCTTTTGACCATATATTGAGTCATGATGAATGTTAATGCTTGGTAAATGGTTCGTAAGAGCCTTGTTAATCATGTAATGGACTAATTTATGACTTTAGATAGTGTGATGGCCCAATTAGTATGAATAGTTGATGAATGGTATTGTAATGATTTGGTTAGCCATGTAATTAGTTAAATTATGACCATGTTAGTTTGATGGCTAAAAAAGGGGTTTAATCCCCTAAACATGAACTTAAGTTGTGTGTAGAACTAAAGTGTAGTATAGAAATACTAATGAAGAATGATTGGTTTGGTAAGGGTCTTGATGACCACCGAATAAATTGAATGATGATTTGAGTTAAGTCATTGGACTAAAACATTTTCAATCAATAAATATTCCCATTAAGACCTTATGGTCTCATGTGGTTGTGTTTTGGATAAATCGTTCTAGTCCTTAAGAGTTGAAATGAATTGTATTGATGTTAAGGCATAAACTAAAAGAGTTAAGATCTCAAATGCCGAGTAGAAATGGCTTGTGGTTGGAATCCCTTGCCCAATGAAATAGCTAGTGGTTGGAGTCCCTCACCCAATGAAATTAGTTTTGGTTGGAGTCCCTCGCCTAATAAAATGGCTTATGGTTGGATTCCCTCGCCTAATGAAATGGCTTTTGGTTGGAGTCCTTCTCCTAATAAAATGGATTATGGTTAGAATCTCTCACCCAATAGAATAGTTTATGTTTAGAGTCCTTCGTCCAATAAAATGGCTTGTGGTTAGAGTCTCTTGCCTAATGAATTTGGTTGAATTGTTGAGTTGGTTTGAGGTTCGGAACCCCTTGACTAATATAATAGAGAAGCTTAAGGTTCTAAAATTGGTAAGGTAGAAGGTTGAAAGTTCTTCACTCTATATCTCATGAATGAATGCTTTAAGAATGATTGTTATTACTCCTTCCATGACTTGGCATACTATATAGAAATATAAGTATATTTCTCTTCATATATGCCAATACTAACGTAAATATGATTTCACATGATCGTTTGACTTGGATTGAACAAATACATTATTTTATCTTTATCCTCAAGATACATGCTAGTGCTTCAACCGCTAACCTTCTTCGGACACTATGTCTCCATGTGACATAGGGGCTAAAACTTCTTCTTTCTCTTTTATACAATGACCAGATGTTCTAGTGGTTTGGTTATTGATATTGAAGTGGTGAGATTTCATTCTCTGTAGGGCATATATTTCTTAGTGTTTTACTTTAAGCCATAGACTTATATAGACTTGGTATTTGGTTATTGTCGGAGGCATATCCCAACATATTGTTGACATCGGTTTGGTAAAGACTTTTTGGATGATTGTGGAGTTGGGTATATTAGCTAGTGTGTTGATATTTATGAAATGGTTAGACATTGCTAAGTTATGACTACTAGAATTCTTTTTGCTATCTTACTATATAGTCAGAGTTCATCTAACTCTTGTGATTTATGTGGTGATTAGGTTGGGTTAGCGGGTCAACCTCTGATTTATGTGGGCTTGAGGTGCCCATACGATAAGGCCTGATTTTGAGTTGTATCAAGTTGGTATCAGATACAGGCTCATGGTTAGTTGAGAGTCCATAAAGTCATGTCAAGTAGAGTCTTTTTTATGGGTATATAGCACTCCACACTTATAAAAAAAGGGTTATAAGACATTTAGGAATGTTTCCATTTCTTGTATTTTATTCGCAAGCTATATAGAGTCTAAGGACTTGGATTCCACTGATTTTTGCTTGCTCATATTTCAGATCATCTATCCATAAAGATCTGATGTTCAGATATGCTCTTATGTCCAAATATAGGGAAATACGAACAAAGCTCATCTAATTTCTAGGATTCAGACCCCATCAAGGGTTGTGATATCTAACTATCCTCAAGGGGTTCCACCTATTCCTACTAACCCTACTTTTGGGGTGACACTTTTTCGCAGTCACCTTAAAATGTTGGGTTCTATTTCTTTTTTACACTATTGGCTTTGATTTGTGTAAAGTGGTCCAATAGGAAGTATTGGGATAGTCCTAGCTTCTATTTCATGGCTAGTGATCCATACCCAAACCTATTAGGAGGTAGGATTTTTCAAATTTGTAATACTTATAGGGCATAAGGTTTCCAATATCAGGTCGGCGAGGCACAATCCTCACTCACATATCCTTCTTGTTAGATTTGTGATAGATCACATCATGGTTGTTGCGAGGAAGGAAAGAATAGGTGTTTTGAATATGGTCAATTGAGTTACATACAATGTGAGTTCCCTATAATGATTGTCTCTTGCGCAATAAGGGTACCAGTTGCCACTTCTATAGCTCTTGCACCTAGGGGTACTGCTTCTATCTCTGACATTAGTCGGGACTGTCTCAATGATCTTACTATCCCTTGGGAGCTTAAGTCACCTTTTGATGCTAACGTAGGTATGTTGAAATTTTTCTCTTGTGATGTGTATTGTTTGTTTAACCCATGCTCTAGTCTTTTTATATGACCTCGTATATGACTGTACATCTTGGTTTTGGGTCCTGGGAGTCTCTCAGTTTCCTTTTTTGTTTCTATCCTAATAGAAAACTTTATGGTTACTAAAAGGGTTTATAGGGGGGTGTGGTATCTGTTAGTAATAGAAAAGCTCTTGTAGAATCGATAGAGTTGGGCGTGGTTGATTTTGATATTGTCCTGGGGATGGATTGGTTACATTCCTATTATGCTTCCTGATAATGCTCAAACTACAGCTCTCGTAAGAGTGTAAGCGGTCGTTGTCAAATATAGAACCCAACTGGGTTGGGTGTCGAATCCCACAAGGAATACTTGGTCATTAAGTAAGCAACAATTATTAGACTTTTGACGAAAGTTCTACGAATAAAAGGGGGGATTTTTTACGTGCAAATGATGTAAACAAAATAGTAGAGTAAAAACGGAAAATAGAAGAGTAAAACGGAGTACTTGGTAGGTTTTAATCAATGAGAATTGAGAGTTAGGGTTATGTCCACCTTATGAGTTATACGTATCTAATGACTATGAGTTATGCGTAATTCAGACATGCATGTGCTTATAGAGAATCGTATTCTATGGTAAATCCAGGCGTCTTTCGACCATCAAGGACTATTTCACTTTAACTCTTTCGATCTTAAAGCGTATCTAATGGTACAAATTCTCCAAGAGGTTAATCCAGTTACGGCACTAACTTTTAAACAGGGGTTGGTGCCCTATTTCCTTGACATTCTCTCTGTTCCAGACATGTAACTTTTCTTTCGAACAAGTTCATGTTATACTGGCGTATTCTATATGTTTGCAACCACAAGAATTTAAATTAAGATGAAGAGAAGAATGATATAAGCAGTATACGTGTCACGAATTCACAAACTCATAGCAATAGATAGTATCTCATAAGGCTTCCATAACCCTAACAGAGAAGTTTAGCTATTCATGAGTGTGACGGAAATCACAATAGACATTATCAGCATACCAAGATAAAAATCTCACGTGAAGTATGTTTTGGTAGGGCTTGTGGCGTGAATTCCTTGCAAAATAGCGTTTCTCTTGTTATGAAAATTAAAAGTCAAATAGATGAAAGAAAATTGTCAGAAATAAGAATTAATTGAAAGAGAATGAATGCTGAAAAGTTCAGCAAAATAGGGTTTTTATAACACCCATATCCTATTCCTACTAAACTACTGCATACTTATCCTAATCCTACTAGGTTACTGAATCCTTATCCTAATCCTACTAAGTTACTGCTGGTCCCCAAGTCTTTGGAAATGCTGTTTTTGCCTGGGACAAGTTTCCCATGCATCACTTTCAGTCCATAGGCATCCAAACGTTGCTTTCCTTCTTTTGTGAAGCTTCCTTTGGCGTCAAGTTATCCATAAAATGCTGAAACCTTCATCATTTATACCTAAAAACTTGCTAATCACGTTGGTTAGATCACTTACAGGAAAAAGGACTAAAAGTGCAGGAATTATATATTTTATCCTCAAAACTTAGCTAAAATATGGGTAAATTAAGGCGCTTTAGGCGTGTAAATACGCCTAACATCAACACCCCACACTTAAAGCTTTGTTCGTCCTCGAACAAAATATCATGTCCATATACACATCTACTTAGGGTTTCACAGTAACAACACAAAATATTCATTAAGACAGGCACGACAATTATTAACAAAGAGTAGTTTTCTGATCACTACTAGAAACAATTCAACCTTTAACATAGACTCGTGATGATGGTTAATTCGTATCCAAAAGTTAAGGCACAAAGAATCATACACAACTACCCAAAACTCATCAACCATGTGTGTATCACAATATATCACCCATAATCACTCACAAGTATTTCATTTTTTGAAACATGGGTATAAGATTATCCTTGCTCTCACTCTCACAAAGAATTCATATGTTGCAACTGATGACCATAGGCTTTCCCTTAGTGTAATGCTCTACTAATATTAGAATGCTAAGCTTAGGATCAAATATGTCTTTTACAGGTTGTAATGTAGGCTAAGGGACGGGTAGGACTATTTTGGCCAGAAATAGTGACTATGTTCCTAAGCGCTTTGATACATCACATTATGCTATTAACACTCTCTTTAAAACAACCTTTCTACCTTTCTTTCATCTACCACCCCTTTTCACCTATTTTGTTATTCAATGATAAACACAAAGAGCTTTTTATCTTTTTCTTTTTTCTTTTTATAACATACCTCTATGATAGCCACTCTTTTTTATAACAAATTTAAGTACCAATACACTCTAAGGCATCACCCTTACCCAATTTCCTCTTATTTTGTCACATGACTTCATAATTTAAAGCAGTTAGGAATTTGGATCAAATTATGGTCTTGAAAAAATAATGGATTAGGCTTACATATGAGGCTGTCAAAGAAAATAGCTTAAGGCTCAAAGGGGTTGACTAGGATAATGTCCACGAGTAGGTAAAACGAAGGTAAACAATCACAGGTTGCCAAAGAAATGCCTAAATCATCTCCTAAACTTACACTCTTTATTTCGCTTTACATACACACCAGGCAAGTTCTAGCATCAGCCACAAACACAGAATATACTATCACCTCACACACACAAGGCACATGATCGACTTTATTGGGAGTAGTATAGACTCTTGACCCAACAGATGAAGGAATTGAACCACACACTTATCACATAATGAGTCACATTTAGAGCCTAAACATCTCAATAGTAATGATTTTATCACAGACTCTTGTCACAATACCATGTTGCCTATTAGAACAATTTTATGCAAAGTTTTTAACAAAATAGCCTAAAAAAATAAAATAAAATAAATTTGACTACTAAAAAAATAAAACAAATAAACAAATAAACATAAATAAGAAAATGCAGACAAAGAAGTATAGCCTACAAATACCTGCACCCCACACTTAGACGGGACACACTGTCCTCAGTGGAAAATAAATAAGAAGAACCTGGATTAGGCGGACTCCTCCTCTATGTCTGGGGTCATACCCCCTTCATCGGAATCATCATAGGAGTCGTCGTCATCTAAATTCCCCTCCACGTCAGAGTCTGGCATTCGGCGATCATCATCGGTTGGCACATCGTCATCGAGAGGTTCCTCAAAGTACATACCTACTCCACACATAGCCCTTGCATGCTGTTCATTGGGTAGTCATAATCCAACTGTTGGAGCTCTGCAGCAGTTGGAACACGACCTCCGCTCATCATGGTAATCCGAGTCATGCCATAAAGATGGCGAAAGAAACTTTCAACCCGAGCATGACGTTCTGTCGTGGTAAGGTTAACGCCATACATGGTTTCAGCATCTTTAACCTTTGTGAGGTCAACCTTGTTCAGGTTGTGTGGAAGCTTATGATCAGTCGGCTCCTCTTTGATGTCCTACCTCCTCAATATTGCAGTCAACAGATTGCCAAAGCTGAAGTGGGACCTCTTGTATAGCCTGGCCTTACGCATTGAAGATCGAATGATCGCCCCGATGTTGATGGGGACGTTCGTCATCAATGCGTACACCAAACACACTCTATCTCGTGTAATCTTTGTATACTGAGTCCCTAGAATCAGGCAAGAGTTGACTATTCGCAACCATATTTGAGCTTCTCTGTTCAAGGAAGTATATGGGAAGGTGTTGTGCCGACCGGTGTCCTTGTGTCTGCTCCATCGTGCCATGGATCTTGTTCCGCACAGTGTGTCTGATTGCCCTGTACGGAGGTCTGTTATATAGCTCTTTGAGTGGTGATGGATCAACAGATGGCAAACCCAGAAAAGAGTTAAAGAACTCCACATTTAGTTGTAGAACTTGACCCCGAATCTTTACTTCACTCCCTGTAGTTTTCGGTGACCAGTTGGCATAGAATTCTCATGTTAGATCGAGATTGCATTCTCCCATATCTCGGAAGATGAAATCAAGATGTAACGCCATGATCTTGGCCAACATGCAAGGTTCTTTCTTTGCTAGGCTTTCCTTGTGTATCAACTCCACATGAACATATTTTTTCTCTTTATTGTTCCTATACCACTCCTTTCCTTCCTCCTCTAGGACCCATTTGATTCCGAACATGCGGCGAGGTATTTGCAGTGAGGAGGATTCACCTTGCTCTTTACGTCCCCTTTTGTGGCCTTTTTGTGAGGTGGTCGCTTTATCCTTTCCTTGTCATGCTTTTGGTGCCATTTGTACCTGAGATTAAAATGATAGTCATGTTAGCTTCATCTCGGTAGATACAATCGACAAACAATCAATAGTGGCACCACCCCACACTTAGTTTGTTGGCACAAACTAGTTAAGTGAACGTTATCGATTACTCAGACTTCATCGATATACGTTTAGGTGGTATGTTCCAACGATATAATCAGTGCAGTCATACTTTTCTTGTTATCTTAACTATCCTTTTTGATTCTATCTCAAGTAATCTTGACAATACTTTCATGTTTGGATTGATGTACCCTTTTGCACAAGACTACTACATAGAGATTGTATCAAGGTAATGCATAGAAATAATCAACATCTCATGTTTGTAGTTAACCATGATTTTTCATCTCAATGAACAAGTCATTCGAACATGAAAGCTTTCAAGTTACAAGATTATGCAATTTTCTTGACCATGTCAATTCCGCAAAAGTTTGACAGTGTATCAAAATCAAATTCAAGTTGGAAACAAGTCAAGACCATCCTTACGTATCCTTTCACTCACTTAGTTGTATCACAACAAATCAACCACATTCAAATCACCAACACTACTTCAAGATTTAATAACTTAGTATAGGAGTAGTATTGTAATACTTACGGATTATAAGAGAAGATAACCGAAGTACTTACTTGGTTGATGGCCACGGAAGATGTTCTTGCAAAGTAAGAGAGCAAAAGGAAAATTTTTGAGAGAATTTGGAGAGGTAGGCGGCGCCTAGGTTGAAGTTGCAATGCAATTTTGTTTTAAGACTAAGGTTCTATTTATAGGACAAGCTTGGGTCAGGTTTTGACCCATTTGGAATCGGATTTGAAGACCAAAAGTGAGCATAGGCGGCGCCTAATGCTTTGACTATGCTTCGCATAGACGGCGCCTTTTGCAAAGCCTAGTTGAGCATAGGCGGCGCCTATGCTATGGAATTGTTGGGCATAGGCGGCGCCTATGCCATGGCATTGTAGAATCCGAGACTAAAGGCTTTTGCATAGGCGGCGCCTATTCTATAGCATTGTTGGGCATAGGCGGCGCCTATGCTATGGCATTGTTGGGCATAGGCCGCGCCTATGCCATGGCATTCTAGATTCTGAGAGCTTATGCCATAGCATAGGCCATGCCTTGTTCGTTTCCTATATTTACATAGGCCTTGCCTTGTTCGTTGCCTAGATTTTCATAGGCAATGCCTAACCCATAGCCTTTTCTTCTTCATTCCTAATGTTACCACCTTCAACATGAACCGCTTCCAAATAAAAATTTGAAACCAATCTCCTCCTTTACACCTCTTGTACCTACACTTACTCAAAAACAACAAAAACGATTAGGATGATGGGTTGCCTCCCATCAAGCGCCTTAGTTTTGGTCGTGGCTCGACAAAATCCTAGGAAAAAAAAAACAACAAAAGTAATTAAAAATGATGGGTTGCCTCTCATCAAGCGCTTGATTTATTGTTGCGGCACGACATAGTTACCTCGAGTACTTAGACTTCGTCGAGATAAATGGTGGCCATGCATTTTGTCGAGTCAAGAGGACCAATGTATGGTTTCACTCGTTTCCCATTCACCTTAAAGACGGCACCATTATTGTCTTCTAACTCAACTACTCCAGACGAGTAGACTTGGCTAATTTTGTACGGACCAGACCATTTGGACCTTAGCTTACCTGGGAATAGCTTTAGTTTGGAGTTGAAAAGATGTACCATATCATCTTTTTGAAAGTTTCGTTGAACAATCCGCCGATCATGATACTTTTTCACCCGCTACTTGTAGAGGTCTGATCTTTCATAAGCATGTAGACGGAATTCATCCATCTCGTTTAGCTGCTCCAATCTCAGACTCATAGCATCATCCCAATTCAAATTTAGTCGCTTCAGCGCCCACAATGCTTTATACTCGAGCTCAATGGGTAAATGACAAGCCTTCCCATAAACTAGTTGGTACGGGGACATGCCAATTGGCGTTTTGAATGCAGTCCTATAAGCCCATAGTGCATCATCCAGCTTCCGAGACCAATCTTTCCTATTAGCATTTACAGTCTTTGCAAGGATTTTCTTGATCTCTCAATTGGAAACCTCTACCTGTCCACTAGTTTGAGGGTGATAAGGCGTGGCTACCTTGTGTTGCTTGACCCCATATTTCACCAACTCAGATTTGAATAGCTTGTTGTAAAAGTGTGATCCTCCATCGCTTATTATGGTACGTGGTACCCCAAAACGAGAGAAGATATTTCTCTTCAAGAATGCTACAACACGTTTTTCTTCATTATCGGCCAGCGCTACTGCTTCAACCTATTTGGATACATAGTCGACAACAACTAGGATGTATTTCATCCCAAACAAATTTACGAATGGATCCATGAAATCAATACCCCACATATCAAACAGCTCTACTTCAAGAATTTTTGACATAGGCATCTCATGGTGCTTTGAAATCGTGCCTTGTCTCTGATATTGGTCACATCTTCTCACAAATTCGTAGGCATCTCTAAATATCGAAGGCCAATAATAGCCGCTTTGAAATACGTTCCTTGCTGTCCGACCACCTGCATGATGTCCACCAACTTGGGAAGCATGACTTGCTTCCAAGATACTTGGCACCTCTACTGAGATATGCATCGTCTGATCATACCATCCGTGCATTGTCTAAACAAATATGGATCATCCCAGTAGTAGTGTCTCACATCGTGCATGAACTTCCTCTTTTGATGAAATGATAGATTTGCAGGCATCACATTACTTACCATGAAGTTTGCAAAGTCTGCATACCATGGTAACTCTTCCATCATCGTGGATAAGATCTCTTCATCAGGGAATGCATCATCAATATCAAGATCAGGCTGCGCTATATGCTCGTTCTCGAGTCTAGATAGATGATCAGCCACTTGGTTTTGGCAACCTCTTCTATCTTTTACCTCAAAATCAAACTCTTACAGCAACAATACCCATCGAATTAGCCTTGGTTTTGCATCTTTCTTTGTCATCAAATATCTCAGAGCTGCATGGTCTGTATGAACTATCACTTTGGTTCCCAACAAATAAGCACCCAACTTTTCAAAAGCATACACAACTGCTAGAAGCTCTTATTCCGTGACAGTATAGTTCTTCTGGGCTCCGTTCAAAACCTTGCTCGCATAGTAGATTGGATGGAATAACTTTTCTCTTCTCTGGCCAAGTACAACACCCAAAGCTACCCCGCTAGCATCACACATGACTTCAAATGGCAGAGACCAATCAGGCGCTACAATGATAGGAGCTTCAATTAGCTTCCCTTTGAGGCATTCAAATGCCTTCAAGCACTCTTCACTGAAGTCGAACTTTGCATCCTTCTCTAAGATCTTGCATAATGGACTAGCAATCTTGGAAAAGTCTTTAATGAACCGTCGATAAAAACCTGCATGCCCGAGGAAACTACGAACTCCTTTGACCGAGATTGGGGGTGGTAGTTTCTCGATGACTTTGATTTTAGCTCGATCCACCTCAATTCCTCTTTCGGATATTTTATGCCCAAGAACAATACCTTCTTTCACCATGAAGTGGCACTTCTCCCAGTTTAGCACCAGGTTAAATTCAACGCATCTCTGCAACGCCATACTTAGATTTGCCAAACACGATTCAAATGACTCACCCACAACTGAAAAATCGTCCATGAATACCTCCAGAGTGTCTTCCACCATATCAGAAAAATAGACATCATACAGCGTTGAAAAGTGGCGGGTGCGTTACATAGCCCAAATGGCATACGTTTGAAGGCAAACGTACCATATGGGCATGTAAACGTTGTCTTCTCTTGATCCTTGGGAGCGATACAAATCTGATTATAGACGGAATAACCGTCTAAGAAACAAAACCATCCTTTCCCTGCTAATCGATCAAGCATTTGGTCTATAAATGGCATTGGAAAGTGATCTTTAAGTGTCCACGAATTCAGCTTATGGTAGTCCATGCATACTCTCCACCCTGTGACAGGTCTGAGTGGAATTAACTCATTCTTTTCATTCGCAACTACCGTCATGCCACCTTTCTTGGGCACACATTGTACCGGGCTTACCCATTTACTGTCGGAGGTTGGATACACAACCCCTGCATCCAACCACTTAATAATTTCTTTCTTCACCACCTCTTGCATAGGTGGATTTAGACGCCTTTGATGCTCAATAGTGGGTATGAAATTATCTTCAAGCTGAATCTTGTGTGTACAAATCCCAGGTGGAATACCAATGATATCGGCGATGGTCCAACCGATGGCTCTCATGTACTTCCGTAGAACCGCGATGAGAGCTGCAACTTGCTGCTCACCCAAATCTGCCGCCACAATAACCGAAAGTGTGTTACCGCTTCCTAAGAATGCATACTTTAGATGACTAGGCAGCTCCTTCAATTCTAACGTGGGTGGCTCTTCAATAGATAGTTTAGCTGGTGGTGTAGGTCGGTTTTTGAGATCAAGGTTCAGCTTCTTGGGAGCATGAGGATATGACCTTAATCCTATTAGAGCACAAATGGTTTCTTCATTATTTTCAGCATTCTTACGCTCAACATTCATAAGCACAATCGCCAATGGGTCATCAATAAGCTGCTCCTCTACAGGTAATTCTTTCTCATCATCAAAATAAACATCAGCTACCGAGAACACATTTAGATTTTTGGGTTGCTTCATTGATTTACACACATCAAAGCGGACTACTTCATCATTCATTCGGAATAGAAGCTCATTGGCTCTTAAATCAATAAGCACACTTCCTGTTGCAAGGAAAGGGCACCCCAAGATTATAGAAACTTCTGAGTCCACCTCACAATCCAAGATAACGAAGTCTGCCGGAAAAATGAATGAGGACACCTTCACCAATACATCACATAAAATACCAACAGGTCATTTTACCGACCTATCTACCATTACAAGCCTCATATTAGTTGGAGTAGGATCCCCCAACCCCAACTTGTTATAAATAGATAGTGGCATTAAGTTGATGCTGGCTCCTAAATCGCATAATGACTTGGCAAAATTCAAAGGTCCGACAGTGCAAGGTATAGTGAAGGCACCGGAATCGGTCTTCTTCTGAACTAGTGATCTGTTAGCGATTGCACTACAATGATGAACAGTATCTGTCAACTCATAACCTGCTGCCCTGTTCTTTGTCAGAAGATCCTTCATAAATTTTGCGTAGCCAGGCATCTGTTCTAGTGCTTCTACTAACGGAACATTAATGGTCAGTTGTTTTAACATTGACATGAATTTATTGAACTTGGTATCATCAGCTCTCTTTTTTAATCTTTGAGGAAAAGGTGGTGGTGGAAGGGGAATAGTTTTCTCCACGACTTTCTTTTTCTCTTTCTTCAGATTGGCGATCTTTTCGGGCTGTGGACGTTGAGGGGTAACGTCTTTGACGCCTTCTTCAGCTTCTTCGGCGTCTTCTGCATTATTTGTGATATCATCGGCCATTTGCTTGCTTTGGGCTGAATTTTCCAGCACCTTACCACTCCTGGTAGTAATGGTCATGCATGTTCCATCGTTCCTTGGGTTTTGCACTGTGTCGCTAGGTAAGGTGCTAGCTTTTTGTTGATTAAATATGGCTGAAATTTGACTTAATTGTTGCTCCAGCTGTTTTATTGAAATGGAATGCGAGTCAACCAATTGCTTCATTGAGGCCAAATCATTTATTACCTCAGTTACTCCTGTGCTGGTTGCCTCCACTCCTTTCAACAGCTTCGCCATCATATCTTCCATTGACATCTTACCAGAGCCAGATGCAGTGGTGTCACGACTTCTAGGAGGAACATACAAACCACTTCTATCAGTCTTATTCTTCCAACTACCTTGATCACGGTCCTTGTTTCTAGACTTATCATAATAGTTCCGACCTTGGTTTCCTTGGGCAGTGCCTCGGAAACCCCACTGATTATTCAAGTTGTTAGCTTCTTCTTCAGAATCAGATTCACCTCTTGCCTGTGACACAGCTGCTTTGACTTTTTCGGTCTTCCCTGATAATAGATGCTTTGTAAGAAGATCCATCTGTGTTTTCATGTGCGCCATATCTTGGTTGCGTTCCTCCTCTTTTCGCCTTTGTTCTGCAGTCATGTCAATAGATATAGTGGGGCTTGTCACCTCAGAATCTCTTGTATGCCAAGCCCTACTTTGCTTTGTCATCCAGTCTAGCATATCGCTTGCCTGCACAAAGGTGAGGTCCATAAATGATCCTCCAGCTGCATTATCCACCACTGGTTTAGTTACTGAATTCAAGGATCTGTATAGTATCTCCATCAAGTGGACATTGGTCATGTGATGGTTTGGGCACCTCATAAGCTTCTTCTTGAATCTCTCCCATGTTTCGTGGAGGGCTTCAGTTGGAAGCTGACGAAAGTTGCTAATTTCATCTCTCAATTGTGCTCTTTTGGATGGCGGAAAGAATCTTTCTAGGAAAGTGTCTTTCAATTGCCTCCAATTTGTAATAGAATCAGGAGTCAGCTCGTTCAACCATAGAGTTGCCTCCCCAGATAGAGACAATGGGAATAAGCGCAACCAAATTGCATTCTGTCCAACGCTTGGATTGTCGAATAACTTACATGTAGAGATAAACTTGACCAGATGCATATTCGGATCATCACCTGCAAGTCCACCGAATAATCCCTTGAGTTGAAATAACTGAATCATGGTGCTAGTGATGTTGAACTTGGCTCCGGGTGCCAATGGCGGAGGAATAATAGCTCCTGTGGCACCAGATCCATCCAGATCATCATCATCATCATCATCAAAGGGAATCTGCATAGCTTGGCGTTTAGGCCGAAATCTTGCTTGACGATCTCTTCTGTTTGCCGGTATCGCTACCTCAGCATCACGCCTAGGGTTTAATAGCTCATCATCACCTAAGTCCTCATCATCAGGATCTGCTGCTTGCCCAGGGTTATCGATATTTTGTTGATGTACTTGGGCAGCAGCCAACGCAGCTAGTCTAGCCTACTCCTGTTGAGCAGCCCTTCTCTCAATGTAACGTTGTGCATCCATCCTTCCAATAAGTTACAGTTCTGGGTTTATGGGTGATAATAGTTGTCCCAAACTTCGAGTATTTGGCATGCACTGAACAAAAAAAATTGTAGAAAACAAAAACAACAACTAAAAGTAAAGTACGAGAACCTTTGACCAAAGGGTCTAGTAACTATCACAAACTTAGTTGACAACCGTACTCTCCGGCAACGGTGCCAAAATTTGATAACGCTCAAACTACAGCTCTCGTAAGAGAGTAAGCGGTCGTTGTCAAATATAGAACCCAACTGGGTTGGGTGTCGAATCCCACTGGGAATACTTGATCACTAAGTAAGCAACGATTATTAGACTTTTGACGAAAGTTCTGCGAATAAAAGGGGGGATTTTGTGCGTGCAAATGATGTAAACAAAATAGTAGAGTAAAAATGGAAAATAGAAGAGTAAAATGGAGTACTTGGTAGCTTTTAATCAATGAGAATTGAGAGTTAGGGTTATGTCCACCTTATGAGTTATACGTATCTAATGACTATGAGTTATGCGGAATTCAGACATGCATGTTCTTATAGAGAATCGTATTCTATGGTAAATCCAGGCGTCTTTCGACCATCAAGGACTATTTCACTTTAACTCTTTCGAGCTTAAAGCGTATCTAATGGTACAAATTCTCCAAGAGGTTAATCCAGTTACGGCACTAACTTTTAAACAGGAGTTGGTGCCCTATTTCCTTGACATTCTCTCTTTTCCAGACATGTAACTTTTCTTTCGAACAAGTTAATGCTATACTGGCGTATTCTATATGTTTGCAACCACAAGAATTTAAATTAAGATGAAGAGAAGAATGATATAAGCAGTATACGTGTCACGAATTCACAAACTCATAGCAATAGATAGTATCTCATAAGGCTTCCATAACCCTAACAGAGAAGTTTAGCTATTCATAAGTGTGACGGAAATCACAATAGACATTATCAGCATACCAAGATAAAAATATCACGTGAAGTATGTTTTGGTAGGGCTTGTGGCGTGAATTCCTTGCAAAATAGCGTTTCTCTTGTTATGAAAATTAAAAGTCGAATAGATGAAAGAAAATTGTTAGAAATAAGAACTAATTGAAAGAGAATGAATGCTTAAAAGTTCAGCAAAATAGGGTTTTTATAACACCCATATCCTATTCCTACTAAACTACTGCATACTTATCCTAATCCTACTAGGTTACTGAATCCTTATCCTAATCCTACTAAGTTACTGCTGGTCCCCAAGTCTTTGAAAATGTTGTTTTTGCCTGGGACAAGTTTTCCATGCGTCACTTTCAGTCCATAGGCGTCCAAACGCTGCTTTCCTTCTTTCGTGAAGCTTCCTTTGGTGTCAAGTTATCCATAAAATGCTGAAACCTTCATCATTTATACCTGAAAACTTACTAATCACGTTGGTTAGCTAACTTACAGGAAAAAGGACTAAAAGTGCAGGAATTATATATTTTGTCCTCAAAACTTAGCTAAAATATGGGTAAATTAAGCTGCTTTAGGCGTGTAAATACACCTAACATCACTTCCTTAGATTGTCGAACCCATAGGGTTATGTTTATATTCCCTAATGAGTCATTTATTACATGGGGAGGTGGTTCTTTGGTGCCTAAGGGAAGATTCATATCGTGTATTAGAGTTCATAATTTAATCTCAAAAGGGCTTCTATATCGATTGGTCTGAGTTAAAGGGTCTAACTTAGAAGGTTTTTCCCTAGATCCCATTCGCGTGGTCAATAAGTTTGCTGATATTTCCATCGGTGATCCTTTTGGTATTCCTCCCAATGGGGAAATTAATTTTGGGTTTGATCTTATTTTGGACACTCATCCTAGTGAGTCTCCTTGAAGTGTTTCCGTATTGTTAATGCGCAAGAAGGATGGCTTCCTTAGTATGTGCATTGATTATTATCCATGTGACAAAGCGACCATAAGGAAAAAGTATTCTCTCCCTAGAATTGAAGATTTATTTGATCAACTTTAAGGTGCGAAGTGTTTCTCTAGGATTGATCTAAGGTATGGCTATTATCAACTTAAGAATGGGAAAGCGGATATCCCTAAGACCACTTTTAGAACTTGGTATGGTGACTATGAGTTCTTAGTTATGTCTTTTGGGTTGACCAATGCCCCCGTGGTATTCTTTAATTTGATAAATAGGAAGGTTGAGTGTAGGATTGGTCTTGTTTTGGATGCTTGTCCAACCCTTATTTCTCCTTTATAGAATGGTTTTGGGTATAGAAAGATGAAGTTTCCCTAGTGTACCTCCCCAGTTATACCCATTAGAGCGGAGTATTATGTTCGTTGGCATAATGGGAGAAAGTTTGAAGGTTAATATTGAGTTTTCTTCAAGAGGTGGTCCCCAAGGGATGGTCGGGTTGCGTACTCTAATGATTCTCTCCCATATTGATCGAGAGGGTGCTCTACTAGTGTAGAATGCATCCTATTAGCACTTACGCCTAAGGTTCGTATATTGTATATGTGTTGTTCCCCAGATATGAGTCTTGCCCTTATGTTAAGTTACCAATGATATATGAGGTGGTGTGTCATTTGGTGTCCAGTCCTAAGGATTTTTCCTTTGGTATGTTGTGTTGGGATGGGTCTCATTTATGACCTAGGGGGTTGCTATGACACCCTTTGTGCCTATTATGTCGTGTCTCTTTTGGGGGTCTTTCCTTGAGTGTCATGGGTGGTTCATATGCTTTAGTTCCTCGTGACCCTTCTTATGTTGGGATGATAATGGCTCGGGGAACATGGTGATGTTTTGAAATAGGGAAATGTAGAAGTACCTAAGTAGGGGAGAGTCTAGATCAACTTCTAGAACAAAGGTCTTAGAAAGGAGTAGAGGGTTAAAACCTTTATGAAAATGATAGAAGGTGCTAGATCTTGGGAAGCATAGATCATACCGCAAGCATATAAGTGGTAGGCTTTAGTGTTTCAATTGGTATATATAATAATAGTCGTGTTGGGTACTTAAGACGTTTGAGAAGGCATGTATATGAATTATTTTATGGCATAGTTGTGTTATGGATTTCGCTTTTCAATCATATGTAGGTGATTTTGGATATAATATTTGGTTATAGTTTTTCTATGACATCTAGTTATGGTTTGCATATGATAATGGTAATGGAAAAGAGTAGTGTTCAGGATGGATGTAAGGAATGTAGCCCAATGGCTTAAGATAACTCCTTCTATGTTTTGTATAGGCTTGAATATTAAAGTAGTGTATGGCTAGACTCAAGCACTCATAGTGGTGTGTCTCCGGGAAGTTATAAGATGAATCGGACTTGCTCTCTAGCATTGGCATGGTGCCTTTTGAGGTATTGTATGGTAGGAGATGTCTCTCTGCTAGTGGGCAGTAGGAAGTTTTTGAGGGTAAGTTGCTCAACCCCGATTTAGTTCACCAAGCCTTAGAAAAGGTGAAGGTGATTCATGAGAGGTTCAAGACCACTCAGAGTCACCATAAATCCTATACAGGCGTGAGGCATGGGGATTTTGGGTTTAGTGTTGGCAATTGGGTATTCTTGAAGGTGTCTCCCATGAAGGGAGTGATGCAATTCATTAAAAAGGAAAAGCTTAGTCCGCTTTATGTTGGTCCCTATTTGATTGTTAAAAGGATTGGCAATGTTTCCTATGAGTTAGAGTTGTCTTGTAGATTGAACTACATATCCCTGGTTTTCCATGTCTCTATGTTGCGAAGATATGTGGGTGACCCTTACTTGGTTATTCCCTTGGAGGATATTGGTATTTTGGACTCCTTGTCCTATAAGGATGTTTCGGTGAGGATCTTGGATCGACAAGTTCGCTGATTGCAAATGGAACAAGTAACTTCAGTAAATGTTCTATGGAGAAACCAATAGTCCGAGAAAGCTACTTAAGAGGCGGAGAAGGATATGAAGTCTAAGTATCCACATTCATTTTCCATTACGAAAACTCATGATCAAGGTATATGTTAATTTTCTTAATTTGATGTGTGTCTTTGGTAGACAATGGGTTCAAGTCCCTAAGCTTTGAACTGATCAAGTGTTTTTGATAAATGATGGGTTTGAATCCCAAAGGCAATGAAATAAATAGTTGATTGATGTTGATTATGATAAATGTTATATGCTTATGGTTTGCCTTGTTCTAACTTGTTTAGAGGTTGGTTTGATGTGTGATGAGGTGTTAAGTTGTGTTTATCCTTTCCTTACCCATCATTCGTGGATAAATGATCCAAGTGGTAGAGAACTTAAACACCTAGGCTTTGAATAATAAGGAAACATTTCCTCATTTGATGTCACTAGGCTAGGTACAACCACGGGGATGAGTCATACCCCTTGGATACGAGTCGTATCCTCCTTCACTACCTCTCTCATACCCTAGGCAGTGTGGTAAGGTTTAATCACTATCCTAGGTACGAGTGATCCACTCTACAATCGTACCTAAGTGTACGAGTCGTACACAAACCAACCATATAGAATGTGTCTTGATCAAAAAGTGGATTGCTTTTGGTACGAGTGAAGTGTACGAGTTACGGCATGAGTTGTACCCTTTGGATACAACTGAATTATGGTTAGTCGTACCATAACTAGTACGGATGACCTAGAAGAAGCCTAGGGTACGAGTTAGGGTACCACTCGTACCCTAGGGTACGATCCCTTAAGTGAGTTATACCCCTAGGACGGGCTCATTTTCCAGATTTTAGTTGAGGACCTTATGGTTAATTTTCACACCCAAAACACTAAGTCACCTCACTATATAAGTGTTCACAGCCTCCTAAACATCCATTTTGATGTATCAAACATCTAAAATACTCTCTCTAACTCATTTGTGAAGAATTGGAGGCTAGGATTTCAAGGGTCTGATCTAGAAGCAAGGTGAAGTCAAGATTCTTGGTGAATCAAGTTCTCTAAGGTATGTAACTCTATCCCGTGTTAAATAACTCAAAAATTATGTATTTTACATTTGTATTAGTAAGTGTACATGGTGGTTTTGAAATCAAATAAAAGGAGTTTTTGTTGTCAATGACGAATAATGTTTCCTCTTTCTTGAGCTTCTGATTATACATGTTATTAGTGATGTCTTGTATGTGTTGGTACTTGTTGTATGTGTTATAACATATGGGTCTTGAATAACCTTGATAATGATAAATTCTGCCATAATTTGGTCTTGATATAGGTATGCACGTAAGGTGTTTATGAAAATATCTAAATAAATTGTCTAGTCACATGTTAATGATGTGTTAAACTATGGTATTGGTTTAGTGAATATGAATGAGATAAGATATTATTGCAATGCATGTGAGTACTTAGTAAATGATTGGTAAAGGCCTTGTTAACCATTTATTGAGTTATGATGAATGTGACTGCTTGGTAAATGGTTGGTAAGAACCTTGTTAATCATGTAATGGATTAATTTATGACTTTAGATGGTGTGATATCCCAATAAGTATGAATGGTTGATAAATGGTATTGTAATGATATTTTTAGCCATGTAATTAGTTAAATTATGAATATGTTGGTTTGATGGATAAGAAAGGGGTTCAATCCCCTAAACATGAACTCTAATTGTGTGTAGAACTAAAGTGTAGTATATAAATACGAATGAAGAATGATTGGTTTGGTAAGGGTCTTGATAACCACCGAATGAATTAAATGATAATTTGATTTAAGGCATTGGCCTAATAAAGTGATCAATCGATAAATGTCCTCATGAAGAGCTTATGGTCTCATGTGGTTGTGTTTTGGATAAATGGTTCAAGTACTTAAGAGTTGAAATGAATTGTATGGATGTTAAGGCATAAACTAAAGGGGTTCAGAGCTCAAATGTCGACTAGAAATGGCTTGTGGTTCGAGTCCCTGGCCTAATGAAATAGCTTTTGGTTGGAGTCCCTCGCCCAATGAAATGGCTTGTGGTTAGAGTCCATCGCCCAATAAAATGGCTTGTGGTTAGAGTTCCTCACCCAATGAAATGGCTTGTAGTTAGAGTCCCTCGTCCAATGAAATGGTTTGTGGTTAGAGTCCCTGGCCTAATGAATTTTGTTGAATTGGTTGAGTTGGTTTGAGGTTCGGAACCTTTGACTAATGTAACGGAGAAGTTTAAGGTTCCAAAATTCGTAAGGTGAAAGGTTGAAAGCTCTTTACTCCATGTCTCATGAATGAATGCTTTAAGAATGATTGTTATGACTCTTTCTATGACTTGGCACGCTATATATAAATATATGTATATGTCTTTTCATAAATGCCTATACTAATGTAAATGTGATTGCATATGATGTTTTGACTTGGATTAAACAGATGCGCTATTTTATCCTCATCCTCGAGAAATATGTTAGCGCTCCAATAGCTAACCATCTCTAGATGCTATGTCCCCACGCGACATTAGGGCCGGAACTTCTTTTTCCTCTTCTACATAGTAACCAGGTGTTTGAGCGGTTCAGGCGTTAAGATTGAAGTGGTGAGCTTCCATTCTCCTGAGGGCATACATTTCATAGTTTTTTACTATAAGTCATAGACTTGTATAGACTTGGCTTTTGGCTATTATCGGTGACATGTCCTGACATATTATTGACATCGGTTTGGTAGAGGCTTTGTGGATGCCTTTGGACTTGTGTATATTGGCTAGTGTGTTGATATTTATGAAATGGTTAGACATTTTTAAGTTATGATTACTAGTATTGTTTCCGCTATCTTAATATATAGTCGGAGTTCATCCGACTCTTGTGATTTATGTGGTGATTCGGTTGGGTTAGCGGGGCGACCTCTAGTTCATATGGGCTTGAGGTGCCCATATGACAAGGCCCGGTTTTGGGTCATGTCAAGAAAAGTCTCCTTTTAATTATCGAACCATTTTGTATGCCCTTTCTACTATTATTAAGATTCTAGCAAGCACATCCTTGGCCTTAAACATTTTGGGATCCATGGGATTTGACTGCTTGTTTTTCACTCGGTCATGGGAGGTACATATCTATCATACACCCTTTTTTTATCCCTCCAATCATGATCTTTATCTCTATCACGCCATTCTCTTTCTCGATCATGATCTGTCCAACTTTAGTTCCCACCTTTCCTTTGATAGGTCGGGCGAGAACCTTCCCAGTAGTTTTCCAAATATCTAATTTCTTCATTAAGCTTCTCGTCTTCTTCTTCATCATTTCCTTTGGATGCCATGACATTTACCATTTTTGTGTGTGTACCCATCACATGCTTCGTAAGGAGGTCCAACTGTGTCATTATTTTTGTCATGTTTTCCTCCCTCTCTTTTATTTCTTTCTTTGTTCCTTATCCACATAGGAGGTGGTAGGGGAACTTTGATCTACCTCGATGTCTCGGGTGTGCCATCTCCTATTTTGAGTGGCGATTTGCTCAAGAAAAGTTGAAGCCACTTTGTATGACAACCTCACAAGTTATCCACCGACTACATTATCTACAACATTCTTGTTGAGTTGGTCCAATGTGCTATAGAATATTTGTAGAAGCATCTTGTCCAGTACCTCACTGTTAGGACATGTCACAAGCTTTTCATTAAACCTCTCCCAAACTTTATATAGAGGTTCCCTATTGAGTTGACAAAAATTAATGATGTCACCCCTCATTTGCAACATCTTTGATGGTGGGAAGTAATGATCCAAGAAAACATCACTAAGATTTCCCCACTATGTGATTGACTTGGCAGAAAGAGACCTTAGCCACAACATCGCCTCATCCGTTAGAGAGAATAGGAAAAGACGCAACTGTATCAATTTTTGTAAGATGTGAGCAATTGTCTAATGGGGCACATACTTCCACAAAATTCTTCAAATTCAAGTTTAGGTCATCATGATCTTGACCCCCAAAGAGCATTTTCATTTTAAGTATGTGTAACATCATACTTGTGATGTAGAAGACCCCATTTCCCTCATTCAGTAGGATGCGCATGGCACTAGAACGCCCCGCATCGTGGAGGTTGTTTTCATCATCAAGGGACCCATCAAAGGTCCCGACATTACTTGCATGATCACTAATTGTGTTATAGATACTATTGAAATCACTTAAAAACAAATGAAAACAACAACCAAAATAAATAACAACCACTATGGGCAAACCCAAAGCTACTATAAATACATCATAAGAAAAAACTAAGTTTCTCTCTATGGCAATGGCATCATTTTTTATCACTCTCAACTTAATCTATGATTTATGGGCAAGGCGATCGTTGTCAAATATAATAACCCATCTTAAGTTGGGATCGAATTCTCGAGGAGCGAAATTAGTATTCAAATCCTATAAGTGTTGAAAGCTACTAAAGGTATAGCCATAATGTAAACAAAACGAAAGACATAAATTAAAATTGGGGGGGGGTATGGTTTAGAAGGTTATTTTGACAAAATCTATTCAAACTACCGATTAAGAGCAATAAATGTATGTAATATTCCAATAAGATAACAATCTTGGTATTATGTTTTCCTAAGGGAAAATGATGTATAGGTTCATGATAATCAAATGCAAATTCTAGTTAATGGCTATATGGGCAGTCGAGGTTAAGGGTTTTGATTCTATTTTTTCAACCTAACACCAAAAATATCGCCAATAGACCCTTTCTGATACCTTGTGGATGTGGCTAAAAAATCCACCCAAGGCCTCAATTGGGCATCCCTATTTCTAGAAAAATATCCAAGACATAGAAAATTCACAATCCATCCTTATATCTAAGACGATATATAGAAATAAGATAACATCTAGTTATTGTTCACTAATACTTTGTCACCCATATCCCTCTTTCAAGGATGATATAGGATCCAAAAGCATACCTGCATCCCTCTTTCAAGGATGATGTGAGATTTTGGGAATTTGAGGTTTTCACTCATGAATTCTAATTCAACAAGCAAGTATTAGTGAAACCCAATATCATTAATCAGGAATCTACACTAACAATCAAAACTCATGCATATTTGCACTTTATCCAGCATAACCCTATGATATATATTTAGCTACTCATGAAGTTTGAGATAAGAAATATACCAAAATAGTCATTCAATGTTTCTATTAAAGATACAAAGTGAGGATATTCTCAAATCCAACTTCAATTTCAACTAAAATCCTTGAAAAATTAACTACAAGAATCTTTCTCAATTTAGTAGGATTTTACAAAGCCAAAAACTTGAATTCTAGTTGATAAACCCCAAAAAGGGAAAGGGTTTTTGTTCTATAGAGAATTAGAACCAGTTGTAGAAAATTACAAAACTGCCTCTGGGCTATTTTTTGCTCAATCGCGATCTCCGATGCTTGATCGGATCATGACTCTCGCGATCACGGTGAACCCATCATAATCGCGTGTCGTGATTGATTTGAGTTGGTCGCGATCGCGACCATATACCGTAATTGCGGTAATTGAGGGTCAGTTTCTACTCCAACTTTTTCACCTTTTGAACTAACTCTTTCCTTTTTGATCTCTTTTCACCTCATTTTACTTTTTTTCTTCTCACCATTTGTATGCCTGCAAAACATAGGAATTAGTGCATTCAAATGCCATTTTTGTCTCATTAACACCTTTTTAACCTCAGTAGAATGCACAAATTTAGACATAAATGAGTGGTAAATTTACCACTCATCACTAGTCTTAGGTTGCAACATTTCGACTTGATTATGTATTTAGTGAAATTTGACTTATTAGCCGGTTAGAAAATTATATTTACATGATTTGACTTATATATCTATTGCTTGGATTAAATTGCTACATTAGGACTTAATGAGACTTATTTAGTACCTTGTAGTGGGATTTTGGAACCTTAGTCTAGCTTAGGGTAGAAATTTTCTTTGAATGGACTTGTGACGTTAGAATCGGGTCCAGACAATCCTCTTTAAGTCAATATTATAATTATCTCATTGTATACCTAAGAGGTCTTCTTCCGTCATCCTATTTATGTTCTTGAGCCCTAGGAGGATTTAGACATTTTCTAGATTTTGACTTATCTTGTACCTTTGATTTATTTAAAGTATAGATTTGAGTCCGATATTTATTTATGATATTAAGACTGGTTCGAGTTCGGTATTTAAGATACTATTTCCAGTTTGAGTCTAGTATTCATGGGTCACTTATGATAATTAATAAATCAGTTCAAGTTCTTTGTTTATGATATGGTAAGATCCACAATTACGATTTCTTGGTTTAGATACTTTAAGATCATTACAATCTATATTTCTTTCGTGATTGCATCCATCGGACATATGGAGGCTCGGTTGGATTATTTACTTTTGTTACGCCTTTTGGGCTTATTGGGGGCTAGTTAAGCTATAGTTAGTTACTTTCTTTTTTATATTATTTACTCGATTATTTATTCCTAGTATTTGGAGCATTATTTTAGGATTGCTCTTTTTCTTGACTTTAGTTTACTATCTTGCATTTTATTGTGCTTTTATTATGATTAGATCAGTCGCCCGATAATTCCTACTGAATGCTCATTTTTTTGGTACTCACACTACACGTCTGCATTTTTTATGCAGATCTGAGTACTAACTACCGTCGCTGACGTCCGTACTAATGTTGGTCAGAGTTCGGAGATAGGGTGATCTTTCAAAGTTGAATCTTAATTTCTCTCCTTAAATTTTTGAATGGTCTTTCTATTCGAAACTATTGTATATTTAATACTACTAGTACTCTTATTCTTTTTATAAAGACTTTTGTACCGACTTTTCTAGGTCTTGGGATACTTTTTCTCTTTTCTTTATGTATCTCTAGTTGTGTTTTCGTTCTTATATTTTATTGGTTGTAATCTAATTACTTGCATAATTTTCGTATTTATTTTAGTTTCTATCAACTAGCTCATTCCTTGTTATTTTAGACTACGATTTGACTTACCTATTGGTGGGTGAAAGTAGGTATCATCATGACTCGTGAAATCGAATCATGACAAAAATATAATAAAAGTCTCTTAATTATATAAATTGGTCCACTGAAATTGGAACAACTATCTTTACTGTATGGATAAAGTAATATAAAAAAAATTAGTAAATAGTAATCAAACAATTTATTTGATCATTACCTTTTCAAATCGTTAAGTTGAACTTGTTATTTTTTACCAAAATATATCGGGTAACTATTGTAATAACACGAAACAGTGAGGGCAAAACCTAACCCACAAGTCCATAGTAACAATTCTCATAGGACATAAGATGAATTTAAAAAGGGATAACTACATGACTTAACAAACATAGACTCTGAATTATCCTATTTAGCTAAGTTTCAATTAATTACAATTTATAGCCCCCTTTTGCCTATTAATTATCCCTAATTACAATGCATAGTCTCTCTCATGTATTTTCTCTCTTTCTCTATTTTCTATCACTCTTCTTTTTCATTTTTTTCTTCATTTTTGTTTTTGGTTTTCTCTTTCTTTTTTCTTTTTTCACTTTTTTTATTTTTCTTTCTTTTTTTCCATTTTTTCTTTTTCTTTTTATCCTTTTCATTTTTTCTCCTTTTTTTTCTTTTTGTATTTTTCTCTATTTTTATTACTCTCCTCTTTTTTTGTATTTTTTCTCCCATTTTTTCTCCTTCTTTTTTTTTTCCTTTTCATTTTTTCTCCTTCTTTTCATTTGCGTGAATTAGCAAATACAAATACAAGTGCGAACTATAAAATACAAATACAAATGCGAACTATAACATACTAATACAAGTATGAACTATAAATACAAAAATAAATGCGAACTATAACATAAAAATATATATGCGAACTATAAAATACAAATGCAAATGCGAACTATCATTTGTATTTAATTATCAAAAAGGAACGATTAATTTTCTTTCTATGAATACTTATTTGTATTTATTGATACGAATTGTATTTATTGATACAGATAAATATAATTTAAATTTTTATACAAATGCAATATATACAAATACATATTGTATTTATATTCGTAAAATTATTTATTTTATTTGTTTGTAATTGTATTTATATCAAGTGATATTTGTTCATTTATAAATATGAATGATAATTTTGACATACAAATACAAAATGGTACATTTGTATCAAATGATACATTATAGATTTATATATTTTAGAATCAGGAAAATACTATTAATGCATTTACTTGTCTATATACAAATACAAATGATAAATTATACATAACACGGTTAAATACGATATGCAATCAACTTACAAATATAAATATAAAATAATTATTTAAAAATAAAAAGACATCAATGAAAATAGAATATAAATCAAATATAATCCAAATATACAAATACAATAAAACCACAATATAAATATAATCCAATATAATATGCAGTCAGTTATAAAATACAAAACAGTTCTTTAAAATACAAGTGGGAATTATATAAAATATAAATAATGGTGTGAATCATAAAATACAAATATAAATGCGAACTACAAAATACTTATACAAGCGCGAACTTTAAAATATAAATACAAATACAGTTGTATCAATGAATACAAAAATTAAATGACATTGTGACTACAAATACGATAAATAATTGTGATATTTACGTTATCATCCATGACTTGTGTTCGAGGAGTCATATTTTTTGAAAATACAAAAAATATAAAACAAAGAAAAAAATGATAAAGAAAATAAGTAAAAAAAAAAGAAAACAAAAAAAAATCAAAGAAGAAAGAGAAATAGAGGTTAGAGAAAGAAGAGAGAAAAAAATAAAAAGAAAGAAATGAAAAAAAATAAAAATAGAAAAAAGAAGAAGAAAAATGTGGAAAACACAAAAAAGAAAAAAATATAAAAAATATGAAAAGGAAAAAAAAATGATAATGTTTTTGGCGAGACTAAATATATAGTGTATTTATAATTTTTATGAATACAAACAACTGAGTTAAAGTGAATACAACATCTATGAACCGAATACAATGGCTATAAATGATATATATGTAATGTGTGACTATGAAAAGTGAGTTTTGTGTCAAACTTTTGCTATTTTTGAAACTTCCCCCATTTAAAAATCCATTTGGTTTTCCTTTAAACAGAGGCAAAAGCACAATTTTTATGCCTCAATTTACATAACTCTTAAACAATAAATTTATATAATTATCGAAAATACCCCTATAAGGAAGCACGCATGATAACCACCGCCTATGTGCTCCACTCACACACTTATATATATTAGTAGTAGAACATTAAATTTTCTACAAATTTTACTCTCTTCTTCCCAATTTATAGGAAGTATTTGAAATGGGTTCTAAGAGTTTGACATCCTATGGGAATTAAAAATAAATAAGATTTTATGATTTTTAAGGGGAAAAAAGGAAAAAGACGTACAATTAACTAAGTAGCTAAGAGAAGAAAAGGTTTGAGTTTCCACTTATTTAGGATTACACCAAAAAGTCAGAAAAAAAAATCAGATTGTACGTCTTAGTAATGAGAGAAAAACCTTTTTTGTAATATTTTTGTTTAATAATAATTGAAGAAAAAAAGATGAAAAGACAAGTATAATGATTAAATTCCTCTTTAATTAACTATACTTTTTTATCTTTAAAATTTTACAATGTCTTTCAAAAAAATTTTACTTATTAAATAAGTTAAAACAATGTACACACAACTGCTATATTTTTTTTATATAACTTATTATTAATTAAGGCTTGATACACATGTAATGCGCGTGTCCTAAACTGGTTAACCTAAATGCACTAATTTGGTTTTGAACCATAGCGATGCTATGTGAGGCACCAAGCCAATTGACGCTAGGAAGAAAAAACGAAACCTTTAAATGTTTACAATATCACAGCAAAATCAGTTCCTTCGAATGATCTTTCTCTTCAGGTTAGGCCTCTTATTTCTCACTAGAGAAATTATTCGCGCTTCGTACGATAGTAAAAAATATAAATATAATAAATAATTAATAACAGATAAAAAAATTAATTTTTACTAATTAGAAATTGATTTTTGATACCATAGGAAAGTACCCATTTAAATAGGCTTGTGACTTATAAACAAAACGTCACAAGTTAGAATCATAACTTATGTGTGCTTATAATTAATTTTTAAATTTACCCTACAAAATACTTAAAAGGTATTTTTAACTTTAAAACATTTAAAATAAGTCAATTCAAATCGGCTCTAAATGTCCTTAGAGTTGGCAAAACTATATTATTAACAGTGAAAAGTCTTTACAACCTTAATAAATGTAATTTTCACCTTTACTCACTTGAAAATGAAGCCGAAACATCAGATATACTATTAATACCTCCAACTTCATTCCAATAAAGTGTATTAATCAATATTTAAACATCTCAATTATTATTTAATGGTGATTAAAAAAATAAAGCTTTTTACATCCTTACGATTTATATCACCAGTAATTAGATTAGCATTCAAAGTCTCATCAAATTTTACTTTATAAATTTCAAACATCCAAAACACACACGCAAAAAAGTCGCTTCTCATTCAAACATGTGCTATAATATTTGAAAATAATTTTATATTAAATAATTATAACTGAGTGAGTACATTAAGTACATTAATTAATTGTAAAAAAAGATCATTTTAAATGGAAAGCTGAAAAACATTGAAAAAAAAATGAAAAATTAAGGTAAAAGAAAGAAATTTAAGGAATCTTCGACAAAGAATAACCATTAGGTTAATTAAGGGGAGCAAAAGTGGTAGACATTAACATAATAGAATAAAAAAGGGTATTAGAAAAGATAATTAATTATATTAATTATTATTAACATTAATAAGTAATATTTTATTGTTTGCATTGAATTTAGCTTTTGCTAAGAATTTATTAAATTGAGATAAAAAATCAAAAAATTGACAAAAAAGATAAATATTAATTTTGGTGATAGAAGGTGACACTCACCTCTTCTTTTTCCAACCTTTTTTTAAAAAAAAATTCTTCTACTTATTATTTTTATTATTATTATTATAAATAATAATAATCATAACAATAATAACAATAATATAATAATAATAATAATAATAATAATATAAAATGAACTAAAAATGAAAAAAAAGTCAAAAAGGGAAACGATACAATCAAATTCAAATCTCAACATCCCTTTTCTATTTTTTTCTTTATTCCATACTTTTTATTTTTATTTATTTTCTTACTATTTGTATAATCTGTCATTATTCCTATAAATTTAAGATGACCACATATGGAACAAAATAAGTAAATTTGAAATCTTTCTTAAAAAAATTAGTAACAAAGTGAGCCACAATTGATGCAATTTCTAAATTTATGGGATTCTCCTAAATATCACTAAGGAATAAAAAATTTCTAAATAATACTGCATCAAAAAATAAAATACTCAACAACTTAATGATAAATTTAAGTTAATACTCATTTGGGCTTCTTGTTATTTCTTCGTCTGCTTCTGCATCTTCTTGTTTCTTATTGTACTTTCATTTCCTTCTTCAACTTCTTTCTACTTTTGCTTCTTGTGCACCTCCTTTTTGGCATCTTCAGATATCAATAAAATTTAAATTCTTAGTATATTCTATTCTATTTCTACAAATTCACATTGCGTAAAGCTCATATTTGATATATGAAAAAGTGAGATAGTGAATGTATATTGTGTGTTTGTTTATATAGTTGTGTTTAAATTTTAATGTTGTAGAAACCTTTTAAATTCTATAATTTAATTATTGGAGAATTATGTTGTAACGGGAAATAGAAACCTTTGAAATTCTAAATTACCCGATTTATCCACACCCCCTATAATTGGTATCAGAGCCTATGTTGTTAAAGTTATCGGAAGTAATATATATTTGGATTTATTTGATTAATTTATTAATTATGATAAAATTAGATTTAGATATCCACCAAAATATTATAAATATTGTTTAGATGAATAACGTACAAAAATTACAAAAATATAAAGAATTAAAATAAATAATATCTGAAAAACGTAAAGAATTAAAAATAAAGATAGAAAGACTACAGTATAACATAATTGTCTGAGTTAGTAAAAATTCAATAAATGCACAAAAAGAAGAAATACCAAATTTAGAATCAATAATAGATAGTCTAGAATATATATATCAATATAACCTATACACGTTTAAATAAAATGAACAAAGAAGAATTTATAATAGACGAAAAAATATATAAAAATCACGAAGGATCAAAAATAAAAATAGTACTCTCTAATTAGGAAGAAGATATAAGAAAACAAGTGAACATTTATATTTAGTGTTAGAAAAAAAAATTAGAAGATAAGTTGACAGTCATGGTAAGAATAGAAAGAGAAAACGAAGAGATGGACAGAAAAAGAAAATAGATAAAATAAAACAACAAACCACAGAAGAAATACGAAAAATAGAAGAAACTAAAAACAACAGGATTGCTGAATTAGAAAAAGAAATACAAATGCTAAAAGATTTATATGAAAAGAGACAGAAAGAAAAAGAAGAAAAAGATAAAGAACAAAAATTATTAAACGAGATAAATCAATTTAAAGAAAAATTAGAAATAAAAAATAAAGAACCAGAAATCAGTGAATTAGAAATAGAAATAAATAAATAGATGCTGAAGAAACAGATAGTTATGATTCGGAAGATAGTGAAACATATACAGAAATTCTAGAAAACATAGAAAAACTAGAAATTAATGGAGAACAAGAAGTAATTAATAAAGAAAATCTAGAACAAATAAATACAGAAGTAAATACTCTAGATAAAAATATAATACCTAGTACATCAGAAATAAGAAAACCAACATACAATACAAAAGTAAGTTTAAAAGATATAATCCAAAGGATGAATATAATAAACGGACACCAAAATAAATAATTAATTACAACTTTTTAAATTTAGACCGTGTAATAGATACAAATAAAATAATACAACTATGGGTGGGATATATGTCAAAACAATTATTAAATAATAAAATAGATACAACAAACACACTAGAATATATAGAAAAGACATTAATAGGAACAGTAAAATTATGGTTTTTAAACCTAGCCGAAGCAAGTAAAAAAGTATTAAGATCTGATAATAAAACAGAAGGAACATCAGCAACTACTAAAATACTACCAACAAAAATATTGAAAAAATATGAAATAGCTATAAGAGATGAATTTAGTAGTGTAACAACAGAAGAAGAAGAGCAAAATAAAGAAAAAGATATAAATAAAAATTTAATGTTAAAACTAGCAATATGTACTATGTGTTATATAGATGAGTATACGTGCGCATTTAAAGAATATTATTATAAAGGAACATATAATATAGAAGAAAGTAAAAAAATAAGAAGATTATATTTTAGTAAATTACCTGAACCATTTGGTTCAAAAATAATAAAGAGTTGGGATGAAGCAAAAATAGTAGATACCCTAGGAGCAAGAATAAATTTTTTACAACAATTGTATAGAAATCTATGTGAAAAATATAGAGAAGAAATAAAAATGAAAAAGACATTAATAAGAAATTTAGCATGTTGCAAAGATAAAATAGCACCTCAATTTGGATGTGAAGAAGGATATTATAAGAAAAGAAAAAGACATAAGAAATATAAGAAATATAAAAAATCAACATATAAATATAAGAAACCAAGAAAAAGATATTATGTAAAAAATTATAAACATAAAAGACCATATAGGAAAAAGAAATCTATAAAAGAATGTACTTGTTATAATTGTGGAAAACTAGGACATTTAGCTAGAGATTGTAAATTACCGAAAAACCCAAAAAAGAAACAAATATCAAAAATTATAATAGAAAATACAGAATATATGCAGATAGATTATATAGATTATGAATTAGAAAGTGAAGATAGTATATATGAAATTTCAGAGAATGAAATAGATAGTGAATTAGATGAATCAAATGACTGAAGAAAATATAAAAATGAACCAAATAACTAAAGAAGATATAAAAATAATAACAAAGGAAGAATATTTAAATGAAGAAGGAACAGATCAAAAAATAATATTTGATAGTCATAAATATTTGATGAAATAAAAGGAAAAGAGTTAGACCTAAGTGTAGAAAAATATTTAAAATACCAACAATAAAAAATATATTTAGTAGAAAAAAGGAAGAATACTACGTAGTAAGCCAAAAAGAACATGTAATAGACTGTAGATATGCAAAAGGAAGAGCTAGTATACCACTAGTAACAAAAAGAATAATTAATAAAGAAATAAACGATATAAAAAAAGTAATGATCCAATAAAATATGTACACCTTGGAGGAACAGAGATATTAATAAAAGCATGTTTTAGAGAAGGAATATATACACCAATAAATTTATATTTAGCAGATGATAGAATTATAAAACCTATAGAAAAAAGTATAATAACTGCCATAAAAGGAAATTTAATATATCAAAAATTTAAATTTATAATAAGTGTGAATTATTCAGTAGCAATAACAGATAAAAAAATAGATAAATCATTAGTATTATATTAAAAAATATCAGGAATAGGACTAACCCCAGGAAGTAAAATATTTATAGCAAGATGTAAAAATCTATATGTATTAACAGCAAAACATAAAATAACAGTAAAAAATAAAATTAATAAAATACAAATAGAAAGTCCTTTTGAACAATTTGTAAAAACAATTGATAATAATAATTATAGTTACAAAGACATAGATATAGAAGAAGATTTAGAAATAATAAATGATGGAATAAGAACAACAAAAAGAATAGCTCATGAAAAAACAGAATCATCAAACTCATAAAAAAGAACAAGATATGAAACAACTTCAACAGTTAATTCAAACCAATATTACATAACATGAACAATAAATGAAAAATAATATTTAATACTCTTAAACACAGGACAAGAAGAAAATTCTATAACAAAATATCTAGTAAAAAGTGAAAAAATAAAATCTAATAATAATATATGCCCACATCTACCAAGAAATCTAATAAACATTAAGGATACGACAAAAATAATAATAATAATAATAATAATAGGAGTTAGGAAAATAAAAATAGAATTTGAAATAAAGGAAGAAATGCAAAAAGAAGATATGATATTAGGAATAAAATGGTTAGAACAAGTAAAACCATACAATATAGAACATACACAATTATCTATAACATATAATAAAGAGAAATTATTCATAAAAAGAACTTTAACATGATATGAAAATATATGTACTTGTAAAAATAATAGTAGAAGATATTATAATAGGTATTATACACCTATGATAGATACATGAGCAGAAGCAAACTTATGTAGATTCAACTGTTTACCAGAAAGTAAATGGGATAAAATAATAACAATAGAAGAAATCTATACTCGTGAACTAATATCAAAAGATATGCTTTTAGAAATGCCATTTTTAGATAAATTATACCCATATATAATAACTAAAACAGATTGATGGTTAACAAAACCATGTAAACAAAAAGTAAGAGAAAAAAAAATTATTAATAAAATGAGAAAGAAAACTGATTGGATAAAAGGAATCGAAAAAATTACATAAAAGTTAGAAAATATAAAAAATATAGAAGACACAGTAGAACTAGTTGTATTTTTTGATAAATAAAAAAGAAATAACTATATTTTCAATAGATAAAATAGAAATAATAAAGAAAAAATTAAGACAATTATATAGTGAAGATCCATTAAAAGGATGGGAAAAACATAAAATTACTATAAAAATTGAATTAATAGATAAAAATAGCATAATAACTCAAAAACCATTTACATATAATTTTGACAATTTAAAAGAATTTAAAATGCATATAGATGAATTATTAGAAAAATAATATATACAAAAAAGTAATAGTAAACACAATAGTCCAGCATTTATAGTAAATAAATATAGTGAACAAAATAGAGGAAAAAATAGAATGGTTATTGACTATAGAAATTTAAATGCAAAAACTATGACATATAATTATCCAATACCAAATAAGATATTAAAAATAAGGCAAATACAATGATATAACTACTTTAGTAAATTTGACTGTAAATCTGGATTTTACCACTTAAAGTTAGATGAAGATTCTAAGGAATTAACCGCATTTACGGTACCACAAGGATTTTATGAATGGAACGTATTACCATTTGGATATAAAAATGCAACAGGTAGATATCAACATTTTATGGATAGTTATTTTAAACAATTACCTAATTGTATAGTATACATTGATGATATACTACTATATACAAAAACTAAAGAAGAACATTTAAAATTACTAGAAAAATTTACAGATCTAATAGAAAAATCAGGAATAAGTTTAAGCGAAAAGAAAGCTGAAATTATGAAAAACCAAATAGAATATTTAGGGATACAAATAGATAAAAGTGGAGTAAAAATGCAACAACATATAGTACAAAAAATAATAAATTCAGAAGAAGAATTAGATACAAAAAAAAATTACAATCATTTTTAGGATTAGTAAACCAAGTAAGAGAATATATACCAAAATTAGTAGAGAACCTGAAGTCTTTACAGAAAAAATTTAAAAAGAATGTAGAATATAATTACAACGAGGAAGATAAAAAATAAGTTCAGAAAATAAAAATACTTTGTAAAAAATTATCAAAATTACAATTCTCAGACGAAAATAAAAAATTTACATATATAGTAGAAGAAGATGCAAGTGAATATAGTTATGGAGGAGTATTTAAATATAGGTACGAAAATGAAAAAATAGATCATCATTGTAGATATTATTCAGGAACATTTAATGAAACAGAAATAAAATGGAAAATAAATAGAAAAGAATTATGTTCATTATATAAATGTTTATTAGCATTTGTACCATATATTGTATATAACAAATTTATTGTGAGAACAGATAATACCCAGGTTCGATGGTGGTTAACAAGAAAAATACAAAACTCAGTTACGACAAAGGAAATTCGGAGATTAGTATTGAATATATTAAATTTTACATTTACGATTGAAGTAATCAAGACTGACAAGAATGTTATTGAAGATTACATATCAAGACAAAGCTACTCAAACTGATTTACCAATGGAAGAAGCTGATGTCAAAGATACCCAAACAGACTTAATATTACAAGTGTTTGAACAAATGAAGTTATTACAAGAAAGAGTTATCACATTAACTACTGAAGTTACAAATGTAAAAGTGCAGGTTGAGCACTATAGAAAACAAGAAGCTATTAGAAAAGATACTATGCAGGAAGAGCACATTAAAAAACTAGACCTAGAAGGTGACAATGAGAAACACCTAAAAACTCAAATTACTAACGAAACTACAGTTATAGCTGTAGGCGCAAGTAATGTATCCAAGGGAAAGAATATAGTCACTCAAAATAAACCTGAACTACCAAAGAAAAAGAATTATAACCTCAACCAGATATTCTCAAAACCATATAAACCAAATATACAAAAATCAGAGTCATCTATACCTCCCCAGATACACACATATTCCAAATCACACAATAAAAAAAAGCAGACTTATAACCATATCACTTGTACATATATTGATAATATTTATACCTTAAAAAATTTATTAAATACAAAACCTATCCAGAGTAAAGATTTAGCAAAACAAAACCAAGGATATATTACACAAAAATGTCAGAACTATAACAAACTTATTGCTTTGCCTGACACCAATGCAAACTTAATTGTTTCATATTACTATTATGGACTATTATCTACAGTTTACACAATTACTAGAGAAGAGTTAACAAGAATTCTAGATATTCTCAAAAAATTTATGGATTATAAAAGGATTACGAAGGGACGGTTATTCTATGTTCATTTCTACTCAGAATCAATAGAAATATTGTTTGATGAAATAAAATAAACAATTACTGTTGTCAATATAGGAATGACATGAGATTATATTATCCCTGAAGCAATATGCGAACACGAAGAGATAACCAAAAATCAGATACCGGACTTCTACCAAAACAAGAGAGTTATTGGACTTAGCAGTATATTGACTGAGTTAGCAAATAATTATATAAATCAAAATCCAGTTTGGATTTACTATAACAAAAATCAATTATTGGTTTACTCTACTTGTAAAAATATTAGAGAAAATAACAGAGAAGAGATAAGAAAATAGGTCATAACGATCCTAAAACCAGAAGAGTTACCAGTCACAAGATCTATTACGAAAGAAATTATTTCAGAAGAAGCTATGGATCAATTTTGTAAACAGATTGGCCAAATATATGATAATCACATATGCAGCAGATGTAGTGGCAGACACAACTTTATTCCAGATGTGATGCTACAATAGCAAGAAGATAAAAAAAGCAACAAATACGACAAAGAGAAGATGAAAAGAAGATAACAACGGAGTAATAATGGAAGAGATAAAAGACAAAGATAATAAAAGTTAGACAGCGACATGTGAATTATTCTATAGCCTTTTAAATCTTGTTACGTAAATTGTATAGTTAGGAAGACTTTTTAGTAATAGCCATTAATAGTTTTAACTTTTTAGGCATAGGCTTTTTGACTTTTCATGTATAACATTATTAATTCTTATCTTTCTAACAAAAATAGGAGATGTAAATTAGGAAACGTGTAAAGTGTGTTAATAGTTTACGAGCTTTCTTAGGATTATAAATAGAGAGAATTTTGCTCAGTTAGAGGTAAGACTTTTATGTGTTGAAAGCAAACCTCCTCTTTTGTAAACAAAAAACTTTTGAATATTTAATAAAAAACAGATATATTTCCAAGGAAAAGCTATGGATAAACAAAGCCCATATTATCAAACCTACCAGAACAGGTATATTTATTTACGATTATGAATAGCTAAATTCATAAATTCCTGACAATCATGATATGATAAAATAAGTTCATGATAGTTACTTTATAGTAGAATTATTCAAAAAATAGCATGTTAAGAAGTTTATTAGCAAAGTCAAAAGGGATAAAAATCCATACAAACTATGTCATCCTAAAGGTGAAATCGGTGAGGCAAGAAAGCTGTGATGGGGGAGTAGCCAGAGTAGAGGTGTTGTTTAAGGGAGAAGTATCCAGATTACCATGCTAATAGTGACTGAAGAACATGTTATTTAAGAATAATCTAGTATATAGTAATCTAAAATGATCATATTTTGTTATGTGTATGATTGAAGGGAATATTTTGAAAAAAGTATCATATAAAAATGAATACTTATTTATCTGACGAAATGATAGATAAATTTAAAATACTTATTTTTTATGTACTTAAGGATATAGAAATTGTAGATATAAGAAAAATCATATTGGAAAAAATATTTGATAAATATTTTATGACTAGAATAAATTACATACCTCACCTACCTACTTATTCTTACAAATACTTACATACCAAACCTACACATCAACAATGATAAATTACGTATATTGGAAAATGGATATAAAAAATATACAATTAATAGAAAAAGTAATGAAAACAAATTTAGAAAACTATATGAGGACTAAAGATATAAAATATATAGAATTCCTTAATGAAAATATTGAGGAATTATTAAGATTAAAACAAACAACTAATAAATACTATGATAAAACAATTAATTACTAGAATCCAATTCCAAGTTATTCAAGTTATTCGTAGAAACCTAAGCATAATATGGATAATATGACAAGATATATATATATATATATATATATATATGATGAAACTAAGATACTAGTTTTATATATCATAAAAGACTTAGAATTAGAAGACATAAAGAAAATAATATGGGAAAAATATTTGATTATGAAGATGACTTGCTAAGTACTAATTGGATAGAAGATGAATTAGAAAATATAGATTTCTATGGTAGAAATAATTCAGATAGTTATTATTCAGATGGATATTATACAGATTAAAAATGCTAGAATATATTAATAGAGTTAGAAAAAAACAAAGTTGGATATATGAAGAAATTAATTATAGAAACCAGCTTAGAAAAGAAAGAGAACAATTAAAAGAAAGATTAATTTGGATAAATAAAACCATAAAACAACTAGAATTAAAAGATAGTTTAGAATATGATTTAGACATGAAATAATTCATAGACGAAAAAGATAGGATAACTAACAAAATAGATAACTTAGAATTTAATATCAGATATAGTATAATTAGAATAAATTATTACAAAGAAATTTGCAGTATCACAACTACTTTAGGATAAAATGATAGACTATGAATATTCAAAATAGTGGAGACAAAATATGGAAGAAATAAGATTAACAGAAATACTTATGAAAGAGAATTTAATTGAATATTTTAGAATAAAAGATATAGAATATTTAGAATACCCCCAAAATAATATACAAGAATTACAAAGGCTAAGAGAAAAAACTAAAGAATATTACAGTAAAGCATTTAATCAAATACCATCTAATCACCCCCTCCCCCCAAGATATGAACATTAATAAAATTAAAATAAATACACTGAAAATAAAAATGTTTAGAGAAGTTAAGAAATATCCATGCACAACTAAAAATAGATCCATTAGAACTATAATAGATCTATTTAAGTTACCAGATTTATCCGCACCCCCTATAATTAGTATCAGAGCCTATGTTGTTTAAAGTTATCAGAAGTAATATATATTTGTATTTATTTGATTAATAAATTAATTAAATATGTCTATATTTAATATTTTATAAAATTTTATAGTGAAATTTCCAGCTTTATAAATTAAGAAAAAGGTCAAAAAAATTATAAAAAAGATAAATATGATTCTAGGCATTAGAGAGTGTCACGTCAGCAAATCTACAATCCTCCTATATATATATATATATATATATATATATATATATATATATATATATATATATATATTGAGTGATTGATTGATGAGAATAGGTGTAGAAATCATTTACTTTCATGATATACATATAATAATAGTATGCATTTTCTATATTTACTTACGTAATTGGTGAAAGTAGGTTTGAAATCACTTCATAAGATAACTAGTATATAGTTACACTTTTAGGGAAATACATAGTAGAGAATAAAACATTTTCTTTGTATAACAATGTAATTATTTATCCACAGGCAAGAGTAGATTTAAAAAAAAAAGTTACACATGAAATTAGGAGACAAAAGTCAAAAAATCAAAAAAATATAAATTTGCAGTACAAATAATTCTACTGGTAATACTATTTACATAAAATAAAAGTTGTTTATTTGAGCAAAAGTAGAAGAGAAAATTTCTCTTATCTTATTCCTCCTGTAAAATACTTGCTCTTCTTATCATAAGTTTGTCAATAGCCCAAGAACTTCTACTTGATTTACTCTTCCTATATATCACCCAAATACAATTTTTCCCTATAGAACTCAAAACACCAAAAATCAAATTAGTAGAAGTTAAATAAAGTATCGAGAAAATAAAAAGGCTCAAAATAAAGAAAAAACAATCAAAATATGAGATAAAATTAAATATGAATAAGTGCATGTTAAGAGAAAAAAAATTAAAAAGAAGATAAACAAAGAAAAAGAAAGTGACAACAATTAGTGGTGTCCACCTTGAAATATTTATATCAACAAATTCAAATATGATACTTATAAAGTATCACATATAACCTTTGAAAACTGAAGAGAAAGGGAAGGAGATGCGATTAAGAGGATTAATGTCATATTAGAAACAACAAAATCATTATGAAAAAATAGTCTTAAATATTATGTAACATCAATGCAAGTAAATACTAATAATAAGTAATTAATTGAAGGAATTAATACATGTAGCCGTGCATGAATCTTCAAATATCATGATATATTAAATTTTTAATTTTAAAAATAAGGTAAAAGGCCATATAATATATATATATATAAACATGTATTGATTTTTGAGTTTTCACTAATTATGTATTGATTTTTGAGTTTTCACTAATTTTCAGTTTTTTCTTGCATATTTAGTATAGTTTAATTTTTTCTCGCATATTTAACATGATTAAGAGAGTTTAAGGAGTCATTTTTTTTTACTTAACACATAAATGAGAAAATTTTAATTGCATTGATGATAAAAGTTATTTAATATGACTATCTTTAATGTTGTGTAAAATATTAAGGTGGATTTTTAATCTTTTAAAATTTAAAAATGGCCCAAAAAATCACTAAAAAGATACATAGTTTTGAAGGCCTCTAAGACATGCCACATAGAATTGTCTAAGAATCTCTATAGTAAAGTGTGACAAAGTTTACCTTGTGATCAATAGTTGTATAGCCAGGGATGTACTTGAACTGGAAGCTCATTTTCTTCTACAATTTGAACGAAGGTAGAAGTTGGTCCTTAAGTTATAGGGAATTAGGGCCCATCAATAAGGAAGTTCTTATTGGAAAAAATTAAGATGACTAATCATCCCTTTTATTAGGACTTTAAGACAAATAAATATTGTTCAATTAGGTGTCTTTTACTCAAAATGTTCAATTTTAAAAAAATTATACCGACTATGATGAATGTTTCTTAAGATTACATACCAATTTCTTGATACGAGTGACTATTCATTTTATCTTTACAATTTTATTTCCTTTTTTTAACTGTAAATAATAAATCAAATAATGAATTAAAAAATAATCAAACGAAAGAAAAAAAGAGAAATTCTTGTCAAAACAAGTTCACCTAACTTATGCTTAGTATATATATATATATTGATTTCTCTATAATATTATTTTATTGCATAATAAATGATTATTAAATCACGAAATATTTGAAAATAATTTTGAACTTTCTAAACTGAAAAATAATTAGGATAATGCAATAAACAAATAATTTTTAGATTTTCTAATATATCATATAAATTTAAAAAATAAAAAAAATATATGAATGCACACATTTGGTCTTCAAGAATAAGCAAACTCTTCATTCACACTAATAATTCTAATAATAAAGAAATTTAAGAGAGGAAATTAACATGAGTATTTATTTAATTGTATTTGATATTTTAAGGTGAAAAAAGGTCTAAACTTTAATTTAAAGAATTATATGTCAATGCTAACTTAAGAGAGACATCACATTATTCTTTTTATAGCTTTATTATTTTTATCAATATTAATATAGAGGACATTAACTTTAACTAAAAATACATAAGGAAAATGATACAAAAAATATTTTTAAAATAATAAAAGAAAAATTGAATTAATTGAAGAAAGAAGTAGCACCAATTTAGGTTCCTTCAACCCTAAATTTATTATTTTATTGACTTTTTTTCTTTTTTCTTTAGTTTCCTTCCCTTATGCTAAATTCTCCCCTTAAATAGAAAATATTATCACAAAATAATATTTTTCCTTATTCTCCAAATGATTTGAAATGAATTTCATAAATAATTCTCCCCTTTAATAGGAAATATTATCACAAAATAATATTTTTCCTTATTCTCCAAATGATTTGAAATGAATTCCATAAATAGATTGATACTTTTTTCATATAATTCTTCTTGTCCCTTGACACTTTGGTGACTCTTCCTATAAATTTCTCAATCAATTTTTTTTTCAATACGTATTTCCTCATTGGAGAAATTATAATGCAACATATTCCAGCATGCATTATCTCACTGAATAATATTTTTCCTTAATCTCCAAATGATTTGAAATGAATTCCATAAACCGTTGATACTTTTTCCATATAATTCTTCTTGTCCCTTTAAACTTTGATGACTCTTCCTATAAATTTCTCAATCAAAGTTGATTTTTTTTTTCAACATGTATCTCCTCATTGGAGAAATTATAGTGAAACATATTTCAATATGCATCATCTCGTTGGAGGAGTTATAGTGCATATATTCTCAAAACGTATCATCTCATCAGAAAAATTATAGTGCAACATATTCTCAACAAAGTATCTCCGTATTGAAGAAATTATATTGCAATATATTCTCAAAAAAAAAATTATCTTGAAGAGAAATATTTACATGAATTTTTCTTGCACACAATATCTTCAAGGGTTGAGTAAAGAGGGAAAGGTTGAAAAAGACAGAAAATGAATTGAGAATATGTGCGGTAAAGGCTGTAAACCAAATGTGGTTTTTCAATATGTTGAAAGTGAAGAGCATTTCTATGAGATAGTCTCTTTTTTTGAAAAAGAAGCAAAGCTAAAGAATCCAATGTTGGTGGATACAAATATCTAACCCATTTTATATACAAAACAAACTGTTTTGGAAAATGATAAGTCTGGCTTTTCATATTTTATTTACGTGCATTAGCTTTAATATAGTGTTTAATTGACCAATGTATTGTTATTTCCACAATATATTCGGGTATGCAGAATCTGTATATTGCAACAACAACTTCAACTTGAGTTCAAGTATGAACAAGAACACAAAGAAGTATCAAATACCCTCAACACAAGATCAAAATGACCTTTACAAGAGGTATATTTATTTTTTCAGAAAATAAAGATGAAACAGAAATAGCTAAGGCCAAGTCATCCGAATTCACGAACTTTCCTTAAGGAATAATTCCCCTCACTGTACCCGAGGTTATGGAATCTTCCTCCCAAGATAAAATGGCCTTCAATCCGACTATAGCGGTACCTCAAATAGGCGGATTCTTCGAACACAGTCACGGTTTGAATGATCACGCTTAGAGTATTTTTAAGACAAGAAGAATGTTTTTTAATCTGAAAATTTCTGTCTTTTCGATCTCTTAACTTGTGGATGAAAACCAGGTTATTTATAGCCAGGAGATGCCTCTACTGAAAAGAGACAAAGGTTCTAAAAGGTGTTACCTTTTCTAAAAATTCATGTCCATTCGGCCAAACAGTGTGACTATTCCTGAACAGGCATTACTGTTCAGAAATGCAGATCTCAAATAATTTTTGTCCAAAAAGATAGATCTCATCGATCGATCATTTGCCAAATCCAAATCCAAATCCAGAGCCAAGCGAGCGACGACGACGATGGCGTGAGGAATCATCTATTTCTTGGCTCACTTTCCATGTGGAGTAAGTGTTTCCCATTATAAACACTCTCAAATTCTCTTCTTCCACCAATGTGGGAGAAAGAGTAAACTTGCCAAAATTGAGTACATTTTTCAATTTGGGTGTCTCCTTTTTCTCCACCATTTCTTCTCCATTTCTCATTCACACTTCTATGAACCCAACATGTATTTAATACTTTTAGTTTTTCTTTAATATATAAATTAAGGTGTATTTTATTTATTTATTTATTTTTGCATTTTTGTGGACATTAATAAAGGAAAAAAATGTCAAAGAAAAGAGAAAAAAGATAATTGACAATGCTGGTCATAGAGGCATGCCACATCAGCATGCCTGTAATCCTCCTTTATATATATATATATATATTGATTCACCGAGAAGTTATCTTCTTCTTTATTTTCCTTTCCTTTATTCAGTATTCAAACAATCTTAGTTTTTGTAATTTTCTATTCTGTGCTTGAACGTCGAAGTTTCAAAACGGCTACTATACAGTATATCTTATATTTTTACCGAACTCCTCAATGAAATTTATTTTTTGCAAAATTTTTCAGTCTATCACTTTTATTTACTTAGCAGAAAATGTTTTTATATATAGAAACATCTTCTGACCCACTGGTGTGTATTTATGATCAATGATAGTGGTTCATTTCTATTTTGGGAGTATTCAAACAATTTTTGGAGATTTTATGGTGCTTAAATGAGAAGGAAAGTTTATGCCAGTGAATGACTTCTTTAGAATCCCACTCTATATTTTTATTGTGTATTTTACGAATTGAATTCCTGGTTCTCTGTCTGTCTTTTTTATAATTTATTTGTTCTGTATTGATCCAATCTAATAATGTTTATAAATGATGATATTTCATTAATCTATATTTGATAATTGTAAAGTTTTTGAAAAAATTTAAGGTCACTAGATATCATTTTTTTTAAGCTTTTGATATTGATCAGGGGTGTTCTTGGCCACTCTCTAATATTATTAGATTTTCTAGGTAATAAATTTAAAAATACTCTTTAGAATAACATTATTATTAATCAAAAAATATAACATACAAAAGTTATATATGTTTACCATTGCTTATACTTGTTTGTTTGGAATAAACTTCTAAAATTGGTTATCAAACTGTGATATATGTTATGCAAAATGATAATAATTTGGAGATGGTATGACTTTAATTGAGTTTGAATTTTTAGAGGCTTAGTTTTCTCAATGTTTATTCTAGGGGTCATTTTTTATTAGGTAGCTAAGTATTTCTGAAATTATAATTTTTGGATTCATTTTTCTTACCTAAAAGATGGAGTAAAATAATTACTAAGTTCAGTGGGATAATGGAGGATATGCAAGAGTATGTTTTGGATTATAGTCTTGGGATAAATTTATATCTTTCCACAATTAATCATGGTATATCTCACCTTATTCTATGAAATAAATGATCTATATAGGCTTAGTATTCCTTCATTTAACTGCAACTAATTTTTACATAAATTAAATTATGGGAAACTGTTGGGAAAGGCAGGGTCACAATCAAAGTGCCCGACAGAATAGCAATGGAAGAATACCCAAGTTTAAACTTTTCCTTTCAATTTGAACCAAGAGGAGACAAGCAAACCAATCAAAATAAAGTAACATGGCAGAAAATAAATCACCACACAAATATGATAAGACATGAATAAAGACAATCACACAAGACACCAAATTTACATGAAAAACCCTTCAGTGTGAAGAGTAAAAAACTACGGGACCAAAAACTCCACTATAATCACCAAGATTTACAATATTGTTCTCCAAAATGGCCACCAAACAAGTTCCAAACAACAAGCAATAATACATACACCACAACACCAAACACTAGAGAAATAAAGAAGCGAAAACACCAAAATGCAGCTACTGTTCGAAAATGAAGAACAGGATCTACAGGACACAAACTCTACCTCCATCAATTTCTAATCAAAGACTGAGATGAGAGGAACAAACTATCCAAAAATTAGCTCAATCGGACAAGAAACGAAGTGAGAATCGTAATTTGAAGTTGCCAATTGTGGCTGAAATTTGGGGTGCAAAATTCTGCACTATTTTTCTCTCTTTGGCTGCTAAAAACTCTTTTTGTGATGGTGAATAAGACCTAAAAAGATCAATATATATGTTCCATAGTAATGGGCCTATGGAAAAAAGTGGGTTGGTCCAAATTGAGCTTCATTTATCCACATAGGAAGGAAAGAAGACCCAATAATCCAACAATTCTCCCCCTTCCAATTATGTGGAGAAGACCGCCAACTCGATGATCATGCAACAATCTTCAAAGTTACCTCATGGTAAAGCTTTAGTCATCATGTCGGAACTATTATCATCCATATGAATCTTCTCAAGTTCAAGCAGCTTAGAATCTAATACATCCCGAATCCAATGGTATCTCACATGAATGTGTTTAGACCGACCATGAAATATAGAATTCTACTAAGATGTATGGCACTTTGACTATCACAATGAAGCATATACCTCTCTTGAGCACAACCAAGTTCCCTCAAGAATCTCTTCATCCAAAACAATTCTTTACAAGCTTCAACGGCAGCAATAAGCTCAGCTTCTGTAGTGGATAGAGCAACACATTTTTTCAACCTACATTGCCAAGACACAGCTCCCCCTACAAAAGTAACCAAATAACCTGAATTAGACTTGCGAGTATCAACATCACCAGCCATATCTGAATCAGTATAACCACAAAGAATAGGCTTCCCTGTACCTAAACACAAACTCAGACTAAAAGTGCCACAAAGATATCTCATAATCCACTTCACAGCATTCCAATGTTCTCTGCCCGGATTAAAAAGAAAACGGCTAACAACACCAACAACAAGAGCAATATCCGGTCTTGTACAAACCATTGCAGACATCAAACTACCAATAGCTGAAGCATAAGGAACTTTTTTCATATCTTCCTTCTCATCATCACTTGAAGGACACTGTTTCGTGCTCAATTTGAAATGCATAGCTAAAGGTGTAGTGACAACCTTATCCTTGTCCATGTTAAACCTTCGAAGTACTTTCTGAATATACTTTTCTTATGATAACCACAACTTCTTGGCCTTTCTATCACGGATAATCTGTATGCTAAGAATCTATCTTGCCGATCCTAAGTCATTCATAGAAAAAAACTTACTCAACTCTTGCTTCAATTTTTGAATTCTGCAAGTATTATGACCAACAATAAGCATGTCATCAACATAAAGCAACACAATAATAAAGTCACCATTAGAGAATTTTTGCACAAAAACACAATGGTCTGAAGTAGTTTTCTTGAAGCCTTGTTGACTTATAAAGGAACCAAACTTCCTATACCACTGCCTAGGATCTTGTTTCAAACCATACAAGCTCTTCTTCAATTTGAAAACATAATTCTCTTTTCTCTTGACTTCAAAACCTTCGAGCTACTCCATATAAATTTCTTCATCTAGGTCACCATGGAGAAAGGCAGTTTTAACATCCATTTGCTCAACCTCTAAATCTAGACTTGTAGCTAAGACTAGAACCATACGAATGAAAGACATCTTCACAACTGGAGAAAATATCTCATCAAAATCAACTCCTTTTTTCTAGATAAATCCCTTCACAACCAATCTAGCCTTGTGTCGTAGAACTGGCTTACCATCTTCATGTTTCACCCGAAAAACCCACTTGCTTTTCAAAGCTTTTCCGTCTTTAGGCAGGTTAACCAAATCAAAGGTATAATTATCATGCAAAGACGTAATCTCATCTTCCATATCATTAAACCACTTTTCTTTTTCTTTACTTTCCATGGCCTCATCAAGACTCTCAGGTTCTCTTCATCAGTTAAGAGTACATACTCATTGGAAGAATAACGAGATGAAGGTATTCTCTCTCTAGTAGATCGTCTGAGAGAACTCTCTGAAACCTCAACAACTGATAGCTGATCAACCATATCAACTTCCACTGGAGCATCAACAACATCTTGCTGGTCATTCTAAATATGATCATCATCTTTATTATCAATTTGATTTTCATCATTATAAAGATTTTCTTCAGGAGTAATAGTCAAAAGAACTAGATCAACATCAACTAGACTCTCACTACTCTGAGAATCAACCTTTTCAGGTTTGTCAAAATCTTTAATTGTTTGGTCTTTAAAAAATACAACATCATGGCTTCTAACAAGTTTCTTCTCAACTAGATCATAGAAACGATAGCCAAATTCATCTTGACCATAACCAATAAAGATACACTGTCTAGTTTTAACATCCAACTTTGACCTTTCATTCTTAGCAATGCACAACGGCTTTACACCCAAAGACTCTAAGATGATCATAAGAAACATTCTTACCAGACCAAACTTTGTCAGGACATCACCATTCAAAGCAACAGTAAGAGATAAATTGATAACATAAGCAGCAGTATTAAGTGCTTCTACCCAAAAGAAATCTGACAGCTTAGCATCTGAAAGCATACATCTAACCCTCTCAATAAGAGTTCTGTTCATCCTTTCTGCTAAACCATTTAACTGAGGAGTCTTTGGAGGAGTTTTTTGATATCGAATACCCTACTCTCTGCAATATTTATCAAAAGGACAAATATACTCACCACCATTATCTGAGCAGATGCATTTCAATTTCTTCCCTATCTACCTCTCAATCAAGGCCTAAAAATCCTTGAACACATCAAGTACTTGATCCTTGGACTTCAAAGGAAATACCTAGATTTTGCAAGAATGATCATCAATAAAAGTCACAAAGTAAAGTGCACCACCATGAGACCTTACTTTAAAAGGACCACACAAATCAGAATGCACTAACTCCAGCAAATCAATCTTTCTTGAAGACGGATGAATCTGAATAGAAACTCTTTTCTGTTTACCGGCTAAGCAATGAACACACTTCTTCAGTTTTGCTTGTTTTACTCCAGAAAGCAAATTTTTCTTATCTAAACTACCAATCCCCTTCTCACTCATATGACTCAACCTTCTATTCCATAACTCTAATGAAGTATCATTCTCCGCCAAGTTTATCAAGCCTCTAGAAGTAGAGCCCTAAAATACGTACAAGTTAGACAATTTTTTTACCTCGAGCCACAATCATCAAAACTCTAGTAAGCTTCTACTGGCCAGCACTAAGGGTGTTAACATAACCCTCATCATCAAGGTTTCCTACTGAAATCAAATTTAAGTGAACATCTAAAGCATGCTTGACATTATTGAGAACTAGTTTGAAACCATTGTTACTTTTCAAACAGACAGTGCCAATGCCAAGTACTTTGACTTCATCATTATTGCCCATTTTCAACATCCCAAAATTACTTGAAGTATAAAAAGAAAATAATTTCTTCTTTGGTGTAACATGAAAAGTAGCACCAGAATCCATAAACCATCAAGAGTCATCATGAACAAAATTAATGGAATTTTCACCACAAGCAACAAGAAGATCATCATTAGCAATAATCGCAACACGATTTTCATTATCACCTTCGTTCTTTTGCCGTCTTATATCTCTCTTATGCTTGTAACAATATTTCATGATATGCCCATATTTGTTGCAATAGTCACATATAACATTCTTAAATTTGGACCTCCACTTGCTTCTACTTTTATCTCTATTATTCGGACCTCTAGACTTTCTCCCCTCTCTTTAGTAACTAAAATATTAGAGTGTAAAGATGAAGAAGATGAGACCTGAGATATTCTTCTTAGCTCTTTATTAAAGACCCCACTCTTAACATATTCCATAGTTACAACACCACTCGGAGCATAATTAGTCAAAGAAACTCGAAGAGTTTCCCAAGAGTCTGGCAGGGTATTAAGATGCCGAGTACCTGAATTTCTTCATCAAACTTTACAACTATTCCGAATAGCTGGTCAAGGACACCCTAAAAATTCTTTATATGATCAGAAATAGGACTAAACTCTTTATACCTGATATTCACCATTTGCTTAAGTAGGAAAAACTTGTTATTGCCAGTCTTCGAAGCATAAAATGTCTCGAGCTTATCCCACAAACTTCTTATATGTGTCTCATTTATAATATAATTTCTAATATTATCTTCAACCCATTGTCTAATATAGCCACAAACCTGTAGGTACTCAAATTCTCAATCCTTATTTTTCATGGATTGAGGTTTAGTAGACGTAAACACAGGTAAATACATTTTCTTGACAAAGAGAAGATCTTTCATCCTGCCTTTCCAAGTATGATAGTTACTAACATTGAAACACACCATCTTGCTCATATTTTCCTATATCATTCAAATCAACAATCAATAACAACCTACGCTTTGATATCACTTTGTTGGGAAAGGCAGGGGCACAATCAAAGTGCCCGATAGGGTAGCAGTGAAAGAATACCCAAGTCTAAACTTTTTCTTTCAATTTGAACCAAGAGTAGACAATCAAACCAAGAAAAATAAAGTAACATGGAAACAAATAAATCACCACACAAATACGATAATGAAAGAATAAAAGAAATCATACAAGACACCAAATTACGTGGAAAACCCTTCAGTGTGAATAGTAAAAATTATAAATTATGGGACCAAAAATTCTACTATAATCACCAAGAGTTATAATATTATTTTCCAAAGTGACCACCAAACAACAAGTAACAATACATAGACCACAACACCAAACACTAGAGAAATAAAGAAGCAAAAATACCAAAATGCAGCTACTGTTCGAAAATTAAGAACAGGATCTAAAGGCCACCAAATCCACCTCCGTCAGTTTCTAATCAAATATTGAGATGGTTGGAACAAGCTGTCCAAAAATCAGCTCAATCGGACAAGAAACAAAGCGAAAATCGCAATTTGAAGTTGCTAGCTGTGGCTGAAATTTGGGGTGCGAAAATCTGTACTATTTTTCTCTCTTTAGCTGCTAAAAACTCTTTTTGTGATGGTGAATAAGACCTAAAAAAGATCAATATATATGCTCCATAGTAATGGGCCTATGGATAAAAGTGGGTAGGTCCAAATTGAGCTTCATTTATCCATATAAGAAGGGAAAAAGACCCAATAACCTAGCAGAAACAACTTAAATGATATGGGCAGCAAGACTAGAAAGACAAATGTCATTGGTCTTTGCATTGTGTGAATGACTTGATTAATAATTTTTCTAGTAGTTCTTTTACCAAACTGTTATGTACCTTTAGCTTCACTTATTCCTTAGTTCTGTAATGTTTTGTGATTTGCTCATCTCAATAGTATTTTACAATATCGCTAAGCTCAATCAATGCTTCAATAAGATTTTCCTAGATCATATAGTCAATCTAAATTTGCTTGATATTGAGGTATAGCTTATAGTACTGAAAATAAAATGGCAACTAGCTCATATAGTCGATGTCAACTTGCTTGAGATTGAGGTATAACGTATAGTAATAAAAATAAAATGACAATGTTTGTTACAGGGGTCAATATTTCTTAGCTAATAGTTTGGAAAGGTCCACAATTATGGCTTAAAACTTAACCAGAATATTTAAAAATATCTACATTATGACTACTCCTTCATATTAAGGGCCCATTTGGCCATGAAATTTTTTTCCTGAAAATTTTTCCGGAGTTGAAAATTGTGGTGTTTGTCCATGAAAATTCAGAAAATAATTTCAAAAATTTTTCTGAAAAGGGAAAACAGGTTTTTGTTGTTTTCACAAATTTTCAACTCCAATTCTAACTTTTTTTATTATTACATATAACCCTAATTGTTTAAATTTTTACATAAAACTCTCCTTATAACATTACTTTTTCAATATTACATATATAACAGTTTTAAAGAATAAGATAATTATAATTTCAAACATAATGCTATCCTAATTAATATATCTCTTTTTCTCTCTCATCATTATTTTTATCCCTTATTTAATTTTCTTCCTTATTTAAGACATTATTTTATTGCTAATTTATATTTATACCCATAAATATATAAAGTATTATATTTATATCCATAAATATTTAAAGTATTATATTTATAATAGAAATATACAAAGTATGTTATATATAAAGTTTATACCATGTATGTACAATATACACACATATATAATAAATATACAAAGTATTAAGAAACATACTAAGCATATTTATAATATAAATATACAAAGTATGTTATACATGAAGTTTATACCATGTATATATCATATACACATATATATAAAAATACAAAGTATAAAGAAACATACTAAGCATATTTATATATTTATGGTATATGATATAATATACCATAAATATGCAAAACATGTTTTACATAGAAATAATTTATTCACACACAGTAAAATCTTTCATGTATAAGAAAATTAAAGAAATAAATTAGCGGCACCCTAAAATTTAATAACAACTCATCATTTCCTACTTTTTAGGAACGAAAAAAAAAGGAAATAAATTAAATAAATTTCTAAAAAAATAAATTAGTTTGAAAGATAATATTTGTTACCTAAAAAACAGGAAACAGTGATCTGTTAATATAACATCCATATTTAAAATTTTCAAATATGAGAAAACGACTATTAATGTAAATATTATATATGTCATAATTGAAAATCATTAAATATGACCATGTATATGTAATTATTTTTATAATAGTGGCTAATTGTGTTCTTTTTCCATTAGTAGGTAAATTTTAGTTGGGTGATTTTTTTTTTTTTTTTTTTTTTTTGGTCCCCCCCCCAGGAGGATCAATAGTGTTTCCACACTTCCCCTCCAGCGTGACTCGAACCAGTTGGGTGATTTTGATAGTTTGTAAAAGTTAGGACATAAAATCATATTTAAATTTTTTTTTCAAAAGTCAAAAAAAAAAATTTCAAAAAAGACATGGCCAAACACAACTCCAACTCCAACTCCGAAAAATTTTAGTTTTCATGATCAATCGGCTACTAAGACTAATACTCATCACGTTATATCTGCTACCAGGGTGAAGAAAAGATGGCAGCGGTCAGCGAAAGATTTCAAGCTCTTACATTTTATTTGAAAATGATAAATTGATTAATTTTGAATAGTATAGGGGATATATGGATTTTTTCCTTTTATATTTACTTAATTACATAATTTTTTTAGTAGAGATTAAAAATCAACACTTACCAATGTATAAATAAGTATCACTTATATGTGTATATGGTGAAGATGAAGATTGTATACATTACATGAACATTTAAATTGAAAAGCTAAAGCTTGAACGGCTAAGAAAAGAGAAATCAACCTTAAAAATAATTATTCTTAGGAAAATTGATGATGTTATGACTCAAAGATATAAACAAGAAATATTTAATCAACAAATTTTGCTTCAGAAATTATCTATTGGAGCAATCAATTTTTTTTTTTCAAAATAAAATAAAATTGATGATAGATGATGCATTTTGACCTTAACAATGAAAAACAATGTGCTAGATCTTTGTCTATGTTGTTTTCCAAAAATATGCCTCAAGTCTTAACTATTTTAAATTACTAGTTTAGGTATACACGTCTTGCGCGTGTACCTTACTTTAATGAATTCAAACATTATATTAAATAGGATATTTGTTTAAATAATAAAGATGAATATAATAATTAAATTTAATAGCTTTTGAGTATGTAAAGATGGAGAATTTATTTATTAAACTTAATCTTTACCAAAAATAATTTTAAAAGTCGATCGACATTCATCTATCATCTGTAAATTGCAAAAAAATAATACAATGATAGAGACATCAAAATAATACAATTAAATCTAAACTTTACACATAAAAATTTTTCAAAGTCGTCCGACACTCATCTACCACCTGTAAACAATATCAAAATAATAAGATAATAGAGATATCAAAATAACACAATTAAACCTAACCTTTACATAAAATAAAATCCTCAAAGACGGCCAATATTTATCTATCACCTGTAAACTGCAACCAATAATGCGATAAAAGTGATATCAAAACAATACAATTAAATTTAAATTTACACACAAAAATATTTTAAAGCCAATCAAGATTCATCTACGAACTGTAAACTACCACAAAATAACAAACTAATAGAGATATTACGATAATACAATTAAACGTAACATTTACCTAAAATAAATTTCAAAGCCGACCCATATTCATCTAGCATCTGTAAATTGAAATAAAATAATAAAATAATAAAGATATCAAAACAATACAATTAAACGTAACCCATACACAAGAAATTCTTCAAAGCCAACCAACATTCATCTATGACCTGTAAACTATAAAAAAATATAATAGTGATCACAAAGTTTTGATTTTGACCCAACTAATTTTTGTTTGAGCAAAAATTTTGACCCTAAAGAATGTTTTGAATGAAAACAAAGAAGATATATATATATACACACACACACACACACTCACGCATGTACACACACACATCATGAATCCTATTATGCTGACAAAAATAGTGAAGAATTTGAGAGTTAAAAAATCAAGCATTCACCATCTAGACATGCAATCGAATCAAGTTAGATGAGCATCAATCATATTCTCCCAATAGGCAAATCGGTTTGTTATCTACTTTAACGTACATCTCAATATTTATAGAAGTATTTCCTTTATAAAGTCCTATTTTAGGAGTATTTCTCTAATTGAACAGTATAAAAGAAAATATTAATTAATTCTCCTACCCTATATTTTAGGAGTCCCATATATTTTAAGAAATCTAGTAGAAAGGAAAATATTAATTACTTCTCCTACCATACATTTTAGGAGTCCCATATATTTTAGGAAGTCTAGCTAATATAATAAAAATTCGTTAAATAATAAATTTTAAAAATAGTAAAAAGACCGTTTTGTTGAAAGAAAGTCTTTTAATGAAGTATAAAAAGTTCAAATCACTTTTCTAAGGGTCTTCACACTTTTAATATATTATATATATATATATATATATATATATATATATTTAGTAAAAAAAATTATGTATACCACTCTTGCCTGCATGTGAAAATACATACATACATACTTACATATACATATACATACATACATACATACACACACACACATACAAACACACACACACACATATATATATAAATCTATATCTATAATGTATTAAAATGTGATGAACCTTAGAAATATTATTTGAAGTTTTTTCCATTCATTAAAAGTCTTTGCTTTAGACAAAATCATCTTTTCACTATTTTTTTCTAATATTTAAGAGTTAAAAATTAATTAAATAAATTTATGATAAAATCTTTCTTTATTAGAAATCATCAGAATTAATGGCAACTAATATCTTTTTCATTAGTTTAAGAACTATAAATCAATTAAATTTGATTTTAAAAGATATAAAAAATCTAGAAATAAATATTAAAATGATAGAATAAAAAAAATTTAAGAAATACCAAATATTTAGAAGTTATAAGTACCACAAATATGGTACTTAATATTTTAAAAAGATTTCACTTTAAAGAGAAGGAAATATTTTAAATATAGAAACTAAAAAAAAGAAAAATAATCATACCACAAATATGGTTTAAATTGATGTGTCTCTTTTAGCCCTTATCAACAAGAGAAAGGGGTACTGCATGACAAACGTAAAAGTAATATGTAAAACATATATGTATTTACACTAAAATATATGTTTATATTTACATTATTAAAGTGTGAAAAAATCTTTGAAAAGTGATTTAAAATTTTACATTTCCTTAAAAATATCCATAACAGATAGAATTATTTAATTTTAAATAATCAAGCGTCACACATGTGGTTAACCTAGTATATATATACATACACACACATGTATACAAATACTTTATATTGTATTGGGAAAAAGCATAAATACCCCATGAACTTGTCACCACAACTTACTTTAACACTTTAACTTTATCGGTAATTATACACGCCTTAACAACTTTCGCGTGATTTATATACCATTCTCAAACTGTAATACCACTCTCACAATGGAAAGTGTATTACACTAGCCCCACGTCAGCGCCATGTCGCTGCCACGTCAGCTCCACACAAAAATTTATTTTAAAAAATAACCCCTGCTCCTCATTCTTCCTCAAAAGACCCACCCTTTTTTTTTCATATTGTATTGAGTGTGTCTTACATTATATTTTTCATTTCATGTTGATTTAGGTACTCGAGCTTAAGATTTTCAATTAGATATTTTGTAGCACCTGAAATGCATTTGATTGGTGAGTGATCCTATTATTCGAGAGGCTTGAAAAGTCTTTTTCAATTTCACTTATTCATTTATACTTTGATTCAGTAAAGGTTATATGACCTGTCCCGATTAGCTTTTATGTTAATAGTAGAGGCTTCGTTAGACGGACAATTAGCAGTTATTGTACTAATCCAATTGTTAGCTTTTATGTTAATAGTAGAGGCTTCATTAGACGGACAATTAGTAGTTATTGTACTAATTCAATATATATATAATAATAAATGAGACATTGAAGGCTGCTGATGTGGCACCTCTTCATGCTCTCCATTTTCATTCTTTTTTCATCTTTTTAGATTTTTTCAAATATTGTATTTTAAAAATTATAATCACATATAACCTAAAAATCTATCTCAAAAGTCATTTCTTTTGCAATTACTCAATGTTTACTATCCATCTTTACTACATACTATTATTATACGTAATTAATAGTAATTATAACTGCAAGTATGAGTCTTCTTTACAACAATGAAAATGCTTAGGATTCATTGCAAGGAATTGCAAATATACTCAAATGGAGGACTTCCATCAGATAAAATTTTAAAAAGTTCTTTGATATTTTTTTAATCGATAATGATCTTTCTATTGCTAATTCATAATCTATTCATAATAATTGAATTTTGATTAATCATACAGAGTGACAAATTGCATTTCTTATGTAAGGTTTGGATAATTTTTTTTTCCATATCCTTTATCTTCTTGTATTTTTTTAGAACATCATTACTTTAGTATAATTAAATTTACTTAATACAACAACGATAGATTTAGGATTTTCACTCAAGAAATTCAAAAAATAAAAAAGCAATACATGAGATTTAAACGTGGTACCTTAAGGTGAATTTTGAACCTCCTCAATAATTAAGTCAACATCTTATGTTCAAGAGATCTCAAAATCTATAATTATACGTAAAAAAATAATTAAATATACCCTACATTAGTGTTATTTTTTGCCCTACATTAATATCCTTTTTGGGTAATTCAAAGATACATTATTTATTCCTGATATTACAATGACTTTTCATATTTTTCTATGTCAGTTTTCTCATAATCATTGTTTCATCCTTATCAATTTTGATTAATGAATTTTAATATGTAATAATTTCCGAATAACTAAAATTTTAAGTAAGCCTTTTCATACTCTTTCTTTTTGTGCTATGTATAGATCGAATCTGGGTTAGTTCTCATATTGTAATTTGTGATGTAATTTGTAACTTTCTTAGCTTGCTCAGTTTTAGTTGAATTTTTAGAATAACATATTCTTTTTCTTTCAAATACAGATGATTTGACGATGAGGGTTAGATTTATAGAATAGTTATTAATAGAGACAATTTGATTATAAGGATTAAGATTTGTGGAATGTGGAATGAAATTTACAAAATGTGTTTAATATATCTATGAATGGAGACTAATGGAGGATTCATTTTGCATGAATATGTTTGTTGTAAGTTGTAACTTATATATCTAAATTTATTATATGTAAATTATTAGTTTTATTTGATATTTTAATTAAATGTGCTCATTCATATCTTACAGGTTCATGATCATGATTTCTTAAGTGTTGATTAAGAAAAGATTATTACAAGCCTTTTGAGAATGAAAAATATGATGAATCACCTCCCTTCAATCAAGAAACACAATATGATGTCTTAAATGTGAATTTTCATGAAATTATAAATATTATTATAGGTTTAAGTACAATTTGCTACTATAGGCTTTACAATATTTACTAAATTTCAAGTATTACTGTAAAAAATTTGGTTCTTTTCCATATACAAATGAATTGTTTATTAATTCAGTGAATGTTTAGTAATTCATCAATCATCCAACAATTATTTTGAGTCATCTTACTGTATTTAATATCGTAAGTCACTAACTATGATATGATGCATATAATAAAGACAATGAGAAACACTATAAATGCAATAAAGAATTATAGTAAGAAAAAATTATATAGAGTCATACCATGTCATTTTGCACATCCTAAAACTTCACAGTGGACTAGCTTTACAACATTTTATAATTGAGATGTGATAGAATCCAATAAGTTCATTAGTCTTGTAAGGATTCTGAGGAATCATCAAATTTTTTCTCTTTTAAATTATTAATTTTCTCACTCTCTTATGTGTTATGTAACTAACAATATATTTAATAAATTCTTTCCATCAAATAATTTTACATTTCATTTATAATATCAATTATATATAATTTTTTCATGACTGCGTGAAGCACAAACAAGTATAATAGTAATTTTAATGAGGAATAAATTGATAATTTGACCAAATAAATACAATAATAAAGACAATTAAAAGGGTGTGGGCCAAGCCCATTCCCTTGATTCTTATTGTTACATGATTTTGATTAAGGAGTAAAGGTAGGATAATCATTTTCCTTCTTTTCTAAAGTATTAGCCTCTCTAGAAGAGTAGAAAATAATAGAATTAGTGCAATCGATCTCTTTTCTCTTGAAAGAGAATGAGCTAGAAGCATAGAACAACATTAGTAAGTAGCACTCGTGAAACTTAATATTTATAAGGTATGAGTTATGTTCATAATTTTTTAGTGTGAAAACTGTTCATACATTCACTATTTAGGCAGATTGGTAGTAATTTATTAAAGGAATAGAATGGAAATCATTGATAAGCTAATGATTGAAAAGGAAGATATTACGATGGTGTAATAATTGATAAATGAGTAGACAGAGATATAATATAGTATGGTTCCTGAATCCAAATTATAATTAGTTTCTTCATTAGTAATAAAGCAGTATTAGCAGTGCTGGTAATTAAAGCTCTTTGTGTTTTGGAAGTTATGATAAGCATCTCATATTATTCTAGTCGCAGTCATGGCTATTTAAAACCGTTCATTAGGAAGGTCGCTTTCCTATAATTTGTGATTTCACCTTATTAAATTTCAACAAGAAATGAAGATATATTTTGTTATCTTAAGTTCAAGGTTCAAGAGTGAGATATTAAGGCATAACTTTAAATGTGAAGGTTAGGGATATTGAGATTTGACCTTGACTAACACAATCGATATCATAAATTAACATTATTGTATAGATTAAATCCATTGGAGGCATCTTAGCTGGTGTTCTACGTTGCAAGGCTGCGGAACTTGTCAATAGAAGGTAAGTAAGATTTTAAGATTTGCATGCTTGATTTTTAAATTATTTTAATAATATGCTTTTGTTTTCCTGGGCCATATGTTGGGACAAGCTCGTGCATGGCAGAATTAGTGGTCTTCAAGGCCAACTGGATGTACTTTATGCTCATGAATACTAAACTCCCTTTCTAAAGTATCTTGTGATTCAATATGTTGTGTACTATGAGATTGGGACATTGTGTATATTTTCTTGAGCATTTTATATGCATCTTGATTTCTCTGGGAAATTGTGTATGTTTTCCTTGAGTATTATGCATCTTTTTTGATTTTACATGGGATATTGTTGTGTATACTTCTTGATAAATTTAGCACATTGTGTATGCTATCGAAACTCGTGTTGTTGATTAATTATTTTATTTTTCTTGACAAGTCCTTGGTGTATACCATATTGAGATATATAGTTCATGATAAATTATATTGTTGAATCTTATTGACCATCCTAATGTGAAATAATTCCCATGTATAATAATGTTATGTTCTTGGTATGGTTGTATTTTCTAACACTTATCCCGAAAGTATTTAAAGTAGTGAGCCGAGGATCTTACTAGGTTATATTTACATATAGTTCACTTCTTACTTGCATGTCAACATATACTATTGTAGAAAGTGAGAGTAGTGGTTGACGGTTCGGTTGTGAGAATTCTGTTCTTGAGGTGAACCTTTGCATTGTTCGTGGAGACTATCGTTTTAGCTCTAGCTATTTTTCCTTAGATTTCTTTTCAATGGGTTTCCATTTTCAAAATTTAAACTCATGTAACTCTATTTAGATGCTACATGGTCTTGGTGTAGGATTTGAGCTAGAGAAATAGTTCTTGGGTAAATGTTGAAGTATTAGATTAATTTTTGAAATTTCATTGAATTGTTACTATTCTTTTTATGTTGATTATCATTGAAGCATTTTGGACTTTATCATATCTTAACTTAGTGCTTATTGAAATCGTAAAGTGTATAAAAGATTTTTCTCCTAACAAGTGATGTTAGGCAGTTCCAGTTACACCTAAGGATTATTTTGGGACATGACAATTGTCATTCTTTTATAAGTCTTAATAAAAATATTATTATTTATATTTTAGCTCACTATGATTGTATATGTTTTCACATTAGTTTGTCTATCATATTCTTTATAGGTATACTATGCCAAAGGTCCACTGGACCACTAGTAACTAACTAGATATGGATCAAAGCTAAGTTGTATAGACTCGTATAGTGACAAGTAAAAAGATATTGTGATGTGAGCTCCAGGATGAGTGAAGGCAGCTCGAGCTGTGAGCCAGTAAAAGCAAGGTAAAAAAATTATTTTCCCAATCCGCCTTGGAGGGATCTCTTAGGTGTCTTTATATATTATAAATACCCTCTAAGGTCAGGATCTCTTAGGTGTCTTTATATATTATAAATGCCCTCTAAGGTCATTTTTAGCAGATTATGAAGTTTTTAAGAGAATAAAGCTTGATCAAAGTCTCAACTCTTATAGGGTTACTTCTCAAACTATGTACTTAGAATTATTTATCATTTACACTTTTAATTATTTCTTTGTCATCAAATTATGCGTGGATAAAGTCCTTTATCTAGGTTTGTGTCTATAGTATGAACATCATAGAATATATAGATTATTTTTGCCGAATCTACCATTATGATGTTTTATCATATTCTTATGCTTATCCATTGTTTTGCAACCGATAAGATAAATGAATAATTTCTATAGAAACATCAGAAATGGAGACTAGAAATAGAATATGGGTCAACGGGAGTATGATGCATCTACCTAGGATTTGCAGCTAGACAGAGACGTATATTGATCATTCTACATGGGTCATATATAGGAAGATAGCCTATTATATTTGAATTGGTTCGATTATCCCAGGTCAATGATATAGTTAGAAGACTAATCTGAGTCGACGGTGATGAGTTGATAATTTATCAGTTATTTGGCCTAAATATAATGGGAAATCAAGTCCTTGATGTCAAATATTAGTTTGGTTTATTTTTAAGAGTGAATCCAACAGGTGGTTAATAGAGCATCACAAAGCAAAAAATAGAGAATAGGAACTAAAATGAAAAAAGGCAATGAACATAAAGTTCGATGGATCATAAAAGTCATTCGTGTATCACCAAAGTGAGGGTCCATCCCTGAAATCAACATTTAAACCAAGGTCCAATTGAAGTAGTTTGGCAGTGAGGAGAAAATTTTTGGCATATCGCCGACTAGTTCAACAAATAAAAATCCCATCACTAAAGTCACTAGGTACAAATCATTGCAGTTCTTTTCTCTCTATAAGTAGGTAAATTTTCTAACTTGGGTTTATGTAAGAATGAGCTGTGATTATTGTATGGGTATTGTTTATTTGCCCTTTTAATTAATTAATTGTCTTGGATTTGGCCTCTTCTTCATTTTATTAACTGATTGTAATGATCTAATTTTTTTGTGATTAATTAAAATCATTCATTTATGTATAATTTGACCATTTTATCCTTCCTCGTGATTACTTTATGGTATTTCTAGGATGTGAAAATAATTGACATGATTTTCACTATATTTTAGTATGTATTTATGCGAGCTTATAGTGTTTGGTGGTTATAAAAACTTTATAGTTGACTTAGGTCAATATTTATTGATCTATACATTGGATGACAAAAAGTATTGTGTTAGTAGATCTGAAATGTTGACTTTAGGTTGGTAAAATGATTGATGTTGTTTTACGACTTTTATATCTCATTTTGACACATGGTTCAAAAAATTATGGAATTGAATTTTGGGGGTCGACTTTATAAAAACAATATTTTTTTTTAAAATCTGATATTGCCATTGAGTTCAGAGTCTCGAATTTAGTCTAGTCGCATAGTTTGTTCGCGTTCTCGAGATTTTAGATAAATCTCGAGGGGTCTACGAAAACTTGCAATTCTCTAAGTCTCCAGCTGGTGTGCACCTCTTAAGTAACATTTTGATCACTTAAGCAACTTGGCTTGATAGCCAAAGTGTCACATAAGCGTCATTAGGTTCACCTAAGCGATTCTCACTTAAGCGAAAGCCTGGTAGCTTATGTGACACTCATATGCCATGCGAGTATTGCATAAGCGATACCTGGTCACTTAAGCTATGCTCGCTTAAGCGACGCGATGATCTCTTAAGCGATACCTGTCCAATATAAAATTCTCCTTTTCGTGATTTTTCACTATTTTTGACAGTTGGAGCTTGGGGTTTTGAGTTTTTGGGCAATTTCTTCCATTTTTAATCTTGGGTAAGCTTCGAACTCCTATGTCAATTACTTTTCATTGATGTTTATCAATTAAATCTTGTTAAAACATGGATTTAAAAGTGAAATTTGAGAATTTTGGCCTAGAAGGACTAAATTAGTAATTTCTCGATTTAAACCCCAATTTTAACTAGGTTTTACTTGGGTTTTATTCTTTAAGTTCTTTTAACCATGGGAAATAATTTTTTGGACTAAAATTCTAGTTTGACTCTTTTTTTTGAAAATCCATTTTGGAGGTCCATTTTGACCCAGACCCAAAAATGGGTAATATATGTATCATTGGCTTCCTTTTAACGCGTAGATTCCAGATTTATATGTTTTATTTTATTCTAGGTCCATTCATACGGTTAATTCTCAGTGTTAAAGGCTTGTTTGTATAGATTTTGGCATTTGATATAGGTTATGGCTTAACTTTCTTCAGACTGTGTTGGATAGTTAATATTGGTATAAAATCATCTTATGGGTGTGGAAACCAATCATGGAAATAATTATTAATATTGTGTTGTGCCCATGTGAGGCCTATGTTGTTGCTATTTGTTGGTATTAAGACATTATTTGCTACGTGTGACTGTGTTAGGTCTTGTATGATGTTGTTGGCCTTATGTATGTATATTTTATGGTATCTTTCTGGTGAAAATCCTAAATTAGAATTTATATGGTATCAATGGCATGTTTTTGTGTATTTTGGTCTATTAGCATATGATTACATTGGATTCATGGATTATTGGCATATTGAGTAGATTTTGGCTTACATGGTTTGTATATTGTTTGGGTTTGTAAATTCTCATTCTGGTTGGTTGTGAGCATTGCATCCTCATATTATATGCACTTGTGAAATATTGGTACCATTATGCAAATACTAGAAACATTGGCTTATGACATCTTTATAGACCCTTTACTAAGGGAATTTGTTAGAGAGGACTCACAGATATTAGATTGTATATGGGTTGATCAAACCCCCATGGGTCCTACCTCGGGAGCACAACTTGGTAAGTGTATACGAAGGTTGTGTGAAAACCTCGAGCATCACATCATCGTAACATCATTGTTATTGTCATTATCATATTCAGTAAATCTCATATATTGCGTTCATTCTGTGTTATATTATTTTCCTTGATGTAATATTTGTCTATTTGTACTTTTCTCTTATACTTGTATTTAGTATATATGTATAAGTATGCTTCTTTCTCACATTTGTGTATGGTATATATGTATATTATAAAACTATTAGTGAAGAAGGTGTGGGATACCATTTGAGATATTTTTTGATTGCAGGTTACATGTCTATATATAAAGGCACTTCAGGTCTTTTTCTATATTTCTACTTATTTTCGTTGTTAGAGCTTTTCCATATCTACCCTAAGTCATTTATGACTTGATGGAATTAACAATTCGATTACCAAGAAGTTCATTTATTTTTTATAGACAATTTTCTATTTTGAAGTCATCACTGGACTCAAATGGCCATGGGGCAATACTTTAGTCAAATAACCTCGAGTGCAAATTTTGACTGTTCTAGCGACTTCAAAATGTTAAAGTTTGGCTAGGAGGACCTCTGGTTAGAGTCCTGAGGCACCAGAGCTCATTTTGACCAATTGGCAAAAAAGTTAATAAATTAGAAATTGAGTGTGGGACCCATATTTTATTGAAACGACCTTGGATGGAAATATTTACTACGCCATTGAGACTATAAAGTTGAATCTAGTGCACCTACGATCGCCGACCATGGATCGCAATTATGACCTATAATCACAAGGAAGTGTCATAATTGCAATACTTCAAGTCGCGAACGCGACTTCTTGAGAAAGACAACAGAATTACAATTGTGGTGGGTAAGGTTGCGATGGCAACATCTTCATATGATGCCTTACATTGTGACCACAAAGGTTAGGTCGTGATAACGATGCCCGAATACCTAAAAAGAGTATAATTAGTCTATTTTAGCCCTTTTTGCCATTTTTTCATCCATTCTCTTGATAGCTAAAATCCTAATTGGTGAGAAAGCTCGAGAGTAAGTCCAGTGGGTGATTTGGGAGCTTAGATACTGAATTATTCCGCATTTTTACCTTAAAATTTGAGGTAAAATTTTTTTGATTTCATGATGGATTTTCTCATTTCTTGTTCAAAAGTTCAAAAACTTTGGAGGATTGTTTTTAGCCCTAAATTTACTCAGATTTTACCCATTTTGAGAGTAACAACTCCTTGAGCAAGAGGGAATATTGGGTTGGTTTTAGAAATATGATTTTCCACAAATTAGACCCACATGGGATTTTGGGTGATTTTTGGACCTGAAGCACAATAGTGCAATATGGGTATCATTATTCTAGTACTAATGAGTAGAATGTGATTTTGATAGATTGACATCTTGCGGGAGCTTCTCGAAATGAAAAAATGGTGATTTAGCGAATCTTTGAGCTTTTTTAGCATCGAGGTATGGTAGATTTTACCCCTTGTTAGATTGAACTAGTTCATAGTATTTTTATGATATTGCGTTAGATTCAAAATTAGTTTTAGGTATTGGTACGATGAATTGTAATTCTTTGGTTAGATAGATCATTTAGGCTATTTGAAAATTGCAAATTTGGCATAATTGACCTAGTTGCTCATATTTTAGGTCTATTTCATATCTTAGGGGTAATTGAGGCTTGTTCATCTTATAAAAGTGCATTTAGATACTTTAAGCCTAGTTCAGATATAATTTACCCAAAATGGAACTTTGGAGAGTAGAAGTGGGTCCTTGATCTACCTAAGGCTAAGACACATGTTAGCTTTTGTAGACCCTTATATGCTTTTTAGATTCTTGGAAATGATTATTGAGGTAATATCAAGAAACTTCGACACTCTATAGTTATGTTGGTTTATGTGAGGGTTGATGCCTATTAATCATGCTATTACTTATGCTAGTGATGATATTATTAATTATATTTATGTATTTATATTTACCCGATCTTAGTATGAAAGATGGTTATGATATTATTTGTGTTTACCTAGTTTGAGGTGGGAGGATAGTTATGATATTGATTATATTTACCCCATTCTAGTTCGGAGGATGGCTATGATATTGATGATATTTACCCATTTTGAGTTTGCAGAATGATTATAACATTGATGATTTATTTATCGGTTTAAGTATAGCTATTGATTATAATTACCACTTCAAGTTCAACTTTTGATTATATTTACTAATTCGAGTCGGATGTACATATTATGCTGTGATGATATAATTATTATGATATGATAATATCATGGTATGAGATCCAAAATAGCAATTTGGCAAGGTCTAAAAATGAAGAAATGGTTATACTATGGCATTCTGTGAGTGGATTTTATTAGAATATGGAAAACTTGTAATGATGGTTGTGGGTTGTACTATCTTGTGTGTACCTTCCAGTCTTTGGGGGCTTGCGATGGTTTATTTACTTTTCTGCACTAATTGTCTAATAGGAGCCAATTCTATAGTTATGATTGCGTGTGTTAATGATTTATATTATATCATGCTACTATTTTGGTTTATTTATCTATTCATGTGAAACACCCAGGGTTCTGGTCCTTAGAGATTTCCATAGTTTTGAACTCTCTAGACATTATATGACTAGGGGTACTAGTCATAAGATAGGGTATGGTTTAGGGGGTCTTGGTAGTATGGTTATCAGTGTGCTTTGGTTGGTTTCTGTCCAAGGTATCAATGGATTATACTAGTCGTATGTTAGGGTACTAGTGGTATGATGCCAAACTCTATGATGCCCTAAGTCTAACCTATAAGAGTCTATTCTGCCTAAGGTACAGTTCTAGGGTATTTGTTATATGTTTGGTTACGGGATTTCCTTGGTGGTCATATATTGTACAGTGTTCGGATCCAAGGGATGCCTAGGGTACTAATGGTAGGTACCATTCTTATGGTAAGGTATGTTTAGAGAGGGATGGTCATACCTTCTTATGGGAAATTTGTACAGTTTAAGTTTGGGGTAATCTGAACATTTCCCTTCTTAACCTTTTAAGGCCCTAATACATAAAGCACCTTTTTGGATATTCATTAATCTATTTGCAATCAATCAAACTCTCTTAAACACTCATAAATTCTCTCTAGTCTCTTGGGTCAAGAAAGGCTAGGGTTTCTTCAATAGGATCAATGCGGTCTTACAAGGTTGTTTTATTCATAATCTAAGGAAAGTTACTCCTTCCTTATTGTTAGTTCAACTAAAGGCATGATTTAATGTATGGTTTTCATGGTATAATTATGGTTTCTTCAATAGGATCAATTTGGGTCTTACAAAGGTAATGACATTTGAGGTTAGTGGTGATGGTACTTTGCAGTACCAAGGAAGGTTATGTGTTCCCAAAGTTGATGGTCTTCGAGAAAGGATCTTAGCCAAGATACATGAACCAAACTATGTTGTTTATCCCGATTCAACAAAAATATAGCATGACCTTAAGGAGATGTATTGGTGAAATAGTATGAAGAAGAGGGATACAATAAATTTTGTGGCCAAATGCATGGTGTGTCATCAAGTGAGAGTTGAGCACATGAGGCCTAGAGAGATATATCAAGAAATTGAATTGCCTAAATAGAAGTAGGAAGTAATCAACATGAATTTCATTACAGGTCTTCCTCGGTCTCAGAATTAATTTGATCAGTTTGGGTCATAGTAGATACGATGACAAATTCGACTCACTTTTTTCCAGTAAGGACTAACTTTTAAACTGAGGATTATGGAGGTTGTACATCCAAGAGATTGTAAAGCTACATGGGGCACTTGTTTCTATCATCTTTGATCATGGTACACAGTTTTTATGTCACTTTTGGCGGTCATTTAAGAAATGGTTAGGGAGTAAGGTTAGTCTGAGTACAACTTTTCACCCGTAGATGGATGGACAAGTAAAGAGGACTATTCAGACGTTAGAGGATATGCTTCGTGCATGTATGATTGACTATAGTGGTAATTGGGTTGAGTATCTAGCTCTTGTAGAGTTTGCTTATAACAATAGTTACCACTTTAGCATTGAAATGACTCATTTTGAGGCATTGTATGGTAGGAGATGTAGATCTCCTATTAGATGGTTCGAGCTTGGTGAGACAGATACGTTTGGTTCAAACTTGGTTTATTAGGCTATAGAGATGGTAAAAGTGATTCAGGATAGGCTTAAGGCTGCCAAAAGTCCTATATAGATGTAAGATGTAGGGACTTAGAGTTTGAGGTTGAGGATAGGGTGTTCCTAAAGGTATCTCCCATTAAGAAAGTGATGCAGTTTAGGAAGAAAGGGAAGCTCAGTCCCCGGTATGTTGGTCCTTATGTGATTTTGAGAAGGGATGGTAATATTGCGTATGAATTGGAGTTGCCTTCTTGTTTGAGCTCCATTCATCTGGTGTTCTATGTATCTATATTGAGGAAGTGTGTTGGTGATCCATCTCAAGTAGTTCCTATCAAGGATATTGGTATTTCAGATTCTCCATCCTATAAGGAAATCTTGGTTGGGATCTTAGATCATCAGGTTTATTAATTGCGGACCAAAGATGTGGCCTTGGTAAAGGTTCTATGGAGGAACCACAAGGTGGAGAGGCTACTTGGGAAGCAAAAGAGGACATAAAGTCCAAGTATCCGCATTTGTTTTTTAGTCTAAATTTTCATGCTTAAGGTATGTGTTCTTCATAACATCCTTATTTTCTAGTTTTGATTAATGGAAGGGTTGATTTCTTTGAATATTGTTTTCTAACTTGGTTAATAGTCGAAATGGGGGTGTTGTGATGTAAATAGTTCTTATACTTCCTTGTCCAACATCTAGGGATGAATGATCTATGTGGGAGAGGAATAAAACACCCTAGGTTTTAGTACTTAGAAATTTCCTGAGTTTTAACTCTCTAGACATCATATGACTAGGGGTACTAGTGATAGGGTAAAATGTGGGGGGTCTTATTCGTATGGTGATCAGTATGGCTTGATTAGTTTATGTCCAAGGTACGAATGGATCATACTAGTCATATATTAGGGTACTAGTAGTATGGTGCCCAACTGTATGATGCCCTAAGTCTAACCTAGAGGAGTTTATTCTGCCTAAGGTATAGTTCTAGGGTACCTGTCGTATGTGTGGGTATGGTATGACCTTGGTGGTTATATGTTGATAGTATTGGGGTCCAAGGGATGCCTAAGGTACGAATGGTGGGTACCACTCGTATGGTAGGGTATAGTTGGAGGGCTATGGTCGTACCTTCCTTTGAGAAATTTGTACAGTTTAAGTTGGGGATAATCTGGACATTTCCCCTATTAACCTCTTAAGACCCTTGACATAAACTACCTTTTTGGGGCTTCATTAACCTATTTGCGATCAATCAAACTCTCTTAAACAATATCAAATTCTCTCAAGGCTCTTGGGTTAAAAAAGTCTATGGTTTCTTCAATAGGATCAATTTGGGGCTTATAAGGATGGTTTCTCTTCGTCTTTTTTGTATCTAAGTCAAGTTACTTCTCTCTCATCTTTAGTTCAACTAAAGGCATGATTTAATGTATGGTTTTCATGGTATAATTATACTATGATTTTGGGTTTTGAATTATATATTGGGGATTTTGGTTATAAATGGTTGGTTATGATTTTTCCATGTCTTAATAATGGGTTTTCATGTTTTAATGGTGGTTTGAACATATGGTTGCATAAGAATGGTTAATTGATACTTGGTTTAATGCCTTGGAAACTATATGCCCTCAACATATTTGATAAAATACCTATGAGAATGCTTTTGTTACATTGTTGAACTTTTATTAAAAACTTTGCATTGTATAAAGTGGTAATGGAACTCTAACTTGGTTTGGATGTTTCTAAATGGTTTTAAATGGTTAAATGGTAGTCTTGGTGGCCATGGTTATGGTGTAATTGAAAGCCTTGCAGGTTACATGGGAATTCCCTATGAAAATATAATAATGAACTACTTGTGGGGTACAAGGGAATCCTCCAAGCAAACCAAATGATAATGTCATCTCCGGGTACATAGGAATCCCATCTTTAGAAAGGTTGGCTAAGGATATTACTTGCAAGCTATAGTTTGTATGATGATACCACTTCTTATAGCCTTGGTTAATAATCAATGGAATTGGTGGTTTGGTTGTGTGTTAATGGTTTTAATTTTCCAATAAAGGTGGGGTGTGATAGCTAACCGTGAAGGTGTGAGTCCAATAGACGAACACTTGAAACTCATGTCTGCTGACATGAGGATTGGTCATAGCAATCACATACTATACTTATGGGGTATACGGTAATCCCCTAAGTTACACTTGTATATATGTATCGTAGAGAGCAAAGGGTATAAGGGAATCCCCTACTCCTATGGTATCTCTAGTTCATGCAACTACATGCATCGAGGCCTGTTTAGGGGGTAACACTAGACCCATATAACCCGTGGGTAGTTCTAGGATGGTTAAGCTATGCATAACCAAGTTAATGGTTTTAAATACACACTAAACCCATTTCTCTTTCTCGACATGGATTATACACACACACACACACACACATATATATATATATATATGATTGTAAATGCATATGGTTGTTTACTTGGTTGTAAAAGTTGGCATTATTTTATCCTTATCCTGAGTACTTACTAGTGTTCACCCTCTAACCTATCTTAGGGTAGTTGTATCCCCACATGATGCAAAAAATAGTCGTTCTACTCCTACTACTCAGTGATCGAATTCAGGATCAACTTGTGTTGGATTGAAGTGGTGAGCTTCCATACCCCAAAAGGCTCCATTTAATGTCATGTATTTCTTTTTACACTTTGGATATTTCATAGACTCTAGTTTTTGCTATGGTCGGGGTCATGTCCCGGCCACATATTGTTTTACTTTTGGATAGATGCTTTATGGAACTACTATGGGTTGGTATGGGTGGTGTCGGTATGGGTGTTAGCTGTGACATTGTTATTGGTATTTCAGCTGACACTAGTGGACTATATTTGATCTATGATTATTCCATTTTTTCTTGGATTATATATATATATATATATATATATATAAATATTTGGAACTTATCTGATATGGGATATAGAGCGGTTATGGTGGGGGTATTGGGATGGTCTCCGATTTCGATTGGGCTTGAGGCACCTGATACGACTAGACCCTGGTTTGGGTCGTGTCATGATGCACAACAATGTTGGACTTGATTCAGGTTCATTTCTACCTTGACTTACTTATGTTCTCTCGCATTTTATCATATTTATATCATGATTTAGCTTAGTCTCCCAATGATGCCTACTGAGTACTCATGTTTGGGTACTTATACTACACTTTTATACCTTTTTGGTGTAGATTTGAGTACTAATTACCACCGTTGATCAACGTTCATGCTATGTTGATATTCAGATATAGAGTGAGCTCTTGGAGTCAGAGTCACCTATTTTCTTTTATTTTTCTACTTTTAGTTTTTTGTTTTGAGACAAATGTTATTGACTATTCTAGATACTTGGGTTGTATTATTATTACTAGATGCTCTTCTACTGGATCTACTAGGTCGTGGGATGGTATCTATGTTGACTATCATTATATATTTGAAATACTATGCTTATTTACAAGTTGTGTTGTTGGTTTTTGCATATGTTGGATATTTTTCACCAAGTTAACCTATTGCATTAGCTCTAGGTTTATGCTTCAGGTTACTTACTAAAAAATTTAGTAGGTGCCATTATGACACGTAAATCGGGTCGTGACACGATAGTGTGTATTTTATATGCTTTATTTTCTACCTTGTTCAGCCGACCTATGATACTTACTGAGTATAAATGGACTGTACTTACCCTTACTGTACCCTTTTGATACAGATCTAGGTATGTGTGCATCACATAGTAGCTGATTCAGGAGGTATATGGAGTATATTCAAGGTAGCGGTTGATCTATGTTTTTGGGGTTAACTTTTTACCTCTTCTTATCTAGCTTATGTCTTATTTTATATTCAGAGACACATTTGATCTTTTTGGACTATTATTATATCTAAACATTCGAGATGTATTTAGAAGTTCTTACACTGTGACACTAGGTTTTGGGATTTTTTATGGTCTTATTGGTTATGTAATTATGCTATTATAATATTTGTATGGTTCATCATTGTTCTAGAAGCCTTCCCTTGGATTTTTGTATTGATTTCTTATTTCATATCTGTTTGGGTGATAGGCTTATTTGTCAAGGCTTGCCGTGATGAGTTCCATCATGACTCTTGGTTTTTAGGTCGTGACAAATTGGTATTAGAGCAGGTAGGTTTCATTGGTCACATTAGTGTAAGAACAGGATGTCAAGTAGAGTCTTGATGATTGGTAATAGATGTTTGTATATATCTTTAAGATGCTATAAGTTATTTTAGGAAAGTTCCCTTATTTTATTTTATATCGTGCAGAACTTTTATACCGTGTGTTCTAAATCATACTTTACTTTTTTCTGCACAGATAGCGAGGAATAGATCCCATGAGGCTAAAAATAAAGAGCTATCATTTGAGGAGAAGGATTAGTCTAGAGGGTAAGTTGTGAGACGTGGATAAGCTCGAGGTAGTGGATGGGCATGAGGATTGGGCCTATTCAGAGGTAATACTAAGGGGCTTTCCCCTAAGCCTCGAGTTGAGCATTTTAGAGATATGGGGCCTATCCCGAGTCCGCAGAGTTCTTCTACCTCATTCTTAGAAAAGTTCTTAATTTTCTTGCCGACCTATTTGGAGGGTGTTCTTTTGAGTGCATATGGTGTTCCTCCAGCTCCAAGTATTGTACCTCTATCTATGCCAGATTTTTCTTATGATGTTTCTCCAGTTCTGAGTATGGATCCTCTATTAGTACCTACACCTTCTTGTGGTACTCCATAGACTCCTAATATTTTTCCTTCTTTTATGACGATGTTTGAGTATGGTATTCTGAGATCAGGACTTCAACCTTCTTCTATGTTAGCTCCCTAGGTGGGATCTTAACAAGCCAGATTAACTATGTCTCTTATTATTGTGAGTATAGTTATGTCTTCTGAGGATCATAAGAAGTTTGGGAGGTTTAGTCATTTAAGTCATCTAGATTCAGTGGTGTTCTAGGCGAGGATGTCTATGAGTTCTTGATTGATTGTCATGAGAAATTGCACAACCTTAGTTCTCTTGAGTCGCATGGATTTCTTATAGTACTTATCAGTTGAGAGATGCAACCAGAGATTTATGAAGGTCATTTGTTAGTTGCAAACCTCTTGATTCTCTAGAGATGAATTTGCTGAGGCATTTTTGGACAGATTTATGTCGTACAATTTGAAGGATCAGATGAGAGATAAGTTTGATCACTTAGAGAAGGGCTCCATGACTGTTACGGAGTATGAGGTATGCTTTCATGCCTTGTCTAGATATTCTTATTCTATTATTACCACCAAGTCTGAGAAGATTTAGAAGTTCATGAAGAGGTTGGACAATTATGTTTTGCTAGATACGACTCATATGGTAGTGTATAGGGCAACATTTCTTAGTATAGTGGATCATGGTATGATGACTGAGTCTATTTTTTGAGGATTTTTGGGAGGCGCAAAGAGCGTGCACTATCAGATCGAGTTCAGAGGTCACATTACTTGAGGTAGAGATTCTAGAGGTTTTTGTGGGTAACATAGTAGACTAATGCATGCAGTCTTGCATGGTTCAAGTAGTGGATCTTCTATTTTAGCAGCTTTGGGTGGTCGTTCTAGCTCAGTCATACCTCCTCCTATTGAGTCGGGTCATAGAGATTGCTATATGTGTAATGAGGTTGGTCATTTGGCCAAGGATTGTCCTCGTTGGGTTTTTAGGGTTACTCTTATATCGACTATGAGAAGTAGAGGTATGCATGACAGAGGTAGAGTTTCCTATCACTGAGTTGAGGATTAGGGTTTTGGATATTCTGAAGCTAGCTTTTTGGACACAGTATGGTCATTATGAGTTCTTGGTCATGTCCTTCAAGTTTACTGATTAACACTCCCCTATACCATTGCATTTTGTAGAGGACGATAATTATCAATAAAGATCAACTAATATTGAGTTCAAATCCTCGAAGAGTGGAATTAGTCTTCTAATATTATAGGTATTAATAGTTACTAAGAAGATACTCGTAATGTAAACAAAGGAAAATGCATAAATTTAAATGGGGGCATTGGTTTGGAAAGTATTTTTATTAAAGTCTATTCAAACTAACAACTAAAAGCAACGATTGTGAGTGAAAATTCAATATGAGAAGGATCTTGGGATTATGTCAACCTAAGAAAAAGTTATGTATTGGTGCATGACGATTGGGTGCAAATTCTATTCATTAATGACATGGTAGGCTAGTTTGAAGGTTCTTGAGGCTACTTTGTCAACAAAACCTCAAGATTATCACCCATGGATCTTTCAGGTACCTCGTATATGTAGCATTTAAAATCACCTAATACCTCAATTGGGCATCCCTATTTCTAGGAGTATACCCAAGATATAGCTAACTCTCTACTCACCCTTATTTCTAAGATAGTGAAAAGAGAATAAACTATAGCTACTATTTTCCACTATTGTCTTGTCGCCCTTATTCCTCTTTCAAGGATGATAAGGGATCCAAAAATTCACCCACACCTCTCTTTGAAGAATGATGTGAGCTTCTAAGAACTTGGGGTTTTCACCCCCAAATCTATTTTGAGCGTTTGGGGTTTTAAGCCACAAGCTCTAACTAATTAATGCAAGAAATAGTGAAACCCATCATCAAATAATTAGAATATACACAAATACTTCACAACCCATATATAATTGCACCTTAGTACAATATAATTCCAAGAAAATTTTTTTAGCTAATCATAAAGTTAAAGAGAAGAGATATACCAAAAGGTTCATTCAAAGCATCCATGGCAATGGAAAATGAGAAAAATTTCCAATTTAACTCTAATTTCACTGAACCCAAATTGGAAAATTCAAACACAAAATTGTCCCCCAATTAGTAGAGTTACAAATTATCCAAAATTCAATTGTTAAAAAGTGTAGCATACCATATGGGAAAGGGCTTTAGCATTAAAAGGAATTTGGGGTCGGCTATGTACAATGATAGAATTGCCCCTAGGCATAAACCAGCCAAGATGCGATCCCTACAGAATGTCCATAATTGCAGAAACTGCAAATTCTATCAGATCTTTGCAATCGCTGAAGCTGACCAATGTTGACTGGCCGTGATCGAGGCCCTTAGACTGCAATTATTGTAACTGAGCCTTGTCCTATGTAGGGTTTTTCAGCTGTGCACTTTTCTTTTCTTTTTGGTTCTTTTTCAACTCAAATCTACATCTCTCTTTCTCATCAATTATATGCCTGTAAAATATGAAAATTAGTGCATTCAACTAACAAAATTGTCTCATTCATACATTCAAATCATTGTAGTGTGTATGAATTTTAGATGTAAATGAGTGGTAAATTCACCACTCATCATTTACTAATGCCCCATTCGCATTTATAGTTTTGATGAACTGAGTATTTCAATCGTATCTTAACTCTTTTGTCATTATATTTATAGATGATATCTTGATTTATTTCAAGAGTAAGGCTTTCCATGAGGAGCATTTACAGATTGTGCTTTTGAGATTGAAGAATGAGAAGTTGTATGCTATGTTTTTCAAGTGTGAGCTTTAGTTGGAGTCTTTCTCTTTCTTGGGTCATATGGTGATTATGGTCAATCTAGCTAAGATTATAGTGCTTTGGGATTTGGATATGATTATTTTTTCTATTGAGATTCAAAGTTTTGTTAGTTTAGCAGGTTACTATCAACATTTTATTGAGGGGTTTTCATCTATTACAGCTCCATTGACCAAGTTGACTCAAAAGTAGATTTCATTTTAGTGGTTTAATGCTTGTGAGGCGACATTTCAAAATCTCAAGAATTTGTTGACATCAGTTCCTATATTGACTTTACCCATGGAGAGCGTGGGTTTTACCATCTTTTATGATACTTCTGGTGTTGGGTTAGGTGTTGTGTTGATACAGGTTGGTATGGTCATAGTGTATGATTCTCGCCAGTTGAAACCTCATGAGAAGAATTACCCTACCCATTATCTGGAGTTGTGTGCGAATGTTTTTGCTTTGAAATTTTGGAGGCAGTACTTGTATGGAGTCTATTGTGACATTTTCTTGAATCATCGTAGCCTAGAGTATTTCTTCACCCAATGATATTTTAATGAGACAACATCATTGGCTAGAGTTGCTTAAGGATTATGATATGGTTATTATTTATTATCTGGGCAAGGCTAATATGGTTGTAGATGCCTTGAGCTGAAGTCTACTAGCATGGGTAGCTTGGTGCATCTTTTAACCCATGAGTGTCCTCTTTGGCCTTAGAGGTATAGTCCTTGGCTAATTAGATAGTTAGGCTTGATATTTCAGCACCTGATATATTTTGGCATTTGTTGAGGCTAGGTCTTTCTTAATGGAGAAAATTTGGGCTCATTAGTTTGATGATGTTGGGTTAAGAGTGATTCGGTATAAGGTGTTGAGTGATGAGGCAAAGAAAGCATTACTTGATTTTAATGGTGTTTTGCAGATTGTTGGTTGATTTTACATGTCAAAAGTAGGTGACTGGATTAGATTTTTGGAGAAAGATCATTGTTCTAGGTATTCTATCCATCCAGGAGTGACCAAGACGTATCATGATTTAAAACAAATTACTAGTGAGGTGGTATGTGGAATGATATAATAGATTTTAAAGCTCACCACATAAGTTGTAAGTAGGTGAAGATCGAGTATTTGAGGCTTGGTGGTCTGCTTTAGAGGTTACCCTTTGCCGAGTGGAAATGGGAATGAATCACTATGGACTTTGTGGTTGGTTTACCTTGTACTTCTAGTGGTTCTGATAGTGTTTGGGTCATCGTGGATTGATTGACCAAGTTTGCTTATTTCATATCAATTTAGGTTTTTTTTAGTGCTCATAGGTTGTCTCATATCTATATTCGTGAGATAGTTTATCTTTATGGTATGTCAGTATCGATTATCTTCGATAGAGTTTCAGTGTTCGCATCTCACATTTGGAAGACTTTTTAGAAAGATTGGGTACTATAGTTGAACTTAGTACAACATTTCACCACTAGAATGATGGTCAGTCAGAGAGAACTATTTAGGTTTTTGAGGATATTCTCCACGCTAGTGTGATGGACTTTGGTGGTTAGTGGGAGCAACATCTAGCTTTGGTGGAGTTTCCGTATGATAATAGCTATCATTCTTGTATTGAGATGACTTTTTTGAGGCTTTGTATAGTAGGCGTTGTCGCTCTACAGTTAGTTAGTTTGAGGTTTCTAAGATTAAACCTCGAGGTATGGACTTACTTCGTGAGTCCTTAGAAAAGTTTGGATCATTCAGGATAAACTTTAAATGGCTTAGAGTAGTTAGAAGTGCTATGCGGATTGTAGACTTTGTGCCTTTAGATTTAGTATTGGTGACCGAGTCTTCCTTTGTGTGTCACCCATAAAGGGCGTGATGAGGTTTACGAAGAGGGGAAAGCTTAGCCCCAAGAATATTAGACGTTTATAGATTCCTTAAACTATTGGGATATGGCTTATGAGTTAGCATTTCCCATAAATTTATCAGTTGTTCATCAAATTTTTGACGTTTCGATGCTTTCGCAGTACATTCAGGATGAGTCTCATATCATTCATTAGGATTCGATCTAGTTAGATGAGAAATTGTCTTTTGTTGAGGATCTCATCTCCATTCTGGCTAAGGATGTAAGATGGTTATAGTCTAGAGTTATTCTAGTTGTTAACGTCTAGTGGAGACATCTACCTATAGATGAATCTACTTAGGAGGTTGAGTCTAATATGCAAGATAGTTATCCCTAGATTTTTATTTATTCAGGTATTTCTCTTGCCTTTAGTTTGAGGATGAACTAGATTCTTAGTGGTGGATGATTTAATGACCTAATTTTTGGCGATTTTTGTGAATTATTCATTTTTGTGTGATTTGACCATTTTACCTTTCCCAGTGGTTGCTTTGTGGTATTTATAGGGTATTAGGATGATTGTCATGGTTCCCATTACATTTTGATGTGATTTAAGTGAGATTGTGATTTTGGTAATTATAAAGGCTTTATAGTTGACTTTGGTCAACATTTTTTGATTTGCGCATCGGATGGAAAAACAAATTGGGTTAACAGATTCGAAACATCAATTTTACATTGGTAGCTTGGTTGGTGTGGTTTTACGGCTTTTATATCTCATTTCAACCCTCGGTTCAAAAAGTTGTGAAATTGGATTTTGAGAATCAACTTTTTGAAAATGATGTTTGTTTGATAATCTGATACAAAAATCTGATATCGCCCTTGAGCATGGAGCATTGAATTTAGTCTAGTAGCATAGTTTGTTTGTATTCTGTGATTTCGAATGAATCTCGAAGGGTCCGTAGAAACTTGGAATTCTCCAAGTCTTCTGCTAGTGCACTGCTTAAGCGACACTTTGATTGCTTAAGAGACTTGTCTTGACAACTAAACCGACGCCTAAGCGACCCCAGGATTGCCTAAGCGATTGTCACTTAAGAGACAACCTAGTCGCTTACATGACACTCGTGTGCCAGGAGGGTATCGCGTAAGCGACACCTGGTCGCTTAAGATGTGGCCACTTAAGTGACCCAAGGATCTCTTAAGCGATACCTGGGTAATATAAAATCCTTTTTTTTTTTACAATTTTCACCATTTTTGAGATTTCGATCTTGGGGTTTTGAGTTTTTGGGAAATTTCTTCAATTTTTAAGCTTGGGTAAGCGCCAAACTCCTATTTCAATTACTTTTCTTCAATTTTTATCTATTAAATCTTGGTAAAACTTGGATTGAAACGTGAAATTTGGGGATTTTGACTTGAAGGCCTAAATTAGTAATTTCTCAATGTAAACCCCAATTTCAATTCATTTTTACTTGGGTTTTATTCTATAAGTTTCTTCAAGCATGTGAAATATATTTTTGGACAAAATTTTTGATTTTACTCATTTTTTTCAATTTTTTTTTCGGGGGTCCATTTTGAGCCTAACCTAAAAATTGGCAATATGGGTATTGATGTTTTTTTTTTAATGCATTAATTCCATATTTATGTGTTTTAGTTAATTTTGGGTCCATTTGTGAGGTGAAAGCTCAGTGTTAAAGGCTTATTTGTACCAGTTTTGGCATTTGTGTTAAATTATGGATTAACTTTTTTCAAACTGGGTTAGGTAGTTCATATTAGTACAAAATCATATTTTTGGTGTGGTAACACATCATGGAAATGGTTATTGATAATGTGTTGTGCCCGTGTGGGGGCCTATGTTATTGCTATATGGTGGTATAGAGATATTATTTGCTATGCGTGACTGTGTAGGGTTTTGTATGATGTTGTTGGCCTTATGTGTGTATATTTTTTGGCATCTTTCTGGTGAAAATCCTAAATCAAAATTTATGTGGTATCAATGGCATATTGTTTTGTATTTTACTCTATTGGCATATGATTACATTAGATTCATGGATTGTTGGCATATTGAGTGGATTTTGGCTCATATGGTTGGTATATTGGTTCGCTTTTGAAATTCTTATTTTAGTTGGTTGTGAGCATTGCATACTCATATTCTATGCACTTGTGGAACATTGGTACCACTGTGGAAATACTAGAAACACTGGTTTATGACATCTTTATAGAACCTTAGCTAAGGGATATGCCAGAGAGGAGTCATGGACATTAGTATTAGATATTAGATTGTTTATGTGTTGATGAACCCCCCAAGGGTCATACCTTGGGGGCACAACTTGAATGTTGTATATGGAGGTTTTGCAATAACATCGAGGATCACATCACTATCACATCATCATCATTATCATCATCATCATCTTCATTATATCTCATATATTATGTACATTTTGCATTGTATTATTGTCCTTGATGTGATATCTATCTATTTCTACTTCTTTCTTATACTTGTATTTGGTATACAAGTATAATTGTGCTTCTTTCTCATATTTGTGTATGGTATATTGTATATTGTATATGGTAGAACTGTTAGTGGAGACTATATGGTCTACCATTTGGGACATTTACTTATTGCAGGTGATGTGCCCATGGTGTGTATTTTATATGATTTATTTTCTAAATTGCTTTGTCAACCTATAATACCTACTGAGTACAAGTGGACCGTACTCACCAGTACTATGCCCTTTTCGTGTAGATCCTGGTACGAGTATGCCGCAAGGTAAATGATGCATGTGGTATCTGGAGTATATTTAAGGTAGCAATTGATCTATGCTTTTGGAGATGACCTTCTACCTCTTCTTATCTATCTCATATCTTCTGTTGTATTTGGGATAGATTTTGATTCTCTAGGACTATTATTGTATCTTTAACATTCGAGATGTATTTAGAAGTTCTTACACTGTGACACCAAGTTTTGGAATTTTGCATGGTATTTTGGTTATATACTTTCGCTATTATCATATTTGTGTGGTTCTGCTTTGTTCTATAAGCCTTTCCTTGGGTTTTGGTATTTATTTGTCATTTCATATCAGTTTGGATTGTATGCTTACTTTTCAAGGCTTGCCACACTGAGTGCCATCATGACCCTTGATTTTTGAGTCGTGACATTAAAGAGTCGACCAATTATGACTCATTTGGCCTAAAATTAGGAATAAAACATGTCCGCAATGCAAAATTGAAGTGATTTTAATATTTATTTAGTTTAATTTCAATTTAAAGGCCTAATCAAAATAGCAAAAGAAAGCAAATAAGAGTAATAATATGGAAGATTGAAGCAAAAATTGCACAAAGGCAAAAGATAGACACTTCAACACACCACCAAAGTGATTGCCGGAGCGTCGATTCATCATCTCTATCGCATAAGTTAATAAATTCAGGCCAAGAAAATAAAATAAAATGGTGATGCAATGAATATTTTGACACATCCATAAACCAATTGGTGGACCAAGGTCTGCAACGTCAAAAGTAACAGAGACCAAACCATGGAGCTTGCTATGTTGATGACTCAACGAGCCACGTGAAATTTAAATCATCGCCAACTCATCCGACGGTGGACCTTGCTCAGCTGAATTGCCAAGCTGTTGCATTTTTGTAATTATGTGGCTCATTTTTAAGATGCTAGTTAACCCTTTTTGATCACAGGAAACCCTATCTTTTGTCAATTTTTCTATTGTTGAAACTTGTAATCAAACCCTATTTTTGGAATTTACTATGTTGAGCTAAGAATTTGGAATTCTCTTGCAATAATTTGGATTCCTTGGTGAAATAGATGAAGAATATATCTTCTCCTTATATAAGTAGCTAATTTTCCAACCTTGGGGTTTGCATGATTGAGTGTTGATTGATGCATGTGTAGTGATTATTTACCTTCGTTATAGCGTATGTTATGATTTTAGCTAAATGTTTATGTTTTAACTTATTGATTGATGTTGCAACCTCGGTCTATTTATCAAACATGTCTGTTGCTTGAAAAAGAATGCATTGGTGATGAGATTTAGTTAACAAAACATGAGCTATGCCCATTTAAGTTTTAATACTAGAAATCGATTACCCATTTTGAGGCTTTTGGTTTTCTTAGTGGTGTAGACACACAGGGTTTCGAAAGGAACCCACATGAAATTTGGTGGTATATTGAAATATTATCACTGATACCTAAAACCTAACCAATCATGACGTATTCACAAATCATAGGTATATCTCATGCCAATCATGATGTATTCACAAATCATAGGTATATCTCATGAACCCTTGCATATAATTGTTCTCAAGAAGGCATGACCCCAAGTATTTTAATCCATTGATTACAACATTATCACAAATATTTTGACAAATAAACACCAAAATTTTTAAATTAAGACAAGTGTTGTAACAAACAACCATCCCCCATTTTTACTTTACTATTTAATTTTCACATTGCGAGCCAATTTATAGTTGTTTGTGAAACTTGACAATAAAGCTATAGCTCTTATTCCCGGTAGATATGACCCCGACTCTTATTGGGTAAACATATATTGATAATTATCACTTGTACTCATAGTATGATTTGAACATTATCAAAAATGGCCTCGTTGCTGGAGTATGAAATGTCGTTCTTCTTTCATAGTGTTATAAGTTACTTTGAGTTAGATATAGTGTTTACTTTACATTGTTTGTTGTTTTTGTTTTGTACAGGTGAAAACATGAGTCAAAATGATAGTGAGTCCACTACTTTTGATGGCCATCTCGAGGAAGAGGATCACCTCAGAGATTCCAGTTGTGCTAGTGTCATTCGTATACCGCCAACGGAGGGAAATAGAGTATTTCACGTTACCAGCGTGATGCTTCATTTTCTTCAAATGATTTTTTGGGGGTCAAGTCCATGAATATTCCAAGCTTAATTTTAAGAATTTCGTCCAAAATCTTGTTGTTTCTTACCACACACGCAAGTGTACGTGGTCGTGCAAGCAATGAAGTGGCCCTTTCGAGTCGAATGTCGATCCCACGGGGACTTAGTGTTTAGTAAGCAATCCAATTCTATCATTACTAGTAATATTAAATAAATTCAAGTGTAACCAACTATTATAAGATTTGAGAATTTTAAAGGTAATAATAAATAATGAGGATAAAAAGTGTTTGAAACAATGATTAGAAAGAAGCCAGGGTCCAGGCAATTAGAACAATCCTACAAAGCTATACAATCTCGTTGGTCAAGTTAATTATCTTGATTGTTGATTCATGGGGTTAATAACATGATTATTTTCTTCTTATCCTTAAATAATTTACTTAAATTAGCCCCATAACTACATAGTTGAGTGGGGATGTGAGAACTAATTCAAACACATTTGTACGTCTTTGTATTTTTGAACCAAATGGGGAGAACTAGAAATGTTCCTATCCTAACCTCGAATCATATATTTAATTAATTTAAAATACAAGACTCACTCCATATATTTCACTTCGTAATTTAAAGTTTCTCCTTCCGGGTTTACAATAGAAATATAAATGTATTCTAAAGGTGTCGAGTCAAAAAATTAGTAATAATAAGAACATTCCAACAACCAATTATGATAATCAACTTGAAACCAACTTAAATGTATGATAAGTTCTCATGTCTGTATACTCAACCTAGCATAATGGTGTTTATCCACTCGTATTCTTACAAAGAATCACAATGATTGAGTTCATAGGTAAAAGCTACAAAGAAACTGAAGTAAAGAGGAAAGAACCCTAGTGTAGGGCCCTGGATGCCTTCTATTATCACCAATCTTGTGTTGTTTCAAAAGTGAGTATCAATTGTTACTAATTAATCCTTTTATAGTTCTTTATGTAGTCCATAGGTTCCCCAATACGAAATATATGCAGTTACAACACTGCCCCTTACTTAAAAGACATAAAAATCAACTTTTGGACGTCCTAGGAGAGGGCTCGCGCTACTGATGATAGGCGAATCTACGCGCCTATATCAATATATTTTGCCCATATTTTAGCCTAGTTTTGAGAACTAATTATCTATTTCATGCACTTTTTGTCCTTTTTCCTGTAAATGAGCTAACAAACATGATTAGGAAAGTTTCAGGTATAAATGATGCAAAATACAGCAATTTATGACTTACTTGACGCAAAAGAAAGCTCACGAACGAGATGGAAAGGAGATGGACGCCTAAAGGACCAAATCTGCTGCATGGAAAATCTGTCCCGGGCTAAAACAGCATTTCTGAAGACTTTGGGGACTTACAGACACAAAGCTGGATTTTTACCAAGATACATTAACCTAGTATAATTAGGTTATGTGTTTTATTATTCTATTTGGATTATGATATTGTAACCTTACCCTAGTACATTTGGGTCAAGGATTTCATTAGTATATTAGGATTTGGTTATTTATTTCATTAGCTTAGTAGGAGTAGGATAGGAGTATTATAAATACCCTATCATGCTAGAGATTTTTATTCATTCATAGATACATCAATCTTCAGACAATTAATTCTTCACTTAATTCAACAATTAATTTTCTTCCATCCCTCTCATCTTCCACCACAAACATTCAACTCTTAAATTCCACAACAAGAGAATCGTTACTTGCTAAGGAATCACCAAAACCACACGCCAAACACCTACTATTCACGCCAACCACCATGCAAAACGTGATATCCTTCGCATTCATGGGTAACTAAACCTCTTAGTTGGGGTTATGGAAGCCGAATGAGTTACTATCTATAGCTGTGAGTTTGTGAGTTCAAGACAAGTATATTGCTTATATCATTACGTTCTTCATCTTAAATCTACATTCTTTGCGGTTACAAACACAAGAACACGCCATTCTAACATCTAACCTGTTCGAGAGAAAGGTTACTTGTCTAGAAAAGAAGACGCATAGAATAACGCCAGTCTAACATTTAACTTGTTCGAGAGAAAGGTTATTTGTCTGGAAAAGAGATAATGTCAAGGTAGTAGGACACCCTTTCCTATTAAAAAGCTAGTGCCGTAACTGGACTAACCTCTTGGAGAATTTGTACCGCTAGACACACTTTAAGCTCGAGAGAGTTAAAGTGAAATAGTCCTTGTTGAGGTCGAGAGACGCTTGGATTTACCATCGACTACAATTCTCTATAAGCAATTGCATGTCAAGACTTTACACACTCATAGCCAATAGAGACGTATACCTCTGAAGGTGGACATAACCCCAACGCTTCAATTCTCATTGTTTCACAACCTACGAAATACTCTCTTTTTACTTTATTATTTTCAGCTTTTATTTCATTACTTTGGTTACTTATTACAATCCCCCCTCTTACGAGACTTGCACTAAAAGTTTAGTAATTTTACTTACTTGTTGACCAGGCTATTCCCTGTGGGATCGACACCCAACCCAGGTTGGGTTCTATATTTGCTAACGACCGCTTTACACTCCTACGAGAGCTGTAGATTGAGCGTTATCAAAAATTGGCGCCGTTGCCGGGGAATACGAGTGTCAATCAAGTTCGTGATAATTACTAGACCCTTTGGTCAAATATTCTCGTACTTTTACGTTTAGTTTTTGTTTTTGTTTACTGCAGGTTTTTCTTTTAGTGCATGCCCCATACTAGAAGTTCTGGTCAACCGTTATTACCAATCAATCCTGAACCGCAACGAATTAGAAGACTGGAAGCACAAGCTGAAATCGACAGGATGGCTACTCAACACGAGCAAGCAAGATTAGCTGCTCTTGCCGCTGCTCAAGTCCAACAACAAAACATTGATAATCCTGGACGAGCAACAAATCCTGACGATGAAGATTTAGGAGATGACGAGTTGATAAACCCAAGGCATGGCGCTGAAGTTGCAACACCTGCCAATCGAAGAGGTCGACAAGCTCGGTACAGATATGATCGCCAACCTTTGCAACCAGCTTTCGACGATGATGATGATGATCTTGATGGTGCCGGAGCCACTGGAGCTATAATTCCACCACCATTAGCGCCCGGAGCCAAATTCAATATCACAAGCACCATGATTCAGTTATTGCAACTCAAGGGATTATTTGGTGGACTAGCAGGCGATGATCCGAATATGCACCTCATCAACTTTATTTCTACATGCAAGTCTTTTGACAATCCTGGTGTTGGTCAGAATGCTATTCGATTACGTCTATTTCCATTGTCTCTGTCTGGGGAGGCAACATTATGGTTGAATGGGCTGACTCCTGATTCTATTACAAATTGGAGGCAATTGAGAGATGCTTTCCTAGAAAGATTCTTTCCGCCATCCAAGAGGGCTCAGTTAAGAGATGAAATCAGCAACTTTCGTCAGCTTCCCTCTGAAGCTCTTCACGAAACATGGGAGAGGTTCAAGACAAAGCTAGCGAGATGCCCAAACCATCACATGACTAATGTTCACCTCATGGAGATCTTGTATAGAGCCTTGAATTCAGTAACTAAACCAGTGGTGGACAACGCAGCTGGAGGTTCTTTTATGGACCTCACCTTTGGTCAAGCAAGCAACATGCTAGATCGTATGACGAAACAAAGTAGAGCTTTGCATACCAGGGATTCTGAGGTAGCAAGCCCCACTTTATCTATTGGCATGTCTGCAGACCAAAGAAGAAGAGAAGAAGAACGTGATCAAGATATGGCACACATGAAAACCCAAATGGATCTTCTTACAAAGCATCTATTAGGGAAGACTGAAAAAGTGAAAGCTATTGCGTCAAAAGGAAGAGACGAATCTGATTCGGAAGAGGAGGCCAACTACTTGAACAATCAGGGGGTTTCCGTGGGAATGCCCAAGGAAACCAAGGTCGGAACTATTATGACAAATCTGGAGGTAAAGACCAAGGTAGTTGGAAGAAAAATAATGAAAATAGTGGTTTGTACGTTCCCCCTGGTAGACGTGATACCACCACATCTAATTCTATGGAAGACATGATGGCTAAGTTATTGAAAGGAGTGGAAGCGACGAGCGCGGGAGTTAAGGAGGTGATTGACGATTTGGCCTCCATGAAGCAATTAGTTGATTCTCATTCCACTTCTATCAAGCAAATAGAGCAGAAATTAAGCCAACTTTCAGCAGCATTCAATCAAAGAAAGGCTGGCACCTTACCGAGCGATACTGTGCAAAACCCAAGGAATGATGGGTCATGCATGGCCATCACTACGAGGAGTGGTAAGGTGCTGGAAACTTCAACAGGCAAGCAAGTAGTTGACGGAGCAGCAGACATGGACGCCACTCCTAGTGACGCCACTAGAGAAGACGTCGTAATATCTACTTCCAACGTCAAGGACGTTTTACCTAGTGACGTGCAGCCTGAAAAAAATAAACGGAAGCAAGAGGAGAAGAAAGCCATGGAGAGAACACTTCCATACCCACCACCACCTTTTCCACAAAGATTGAAGAAGGTGGCCGATGATACTAAGTTCAGCAAATTTATGACCATGTTGAAGCAGCTGACTATTAATGTCCCATTGGTAGAGGCACTTGAACAAATGCCTGGGTATGCGAAGTTTATGAAAGATCTTTTGACTAAAAAGAGGGCAGCAAGTTATGAGCTGAAAGATGATGTCCATCATTGTAGCGCAATTGCTACCCGATCCATAGTTCAGAAGAAGGCCGACCCCGGAGCTTTCACGATTCCTTGCACCGTCGGATCTTTGGACTTTGCTAAAGCATTGTGTGACTTAGGAGCCATCATCAACTTGATGCCATTATCAATCTACAAGAAGTTGGGGTTAGGAGATCCTACACCAACTAATATGAGGCTTGTTATGGCGGATAGGTCGGTAAAACGACCGGTTGGTATTCTATGCGATGTCTTGGTGAAGGTATCTTCATTTATCTTTCCGGCAGACTTTGTCATCTTGGATTGTGAAGCAGATTCAGAGGTTCCCATAATCTTGGGACGCCCCTTCCTTGCTACGGGAAGTGTGCTCATAGATTTGAGAGCTAATGAGCTTTCAATCCGAATAAATGATAAAGTGGTGCGCTTTGATGTTTGCAAATTAATGAAGTAACCTAAAGATCTAAGTGTATTTTCTGTGGCTGATGTTGTCGTTGATAATGAGGATGAGTTACTTGCTGAAGATCAAATTCTTGATGATCCTTTGGAGGTTTTGCTCATGGAAGAAGAGGATGATGATGCTGAAATTTCTGAAGATGATATTTGTGCTCTATCGGGATTAGGAGCATATCGCTATACTCCTAAGAAGCTGGATCTTGATCTCAAGAATCGACCCACACCACCAGCTAAGCCATCTATTGAAGAACCACCCACGTTAGAATTGAAGGAGCTGCCAAGCCATTTGAAGTACGCATTCTTAGGAAGCGGAAACACTCTTCCAGTCATAGTGGCAGCCGATTTAGGTGAGCAACAAGTTGCAGCTCTTATTGTAATCTTACGCAAGTATATTAGAGCTATTGGATGGACCATTGCGGATATCATTGGTATTCCACCGGGGATTTGCACTCATAAAATTCAGCTTCAAGAAAAGTGCACACCCACCATTGAACATCAAAGACTTCTAAACCCACCAATGCAAGAAGTGGTGAAGAAGGAGATTATCAAGTGGTTAGACGCTGGAGTTGTGTATCCTATTTCTGACAGTACATGGGTAAGCCCAGTACAATGTGTTCCCAAGAAAGGAGGTATGACGGTGGTTGCGAATGCAAAGAATGAGCTTATTCCACTCAGGCCCATTACTGGATGGAGAGTATGCATGGACTACCGCAAGCTGAATTCTTGGACTCTCAAGGATCACTTCCCCATGCCATTTATGGACCAAATGCTAGATCGATTAGCGGGGAAAGGATGGTTTTGCTTTCTTGATGGTTATTCGGGTTATAATCAGATTTGTATTGCCCCCGAAGACCAAGAGAAGACAACGTTTACATGCCCATATGGTACTTTTGCCTTCAAACGCATGCCATTTGGGTTGTGCAACGCACCAGCCACCTTTCAACGTTGTATGATGTCTATTTTCTCTGATATGGTAGAGGACACTTTGGAGGTATTTATGGATGACTTTTCAGTTGTTGGTGAGTTTTTGGAAGCATGTTTGGTGAACTTGAGCATGGCATTACAAAGATGTGTAGAGTTCAACCTTGTGCTGAATTGGGAGAAGTGCCACTTCATGGTAAAAGAAGGAATTGTTCTAGGGCACAAAATCTCCGAAAGAGGAATAGAGGTTGATCGCGCCAAAATAGAGGTAATTGAGAAGCTACCACCTCCAATTTCGGTGAAGGGAGTTCGTAGTTTTCTTGGCCATGCTGGGTTTTATCGTAGATTCATCAAAGACTTCTCCAAAATTTCTAGTCCATTGTGCAAGCTATTGGAGAAAGATGCGAAGTTTGACTTTAATGATGATTGCTTAAAGGCATTCGAATGCCTTAAAGAAAAACTCATTGAAGCCCCTATCATGGTAGCACCAGATTGGACGCTCCCGTTTGAAATCATGTGTGATGCTAGTGGTGTAGCCGTTGGTGCTGTTCTTGGACAGAGAAAGGAGAAATTATTTCATCCTATCTACTATGCGAGTAAGGTCCTCAATGAAGCCCAAAGGAACTACATTGTCACTGAACAAGAGCTTTTAGCGGTTGTGTATGCGTTTGAGAAGTTCCGTGCCTATCTATTGGGTACTAAAGTGATCGTTCATACAGACCATGCAGCTCTTAGGTATCTAATGACAAAGAAGGATGCAAAACCAAGGCTGATCAGATGGGTATTGCTGCTGCAAGAGTTTGATTTCGAAGTCAAAGATAGAAGAGGTTGCGAGAACCAAGTGGCTGATCACCTATCTAGACTTGAGAATGAGTATGTGGCGCAACCAGAAAATCAGATTGACGATGCATTCCCTGACGAGGAGATACTAGCGACAACAATGGAGAACTTACCATGGTATGCCGACTTTGCAAATTTCGTAGTGAGTAATGTGTTACCTTCCAATTTATCTTACCACCAGAGGAGGAAGTTTATGCATGACGTTCAGCACTACTATTGGGATGAGCCTTATTTGTTTCGAAGATGCGCGGATGGTATCATTCGACGATGTATATCCCATGAAGAAGTGCCTACTATATTGGAAGCATGCCACACTTCGCAAGTCGGAGGACATCATGCAGGGAATCGAACGGCAAGAAAAGTCTTGCAAAGTGGTTATTATTGGCCTACAATATTCAGAGATGCACACGACTATGTGAGAAGGTGTGACCAATGCCAACGTCAAGGTGCTATTTCAAAACACCATGAAATGCCCATGTCCAAAATTCTGGAGGTAGAACTCTTTGATGTGTGGGGTATTGACTTCATGGGACCATTCGTGAATTCGTTTGGAATGAAGTACATCTTGGTTGCTGTGGATTATGTGTCGAAATGGGTTGAGGCTGTAGCATTGGCCGATAACGAAGGAAAGCGTGTTGTAGCGTTTTTAAAGAAGAATATCTTCTCTCGCTTTGGAGTACCTCGTACTATCATAAGTGATGGAGGATCTCACTTTGGCAACAAGCTATTCAAATCTGTATTGGCCAAATATGGAGTCAAACAACACAAGGTAGCTACGCCTTATCATCCTCAAACTAGTGGACAAGTAGAGGTTTCCAATCGTGAGATCAAGCAAATCCTTGCCAAGACGGTCAATGCGAATCGGAAGGATTGGTCTCGAAAGCTAGATGATGCACTATGGGCGTATAGGACTGCATTCAAGACACCCATTGGCATGTCACCTTATCAGCTAGTTTACGGGAAGGCTTGTCATCTACCCATCGAGCTTGAGTACAAGGCATTGTGGGCATTGAAGCACTTGAATCTGAATTGGGATGATGTGAAGAACCTGAGGTTAGAGCAGCTGAACGAACTAGATGAATTCCGTCTCCATGCATATGAAAGATCAGATTTATACAAGGAGCGGATGAAGAAGTATCATGATCAGCGGATTGTTCGACGAAACTTCCAAAAAGGTGACATGGTACTACTCTTTAATTCCAGATTCAAGCTCTTCCCAGGTAAGTTAAAATCAAAGTGGTCTGGTCCATTTAAAGTCACCCAAGTCTACTCGTCTGGAGTAGTCGAATTGGAAAATAATGAGGGTGTTATCTTAAAAGTGAATGGCCAACGTGTTAAGCCATATATCGGTCCTCTTGACTCGATAAATGACATGGCCATCACTTATCTCGATGAAGTCTAAGTACTCGAGATTACTACGTCGAGCCACGACAATAAAAAAGGCGCTAGATGGGAGGCAACCCATCGTTTTATTGTTTTATCGTTTTATCGTTTTAGTATTTTTTTCTTTTTGATAAATGAAAATCCAAAAATAAGAGTCGTGCCACGACCAAAACTAAGGCGCTTGGTGGGAGGCAACCCATCGTACTAATCGTTTTCATTGTGTTTTGAGCTAATATAGGTGCAAGAAGTATGCAACGAGGAGATTGATTTCAATTGACGATTTGGTCGCATTGTATGGTAAAGTCGGTAAGTTAGGAATGGTGATGCATAAGGCTATGAAGTGAGCCTTTCTCACGTCATAATAGGCTTTGAGGAAGGCTAGGCCTTGGTAAAAATAGGCCACGAACGATGCACAACCTATTCTATAGCCTAAGAACTCAGAATCTAGTGTGCTATACACTATGCACCGCCTATTCCTAGGTGTGCTTTTGACTATGCACCGCCTATGCTATGGCATTTGAGATACTGAGACCAAATGCCATAGACTATGCGGCGCATATGTCTAGAAATGCCATAGGATATGCGGCGCATATGTCCCATTATGCCATGGACAATGCGCCGCATATGTAAGTGATATGCCGAGGGATATGCGCCGCATATGTGGTGATTTTGTCCCCAAATCCGATTGTAAATGGGTCATAACCCGACCCATACTCCTCCTATATAAAGGGGACTTGTTTTTATGTCACAAACACATTAGAAGCAACCCTAAAGGCGCCGCATATCATCCCAAATCCTGTCAAATTTTTCTTCCTTTGTTCTTCCAATCCACAACAACTTCTCCACAATCTTCAAAGCAAGTAAGTGCTCTTTTATTCTTCATCTATTTATAGTAAGTACTACGTTACTATGCTTAGTATAATTTGCTAAATCATAAGAAATTGGTGGTGATGTTCATGTGATTGGATAATTGTTGCAAAATCGTGTGATTGAATGTATACGTATGGAATTCTTGACTTGTTTTCGACTTGAATTTTGTTTCAATGGCATTGTTATGATACTTGCTGAACATATGTGACTATGAATATTACTTGAGAGTGTGGTTTGGATGCTTGCATGATTAACCATCCCGGCCATCGGGATAAGGTTATAGTGACTATCGACTTAGGAGGTGGTGTTTGTTGTTCGAATAACAATTCCATGTGGTAACCCCTATGTTGTAGTGTTGCTATATGCACCATGAAAGTCGTCCAAATGGCTGCACATAAGTGATGTAATGCTGATTTTCTTGTCGGAATACAATCCTAAGACGTATGTCGACGAAGTCTGAGTACTCGACCACTTTCACTCCACTGATTTGTGCTAACAAGATTAAGTGTGGGGTGGTACCCCTAGTGCTTGCATGTAGATTGTATAAAGTGAGATTGTTCTGCAACTAACATTATTTCTAGTCTCAGGTACAATGGCACCCAAAGCAAAGCAAGGCAAGGAGAAGGCTACCACGACCCGAAAGGATAAAAAGAGAAGCCGAAAAGACCAAGGCGAATCATCTTCAGCACACCTACCACGCAGAATGTTCGGAATCAAATGGGTTCTTGAGGAAGAAGCCAAGGCATGGTACAGCAGCAACAAAGAAAAGAAATATGTGCACGTCGACTTAATCAACAAGGAGACCTTAGCAAAGAAAGAGCCACGGATGTTGGCAAAAATAATGTCTTTGAAGCTGGATTTCATCTTCCGTGACATGGGAGAGTGCAATCTTGACTTGACAAGAGAGTTTTATGCCAACTGGTCGCCAAACACAACAGGCAACGAAGTCAAAATTCGGGGCCAAGTGTTACAGCTTACAACGGATTGGATCAACTCTTTTCTAGGCCTACCTTCGGTCGACACTGCACCATACAAAGAGCTGTACAGCAGGCCTCCTTACAGAGCAATAAGACACATGCTTTGTGGAAGCAGATCAATGGCAAGCTGGGGCAGACATAAGGAAACAGGCCGTCACAACACATTCCCCTATGCTCCACTAAATAGGGAAGCAAGAATCTGGATGCGCATTGTCAACTCATGCCTTATTCCTGGGACACAATACACAAAGATATCGAGAGATAGAGTGTGTTTGGTTTATGCGTTGATGACGAATGTCCCTATCAACTTTGGGGCAATCATTCGATCTACCATGAGAAAAGCCAGACTCCACTGAAGGTCCCATTTCACATTCGGCAATTTGTTGACAGCAATGTTGCGGAAGGAAGATATAGAAGAGGAACCAGCTGACCACAAACTCCCACATAACCCAAAGAAGGTTGACCTCACCAAGGTCAAAGATGCTGAAACAACGCATGGAGTCAACCTTACCACTGCGGAGAGACATGCTCGTGACGAGAGTTTCTTCCGTCATCTCTATGGCATGACGAGATTCACTATGATGAGTGGGGGACGTATTCCAACTGCTGAAGAGCTCCAACAGCTGGACCACGACTACCCTATGAACAGACATGCCCGGGAGATGTGTGGAGTGGGCGTATATTTTGAGGAACCTCTTGATGATGACGTGCCAACTGATGATGATAGACGCTTGCCTGATTCTGATGCTGAGGAGAACTCTGACGATGACTCTTATGATGATTCTGACGAAGGGGGTATGACCCCCGACATTGATGAGGAGTCCGACTAATCAGGTTCTTCGACTTTATTTTCCACTGAGGGCAGTGTCTAGTCTAAGTGTGGGGTGGCAGAATCTGCATGCTATACTTCTTTGTTTGCACCGATGTTTGTATGTTTGCTTGTTTTACTTTGTTTATTTTAGTCCATTTTTTTTTTGTTTATTTTAGTCCATTTTAGGAGTAAAATTTTTCTAGCTACGCATGAAATTATTTTGATAGGCAGCATGAAAATAGAACAAGAGTATGTGCTACAATTGTGACTATTGAGACATTTAGGCTCTTGTTGTGACTCATTATGTGATAGTGTGTGATTCAATTCCTTCACTTGTTGGGACGAGAGTCTATATTACTACCAATCAAGTCGACCATGTGCCTTGTGTGTGTGAGATAATTGTATATTCTATGTATGTGGCTGATGCTAGAACTTGCCTCGTATGTATGCAAAGCGAAAATAAGGAATGTAAGTTTAGGATATGATTTAGGCATTTCTTTGGCAACCTATACATGTTAACCTTCCGTTTTTCCTACCCATGTAAATCATCCTAGTTAAACCCTTTTGAGCCTTTAGCCTATTTCTTTGACAACCTTGTATGTAAGCCTAATCCATTTTTTTTTAAGACCGTAATTTGATCCAAATTCCTAAGTGCTTTAAAGTGAAAAAGTCATGTGACAACATAAGAGGAAATTGGGTGAGTATGATGCTTTAAATTGTAAGGGTGCTTGAATATGTTATGAAAAAGAAAGGGCTATCATAAGAGGTATGTTGTGAAAAGAAAAAGGACAAGAAAGCTGAAAAGTGAGTTGTGCTTAAAATTGAAAAACAAAAGATGATAACAAGGGTGGAAAAATAAAATAAAGAAAGGTTGAAAGAAAAAAGTGTCAATGATACAATGTGATGTATTAAAGTGCTTAGGAACCTAGTCACTATTCTTGGCCAAAATAGTCCTACCCATCCCTTAGCTTACGTTACAACCATAAAAAGACCTACTTGATCCTAATCTTAACATTCTGACATTTAGTGGAGTACTACATTAAGGGCAAGCCTATGGTTATCAGTTGCTACATATGAATTCTTTGCGAGAGTGAGAGCAAGGATATTTTGATACCCATGTTTGAAAAAAATATGCTATATTTGTGAGTGATTATGGGTACTATATTGTGAGACACACATGGTTGATGAGTTTTGGATAGTTGTATATGATTCTATGTACCTTAACGTTTGCATGCGAGTTGATCACCATCACGAGTCTATGCTTGAGGTTAAATTGTTTCCACTTAATCGGAAAGCTACTCTTTGTTGCTAATTGTTGTGCTTGTCTTGAAGGATGTTTTGTGTTGTTGCTGTAAAAACCTTAAGTCGATGCTTAAAAGGACATGATATGTTCGAGGACGAACAAAGCTCTAAGTGTGGGGTGTTGATGATAGGCGAATCTACGCGCCTATATCAATATATTTTGCCCATATTTTAGCCTAGTTTTGAGAACTAATTATCTATTTCATGCACTTTTTGTCCTTTTTCTTGTAAATGAGCTAACAAACATGATTAGGAAAGTTTCAGGTATAAATGATGCAAAATACAGCAATTTATGGCTTACTTGACGCAAAAGAAAGCTCACGAACGAGATGGAAAGGAGCTGGACGCCTAAAGGACCAAATCTGCTGCATGGAAAATCTGTCCCGGGCTAAAACAACATTTCTGAAGACTTTGGGGACTTACAGACACAAAGCTGGATTTTTACCAAGATACATTAACCTAGTATAATTAGGTTATGTGTTTTATTATTCTATTTGGATTATGATATTGTAACCTTACCCTAGTACATTTGGGTCAAGGATTTCATTAGTATATTAGGATTTGGTTATTTATTTCATTAGCTTAGTAGGAGTAGGATAGGAGTATTATAAATACCCTATCATGCTAGAGATTTTTATTCATTCATAGATACATCAATCTTCAGACAATTAATTCTTCACTTAATTCAACAATTAATTTTCTTCCATCCCTCTCATCTTCCACCACAAACATTCAACTCTTAAATTCCACAACAAGAGAATCGTTACTTGCTAAGGAATCACCAAAACCACATGCCAAACACCTACTATTCACGCCAACCACCATGCAAAACGTGATATCCTTCGCATTCATGGGTAACTAAACCTCTTAGTTGGGGTTATGGAAGCCGAATGAGTTACTATCTATAGCTGTGAGTTTGTGAGTTCAAGACAAGTATATTGCTTATATCATTACGTTCTTCATATTAAATCTACATTCTTTGCGGTTACAAACACAAGAACACGCCATTCTAACATCTAACCTGTTCGAGAGAAAGGTTACTTGTCTAGAAAAGAAGACGCATAGAATAACACCAGTCTAACATTTAACTTGTTCGAGAGAAAGGTTATTTGTCTGGAAAAGAGATAATGTCAAGGTAGTAGGACACCCTTTCCTATTAAAAAGCTAGTGCCGTAACTGGACTAACCTCTTGGAGAATTTGTTCCGCTAGACACACTTTAAGCTCGAGAGAGTTAAAGTGAAATAGTCCTTGTTGAGGTCGAGAGACGCTTGGATTTACCATCGACTACAATTCTCTATAAGCAATTGCATGTCAAGACTTTACACACTCATAGCCAATAGAGACGTATACCTCTGAAGGTGGACATAACCCCAACGCTTCAATTCTCATTGTTTCACAACCTACGAAATACTCTCTTTTTATTTTATTATTTTCAGCTTTTATTTCATTGCTTTGGTTACTTATTACAATCCCCCCTCTTGCGAGACTTGCACTAAAAGTTTAGTAATTTTACTTACTTGTTGACCAAGCTATTCCCTGTGGGATCGACACCCAACCCAGGTTGGGTTCTATATTTGCTAACGACCGCTTTACACTCCTACGAGAGCTGTAGATTGAGCGTTATCAGCTACAAGGCCAAACACAAACTTTGGGTATGTTGTGTACACCTAAATAAAATTGGAGGTAGTTTTAACTCATACTATAGGGTTTGGCACACACCCCATCCCATTCTTTGATGGGTGCGGCTCAAGGCACCTCCACAAAGGAGATGATTCACTATTTTTTAGCTCCTATTTTCTTGTACGTTTTATCTTTGTTTCACCACTTATTATGACTTATTTATAAGCTTAAATTTGATTTAAAAAACCTCCAATGGTATCCTACAACATAAAATAACAATCATTAGTTCGTAAAACACAATAGAGATCATCAAAGTTCATTAGAACAAGCATAGCTCAGTCCAGCACCAATATTTTTCTCGTCTAACTGTAAGTGATCATTTTGAAACTTTATGTGATTATTTTGACTCTTTAATGGTTTAAAATACAACTTAAAAACTATACACAAGTAACTTGACACATAATTACACAATTATACCCTTAATACCTTATAAAGCACATTAAGAAGTCCTCAAAACTAAGATAAACACACATAGATAACGACACTTAGGTGTATAAATATTCCAAAGATTAACATGTATCTTTTGTTCAATATCTCCCACATATCTCAAAATTCAATCTGATTATGATATTTTCCATTTTATTGATGGGAGAAGCAGTATTATGATTATAGGAGTTTCCCACGAGTTCTATCACCTCATGGGTTGAAATGATTGAAACATTCTTGGATCATTCTTTACACTATCTTGGATGCTACAATTAAGTGATGAAATCATTAAATTTTGTAAATTAAGTGTCAAGAAATTGCATGAGGATTGGCAAAGGTTTGACACAAAGGTGTTGCAATGGCCAAATTATGATTCCTCAAACAAAATTCTCCTTCAAATATAATATGGAGCATTAGATCAATTAAAAAAATGGGGGAAGATAATGTAGTCAGTGGATCTATAGAGGAACAAACTTCTGGTATTGCAGCGACGTTATTGGATTAAGTGATCAAGAAAAGTTGAGGTTGACATATAAGGGATATTGAGGTGGTCGTAAGGGCTCCCTCTGTATCTCTTATGATCCAAGAAAAAAGAAAGAAGAAAGAGGAGAGAGATAAGAATATGGACAAGGTTATGAAACAATTGGATCTCTGTTTTTTTGGTTTAATTGGTAATTTTATTAATGAATCAAAAAATATCTAAACAATGATGGACCAACCCATCCAAATAGTCAAACAAAAAATATCAGCTAGCAAAATAAAAATGAACTGGCCCAATACTTGACCCGACCCTAAATGAAAAAAATGTATAGTGAGTAAGGTTTCTAAATCTGAGCTTAGAGTTAAGCTCCACCCCTCTTTGCCTTTTTCATCATATTTCTCTTTGAGAATCTTCAACTTATTCTTCTTCATCTTTGGATGGCTAACACCGTGCCTTGTTTGCGATGGATTGACGTTTTTTCTAGCTTGCATGAGTAAGTATCATCCTTTTTATTCTAATTATTGCTTACTCTTGCTCTAGTCCTGCTTTGGTGCTTTCCTTGCTAATATCACATTTGAGATCTCCAGTGTATGGGTGCTTACAGTGCTTTTGGGTGCTAACACATCGGTTCTAGTCCACTGAGGCTTGTTCCTTCTTCCAAGTAAGATGATTCCACTATTGAACTTGATAACTGCCTTTTATCTTATAGCTAACAACCTTATCCTTCTTGAGTTGCAGCTATGACTGGGATGGAGATTCTGAGATGCTCAAAACCGCTTGTATTTGGATAGTAACAAGTAGCTAAGTTTATCTGTGTCCTCCAATCTGCTGAGAGTCCATTTTTATTGGCTGGTATAGATAGGCTAAGTAGCAATTTCACTCTTTTGTTTACCTTCACAGGTTGTAAATATAGTGTATGTGAATTATTTTTCTTTAGCCAATCCAGTCCCCTTACCCTTTTGCTGGTACTAACCTTAAATATGGGTATTACTGCTTATCACTATTAAGATTCTTTTTTCCTTGACTTGGTAACTGATTGAAGGTTGTAAATTTAAAATGCCCTTGTTCCAATGATAAATTAGCCAAATAGTCAGCTAGTTGATTGCCTTCTTTGAAAATATATTGTATTTGTACTTATCTAAAAGTAATTTCCCTATCTGAAAGACTTTGTCTGCTATCTTCCATGGACTTTCCCATTCATTAGTTAAAAACCTTTGTATGGCTAATGAGTCAGTCTGAATGATTATCTTGTCTTGCCCCGATTGACTGCAATGAATAGCCACATGTAGTATTTCCATGGCTTCTTCCTCTATGTTATTGTATCCTCTATTGTTGTCCATTCTGTATGTATTATCTCACCATTTAAGTCTCTCAAATAGAATGCCCAAGAACTGCTCCATGGGTTCCCATTTGATGCTCCATCAGTGTGCTATTTACACTAACCTTTCTCTGGATATTGCCATAACACTATTATTACTTTAATTTTAGGCTTCGACAGACTAAGCTGTTGTAAAATTGCTGTCCATTCAAAAGAGAAATCCAATCTTGGCTTTCTAACTTTCAATAATATCCTTAGTTCCCTTGTAACATTAAAGATCAGCCTCTGCATTGTCACCCATTTTCCTTCATGCTTCAAACCACTCTTTCTCTTCCACAATTCCCACAATATAGTTCCTGGTAGTTCTATAAAGTTTACCTTTTCCTTATGTTTCACCTAAGCATCCGACCATGCACATATTGTATCTCTTAAGCTTAGCCCTTGGATGCTAATTTTTTCAAAATAAGAAAAGTAGGACCAAGTCTATTAGCAGAATAAGATCTCAATAGAACATGAGACATGGTCTCTTGTGTTGGATTTTGGTAACATCAATATTTGGAAGGACCCTATACTCCCCATTTTCTTATAGTATCATCCACTGAGATCTATCTTTCCACATTTTTCACATAAAAACATAATCTTAAAAGGCATCGCTTTAATCCATGATTGCTTATAAAATTCATTAGGCTCTTCTCTATGCCTCACATATTGCCATGGTGATTTTACTGTGAAATTTCCTCTTGCTTCCATACTCTCTATTGATTTATCCTTTTGTGATGGTTATTGTGGGGGTCATACTTTATGTATTACATGTTCCACTATCTCTTCAGTAAACAATTTCTACATCCATTCTTTATTCTAGTTCCCACTCCTTATCAAATCCTTTACATATTGATATGTATTATACCATTCCTTGCTTTCCTACGTAATAGAATAAATATCCCCTACTACTCCAATTGTCATATCAAATATGAGTATCTCTTTCTCTAATCTACCATATAATAAGATAATCAATTAGATCTTCTACTTGAAACATCTTTTCCATACTTGAGATCCTCCACCTACTTTCTACATTACTTTTTTGGGATGATATCTTCTGTAATATTTATTGTGCCTATATTCACTCCAGATAGACTTCTTTATTCTAAATTTCCACCACAGTTTACAAAAAAAGGTTGTGGAAACATCATGCATCAACCTGAACCCCAAACCTCCTTTTTTTTAGGTAAACACATAGTGGATCATGATATCCAATGTCTTCCCTACCCCTTATGGTACTACTCCAAAAGATCTAAGCAAATAAATTCTGAATAGTATTTTTAACATTCTTAGGAGGATTCGTAACTGAGAGACAATGTATGGGAATGCTTTGCAATACATGTTTAATTAAGACTGCTCTACCTCTAAAAGAAAGTAATTTCCCTTTCCATGCTTGCCTGTTGTTGCTAATTGTATTCATAATCTGCTGGTAGTACACCTTCCTCTTCCTTATGTATAAAACAAGACATCCCAAATAAATGAAACAGAATTCCTATCTCAAAATACTAGTTTTAATTTTTGCCATTACCACCGCACCATTCGAAACACTCCTATGTAGATACAGTGTATTTTTCTCCTTATTTATCTTTTGACTAGAAACCAGTTCATACATTTCAAAAGTTGTTGTGGCCTTTTGAAAATCACCCAATTCATCTTTACAAAGTATAATCATATCATCTGCAAATGCAAGATGATTGATTTTTGGAATACCTCTAGGCATACCAAAGATTTTGAATTCTTTCATGAGAAGTAGTTCTTTCAAACATCTTGATAATACCTCTGCTGCAATGATGAAAAAAGTAGGTGAAAGTGGATCACCTTGCTTTACACCCCTAGATGATTAAAAGAAACCTTTAGGCTATCCATTTAGTAATATAGATTATCAATTATTTGCTAGAAATATGAACACCATATCTATGATTTCTTCACAAAAACTAATCCTCCTCAGCACCTTAGTTAGAAATAACCACTCTACCCGATCATATGATTTTATCATATCCAACTTCATCACTATGTTTGGAGGCTTTCCCCCTTTCCTAATTTCTAATACTATTTCCTGAACCACCAAAATATTCTTAGCAATACTTATTCCTTGAACAAAACTAGCTAATTCCTCAGATAAAATGTCAGGCAAAACACACTTAATCCTTTTATGAATACTTCTAGAGAAGATTTATTCACATAATTACTAAGTGATATAGGTCTAACGTCTGAGAAGGTCTAACGTCTTGATCAACTATTCACTTGACCTGTTAAACTATAACAACATTGTAGCATGGTCTGAACCACTTCTTACTAAATTATCTAAGTCCATAATAGGAAAAACTTCATGAAACTTTTGATTAAACAATACCTTGTCCAAACTCTTAAAAATACATTTTCATCTATTCTGCCATTCCACCATGTATATTTGCTTCCCTTAAAAGCACTTTCTTCCAGATTACACATGCTTATACAATGATTAAAATCATATGTCTCATCTACTGTGGATGGAAATCCTCCTAGTTTGTCCTCCTAATTTCTTATCATATTAAAATCTCCGCCCACTATCAAAGGTTCTTGTATTATACTAGCCGTTTCTCCTATTAATTCCCATAAAACTAATCTTTCATTTTGATTACCTATTGCATACACTAGTGTAACAAACATAACAACTCCTGTATGTTGATTTTCCAGTTTAAATGTGAGCTGTTGTTCTTGATCCCTAATGATACTGTATTTAATAATTGAGTCCATAAAAGCCTATATTTTACCTGATATATTTACAACTGCATGCTGCATTCCCAGTTTTCTTTTATAATACTCAATGTTATGGCTTTCCTGGAATGGTTCCATAAGGCCAATAAAACCAAATTAATATCTCCGATGCATTTTTATCAACGTGTGAATGATTTCTATGTATTAACCAATCTAATATTCCAAATTAAAGCATTCACTTTGATGAAGATTTTGACATGTGACTCCTTTTCTGCATTGTGCTTGTACCTCTCTTTTTGTCTCTCTTATGCGATTTTCCATGCTTTGTATTTAATGACAATTTTCTTTGGATATGGGTTTTATTCAACTACAACTTTATCAATATTATTAACACAATCTTCAGTATCCAAGTCTTCATTCTTGTTATTCACAATTTCCATCAAATTTCCTGCTTTCATTACTAGTTGTAAAATTCCGTCTAGTATCATATCTTGCTTCTCAGGCTTATCATGATCTAATAGAACTAATTTGTTTGCTAGGTTCTGGAAATTCTTTTCATCCTTCCTTTTTGCTAAACATGTGACTGCTACTTATAGTTTTCCTTAACGTGTGCTGCTGATTATTTTCTATCCTTACTGATGATGTCGCTTAAACTTTATTCTTGATTAATCTCCTTTCTGGATTGTTCCATTGATGTTATTTTTGCTGCTTTATCGAAGCTCTTATTCACCCAGTCTTTTGTACTTTCCTTCTGGTGAGTAGTGCTGGACTTTTCCTAAGGCTCATTATTGTCTTTATTCAAAACATCAAACGTATTTGATGTCTTAATTTCCTCTATCTTTTCATCCATTTCTCCCAATATATGACCATTCTTTTCTCTTCTATATTTGTTTCTTATTTGTAGCCATTGATGTTAGTTGCTATCATCTGCTGCCCTTCTCTACCCTTCCTAAATTTTTTTCATCTTTTTTAATACTATCTTATCATCCTTTTGCCTTTGTAACTTATCATATATCTCCGGATGAATATTCCAGCAAGATTCTTCATCATAACCCTATAAACAATACTCTTTATAGTATTTAGGCTTATGATCATATTAAATATGGATCCCCTTGAACTTTAATTCCTCAGTTATATCATCCTCTTCATTGATCTTCACTCTATAAGGTAACTTAGAAATTAGGTCCACCTCAATTTTCACTCTTGCACTACTTGTCCTCATGTAATTTTTTGTAGCCATGTCTACAATTAATGGCTTTCCTACTACGGATGTAATAGAAAAGATAGCTTCCTTAGAAAAAAATTTGGGGTAATCAAGCATTGAGACCCATACAATGCCTATCGTTGTTTCAATTTTTGGTTCAACCATGGATACCCTTTTAGAGTTCATATCTGCCAAAACATTACTTTGGCCTTTATTTAGTAAGTATCCGTTGATAATAATTGAACGTAGTGTTCAAGATGATTTAATCTTATCCATATGTATCTTGTATCCAATACCCCTATTATACACTTCCTTTATTTCAATTTGAGCAGGAATTGATTTTCTTTGTTCATTAACATCTTTTTTGCCATATGAGAACTTACCAATAATTGCATACCATAAATTCTCCTGCATTATTAAGTTCTTTACTTCTGAGAATTTTTGCGTAACACTTGGTTACCTATTCATTATTATGATAGGTTTTTAGAGGAACCCTAATGGTTTTATGCATCTACTTCTTATACTTTAATAAATCAACATATTTTGGAACTAATGGATTTAACTTGATCTCCCCTCTGCCATCTTGCTTCAGAGATTCCTCCGGTGGGTTAGACCTACCAAAAGTAGTAGACATAATGGATGGAAAATAGGCAAAACTTTAGGATTCTTTTTGCATCCGCTGCTTTAGGTTTTCTTCAAGTCTAAGACGTTGCTTTGAAAATAATTTATAGGGTATCATTCAATAGAATTGGATCTCCTTACCAAGCATGTGACGGGCTCAGCTCCAAAAACGTTTATTGTAGTGTCTTCTAAGGGCACTAAAAAATATGATGATAAAGAAGCGAAGGCTCTTGATATAGAAATTTGGTTCATGTTATACTAAACAAGTGTTTTGTGACCTCCTTATCAAATGCAAGGCAAAAATCAAGGATGGAAGAAAGGGATCATGATTGGAAAAACCTTAATTAGAAGGATTGTTATAGAGATAGATCCTTTTGGGATAAGTAAAGAGATCGAGACCATGATTAGAGAGATAAATAACTAACCATGATAGTTTTCTTATTTCAAAAAATTAGGTAAAAAGTAAAGACTCAACCTTCTTGACCCCCCAAAATTATAAAAGTGAAGATGTGCTTTCACACATCCTTTTGCGGGTTGAAGAAAGTGATAAGATGCTAAGAGAGATGAAGAGAGACTTTTTGCGACTCAATATAACTGTCACTTTGCGCTTGAACTTAATCAAACAATTTGAGAACCAATTAGGTCATATTTATTCCCATTTGAGACAAGGAAAAAAGGATGACTTCTTAGTTATACGATAGTGAACCCAACAAATGATGCTCATTTCATGGAAATTGTCACTAGAAGAGAAAATACTGTAGGTAAAAATATTATGAATCTTTACAAAAAACCTAATGAGAAGAGAATTGAGGATCAAGTGAGAGGGAAGAGAAAACGGCCTGATAGAAAGAACCTAATGAGAAGAGAATTGATGATCAAGTGAGCGGGAAGAGAAAGCGGTTTGATACATAAAATAAGACAGTCACTATGCCAAATGATCCAAATGTTAACAAATCAAGAATGGTTGAAGAGAACAGTGAAAAAAAAAGAAACACCACAAGTGGTTGATTATAGTGCTCCAAAATCATATGCAAGATCGGGTGTCTCAAATCCACAAATCAAAATATCTCCTCCATTTCCTCAAAGGCCCAAGAAGAAGGAATGTGATTTATAATTCAAGAATTTCCTTGCTAAATATAAAAACATTTCCGTTAACATACCATTGTTGGAAGCCTTGGAAAAAATGCTCAAGTATGTTAAATTTATGAAAGACTTGGTGACAAAGAAGAGGGTAATAGATTTTGGAACAATTAAGGTAACACACAATTGTAGTGTGATAATGACAAGCATCGTAGTTATGAATAAAGAGGATCGAGGTGCTTTCACCATTCCATTCACTATTGGAGTGTACAAATTTAGGAAAGATTTATATGATCTTGGAGTGAGTATTAATTTGATATCCGTGGTCGTGTAAACAAAGCTAGGCTTGAGTGATCCCAAGCCCACTACTATAAGGTTCTTAATAGCGATTGTTCTGTAAAGAAGACTATGGATGTGTCATATGATATCTTGTGAAGGTCGACTATTTTATTTTTCCAACCAATTTATGACTTGGATTGCGCCCATAAGGTTGATAACGCTCAACTTACACTATCATTTTAATGCAAACAATCGTTGTTAATATAATAAGCTATCTTAGGTTGGGGTTGAATCCACGAAGAGTGTAAATTAGCTTTCGAAACCTATGTATGTTGAGGGTTAACTAGGAGTTACACCCATAATGTAAACTTAAAATAATACATGAAATTAAATGAGGGATTTATGACTTAAAGCTTTGTTTGAATAAAATAACCCTATGACGCTAAACAAGAGCAAACAATTGATGAATAAAACCAAATGAGAGATGAGTCTTGGGGTTATACTATCCTAGGGTTCACTCATGTATGGGTGTTTGAGGGTTAGTACATTTATTGGTCAAAGATTTGGGTAGGATATATTTTAATTCTTAGTGTTAGTGTTTTGACAAAACAATGAATTTCACTCATAAATTCTTCCTCATGAGTTTGCCCATTTTACCAGTCCAAAACCTCCACTAGCATCCCTATTTGTAGGATGATGCTCATCAACCTAGCTATATCACGTAACATTTTTATTTTTAAGATAATGCTAAGGAATAACTAGTAGCAAGTAGTTGTTCACAATTACTCATCACCCACCCCCCTCTTACAAGGATGATGTGGAATCCAAGAAAATTGGGACTTTCACCCACAATTCTTAATTCAAACCTAAAGTAATAGAAAACCCCCAAGATCAATGACAACTAATTTGGACCATCAATCAACATTCATTCATATTAACACCCTATTCAAGCATACCCCAAGACAAGAATTTAGCTACTCATGGATTTAAATAGAACAAGATTATCCAAATTTGCATTCAAAGCTTCCACTGAAAATCAAAATAGATTAAAACCAATATTTAATTTCAATCCTCCACCTAATTCTCACTTGAAATTCAAATTACAATTTTTTTCCCATATAAATTAAAAGTGTATTTCTCTTGTCCTCTCCCAATTTTGTATTCTAGGATGCAGAAAATTGTCGAAGGGTTTTGCCCTTTTTTTTGGGATTTAGTTGTGGATTTATGATTTTTCCCTTCCAAAATTCACTACCAATTGCGATCTCCATATTTTGATTGTGATCATGCTTCCACGATGGTATGGTATCGTTATACGATCATCGTTGGCTGACTTTTCTTAACTTACCATGATCGCAGTACCTGGAGGTCAATTCTTAGGCCTAAACTTCAGCTTTGGTTACTTCTTCTCTCATTTTATCTTCACCTGCTTTGTATCAACTTGTATCCATCAGGTTCTCTGATAGATTACCAACACTAAGAATTTGCGTAGTTCAATAGATAATTAACCTCATATACAAGATTATTTCATCATAGTGTGCTCAATTTTGGATGTAAATGAGTGGCGAATTTTCCACTAATCAACACCCCAAATTAAAACGTTGCTTGTCTTCAAGAAACGTTATTCCATATTCATTCACTATTGTATGAGTCTACTCAATTATAAGCCAATTCATACAACCAAATGATCATAATGATTTCGAACTAAATTAGAACCAATAATTAGCCCTCAAGCATAGGGAAAACTATTCTCACAATGAAATACCTAGGCTTGGAACCATGAGAAAAATTTCTTCATTTGATGTCACTAGGTTACGACTAAGGGAATAAGTCGTACACCTTAGATACGAGTCATATCCTCCCCCCCACCCCTTTCATACCCTAGGTAATGTTTTGAGGTTTACTAACTATCCTAGGTATGAGTAAGCCACTTTCCAATCATACCTAAGTGTACGAGTCATACATAACCCAATTGTATAGAGTGTGTCTTAATCAAATAGTGGGATGTTTTTTGGTACGAGTGAAGTGTACAAAATAGGGAATGATTTTTACCCATTGGATATGACTTAATGATGGGTAGTTGTACCCTAACAAGTATGGAGACCTAGGATAATCCTTTCATATGATTTAGGGTATAACTCATACCCTAGGGTACGGTTCCCTTAAGTGAGTCATACCTAAGGACGGGCTCATTTTATAACTGTTAGTTGAGAACCTTATGGCCATTTACCATACCCAAAACCCTAATAACCTCACTATATAATTGTTTTTAGCCTTCTAAATATCTATTTTGATGTATCAAATATCCAAAACACACTCTCTAACCCATTTGTTAAGAATTGGAGTCTAGGGTTTCAAGGGTGCACATCTAAGAGCAAGGGGAAGTCAAGATTCTTGGTAAATCAAGTTTTCTAAGGCATGTAACTCTCTCTCTTGTTATTTACTCAAAAACCATGTATTTTAAACTTGGATTAGTAAGTGTACATGGTAGTTTTGAAATCAAATGAAAGGGGTTATTGTTGTCAATGATGAATAATGTTTGTTCTTGCTTGAGCTTCTAATTATACATGTTATTAGTGAGATATTACATGTGGTATAACATATGGGTATTTAATAACCCTAAAAATGATAAATTCCACCATGAATTTGGTCTTGATAAAGGTATGCACATAAGGTATTTGTGAAAATGTCTAAATAAACTGTCTAGTCATATGTTAATGGTATATTGAACTAGGGTATTAGTCTAGTGAATATGAATGAGATAAGATATTATTTCAATGCACGTGAGTACTTAGTAAATAATTGTTAAAGTCCTTGTTTACCATGTATTGAGTTATGATGAATGTGAATGCTAGGTAAATAGTTGGTAAACGTTAATTATGTAATGGATTAATTTATGACTTTAGATGGTGTAATGTCCCAATAAGTATGAATGGTTGATAAATGGTATTGTAATGATATTTTTAGCCATATAATTAGTTAAATTATGACTATGTTAGTTTGATGGCTAAGAAAGAGGTTCAATCCCTTAAACATGAACTTGAATTGTGTGTAGAACTAAAGTGTGGTATAGAAATACTAATGAAGAATGATTGGTTTGGTAAGGGTCTTAACGACCACTAAATAATTAAATGATGATTTATGTTAAGGCATTGTCTGAATAAAGTGTTCAATCAATAAATGTTCCCATGAAGACATTATGGTCCCATATAGTTATGTTTTGGATAAATGGTTCAACTCCTTAAGTGTTGAAATGAATTGTATGGATGTTAAGACCTGAACGAAAGGGGTTAAGAGCTGAAATGTCGAATATCAACGGAAATAAAATGCTTGTGGTTAGAGTCCCTCGCCCAATGAAAAGACTAGTGGTTTGAGTCCCTAGTCCAATAAAATGGCTTGTAGATCGAGTTCCTTACCCAATGAGATGACTAGTGGTTCGAGTACATAGACCAATTAAATGTCTTGTGGTTAAAGTCCCTCGCCCTATAAAATGAAAAGTGGTCCGAGTCCCTAGTCCAATGAAATGGCTTGTGGTTTGATTCCCTTGCCCAATGCAATTACTAGTGGTTTGAGTCCCTAATCCAATGAAATAGCTTATGGTTCGAGTCCCCTACCCTATAAGATGGCTTGTAGTTCGAGTCCCTTGACAAATGAGTCAGTTGAATTGGCAAAATTGGATGAGTTGGTTTGAGGTTCGGATCCTTTTGACTAGTGTAACTAAGAATTTTAAGGTTATAAAATTTTAAGGTGAAAGGTTGAAAGTTCTTTACTCCTTGTCTCATGAGTGAATGATCTAATATTGATTGCTATGACACTTTCCATATCTTGACATGCTATATAAATATATGTATATGTATCTTTATATATGCCTATACTAATGTAAATGTGATTACATACGATGGTTTGAATTTAATTGAACAAATGTGCGATTTTACCCTTATCCTCGAGAAACATTCTAGTACTCCAACCGCTAACCGTCTCCGGATGCTATGTCCCTATACGGTATAGGAGCCGGAGCTTTTTCTTCCACTTCTAGGTAGTGAGCAGGTGTTCGCGCGGTTTGGGCATTGACATTGAAGTGGCGAGCTTCCACTGTACAGAGGGAATACTTTTCATGGTCTTTTACTTTAATTCATAAACTTTTATAGACTTGGTATTTGGCTATTGTCGGGGGCATGTCCCGACATATTATTAAAATCAGTTTGATTGAGGCTTTGTGGATGATCGTGGACTTAGGTATATTGACTAAATTGTTGATATTGTCTGAGTATTGACTATTAGCTTTATTTTCTGCTACTTTGATATTTTTTCAGAGTTCATCCGATACTTATGAATCAAATAGATGGTTAGGTTAGGTTGACGGGGCGATCTCTGGCCCAAGTTAGGCTTGAGATGCTTACACAATATGGCCCGATTTAGGGACATGTCAAGTTAGTATCAGAGCCTAGGTTCATGGTCAGTTGGTAGTCCATAAAACCATGTCAAGTAGAGTCTTTTTTATGGGTGCGTAGCGCACCACTCTTATAAAAGAGGGCCTATAAGACATTTAGGAATGTTTCCCTTTCTTGTGTTTCAATCTCAAGCCATATAGAGTCTAAGGTTTTGAATTCCTATGATTTTTGGTTGCTCATCTTTCACATTATGTATCTAAAATATCTAATGTTCAGGCGATCTCTTCTATCCTGACTAAGGGCAATATGGACAAAGCTCATCAAATTTTTGAGATTCAGACCTGGTCAAGGGTCGTGACGTCTGACTGTCCTCGAGGGATTCTATCTGTTCTCACTAACCCTACTTTTGGGGGTGACACTTCTTCTCAGTTACCTTAAAATGTTGGTTTCCATCGCTTCTTTGATCTATTGGATCAGGTCGGTGGATGACCCGACCCGACCCAACCCCGGGCCTTATCGTAATAGGCATCCCAAGTCTATCCCGAACTAGGTACTGCCCCCTACTACCCAACCCAACTACCTATGTCCAGCCTTTATATGGGATGAATTTCAAACATATAACAAGTTAGCATTATTGTTCTCATTAAGACTCTGGGATAGGGTCACAATCGTGACCGGCACAACTGAGTCCAATCATATCGTACCAACCACCCAACCATACCAAGACAAACTAGACCATAAACTAAAGGGAATACCAAAACATAATATGAAAATCAATCACAAATTTTAATATGATGGAATAGTCAGATATCATGTCAGATGATGCTATCCTCTATGACAATACCAATGCTTAGGCAGACACCTCTACCGATCTCGCCCGTACCAACCCCTAGAAGTACCATAAATCCTCTATCCAAAAGAGTAAACAAATTAGGTTGGGACATGCCCCCAACCATGGCTAAAACTAATATCCAAGATAAAATAAAAATGTCTAAATAAATCCATAACATGAAATGATACCTTTCGAAAGGATGGAAGCTCACTACTTTTGTCCAAATATTGATACCAAATTTGATTGCTAATTAGGAGGAATAAAATGGTCGGTTCCTGTATAGCATAGGTATACAACCGCCATTAGATGGGGTTAACGAGTGAGCACTAGCATGAATCTCAAGATAAGGATAAAATAATGCTAGTCATAAATCCAAGTAAAACCATCCATAATGAATACAACCATACATATATAAGTATCCAGAAAAGGAATCGAGATTAGCAAGCACTTAAAACCTTACCTAGGCTGTGTAGCTTTTTCGTCCTAACCATCCAGGGCCAATGGGTTTAGCTTTCCCTATCGAAAGGGCCCAGTGCGTGTAGTTGCATGACCAAAAAATATCCCATGGTATGACTAGTACATATCCTAATTAAAATATGACACATACATATGGTCAACGTGACCCCTTATATCGACAAATATAATTTTTTGATTTTGGTCCCCCCAGGACCGCCACCTTCCACAGCTTAGCTACATACCCTGCCATTAATGCCTAATTAAAACTATGTCTAAACAATCCATTTACCATTTATTAACCAAGTAAATATTATAGGTATCATCATACCACTTCTTACTTGCAAATAATATCAATAGCCAAACCATTTAGGTTAAGGGGACCTTAGGTGCCTTTCCAATTACCATATTATATCAATGTGGGAGACTTTCATGTTCCCTACAAGCATAAATATTTAGTCTTTATCCTTTTCAACTAATTTATACCATACATAAATCCTTTGTCCAGTTTAAATCATGCAATAGTTCCATTAGAAGAGGTCAATTCAATGAACATATATTTATAAGCATTTTATCAAACAACTTGGGGCATAATATAACCAAAACTAATTCCAAAGTCCATTAAACAATTACCATGAAATCAAATTGTCCAAAACCCCCCTTAATGCATATGAAAACATAATTAAAACCATGGGAAACCATAACCAGACATTAAATATCAAAACCCTTAAATAATAGTTGAAAGCCATAATCATGAAATAGTAAAACCATGAGATCAATAATATAAACCATGACTTTAGTTGAAATTACAATGAGAGAAGAGAATCATGCCTTATACAAAAGAATTAATAGAAATAAATCACCAAAACAAGCCCCAAAGCAATCCATACGATGAAGCCCTAACCTTCTTTCCCCAAAAGCTCTTGATAAAATTATGAGATATTTTGGAATAGTTTCTAAGTATTAATGAATAGAATAATAGGGTAAATCACCTCCTAAGTGTATTATAAGTCGTAGTTCCTAATTAGGGTAAATAAGAAAATGTCCAGAATACCCCACTTAAATTTTTTAAAACCCCATCACCAGATCGATTGACCCATATGAGTCGTACCCTCCTATACGATCAGTATCCACCAATCATATCTAATCCTAAACCTTTGTATCAAACATTATCTATTATATGACTCATCCAATTAAGTCGTAACCATAGCATACGATCTGTACCCATAACCTGTATCCTTAGCAGAATAATATACCAAGAGGATTAAACACTGCCCATCATACGAGTCCCTCCTACAACTAGTACCAAATACTTACGACTCACACCTCCAAGTTGTACCCATTCTAGTGACCAAAACCATCCCACCAACTAACACTGGTCAACCTATGATAGGACCATACCACTCGTACTCCAGCATACGAATGGATTTTAAGAAAAGTTTTTTAAGGGTCAAAACCTAGAATATTTTAGTGGAAAGTGGTCCAAGAGAAAGTATTGGACAGGAACTATCTTTTATTCCACGGTTAGTGCTCCCTACTCAAACTCGTTAGGAGGCAAGGCTTTTTAAATTGGTAATGCTCAAAGGGAAAAAGGTGCTTAACATCATGTCAGCAGGCCCAATCCTTACTCACCCATCCTTCTTATCAGTTTATGATAGATCATACCATGGTTGTTGTGAGGAAGGAAAGAATTAGTGTTTTAAATATGGTTAATTAGGTCATATGAAAAGGGAGTTTCCCATAATAATTGCTTCTTGGGAAAAAAAGGGTACCGGTTGCAACTTCTCTAGCTTATGCACGTAGGGGTACCACTTTTAGCTTCAAAATTTGTTGGGACCATCTCAATGCTCTTACTATCCTTGAGGAGTTCGAGCTACCTTATGATGCTAATATAGGTCTGTTTAAACTTTTGTCTCGTGAAGTGTATATGTTTGCTTGACCCAGGTTCTACTCTTTTTTATGTGTCCCCTTATGAGAATGTGTATTTTCATTTTTGGTATTGAGAGTCTCTCATTTCCCTTTTTTTTATTTCTACCATGGTAAGAGATTCTTTAGTTGTTAAGAGGGTTTATAGGGTGTGTTTGGTATTTATTAGTGGTAGGAAAGCTCGTGTAGACTTTATGGAGTTGGGCGTGGTTGATTTTGATGTTGTCCTAAGGATGGATTGGTTACATTTATGTTATGCTTCCTTAGATTTTTGGACTCATAGGGTCATGTTAATATTCCCTAATGAGCCAGTCATTGCATGGGAAACTAGTTCTTTGGTACCTTATGGAAGGTTCATTTTGTATCTTAGAGTACATAGGTTAATCTTAAAAGGGCGCTTGTATCGTTTAGTCTTAGTTAAAGGTTCTAACTCAGAAGGTTCTTCCCTAGAGCCTTTTCCCGTAGTCAATAAGTTTCCTAATGTTTTCCTTGGTAATCCTTTCAGTATTCTTCCAGATAGGGACATTAATTTTAAAGTTGATGTTATTTCGAACACTCATCCTAGTGTGTCTCCTTGAAGTGCTCCTGTGTTGTTCATGCTCAAGAAGGATGGCTTCCTTTGTATGTGCATTGATTATTATCCATGGGACAAAGCAACCATACCAAATAAGTATCCTCTCTCTAGAATTGATGATTTGTTTGATCAAATTTAAGGTGTGAAGTGTTCCTCTAAAATTGATCTTAGTTCGGTTTATCATCAACTTAAGGTTGGGATATCCCTAAGTTTTCCTTTAGAACTCGGTTTGGTCAATGTGAGTTCTTAGTCATGTCTTCTGGGTTGACTAATTCCCTCGTGGAATTCTGTGATTTGATGAATAGGGAGGTTGAGTGTGGGATTAGTCTTATTTCGGACGCTTTTCCAACTCTTATTACTCCTTTATAGAATGGTTTTGGGTATAGGAAGACTAAGTGTCCTTAGTATACCTCCTCGGTGATACCCATTAGGGTAGAGTATTATGCTTATTGGCACAATGGGGAACGGTCGAAGGTTGATCTTTAATTTTCTTCTAGCGGTGGTCCCTAAGGAAATGTCTAGTTGTGTACTCTAGTGATTCTCACCTATCTTGATCAAGGGTGCTCTACTAGTATGAAATGCATTCTATTAGCACTTACGCCTAAGGTTCGTATCTTGCATACATTTTGTTCCCCAAATATGAGTCTTGACCTTACATTACATTACTAATGGTATATGCAGTGGGGTGTTTTTTGGTGTCTAGTTCTAATGGCTCCTTCTTTTGTATGTTTTATCGAGATGGGTCTTATTTATGACCTAGGTGGTTTCTATGAAACCCTTTGTGCCTATGGTTCTGTGTCTCTTTTGGGGATCTTAAATTGAGTGGCATAAGTGGTTCTTATGCTTTAGTTACTTTGTGACCCTTTTTGTGTTGGGGTGATAGTGGCTCGGGGAATATGGTGATGTTTTGAAATAAGGAAATGTAGAAGTTCCTAAGTGAGGGAGATTCTAGGATGACTTCTAGAACTAAGGTTTTAGAAAGGAGTGGATGGTGAAAACCTTCATTAAAATAATAGAGGGTGCTAGATCTTGAGAAGGATAGATCATACCACGAGTATAAAAGTGGTAGGCTTGAGTGTTGCGGTTAGTAGATACACTAATAGTCATTTTAGGTGCTTAAGAGGTTCAGGAAGGCATGTGTATGAATTGTTTTATGGCATAATTGTGTTATGGTTTTGGATTCTCAATCTTATATTGGTGATTTTGGCTATAATAGTTTGCTATAGTTTTCTTATGTCATCTACTTATGGTTTGATATGATAATGGTAATGGAGTGGAGTAGTGCACTGGCTTAAGCTAACTCCTTCTAAGTTTTGGATAGGCTTTAATATAGAAGTAGTGTATGGATAGACTCAGGCTCGTAGTGGTGTGTCTTTGGGAAGCTATAAGTTGAATCAGACTTGCTCTCTAGTATTAGCATGGCCCTTTTTGAGACGTTGTTTAGTAGGAGGTGTCGCTCTCCTATTGGGTGATACGAAGTTGGTAAGGGTAATTTTATTGGCCTTGACTAGTTTACCAAGCCTTAGAGAAGGTGAAAGTGATTCATGATAGATTAAAAACCACTCAAAGTCATGAAAAGTCCTATGCGGATGCGAGGCGAAGAGATTTAGAGTTTAGTGTTGGCGATTAGGTATTCTTGAAGGTGTCTCCCATGAAGAGAGTGATGAGATTTGGTAAAAAGGGGAAGTTTAGTCACCATTATTTTAGTCCCAATTTGATTTTGAAAAGGATTGGCATTGTTGCCTGTGAGTTAGAGTTGCCTTCTAGATTGAACTCCATTTCCTCGGTTTTCCATGTCTCTATATTGCGAAGATCTGTGGGTGACCCTTCCTTGGTTGTTCCTTTTGAAGATTTTGGCATTTTGGACTCTATATTATGAGTAGATCCCAGTGAGGATCTTGGATCAGCAAGTTTGTTGGTTGCAAATGAAAGAAGTGGCTTCGGTGAAGGTTCTATGGCAGAACCAATAGTCTGAGGAAGCTACTTGGGGGGCGGAGGAGGACATGAAATCCTAGTATCTGCATTCATTTCCTATTCTAGAAACTCATGATCGAGGTATGTGTTATTATTCTTGATTTGATTTTTGTCTTTGATATACAATTGGCTCAACTCCCTAAGCTTCGAATTAATCTAGTATTTTTGATAAAATATGGGTTTGAATTCCCAAGATAAGGAAATGAATAGTTTATTGATGATGATCGTGATAAATGTTATATCCTTATGGTATGAGTTGTTCTAACTTTTTTAGAGGTTGTTTTGATGTGTGATAATATGTTGACTTGTGTTTAAGCTTGCTTTACACATCATTCATGGACGAATGATCCAAGTAGAGAGTATTGAAACACCTAGGCTTGGAACCATGAGAAAAATATTTTCATTGGATGTCACTGGTCTAGGTATGACTAAGGGCATGAGTAGTACCACTTGGATATGAGTATTATCCTCCTTCCCCACCCATCTCTTACCCTAGGTAGTATGGTGAGGGTTACTCACTGTCCTAGATACGAGTGAGCCACCCTCTAATCATACCTAAGTGTACGAGTCATACACAATGAAATTGTATAAAGTGTGTCTTGATCAAAATGTGGACTGTTTATGGTACGAGTGAATTGTATGAGTTAGGGCACGAGTCGTACCTTTTTGATATGAATAAATGGTGGGCACTCATACCCTAACCAGTGTGGATGACCTAGGAGAAGCCTAGGGTATAATTAGGGTACCACTTGTACCCTCAGGCACAGTTTCTTTAAATGAGTCGTACCCAAGGACTGGCTCATTTTTCATCTTTTAGTTGAGGACCTTATGGTTATTTCCTGCTGAAAACACCTAATTCCCCTTACTATATAAGTATTTTTATACTTTTAAACATCCATCTTGATGGAGCAAACATCAAAAATACTCTCTCTAACTCATTTGTGATGAATTGGAGGCTAGAGTTTCAAGGGTGCACATCTAGGAGCAAGGTGAAGTCAAGATTCTTGGTGAATCAAGTTTTCTAAGGCATATAACTCTCTCCCTTGTTAAATAACTCAAAAAACATATATTTCACACTTGGATTATTAAGTGTACATGGTGGTTTTAAAATCAAATGAAAGGAGATTTTATTGTCAATGATGAATAATATTTGTTCTTGCTTGAGCTTCTGATTATACATGTTATTAGTAATGTCTTTCATGTGTGGGTACTTTTTGTATGTGTTCTAACTTATGGGTCTTGAATAACCCTAATAATTATGAATTCCACCATGAATTTGGTCTTGATAAAGGTATATATATATGGTGTTTGTGAAAATGTCTAAATGAATTGTCTAGTCGTATGTTGAACTAGGGTATTGGTATTGTTCAAGTGAATATGATTGAGATATGGTATTGTTGCAATGCATGTGATTACTTAGTAATTTATTGGTAAAGTCCTTGTTGACCATTTATTGAGTCATAATGAATGTGAATGATTGGTAAGAACCTTGTTAATCATGTAATGGATTAATTTATGACTTTATAAGGTGTGGTGGCCCAATAAGTATGAATGGTTGATAAATGGTATTGTAACGATGTTTTTAGACATTTAATTAGTTATATTATGACCATGTTAGTTTGGTGGCTAAGAAAGGGGTTCAATCCCCTAAACATGAACTAAAATTGTGTGTAGAACTAAACTGTGGTATAGAAATACTAATGAAGAATGATTGGTCTGGTAAGGTTCTTGATGACCACCGAATGTATTGAATGATTATTTGAGTTAAGGTATTGGCCTATAAAGTGTTCAACCGATAAATGTTCCCATGAAGACCTTATGGTCCAATGTGGTTGTGTTTTGGATAAATAGTTCAAGTCTTTAAGTGTTGAGATGAATTGTATGGATGTTAAGGCATGAACTAAAGGGGTTAAGAGCTAAAAATGTCGACTAACAATGGCAATGAAATATCTTATGGTTATAGTCCGTCGCCCAATGAAATGACTAGTGGTTTAAATCCCTAGTCCAATGAAATGTCTTGTGGTTCGAGTCCCTAATCCAATGAAATGGCTTATGGTTTCAGTCCCTTGACCAATGAAATAACTAGTGGTTCGAATCCCTAGTCCAATGAAATAGCTTATGGTTTGAGTCCCTCACCCACTAAAATGACTAGTGGTTCGAGTCCCTATTCCAACGAAACAACTTGTGATTAAAGTCCCTCGCCCAACGAAATGACTAGTAGTTTGAGTCCTTAGTTCAACGAATTGTCTTGTGGTTCGAGTCCCTTGCCTTATAAGACGACTTGTGGTTTGAGTCCCTTCCCTAATGAATTGGTTGAAATTGCTAAATTTGTTTAGTTGGTTTGAGGTTCGGATCCCCTTGACTAGTGTAACGAAGAAGTTTAAGGTTCTAAAATTTGTAAGGTGAAAAGTTGAAAGTTCTTTACTCTTTGTTTCATGAATGAATGATCTAAGATTGATTGCTGTGACTCTTTCCATGACTTGACATTCAATATAAATATATGTATATGTATCTTCATATATGCCTATACTAATGTACATGTGATTTCATATGATGGTTTGATTTGGATTGAACAAATGTTCTATTTTACCCTTATCCTTTGTTACATGATAGTGCTTCAACTACTAACCATCTCCGAATGCTATATCCCCACATGACATAGGGAACAGAGCTTCATCTTTCTCTTCTATGCAGTGACCAAGTGTTCAAGCAGTTCGGGCATTGACATTGAAGTTGTGAGCTTTCATTTTATGGAGGGTATACATTTCATACTTTTACTTTAAGTCATATACTTGTATAAACTTGGTATTTGGCTATTGTCGGGGGCATGTCCCGATATATTGTTGACATTGGTTTGGTAGAGGCTTTGTGGATGACTGTGGACTTGAGTTTATTGGCTAGATTGTTGTCATTAATGAAATTTTGATATTTTTTAAGTATTGACTATCAGCTTTATTTTCCACTTCTTTGATATTTGATCAGAGTTCATTCGACACTTATGAATTGAATTAATGGTTAGGTTGGGTTGATGGGGCGATCTCCGGTCCAAGTTGGGCTTAAGATGCCCACATGACATTGCCCGATTTCAGGGCGTGGCACATAACTCCCCTCAAAATCTTTCACACTTTTAAGGATGCAATATACATTTAAGAACGACCAAGCAGCAACCACTAACTCACTACAAGTGACTCTCTATCAATAGCAACTCAAATAGACTTCTTTGCCTTATTTTCGGAAGATGACAATGTCACCCGCCTCAATTAGTATGCATGCCTCCTCATGAAAGGAAGTCCCACACACCAAAGTATCTATTACTCAACAAGGGACTAAAGCGCAAGAACTCAATCTCACAAAGAATCTCTCAATGGAAATAAGTATCATTCCATATGCTTTCCCTTATTTTCAATCACCACTAACTTGAAGACACTTGGTTGGAGATCTCAAAGGAATTTCAAGCTTTTAATGTAGGCTTGGGAAAGGTTAGGATACAGATTTGTGATCAAAGTGACTAAAACCTCTTTTAAATCTACTTAACACACTATTCAATTAAACTTTTGATCATGGGCCACTTCATTTCTTTCCAGCTCACACATGTGCCTCCTTTTACTACCTTGATTTCGCCTATTTCTTGAAAGCATTTTCTTTCCATCTATTTCTTTTGTCTGATTCATCCTTTTCTTTATTTTGATGAATCCTTTATTTTTCCTATAATTTGTTCTTATTTTTTAGATCTTAGGCCCTTACTTACAATAATTTGGCCCAAAGTTACCTCTTCCAAGATTCACCACCCCAAACTTAGGCTTTTAGACTTAAGTTGCACTTTAAAGTTTAAATAGGGTAGGGTTCAAAAGAGGGATAAAATACAAATGGCTCAAGGCTTCTAATATGTGATGATAGGCGAATTTACGCGCCTATATCAATATATTTTGCCCATATTTTAGCCTAGTTTTGAGAACTAATTATCTATTTCATACACTTTTAGTCCTTTTTCCTGTAAATGAGCTAACAAATGTGATTAGGAAAGTTTCAGGTATAAATGATGCAAAATACAGCAATTTATGGCTTACTTGACGCAAAAGAAAGCTCACAAACGAAGTAGAAAGGAGCTGGACGCCTAAAGGACCAAATCTGCTGCATGGAAAATCTGTCCCGGGCTAAAACAGCATTTCTGAATACTTTGGGGACTGCATGGAAAATCTGTCCAGGACTAAAACAGCATTTCTGAAGACTTTGGGGACTTACAGACACAAAGCTGGATTTTGACAATGATACATTAACCTAGTACAATTGGGTTATGTATTTCATTAGTTTATTTGGATTAGGAGAATGTTACATTAACCTAGTACAAATGGGTTAAGTATTTCCTTAGTTTAGTAGGATTTGGTTATTTATTTCATTAGCATAGTAGGAGTAGGATAGGAGTATTATAAATACCCTATCATGCTAGGGATTTTAATCAAGTCCTCCCTTAGTGGAGGCAACTCCTCCCTTAATTCAAGAAATTCAGTCTTCACTTAATTCAACAATTAATTTTCTTCCATCTCTCTCATCTTCCACCACAAACATTCAACTCTAAAATTCCACAACAAGAGAATCGTTACTTGCTAAGGAATCACCAAAACCACACGCCAAACACCTACTATTCACGCCAACCACCATGCAAAACGTGATATCCTTCGCATTCATGGGTAACTAAACCTCTTAGTTGGGGTTATGGAAGCCGAATGAGTTACTATCTATAGCTATGAGTTTGTGAGTTCAAGACAAGTATATTGCTTATATCATTATTCTCTTCATCTTAAATCTACATTCTTTGCGGTTCAAACACAAGAACACGCCATTCTAACATCTAACCTGTTCGAGAGAAAGGTTATTTGTCTAGAAAAGAAGACGCATAGACCAACGCCAGTCTAACATTTAACTTGTTCGAGAGAAAGGTTATTTGTCTGGAAAAGAGATAATGTCAAGGTAGTAGGACACCCTTTCCTATTAAAAAGCTAGTGCCGTACCTGGACTAACCTCTTGGAGAATTCGTACCGTTAGACACGCTTTAAGCTCGAGAGAGTTAAAGTGAAATAGTCCTTGTTTAGGTCGAGAGACGCTTGGATTTACCATCGACTACAATTCTCTATAAGCAATTGCATGTCAAGACTCTACACACTCATAGCCAATAGAGACGTATACCTCTGAAGGTGGACATAATCCCAACGCCTCAATTCTCATTGTTTCACAACCTACGAAATACTCTCTTTTTACTTTATTATTTTCAGATTTTATTTCATTACTTTGGTTACTTATTACAATCCCCCCATTCTTACGAGACTTGCATCAAAAGTCTAATAATTTCACTTACTTGTTGACCAAGCTATTCTCTGTGGGATCGATACCCAACCCAGTTGGGTTCTATATTTGCTAACGACCGCTTTACACTCCTACGAGAGCTGTAGATTGAGCGTTATCAAAAATTGGCGCCGTTGCCGGGGAATACAAGTGTCAATCAAGTTCGTGAAAATTACTAGACCCTTTGGTCAAAGATTCTCGTACTTTTACGTTTAGTTTTTGTTTTTGTTTATTGCAGGTTTTTCTTTTAGTGCATGCCCCATACTAGAAGTTCTGGTCAACCGTTATTACCAATCAATCCGGAACCGCAACCAATTAGAAGAATGGAAGCACAAGCGGAAATCGACAGGATGGCTGCTCAACACGAGCAAGCAAGATTAGCTGCTCTTGCCGCTGCTCAAGTCCAACAACAAAACATTGATAATCCTGGACGAGCAACAAATCCTGACGATGAAGATTTAGGAGATGACGAGTTGATCAACCCAAGGCATGGCGCTGAAATGGCAACACCTGCCAACAGACGAGGTCGACAAGCTCGGTACAGATATGATCGCCAACCTTTGCAACCAGCTTTCGACGATGATGATGATGATCTTGACGGTGCCGGAGCCACTGGAGCTATAATTCCACCACCATTAGCGCCCGGAGCCAAGTTCAACATCACTAGCACCATGATTCAGTTATTGCAACTCAAGGGATTATTTGGTGGACTAGCAGGCGATGATCCGAATATGCATCTCATCAACTTTATTTCTACATGCAAGTCTTTTGACAATCCTGGTGTTGGTCAGAATGCTATTCGATTACGTCTATTTCCATTGTCTCTGTCTGGGGAGGCAACATTATGGTTAAATGGGCTGACTCCTGATTCTATTACAAATTGGTGGCAATTGAGAGACGCTTTCCTAGAAAGATTCTTTCCGCCATCCAAGAGGGCTCAATTGAGAGATGAAATCAGCAACTTTCGTCAGCTTCCATCTGAAGCTCTTCACGAAACATGGGAGAGGTTCAAGACAAAGCTAGCGAGATGCCCAAACCATCACATGACCAATGTCCACTTGATGGAGATCTTGTAGAGAGCCTTGAATTCAGTAACTAAACCAGTGGTGGACAACGCAGCTGGAGGTTCTTTTATGGACCTCACCTTTGGTCAAGCAAGCAACATGCTAGATCGTATGACGAAACAAAGTAGAGCTTGGCATACCAGGGATTCTGAGGTAGCAAGCCCCACTTTATCTAATGGCATGTCTGCAGACCAAAGAAGAAGAGAAGAAGAACGTGATCAAGATATGGCGCACATGAAAACCCAAATGGATCTTCTTACAAAGCATCTATTGGGGAAGACTGAAAAAGTGAAAGCTATTGCGTCAAAAGGAAGAGACGAATCTGATTCAGAAGAGGAGGCCAACTACTTGAACAATCAGGGGGGTTTCCGTGGGAATGCCCAAGGAAACCAAGGTCGGAACTATTATGACAAATCTGGAGGTAAAGACCAAGGTAGTTGGAAGAAAAATAATGAAAATAGTGGTTTGTACGTTCCCCCTGGTAGACGTGATACCACCACATCTAATTCTATGGAAGACATGATGGCTAAGTTATTGAAAGGAGTAGAAGAAACGAGCGCGGGAGTTAAGGAGGTGATTGACGATTTGGCCTCCATGAAGCAATTAGTTGATTCTCATTCCACTTCTATCAAGCAACTAGAGCAGCAATTCAGCCAACTTTCAGCAGCATTTAATCAAAGAAAGGCTGGCACTTTACCTAGCGATACTGTGCAAAACCCAAGGAATGATGGGTCATGCATGGCCATAACTACCAGAAGTGGTAAGGTGCTGGAAACTTCAGCAAAAGGCAAGCAAGTGGTTGACGAAGTTGTACGGTTTGATATATGCAAAACAATGAAGCAGCCCAGCGATATGAATGAGTCATCTGTAGCTGATGTTCATTATGAGGATACGAAAGCATTATCTATAGAGAAACAACCTACTGTTGAGCCATTGTCTGCTGTGCTACTGAAAGTTGAGCATGAAGATAATGAAGGTTATGAAGAACTTATGAGTGCTCCAACAGAAATAAAGTCTTATACTCCTAAGAAACCGGATTGTGAACTCAAGAATCGACCAACAGCGAATACTCCCTTTGACGAGCCACCAATGCTAGAATCGCAAGAGCTTCCCGATTATCTAAAGAATGTGTTCTTGGAAAGTAGAAATATACTTCCAGAGAGAGCAGATGATTTAAGTGAACAGCATGTAGAAGCTCTCATCTCTGCTCTGAGGAGATACAAGAGAGCTATGGGTTGGACTATTGATGATATAATTGGTGACTCTCCGGAGAAACGTATGAGCCATCTCGAAAAAGATCGCATGACCACAGGTAAGCCTCATTGTCGTCTAAATCCTTTTAGAAAACGATCCATCACTTATCTCGACGAAGTCTAAGTACTCGAGACTACTATGTCGAGCCACAACAATAAATAAGGCGCTAGATGGGAGGCAACCCATCGTACTAATCATTTTCATTTGGTTTTGAGCAAAAATAGGTGCAAGAAGTATGCAACGAGGAGATTGATTTCAATTGGCAATTTGGTCGCATTGTATGGTAAAGTCGGTAAGTTAGGAATGGTGATGCATAAGGCTATGGATTGAGCCTTTCTCACGTCATAATAGGCTTCGAGAAAGGCTAGGCCTTGGTAAAAATAGGCCACGAACGATGCACAACCTATTCTATCGCCTAAGGACTCGGAATCTAGTGTGCAATACACTATGCGCCGCCTATTCCTAGGTGTGCTTTTGACTATGCGCCGCCTATGCTATGGCATTTGAGATACTGAGACCAAATGCCATACCATATGCGCCGCATATGCCTAGATATGCCATACCATGTGCGGCGCATATGTCCCATTATGCCATGGACAATGCGCCGCATATACATGTGTTATGCCGAGGGATATGCGCCGCATATAGGGTGATTTTGTCCCCAAATCCGATTGTAAATGGGTCATAACCCGACCCATACTCTTCCTATATAAAGGGGACATAGTTTTACAACACAACCACATTAGAAAACACCCTAAAGGCGCCACATAACCTTCCAAATCTTCTCAAAATTTTCTTCTTTTGCTCTTCCAATTCACAACACCGTCTCCACAAGCTTCAAGCAAGTAAGTACTCTCTTATTCTTCATTTATTTATCGTAAGTACTACATTGCTATGCTTATTATAAATTGCTAAATCATATAAGATTGTTGGTGATGTTCATGTGTTTGAATTGTTGTTGCATAATCATGTGAGTGAACATATACGTAGGGAATTCTTGACTTATTTCCGACTTGAATTTGATTTCAATAGCATTGTTATGATATTTGCTGAATAGATATGGCTATGAATATTGCTTAAGAGTGTTGTTTGGATGCTTACATGTTAGACTATCCCGGCCATCGGGATAAGATTATAGTGCCTATCGACTTAGGAGGTTGTGCTTGTTGTAAGAATATCGATTCCATGTGGTAACCCCTATGTCGTAGTGTTGCTATATCTACCATGAAAGTAGTCCAATGGCTGCAAATAAGTGATACAATGCTGATTTTCTTGTTGGAACACAATCCTAAAACGTATGTCGACGAAATCTGAGTAAATCGACTACGTTCACCTCGCTGATTTGTGCAACAAAACTAAGTGTGGGGTGGTACCCCTAGTACTTGCTTATAGATTGTATCAAGTGAGATTGTGCTGCAACTAACGCTATTTCTAGTCTCAGGTACAATGGCACCTAAAGCGAGACAAGGCAAGGAGAAGGCTACCACCTCCCAAAAGGGCAAAAAGAGAAGTTGCAAGGACCAAGGAGAACCCTCCTCGCAGCAAATACCCCGACTCACGCTTGGAATTAAGTGGGATACTTATGAGGAACTTCTAAGGATGACGACTCTGATGATGATTCCAATGCAAGGGGTATAACCCCAGACATAGAGAATAAGTCCGACCAACCAGGTTCCTCGTATTTATTTTCCACTGAGGACAGTGTCCCGACTAAGTGTGGGGTGGTGGTATTGCATGCTATACTTCTCTATTCACATCTATGTTTGTTTGCTTTTGTTTCATTTTTGTTTCGTTGTGTTTTTTTTTAGTAGTTAAAATTTTTTCTAGCTTCGCATGAAATTATTTTGATAGGCAGCATGAGATTATAACAAGAGTATGTGCTACAATTGTGACTATTGAGACGTTTAGGCTCTAGTTGTGACTCATTATGTGATATTGTGTGATTCAATTCCTTCACTTGTTGGGTTGAGAGTCTATATTACTTCCAATCAAGTCGACCATGTGCCTTGTGTGTGTGAGATAATAGTATATTCTATGTTTGTGGCTGATGCTAGAACTTGCCCGGTATGTATGCAAAGCGAAAATAAGGAGTGTGAGTTTAGGAGATGATTTAGGCATTTCTTTGGCAACCTATACATGTTTACCTTCAGTTTTTCCTACCCATGTACATTATCCTAGTTAAACCCTTTTGAGCCTTTGGCCTATTTCTTTGACAACCTCGTATGTAAGCCTAATCCATTTTTTTCAAGACCGTAATTTGATCCAAATTCCTAAGTGCTTTAAAGTGAATAAGTCATGTGACAACATAAGAGGAAATTGGGTGAGTATGATGCTTTAAATTGCAAGGGTGCTTGAATATGTTATGAAAAAGAAAGGGCTATCATAAGAGGTATGTTGTGAAAAGAAAAAGGACAAGAAAGCTGAAAAGTGAGTTGTGCTTCAAAATTGAAAAACAAAAGATGATAACAAGGGTGGAAAAATAAAATAAAGAAAGGTTGAAAGAAAAAAAGTATCAATGATACAATGTGATGTATTAAAGTGCTTAGGAACTTAGTCACTATTTCTGGCCAAAATAGTCCTACCCGTCCCTTAGCCTACATTACAACCATCTAAAGACCTACTTGATCCTAATCTTAACATTCCGACATTTAGTAGAGTACTACATTAAAGGCAAGCTTATGATCACTAGTTGCTACATATGAATTCTTTGTGAGAGTGAGTGCAAGGATACTTTGCTACCCATGTTTGAAAAATATGCTATATTTGTGAGTGATTATGGGTGCTATATTGTGAGACACACATGGTTGATGAGTTTTGGATAGTTGTATATGATTCTATGTACCTTAACGTTTGCATGCGAGTTGATCACCATCACGAGTCTATGCTTGAGGTTAAATTGTTTTCTACTTATAATCGGAAAGCTACTCTTCGTTGATAATTGTTGTGCTTGTCTTGAAGAATGTTTTGTGTTGTTTATGTAAAAACCTTAAGTCAATGCTTAGAAGGACATGATATGTTGTTCGAGGACGAACAAAGCTCTAAGTGTGGGGTGTTGATGATAGGCGAATTTACGCGCCTATATCAATATATTTTGCCCATATTTTAGCCTAGTTTTGAGAACTAATTATCTATTTCATACACTTTTAGTCCTTTTTCCTGTAAATGAGCTAACAAATGTGATTAGGAAAGTTTCAGGTATAAATGATGCAAAATACAGCAATTTATGGCTTACTTGACGCAAAAGAAAGCTCACAAACGAAGTAGAAAGGAGCTGGACGCCTAAAGGACCAAATCTGCTGCATGGAAAATCTGTCCCGGGCTAAAACAGCATTTCTGAATACTTTGGGGACTGCATGGAAAATCTGTCCAGGACTAAAACAGCATTTCTGAAGACTTTGGGGACTTACAGACACAAAGCTGGATTTTGACAATGATACATTAACCTAGTACAATTGGGTTATGTATTTCATTAGTTTATTTGGATTAGGAGAATGTTACATTAACCTAGTACAAATGGGTTAAGTATTTCCTTAGTTTAGTAGGATTTGGTTATTTATTTCATTAGCATAGTAGGAGTAGGATAGGAGTATTATAAATACCCTATCATGCTAGGGATTTTAATCAAGTCCTCCCTTAGTGGAGGCAACTCCTCCCTTAATTCAAGAAATTCAGTCTTCACTTAATTCAACAATTAATTTTCTTCCATCTCTCTCATCTTCCACCACAAACATTCAACTCTAAAATTCCACAACAAGAGAATCGTTACTTGCTAAGGAATCACCAAAACCACACGCCAAACACCTACTATTCACGCCAACCACCATGCAAAACGTGATATCCTTCGCATTCATGGGTAACTAAACCTCTTAGTTGGGGTTATGGAAGCCGAATGAGTTACTATCTATAGCTATGAGTTTGTGAGTTCAAGACAAGTATATTGCTTATATCATTATTCTCTTCATCTTAAATCTACATTCTTTGCGGTTCAAACACAAGAACACGCCATTCTAACATCTAACCTGTTCGAGAGAAAGGTTATTTGTCTAGAAAAGAAGACGCATAGACCAATGCCAGTCTAACATTTAACTTGTTCGAGAGAAAGGTTATTTGTCTGGAAAAGAGATAATGTCAAGGTAGTAGGACACCCTTTCCTATTAAAAAGCTAGTGCCGTACCTGGACTAACCTCTTGGAGAATTCGTACCGTTAGACACGCTTTAAGCTCGAGAGAGTTAAAGTGAAATAGTCCTTGTTTAGGTCGAGAGACGCTTGGATTTACCATCGACTACAATTCTCTATAAGCAATTGCATGTCAAGACTCTACACACTCATAGCCAATAGAGACGTATACCTCTGAAGGTGGACATAATCCCAACGCCTCAATTCTCATTGTTTCACAACCTACGAAATACTCTCTTTTTACTTTATTATTTTCAGATTTTATTTCATTACTTTGGTTACTTATTACAATCCCCCCATTCTTACGAGACTTGCATCAAAAGTCTAATAATTTCACTTACTTGTTGACCAAGCTATTCTCTGTGGGATCGATACCCAACCCAGTTGGGTTCTATATTTGCTAACGACCGCTTTACACTCCTACGAGAGCTGTAGATTGAGTGTTATCAATATGGTTGCCAAAGAAAGGTTCAAAGGCTCAAAATGGGTGACAAAGGATACAATCTATGTATGGGTAGGCTTTTTAGGCTAAACTGGATTTCCATGTTCATAAAGAAGGTCTAAGATCATTTTACCAACCATACGTAATCAATATTACCTTTGAGAGACTAACGATGCAAGTTCTTGATGACATAGGTAAGCATGAGAAATAAATGACTAAGCTCACCGTACATAGCATGCAAACTATTCAATTAGGCCCAATTGCATTTCTTACTAGAGGCGAAAGGAGTTATTTACCATACAATATAACTAAAGACTTTGCAGTCACAAAAAAAAGGAAAGTGTTGTTACAAAATCATTCACTTCTATTACCTTGGTTTTCACAAAAAGTATTTAGATGGAGAAGGATGCTTGCTTCGTATTTTCACTGTGAAAGATTGGCTATCATTAGCATAACATCAAGCCGTCATTTCACATTCTCGGTTCTTACAAGGGCAAGCCCTATGGCTATGCAACTTAACCATAGGCATATGCCATAGGTACTCAGACTTCCCCTATATTTATATCTCATAAACCCCAAAACACGATGAATTTCCCTTAAGAATGTCATCACTCAATCTATCATAGGGAAAGGCTCATCCAAAATAATCATCAAATGAAGGCTTAGTACGAATCAACTAAAAATGTAACAATCAATTCACAAACTCTCTATCTTTAGTGTGAAACAAGTGTGAATTATGAGACACGGGAAAAAACACGGGCACGCCCCCAACTTAAAGGCATGTAGAGCCCTCACTACATATCATAAAATCATAAGAAGGGTTAGAGGGGCACCCATAAGATACAACATGGATCAAACTTTTATACACCTCCGTGTTCGTGGGAAGCTTGACTACGATTGTGGGACCATAATTATGATTAGAATGGAATCGCGGTACCTGAGACTGATTTTCCCCTATTTTGCTCTATTTTTTTTGCAGAACTGCCAACTTTCTAACTCAATTTTCCCTTGCATTTTGGAATTCCAACCTATTCAAAACACCTACAAAGCATCAAAACTAGGTGAATTAATCAAAGATAAATGTAATAAACATGTAACCGATGGGTTGCCTCCTATCAAGCATCTGATTTAACATCGTGGCATAATGCTCCTTTATCAATATTGAGGGTCGTTGAAATACAACAACTCAACTTTGGTTGCCCTGAGTCCACCTACATTGTAGTGCTTCAACCTTTGCCCATCTACTATGAAGCTCTTTTTCTCAGGGTCCTCTAAATTGATCACACCACTAAGGTACACACTCAAAATCATGAAGGCGCCCGATCATTTGGAACAAAGTTTACCCATAACAAGCTTCAAGTTAGAGAAGTAAAGGAGTACACTATTGCCTACAAGAAATTCCCGCCTTAAGATATTAGCATCATGCCACTTCTTTATTTTCTCATTATATAAAGAAGAACTTTAATTGGCCTTGAGTCGAAAATCCTCCAACTCATAAAGTGTAGTGACCCTCGACATGGAAGCTTCTTTCGAATTCATATTTAACTTCTTTAATTCCGACAAAGCCTTATGCTCAAGTTTGATGAGCAAGTGACATACGTTGATAAATAAAATTGGTAGGGGACATATCTATTGAAGTTTTATAGGCTTTCCTATATTCCCAAAGTGCATCATCAAATTTCCTTGCTCAATTAGTTTGACGAACATTTACGGTTATCTCAAGGATATCTTTGATTTCTTGATTGGACCCTTCTACTTAGCTACTCGTTTAGGAGTGATATAGAGTATAAACCTTGTTCTTCACCCTATATTTTTCAAGAAGAGCTTGAAAGAACCAATTGTAAAAGTATGTCCCTCTTTCACTAATAATGGCTCGCGATGTTCCAAATATTGTAAAAATGTATTTTGTTCAAGATGAAAGTGACACGTTTGATCCTGATGTTCGAAAGAGCTATGGCCCCTATCCATTTGGATATATAAGAAACCACCACCAATATATATTTTTTTCCAAATGAGCTTTAAAAAGGGACCATAAAATCACACATCAAAAATTTTGACTTCAAGATTGGGTTTAAGAGGCATCTCATGCCTTCTCAAAATGCCACCTTGCATTTGACATTAATGACATGCTTTGACCAACTCAATGGCATCTCTATGAATGGTGGTACAGTAATAACAACATTGAAGAACTTTGGCAGTGGTTCGAATCCCTCCATGGTGACCACCGAAGGGAGAGGAGCGATATGCTTCAAGAATATTTCATTTCAACTTCCATAACACAATGCCGAATCATACAATCCATGCATTCTCAAAAAAGAAAGGGTTCGTCCCAAAAATACTTCTTTATATCAAATAAAATCCACATCCTTTGATGATAGATAAGATTCTTGGGAGTACACCACTCACCATATAATTAGCATAATTCACATACCACAATGCAATATTCCTTGATATTAACATAACTAGCTCATCGGGAAAGTTATAATCAATCTCAATCTCACCCTACTTCTTATGATTATATTCAAGGTGGGAAAGATTATCGGCCACTTGAATTTCACAACCCTTTTGATCCATTACCTCAAAATCAAATTCTTGCAACAGCAAGATCCACCTAATCAAGCTTGGTTTAGCTTATTTCTTTTCCATTAGGTATTTAAGAGTGCTTAATCCGTGTGCACCACTACTTTCTTTCCCAATAAATTGGCACAAAATTTTAAAAAAGCATACATCACCACCAATAACTCTTACTTGGTAATCATGTAGTTACGTTGAGAATCATTCAATTATTTGCTTTCATAGTAGATTGGATGGAACAACTTCTCTTTCCGTTGCCTAACACCGTGCCTAGAGTAACACCACTTGTATCATATATTAGATCAAAGGGAAAATACCAATCTAGGGAAAGAATAATGGGGGTCATAAGAAAAATCCCTTTGAGATGGTTAAATTCCTTCAAACACTTATTATTGAACTCAAATTTTTCATTCTTTTCAAGGAGTTTTCACAAGGTTTGTGCAATTTTTGAGAAATCTTTGATGAATCGCCTATAAAAACCGCATGACCAAGGAAGCTTCTCATACACTTCATGGAGATAGGAGGAGGTAATTTAGTAATCACCTTAACTTTTTCTTGGTCCACTTAGATACCATCCCCCTAGAATTTATGGCCGAGCATAATTCTCTCCTTAACCATGAAGTGGCATTTTCCCAATTCATGACTAGATTGAATTCTGCACACCTTTAAAGAACTTTGCTTAAGTGATTGAGGCATGACTCAAATGACTCCCCAGAGAAGTCATCCATGAACACCTCCATTGAATCTTCCACAATATTTGCAAAGATTGACAACAATCACCATTGGAACATTTCTGGAATATTACACAACCCAAAAGACATGCGCTTAAAAATGAATATGCCATAGGAACAAGTGTTGTTGTATTTTATTGATCTTCCAGGGCAATGAAAATGTGGTTTTACCTCAATTAGCAGTCAAGAAAATAATACCAACCTCACCCAACTAGCCTATCTAGCATTTGATCCATAAAGAGCATTGGGAAATGATCCTTCTCGGTCCAAGAGTTCAACTTGTGAAAGTCCATACACAACCTCAAACCCGTGACCAATAAAATGGGTATAAAATCATTATTATTATTTTGCACTACCATTATGTCACCTTTCTTGGGAAACAATACAATGAACTCACCCATGTGCTATTTGAGATCGGGTAGATGACTCCCATATTAAGACACTTTATGATTTCTTTTTTTACCACCTCTTGCATTGGTTGTTTTACACTCTTTTGATGTTCCATACTTAAGACATGATCTTGTGGGAACAAATTTTGGGAGCTATTCCTATAATATCTGCAATCTTCCATCTGGTGTCACAAATAAATTTCTTTACTATAGCTTTCAAGGCTTCCACTTGGAAAGACTCGAGATCACTCACGACAATAATTAGTAATGTGTTGTGATCTATATAACATACATAATGGAGGTGATATGGAAATGATTTTAACTTAAGTTATGGAGGCTCAAAGATCGATGGCTTGGTGGGTGAACTTTCACCATTCTTTGAGTCAAAATCCAATTTGGCCGGGTTCTTGGTGTAAGATCTAACCCATCAATAAAGTAACTACCTCATCATACCCTTCAATTTTTTTGATTTTGAAGTTCCACAATACACCCACTAAAGGTTCATTCATAAGATCCATATCAGTTATGTTCATTTCTTTATCATCAATGACATCAATCACCGATATCACTTGTAAATCCATGGCTTGCTTCATGACATTGCAGCTATTGAAAGTGACCTCCTTGTTATTTACCCTAAATTTTATGTTACCGTACTCTACATCGACCAATGCCTTTCCAGTGGATAAAAAGTTCTACCAATAATGATAGGAACTATGATCTATTGCACAATTGAGAATAACAAAGTTGGCCAGAAATATAAACTGGTCAAATTTTACCAACACATTGTATATCACCCCAATGCGTCTCTTGATTGATCGATCGGCCATCAATAGCCTCATGGATGTAGGTAAGTATTAACCAGCCCCAACTTGTGAAACACCACAAGCAGCATCAAGTTGATACTTTCCCCAATGTCACACAATGTTTAAGCAAATTTGAACATCCCAATGGTGTATGGGATGTTGAATGCACTCGAGTCTTCTTTCTTTCATAAAATTGTTCTTGACATGGTAGCACTACAATTATGAGTCACCTCTATGATTTCATACTCCACAACTCACTTTTTAGAAACCAAGTCTTTCATGAATTTTGCATACCCGACATTTTTTTTACAAAGATTCTATCAATAAGATATTGATAGATAGGTTGCTAAATTTCTCAATAAACATATTGAAATTGGCATTATCATTTCTCTTCTGGAGACTTTATGGGAACAGAGGAGGAATTTTAATTGGTGGCAGTGGGCCAATTCGATGTTCATTCACTTTTGAATCATCACTCTTCACCGTTCTAAAAAGGTTTTCTTAAGTTTGACCCAAGATGGAATAGATTCGGTAGGTAGAGATCTCAACCAAAATATTACTTCACCCATTAAGAAAAATGGGAATAGCCTTAACTGAATGGAATCTTGAGTGATATGAGAAATATCGAATGGGGCGCACACCTCAATGAGGTTTGTCAAGTGGAGGTTTCATCTTTGTTAGATTGGCCCATGAATAAGCCTTTTATTTGTAAAATGTGGAGCATTATACTTGTGATATGGAATATCCCATTTATCTCAGCTAGTAGGATGCGGATAGCGCAAGTATGCCCCATATATGTAAGAAAATCCATGTCCCCTCTATGCCAATGAAAAGAACCATCATCTTTTCCATTATGGATCATGGTGTCATGATTATTATAAAAATCACCTAAAAAAACAAAAACAACAAACAATGTAAATACAGACACTACAAGTGAACCCAAAGTTACTAACAACACCACACAAGCAAAAAACTAAGTTTCACTCTCTGGCAACAGTGCCATTTTTTATAAAGCTCAACTTACACCATCATTCTAATACAAGGTAGTTATTGTCAATATAAATAACCCAACTTAGGTTGGAATTAAGAGTTAACCTATAATGTAAACTTAAAATAAAACATGAAATTAAATAGGGGGTTTATGACTTAAAGCTTTGTTTGAACAAAATCAACCTATAACACTAAACAAGAGAAAACAATTGCCGAATAAACCAAATGAGAGAAAAGTTTTGGGGTTGTACTATCCTATGAGTCATTAATGTATGGGTGTTTGAGGGTTATTCTATTTCTTTGTCAAAGATTTGGGTCGGCTAGATTTTAACTCTTACTGTTAGTCTTTCAACAAAACATTAAATTTCACTCCTGGATTCTTTCGAATACCTTATGGGTGTGCCTATTTTACTAATCCAAAACCTCAACTAGCATCCCTATATCTAGGATGATGCTCATCAAAATAGCTATATTACGCAACATCCTTATTTCTAAGACAATGCTAAGGAAATAACTAGTATCAACAAGTTATTCACAATTACTCATCACCCACATCCCTCTTTCAAGAATGATATGGGATCCAAGAAAATTGGGGATTTCACCTATAATTTTGAATTTAAATAGAAAGTAATAGTAAAACCCCAACATCAACTATCAATGAACACCCATACACGTTAACACCCTATTCAATCATACCCCAAGATAAGAATTTATCTACTCATGAATTTAAGGAGAAGAAGATTACCCAAAGTAGCATTCAAATCTTCTATTGAAAATCAAAATAGATAAAGTAATCTTCAATTTCAATCCTCCACCTAATTCTCACTTAAAATTCAAATTACAATTATTTTTCCTCATAAATTAAAAGTGTATCTCTATTCCCCTGTCCCAATTTCATATCCCAAGATGTAGAAAATTTTCCAAAGGTTTTACCCTTTTTTGTTTTGGGATTCAGCTGTGTAGATTTATGATTCATCCCTTCAAAAGTTCCTAACCAACCACGATAGATGTCTTTTGATTGTGATCGTGCTTCCGTGATTGTGTGGAATATTTATAAGATTGTTATTAGCTTATTTTGCTTGACTGGCTATGATCGCGACCCTCAAGGCATGATCGTGGTACTTAGAGGTCGATTCCTAGTCCTGGACTTTAGTTTGGTTCCTTCTACTCTTATTTTCTTTGTACCTTCTTTGTATAAACTTGTATCCATTAGGTTTCCTGCAAGATCACCCAAATTGGGAATTAACATAACTCGATAGATAATTAGCTTCATATACAAGATTATTTCATCGTAGTGTGCTAATATTTTGGATATAAATGAGTGGAAAATTTGCCACTCATCAATGGTGCCCATTATTCTTTATAGGACATTGATAACGCTCAACTTACACCTCAAATAAGTGCAAGGCGGTCATCGTCAATATATTTACACAACTTCGGAGTCGGGGTCGAATCCAGAGGGAACAATGTCAGTGGTGATTAAACTAGTTCAAAACTATAGCTACAAGTTAAATTCAAATAAATAATAAGAAAATACAAAATAGGGATTTTTATCAATCAAACAATATCTAACATTTCAACTTATTTTAGAACTCAAAACTTAGATTTCAATATTTCAAATTAATGATATAGTAAAACTAGGGTTGTGATCACTATGACTATTAATCTCCATTGAATAATAACTGTTCATGATTATCGTGATAGGTGGGAACATCAGATTATCCTTGCTGATGATACTATCTGACTTGTCTCTCGACCTCACTAGACAATTTATTATCTAATTCTCTAAAACTTAGATAACTTATCTATTTCCAATCGGATGTTATCTCAGGTAGATTGACCTAGTTATGACATCAATCATTAAAAAGAAGGTTGGTAGCTTTTGAGTCCCTGTTAATAATCCACGATCTCTATTCTATTTATCCGTTAGAAGAAAATAAAACCTAAGGCATAACCTAATGTTTGCAACCAATAGAGTCAAGTTAAAACAACATAATTTCAAGACATTCCCGCAATCACTCAAACCCTAATCCAACTATTAAATCAATGAAATAATAATTATAGATCCCATAACCCTAGTTGTGGGTTTTTAGTTGCTCATAAGATAGAAAGAGATAACAAAGATTGAATTCATAGCTTAAGGCAAATGAACTTGCAAAAGATAAAATTCAAAGTTGTTTCTCCTTCAAGTACAATAAGAATTTCTCACAACTAAATCAAAGGATGGAAAATTGAATTTCTAAGTTAAGAGACTAAAGAAAAGTAAAGTCGTCTTTGGAATAAGTTCCGGACATTCCTAGATGTCCAAGATGCCCCATGAAACCCTAAAAGTTGCTATTTATACCCGTACTTTAAGAAAAAATTCAAAATAAAAATTTCAGAATTTTTACTTTTTGTGATGCCATTTGTGATAGGCTATCACAAACCTGACGCCCTCCGTGATAGCCTATAACAACCTAACACCTTACGTGATAGCCTCTAAAAAATCTGACGACCTCCGTGATAGCCTATCACAACCTGACGACCTCCGTGATAGCCTATTACAATCCTGATGGCTTATTATAACATATCGTCAGAAAATCTTCAATTTACTTCCTCTCTGCCTAAACCTGGCGACCTCCGTGATAGCCTATCACAAGCCTGATAGCTTATCACGACATGTCATCAGGAAATCTTCAGAAACTTTTCAAAACTAAATTTCTTGCATCTTTTCACTAAAAATCATCCTTTTTGATGTACATTTCATGTATTTCCATGCATATTGGTTTTCCTACAAAATCATAAGAAATATCATCAAAAACACCGGTAGTTACTTAAGAACTTACAATTATTTTGAGTTAAAAAGTCTTAAATATGCTAAAAAAATCTAGCACATCAACACCCTCAACTTAAAACAATTGCTTGTCCTCAAGAAACTACATAACACCATATTACGATGCTTAACCAGGAGACACATAAGATACCTATGACAGTTAATTATTAAGTTTAGCTCAAAATACATCACCCTCTCAATTTTCAATCACCTTAAACCTAACTGTGCATATCAATGAAGATCCCCAATATGACCCAAAGGATTCAAGATATGGCATCAATTCAACAACAACAACCATTCATGTACCAATATTACACTATCCAAACAAGTTAACAGCTAGCAATGAAACCGATGTGCCCTTACAACAAAGAAGTCCCTCCTTACTCATATATGAACTCAAGCATGTCAATGCGGGGATGGTCAAGAGACACTCTCTCATAAAGAAATTCCAATCAATGCATGTCAAATACCATATGCTTGCCCTTATTTTCATTACCAAGGTGTTCAGATAGGTAAGTTAGGATCACTATAGGTATTTTCTTTGGCTTGTAACATAGGCTAAGGGCTGGTATGATATTCAATGGCATTTAGAGTGACTAAACCTCCTTGGCACTACCTTAACTTTTGGGGTTCACTTATTAACCTTTTTATTCTTTTTCTCCTTTTATTGATCACACATTATTCAATCTGGATGTGGCTTTTCTTTTTCATTCTTTTTCTTTTCTTATTCTTCTTCCACACCACCCAACTTTTTATTCTTTTTCACTTATTCTTTTCCTTTTATTCTACCTTTCTTCATACCTAGTTTACATCATGCACCCCTATGATAGCCACCCTCAACTTAAGTTGTTTACCTAAGTCAAGGTGCACAATGTCTAAGGAGGACCAGGGACAAAATAGGTTTATTATGATCTAAATGGGAAGGTGATAGAGGTCATAGAAAGAAATGGTCAATTCAGGCTCAAAATAGCGATCAAGAGATATCATGCATACAGGGAAGGTCATTTAGGCTAAAAAGTGACTTAAAAATTAAAACGACCTATGATCCTTTCCTAACCCTTATATTTCAACCAAGGTAAGACTAACCGGGTAAATACTAGATTCAACACATACAGGGAATTAAGTAAGACCACACACACACATGGCACAATGGTATATCACAAGCTGCTGCCCATTCGGTTCATGCAATTGTTGGCAATGATTATCATGTCCCTAGTACTAATGCCATAAAAAGATTCATAGGAGCCACATATAAATGCATATCACATAGTTATAAAATAGACCAATGGAGAGGTGTTTATCAGTCTTAAAAATAAACAAAAATATGTCAACTGCTCTAGATACTTATTTTTCTCCAGTTAACCACAACACATCATAAAACAAACACAATACGCCTAAACATGCAGGCTCTACTAGGAACAAAACTCCAGGGAAAAGAGGCATGGCAATAAAAACCCAGGAGGAAATCACACCCACAAGTAGCCCCACCCTCAAATTACTATCATGTAGTGTTCCCAATGCATCAATCCAAAATAAGAGAGTTATAAACATACCTGTGGAACAATGGGTGCGAAGATCTAATGTCAATCACACAATACAAATACAAACAAAAAAATACCTTGGGTTGCCTCCCAAGAAGCTCCAAAATTTAGTGTTGCGGCATGACCTAACTCAGTTTTTTCCTCCATCTTAAGGATATGAGCTTCACCCCCAACTTAGATTCCATATTCTTGCCTTGCTCATAGGGAGGTGGTACTAAGATTAAGAAGCCGAGTAATGGATGATGCATGGTAAACAACTCAACTTTAAAGTAAGGTGTGTTTTTGTGTTGCTTATCAAGTGTAAAATAATGACTATAGGATTCTTGTTCCTCATCTTCACAGTCTTCCACTATTTTAGATAATTCCACAGATAAGATATTATCTAAACATAATGGGGAAAAATGCTTTGAGTGTGGCCAAACAAATCCTAATTCAAAATTTACACTATCCTCTACACACTCACTTTTATTCATCTTCTTAATATTTTTACTTTGAATTAGGCAAGAGTGTTCATAAGAGATTGTCTTGGCTTCTTCTTTTGCCTCTAGCACTATTCCCTCAATCTTGGCATCATCCCTCATGGTTGTCTTGGTTGGTTGGGAAATCTCTAAGGGTTGATCAACATCAAGCTCATCATCAGTATAGGAATCTTGCTCTTCATCGTCATACTCTTTAATTATTTTAAATGATTCCACAGACAAGATATCATCTAAACATAATGTAGAAAAGTGTTTTGGATGATTAACCTTGATATCTATCTCTTCTATCCTTTCTCTTCCCTTGTTAAATGCCCAAATATCTTGATGTATGTCACATATGGTATTATTTGTTGTATCTATATGATCCAAAATTAGTTAAAGAAGAGCTTTAATGTCATTCTTTCCAGTGCTGCATTCTTCCTTTTCTTGACCATAAGACCTGTCATACTCATAAGAAGAACTAGAACTTGGGTTAACACATAGGGGGAGGGGGCATTTGGAAAATCACTCCAATTCCCATCTTGACCATCACATAAAGAACAATTATACTCCCATTAGGATGGAGATGGTGCACACATCTCTCTGCGGGGAGCATATCTATAATCTTGCCAAAAGTGAGATCCATCAAAATATGGACATGGATTATCCAAATAAGATTTCCAACTATCAAACTTACATTCATTCCATGATTCCATAGTAAGAAATAAACAAAAATAAAGAAAATCTACCTAACATAAGAAATAAAGGAAATCCCAACAAATATTTACAAGTTTGAATTCAAGCAAGTAAGCTAAAATTCCAAACTAACTCAATACGCCAATTTTTTCCCCGGCAACGATGCCATTTTTGATAACACTCAGCTTACACCTCAAATAAGTGCAAGGCGGTCATTGTCAATATATTTACCCAACTTCGGAGTCGGGGTCGAATCCACAGGGAACAATGTGAGTGGCAATTAAACTAGTTTGAAACTATAGCTACAAGTTAAATTTAAATAAATAATAAGAAAAGACAAAATAAAGGTTTTATCAATCAAAAAAATTCTAACATTTCAACTTATTTTAGAACTCAAAACTTAGATTTCAATATTTTGAATCAATGATATAGAGAAACTAGGGTTGTGATCACTATGACTATTAATCTCCATTGAATAATAACTGTTCATGATTATCGTGATAGGTGGGAACAACAAATTATCCCTGCCAATGATACTATCTGACTTATCTCTCGACCTCACTAGATAATTTATTATCTAATTCTCTAAAACTTAGATAACTTATCTATTTCCAAATGGATATTATCTCAGGTAGATTGATCCAGATACGACATCAATCATTAAACAAAAGGTTGGTAGCTTCTGAGTCCCTGTTGATAATCCACGACCTCTAGTATATTTATCCGTTAGAAGCAAATAAAACCTAAGGCATAACCTAATATTTGCAACCAATAGATTCAAGTTAAAAAAACAGAATTTCAAGACGTTCCCACAATCACTCAAACCCTAATCCAACTATTAAATAAATGAAATAATAATCATAGATCCTACAACCCTAGTTGTGGGTTTTTAGTTGCTCATACGATAGAAAGAGATGACAAAGATTGAATTCATAACTTAAACCAAGTGAACTTACAAAAGATGAAATTCAAAGTTGTTTCTCCTTCAAGTACAATAAGAATTTCCCACAACTAAATGAAAGGATGGAAAATTGAATTTCTAAGTTAAGAGACTAAAGAAAAGTAAAGTCATCTTTTGAATAAGTTTCAGACGTTCCCAGATGTCCAAGATGCCCCATGAAACCCTAAAAGTTGCTATTTATACCCGTACTTTAAGAAAAAATTCAAAATAAAATTTTCAGAATTTTTACTTTTTGTGACACCATTTGTGATAGTCTATCAAAAATCTGATGCCCTCCGTGATAGCCTATCATAACCTGACACCCTCTGTGATAGCCTATCATAAATCTGACGACCTCCGTGATAGCTTATCGTAACCTGACAACCTCCATGATAGCCTATCACAAACCTGGCGGCTTATCACAATATGTCATCAGAAAATCTTTAATTTTCTTGTTATGTGCCTAAACCCGACGACCTTCGTGATAGCCAATCATAGACCTGATACCTTATCATGAAATGTCGTTAGGAAATCTTTAGAAACTTTTCAAAACTAAATTTCTTGCATCTTTTCACTAAAAATCATCCTTCTTGCTGTAGATTTTATATATTTCCATGCATCTTGGTTTTCCTATACAATCATAAGAAATATCATCAAAAACACCAGAAGTTACTTAAGAACCTACAATTATTTTGAGTTAAAGTCTTAAATGAGCTACAAAAATCTAGCACATCAGACATTCTTGTCTATTAGTCAAGTGTTACTTGATGTTCAGTATGGATACATGAATGTTTGAGTGAACTATGAAAAAGTGTCCTTTAATATGTTCAAGTCTTTGAAAAAACCAATATATTTGCAAGTGGTCTCCGTTATTGATGTACTTGATGATGAAGTGGTTAATACTATAGAAGTTGATTTAAGGATTGATTTGTTAGTAGGTGTTTTATGGAACCTCAAGAAGGATGAATTTGAGGAATATGACAAGGTGGGTGCGTCATTTATGTGTCTTGGTTCTTATACTAAAAGTCCATGTAAGTTGGACCTTGGATTGAAAAATTGAGAAACACCTCCCGTCAAACCCTCAATTGTTGAACCCTCTCAACTCGATCTCAAGCCATTGTCTGTTCATCTTTTCTATATATTCTTAGGTGAAGGCAATACTTTATCTATTATTGTCGCTAAAGATATTTTTTCCTGACAAGTAAAGGCCATTACATTAATTTTAAGGAAGTACATTCGAGCCATCAATTAGACCATAGAAAATATCATCAGGTTTTCTCCTAGTATTTACACTTATAAAAGTAAGTTGGAGGTAGGTCATATACCTAGTATTGATCACCAACAAAGGCTAAGCCCACCAATACAATAATTGGTCAAAATGGAGATCATCAAGTGGCTAGATATGGGTATTGTATACTCGATCTCAACTAGTAAATGGGTAAGTTTTGTCCAATGTGTTCCCAAAAAGATGGTATTATGGTGGTTCTATATGAAACAAATAATCTTGTACTAGTTTTCCTAGTCATGGGTTGGTGGGTGTGCATAGATTACAAAAATTTAAATTCTTAGGCCAAACGAGACCTTTTCCCTATGACATTCATGGACCAAATGCAAGATCGGTTAGCTGTGAATGGGTAATATAGTTTTTTTGATGGGTATTTTAGATATTAAAATTTGTATTGCACCTAAAGATAAAAAAAGCTACTTTAAGCACTTGAACTTTACGCTATGCAACGCACCATCCACCTCTCAAAGGTGAATATTATCTATATGTATGGATTCGGCAGAGGACACGATCGAGGTGTTCAAGGACAAATTCTTTGTGATTGGTGACCCATCTGAATCTTGCCTTGAGAACTAGGGTAAAGTTCTTAAGTGTTGTGTTGAAACAAACCTTGGGTTGAATTGAAAAATATGTCATTTCATGATCAATGAGGGTATTGTGCTCAGAAACAAAATTTTATGTCAAGGCATTCAAGTCGATCAAGAAAAGGTAGAGGTTATTTCTAAGAAAAAGTAGAGGTTATTTCTAACTTACCTCTCCCTATCTCCATAAAAGGTGTTAAAAGTTTTTTTGGGCATGTCAACTTTTATATATGCTTTATCAAAGATTTCTCCAAGATCGTGCATCCTATGTATAAGAATCTAAAAAAGGAAGAAAAGCTTAAATTTGATGGTGGCTGTATAATAACATTCAATTGTCTCAAGGAGAAGCTCATGTCAGCTCCTATCTTTATGGCTTTGGATTGTGTATCACTATTTGAATAAATGTGTGATGCATGTGGGTTGGCATTGGTGAGTGTTTGGATAATGGAAATATAAATTGTTTCACCCAATCTATTATGTTACAAAGTCTTTAAGTGATGCCCAATGCAATTATACAATGATGGAGCAAGAGTTGTTTATCGTGGTCTATGCTTTTGAAAAGTTATGTGCCTATTTGTTAGGTACAAAGGTTGCTGTACATACGGATCATGTATATTTTCATTATTTTATGGACAAGAAAGAAGTAACACTGAGATTGATTAGGTGGATCCTACTCCTATAATAGTTTGACTTTGAAGTTAAAGATTGAAAGGCGTGTGAAAATCAAATGATGGACTAATTGTCTCGACTTGAATCGGATAAAGTGTAGAAGAATGAATTTGATATCAATAAGGAGTTCTACCAATGAATTTTTCATAGTTATTTTGGAGAATATGGTGCCTTGGTATGCTGATTTTGCAAACTACATAGTGTGTGGGGCATTCCTTGATGACCCAAATATCTATCAAAAAAAGAAATTTCTCTCTATGATGTGAAATGATACTATTGGGATGAACCTTAACTCTTTAGGTAGTATTCTTATGGAGTGATTTGGCAGTGTATTGTGGAGGAAGAAATGAGAGTTATTCTTGATACATGTCATTTTTCACTGATTAAAGGTCATCATGGTGGCGTGTGTATAGTCGCTAAAGTTCTCCAAAGTAGATTCTATTGGACAACATTGTATCACGATTCACATGAATTAGTGAGAGCATATAAGAAATGTCAATGGCAAAGAGCTATTTTGAGACATCATAAAATTCTCTAGCCACCAAACATAGATGTTGAATTATTTAACATATGGTTCTTAGACTTCGTGGGTCCCTTTATAAGTTTTTATGGAAATTATTACATCTTGGTAGTAGTTGATTAAATTTCTTAAGTGTGTTAAAGCTATTACCATTCCAAACTATGAATCTAAAGTGTTGCTCTATTCTTGAAAAGGTACTAATTTACCCATTTTTGTACTCTTTGTGCTATTATGAGAGATGGAGGTTCTCATTTTTATAGCCAATCATTTTGGTCCTTGCTTACTAAATATAAGGTTAGGAATAAGATGGCTTCTCCATACCATCCTCTAGCTTATGGGTTGGCAAAACTGTCTAATAGAGAGATAATAGAGCTATATTTTGATGACTGTAAATGCAAGTAGAACAAATTGGGATTGAAAATTTGATGATGATTTATTGGCATATAGGACTATATTTAGGAACCTCATTGGCATGTCACTCTATTAGTTGGTATTTGGAAGATCTTGCCACCTTCCCATCAAACTTGAACACAAGGCTTTGGAGGACTTATAGAGGTTGACTATGGATTGGAAGGATGCATCTGAGTTGATGGTGTACCAACTTCATGTGATGGAAGAGTTTTATTTGGCATCCTATGGAAGTTCTACTCTTTACAAAGAACATATAAAGAAATAAAGTTATTCCAAGATTCTAAAATGAGAGTTTTAGGTTGGTGATAATGTCTCATTTTTTGACTTGAGGTATAAGTTGTTTCTAGCCAAACATAAAATAAAGTGGTTGGGTCCCTTCAAAGGGGTGAATTGTTTTCCTAACAAAGCGGTTGAATTGGAAGATGACTTATGGTCCCAATTTACCATGAATGGGTAATGAGTTAAACATCATCATAAGTTGCTCTCGAAGGTGGAATTTTTGGAGGTGATCTACCTCGATATGACATATGAATGAAGGGCAATGTCGTGCCATAATGGTAACTAAGGAACTTCTTTGGAGGTAAATCAACTTTATTTTTGTTATTTTAAATAATGTTTGTTGATTTGTGTAGGTGAATGACAAATTTGAATTGGGGGACATGAAATCACCCATGTTGGAGAATAAAAAGTTGGGTAATCATGTGTCAAGCTCCAGTGAAGAGGCTAAGATGATACGTAGAGAAAATTGGTGCATCACTGAGGTCCCTTACCAAAGGAGTTTCCCAACCTCAAGGAATTTGTTACTTTCGATAATAGTGCGAATCGGCATATTTCTTACTTATTTGGTGATACACATCCCATCACTGATTTGCTTCCTAAAATGAGAACCGGAGGCCCAACACACTCATATTCGGCGATAGAGCTCTACATAGGTGAATCACTGATATAGTCCATAATGTAAAGTGATGTTGAATTTGAGTAGGCTTTAAAGTCATGGTTTGAATTTCTTGACCTTTGACTTTCAATTATTCCATTACCCTTGGTATTTATACAAATATTTTTCATTTCTCTGACTTCCTCTTTCTATTCACTTTCTTACTTCATCAACTTTTCCACACACCCATACCTCTTCTCTGAATTATCATCCCAATATCACACATGCACTTTGGGTTAGAGTTCTTTTTTTGATGCCCTGAACAAATTCTTCATAATGTTGAAAGGTTAGATTTCATTTTTTTTACTTTGAGTCAAAATTGTTAATGAATTGAGTGTTAATAATTTTGATGTTGAATTCACTTGTGCATGAATATATTATTTTATTTTTGTTCTTGAAACTTTTAAAAATGATTAGTTTAGATTCATGATTAACGATTAAATGTTGAAACTAAAAATTTAATAGCATATTTTTAATTATTTGTGTTGGGCTTGAGTAAATAGTTAAAATATACATGGTTTTTTTTAAGTCAACTAATTTTGCCCTATGATAGATTGGGTGACATTGCTCTTAAGGGAAAAATCTCATATTGTTGTGTGCATAGTGAAACCTGGGAAAGTTTGAGTACCCCTTGTTGCAAAATCTTCAAAATCACTAATGATGGCAAAAGTTTCCTATTTGAAGCTTGGAGAAGAAGACATTTTGGTGATAGGATGAGACCTCGATGATGTGCCAAATTGTGTGGAACATCACCAAAGTGCTCCCCTTATCTCTAAAAATTAATAAAAGGTCGATTAACTAATGTGTGATTCCATGATGCTTGAGGATTATCACCGAATCCTTTGACATATCACTGATCTCCCAAACTTTCTATGTATTTCGACGATGGTCACTAGCATTGTCGATTTCATTTGATTGGAGATGCACCAAATCATTTGATGATGCATAACTTGAATTTTTACTTTTTTTTGCTAACATTGACAATGCCTATTGTTATTCTTATGTATAGATATGCCTTAAATAAAGTTCATATCAAAGACGCAGTCCAAATATCCTCCTCCTACCTAAGGGCTTGCAAAGAAGGTGTCCATCCATGACAGGGAAACAATTGAGAAAGTATACAAATAAAAGAGATCAAATAAAGTCAAGTCCAAAAACCTGGTTACTTATGATAAGAGCTCTAATCATAGCTCAAATTTTGAGAGTTACAGCCTTGATTCTTCAAAAGAGGTCCATACAATGCCTATTCATGAGCCTCTTTGCGCTGTAGAGGTAGCTCTGGTGAAGAAGAAAGAGTTAAGAAACTCCCACTACTGTAGTAACACCCTCTATGCACCCTCAAAGAGGTCAATATTTTTTTGAATCATCTCAAAGTGCAATATCAATGCTCTATCATTCAGGAGCAACATCTGAGGTTGCATGGTCTAGAGGGAAAACATCCTCGATATCCTTTCATCACTTTGATATCATGAATTTCAGGTATTCACTAAACCTTGTAAACCTTGTATTAAAAATTAGGCTAGGGAGTTCTATGTTACATATAGGGAATTATGGCCTAAGCAAAAATAGAGGAGTCTTCAATTGATGATGGATGTTCTGAGGTTGAGAGAGGTTGAAATGGTTTTTGATGTGGCTGCAATAAATGGTGTTGAGATGTAAAAAGGTGAATGAGCTTTATTTTTTGGCTTGGCTAAAGACTCGAGTGAGGATGTGTGGGATAGGTTTGCTCCATTGCTAAGTGATGTCATGCCTAAGTGGCTTGACCCTTCTATCACAATTTAATAGTCATACATTCACTTAAAATCTTGAGATTGATTGAGCTTTGCGTGTAGCAATATCTTACCCTCCCAAAATTAGTATTTCTAGTGAGTCCCCGAGAGATACTTGTTAGGTCGATCATTACAAGTGAGGATTTAAATCTAGGATCATACATAGTCCTGGACATTACTAGCTGGGCCCAACAGAAGCAAACTTTCTTTGTCTTTCTGTGTATGACCACCGAGTTTTGTCGTTGTTCAAAAGTGCCATTCATAAGAATCATAATTCTGAATACACCCCTGTCTCCGTAGTTGATATTACAAGGATAGAGTTGGTTAATGATGTTAGAAAGAAGAAATGCGGGTCGAAAGGTTCCCCATTAGTTGATTTTGGTTCTTTTGATAGTGGGGCTATCCAACCTGCTTCTATTACTGTTAAAGATTTCACTCATACTAAGTCTGCTCCCACTCCCACTTTTACTGCCCCATCTATAGGCACATATTTGTAGTTGCCTAGACCTAGTGACCCTACTCCTCATACTTCTACTGATACAGGTTCCTCAGAAGCCCTATTAAATTTGGCTGACATTATTAGAATATGATAGATGGCCTATTCATGAGATATCAGGTCAACCAAACTTGAGAGGGATTTGTTGAGTATGATTTCTAGTGCTTTAAAAGTTTCTATGGACCTGATTTATGAGGAGATGTGTAGTTTTTAGGAGACCTTGAGTTATTTTAGGAGGAATTTAGATGCATTGAGTACCCCTCAGCAAACTATTCTGCCAGAGGTTGTGACTAGCATGCAGGATAAGCTAGCTTTTATTTAGACTCATGAAGATGCGATCTAATTCCTTGGTATGTCTTATTTATAGGGAGATTCAACTTAGAGAGCAGCTAACTCCTACACCTATTCATGAGACTGCCTCAGTGATTAAGGAGAAGGGGGTAGATGAGTCGTACCATGCTTTGAATGATGCAATAGATAGTACTGAGATTAATGATTTCTTTGAGAATGAGGGCTAGATTAGGATTCAGGTTGATCCACAAGTAGCATAGCATACGGACAGAAAGGTGACTGAGGATGTTAGACTTGATGCCACTAAGGAGAGGTCGTTCCATCAGACTACACAAATTGGGGTCTCGATCTTAGTTTCTTCCAAAGAGACTTTGCATGTTGTACCAAATCCGTTCCTTCAGATGGAGCTGAGTTGGGAACTAATGCCCAGACAGTGGACACTTTGGTGAGCTAGTTGCCACCTCAGACTTAGCCACATTCAGGGGACCCTCACCCACTCTCTCTCTAGTTATATTACATTGAGAACAATGCTTACATTTTAATTGGATAGGGTGTTTATTTGTTCGGATCTGTAATATTGGTTCCTGGTTCTCTTTATATACATTTTGGATATTTTTTATTAGTTTGGTGCATGGATTCAACATTTGGATACTCTTTCATTTGGATATTTTTTTTTATAATTTTGGTTGTAATATTTAGATGTATTGTGCTTTGGATTTCATCAAGATGTGATGTGTGATGTCTATTTTTTATTTCATTATTTTGAATTCTTTTTTAATTTTATTTTAGTAGTTGTAGTTTCCTTGGAAATAAAATTCTTTTTGGCACACATTCTCAAGATATAAGTACAATCGCAATAGAACACTTTAACTTAAATTTTACACTTACATATGTTTTTCACAAGCCCATTACCTGAATTCATAACCCATTATCATAAATTACCAAACTTTCAAAAATATGTCCATCTTTAAAACAATTTCCACTAGTTAGTTATGCTAGTTAGGCTTTCATTTTTCTGAGAATTCATATCTCATTTTTTCTACTTGAATACCTTTCTTTTATTAGCTATAACTGTGGTACAATAATTTAGGGAGAGTACTTTGAGTGTGCAACTGAGTGTCATGTGCGGGAGAGATTTTGTGTTGATCTTGTGCATCAAGTCCACCTTGAACTTGCCTAGCAACTCTACTTCTAAAGCAAAGAGTGTGCGATATTAGATATGTGATATGAGGAAATTCATATAGAGAAAACCACCTTTTGACATAAATTGATCCATCCCTTATTGAGTTGAGTGAACTACTTCATCTCTTATTGAGCCTTGAAACCCGTTTTCTTGAATAGCTTTGTTACAAGCTGAAACCCTTTTCTTTCATAACTCTCTCTTGAACCAAACCTTTGCAAATCATCTAGGTGAGCTTATAGACCAACTTATGCAAAAATCCTAAGTAAGGGGTGAAGGAGACATCAAGATTTTCATGTGTTTGGTAGTTTGCAAATGTGGGTACTACTAAAAATTAATTCCAATTATCCTATATATATATATATATATTTATATATATATATATATATATATATATATATATATATATATAAGAAATCAAAAAAAGTTATGGATTATTTCTACTTGTAACTTTGTAATTAGTTAAATTTCAAAAGTATAGGAAGAGAAATATAGCTTGAAAAGAAGGTGGTCTATGAATTAATGTAAACAGTAAACATTAAGAAAATTAATTGATTAAAGGTTTCTCTAGAAGCTTTGTGAGGTAGAGTCACTATAATCTTAACTTTTTCCACCTTATCCATTTCCTATTCAAAAGCCCGAACCAAGAACTGGGTGATCTTCGGAGTAGCATTCTTGAATGTAAAGAAATGGAGCTTATGGGTAAGCTTATGGTATGGTACTTGTGTTCATGGTTATCTTTTTGAGAGTGAGTGGTTCGAGTTAGTCCCTACAAATTATCAATTCTTAAGATGTGGTACTTCTTTGTGTGAGGGTGCTAAATTGTTATCTTGAGTATTCCTCAATCTTGATTGATGTTTATGAGCATTTATTTGGATAGGTAGTATTTAGTGAACATTTTATGTTTGTTGTTGACAAAGCAAGAGATTTATAGGTGAATCTTGGGCCTTTATTTTCAAAATCTTGAGAGCAAGGTGATTTTAAAAAAGAAAGATCTGTCTAAAGCTCTAAAGTTATATTATTTAAAGGTATTGATCATTTTGTTGTGTATGCATTGATTACCTCAAGGACGAGCAAAGTTATAAGATGTGGGTTTTGATGAGTCGGAAAATTGTGTCTCATGTAACCTAAAATTAGAAAGAAAGTGTGTCCTTAATGCTAAATTAAAGTATTTTTAATATTGATTTGGTTTATTTCCAGTGTAAAGGCTTAGAAGTGATCAAAATAATAAAAGAAAGCTATAAGGATAAAAAAGATGAACGATTGAAGAAAAAAATTCACAAAGGTTGGCGCATCACCGATTAGTTATGTGATGCACCAATTCATCAACTCCATCATGTAGGTTAATGGATTCAGGCTAAGAAAAAGAGAAACAAAGTAGTGACATAATGTATATTTTTGTGCATAATCTAACCAGTCGCCAAACCAAGCTCACATCATCAAAATAAACAAAGAACAATACATGAAGACTGCCAAGCTGATGAATCAAAAAGCCACGTGCAAATCGATGCATCATCGACTCGTTTGATGAAGGACCGTGCTCAACCAAATTTCCAAAGGGTTGCATTTTTATAATTATGTGTCCTATTATTTGAGATGCTATTTAACCTTTTTGGCCATTGAAAATCCTATATTTTGTCAATTTATCAATAGTTGAAGCTTGTAATCAAACCTAATTCGAGAATTTACTACTTTAAGCTAGGAGTTTGGATTTTTCTTGTAATCATTTGGATTCCTTGGTGAAAATGGATGACGAATTTGTCCTTACATTATGAGTAGCTAATGTCTCAATCTTGGGGTTATGCATGATTGAATGTTGATTGATTCATGTATTATTTACATTCGTATTAGCATGTGTGTTATGATTTTAGCTAAGTCTCTACGTTTTAACTTATTGTTTGAGGTTTTAAATTTGGACTATTTATGGAACCTTTGTGTTTCTTGAAAATAATGCATTAGTGATGAGATTTAGTTAACAAAAATTGATTAACCCTCATTTAATGGTAATGCTTGAAAAACATTAACTATTTTGCTGCTTTGGGTTGCTTAGAAGTGTAGACACATGAGATTTCAAAAGGAACCCATGCAAAATTTGGTGGTAGATTGAAATATTATTATTGATATCTAAAACCTAACCTAATTATAATGTATTATCAAATTATAGGAATATTCTCATGTACCCATGCATATAATCATTCACAAGAAGGCATAACCACAAGTGTTTTAATCCATTGGTTTCAACCTTACCGTAAGCATTTTGATAACGAAACTATAAATTTTTCAACTTAAAACAAGCATTTTAACAAAAAACTATCACCCATTTTACTTTATTGTTTATTTTAAATGCTGCGAGATGACTTGTAGTCACTAGAGACTGAAGCTATAGCTCTTATTCTATCTGGATACGACAAAGATCTTGCTGGGTAAAAATGTACTGATAATGATCTGTTACACTTTCATAGTACAATTTGAGAATTATCATTAACTTTTAATTAGAGGTTGTAAACTATAATTAAACCTAGATCCCTTATCATCCTTGACAAAAGGATAAGGGTGAAGAGTAATGGTCAATAATGAGTTAGTGTTTATTATTTAGTGGTAGTTATTAGACATAAGACTTTGTAAATTGAGGATTTAGGTTGGTTATGAATTTCACTTGTGAGGTGTCCAAAAGAACCCATTTGTAATCTTTAATGTTTTATTGAAAGATTAGCATTAAAATCTCAGAACTTTACCCATAACTATCAGTTGAATTTAGCAAAATATCCAATTACCCATGTATGTCTTAACACTCATGAAGGCATAACCTCAAGTGATTTTAATACTTTACAAATTTATAGTACTCGTTCTTCCAAGACAAGCTTATAGTTGATAAATTGAATACAAAAACATTCAAAACTAATCCCTTCATTTTACATTTTTTGCATTTTACACATTATGTGTAAAAATTTAGTGGATTATTACACTTGAAGGTGCACCTATCTCCTTCGTTCCCTTTGGGATAGACCCCAAATCACGAGTTGGGTTAGTATATTGTATAACAACCATATACATCCTTTATAGAGTATATTTGAGCAATATCAAAAATGGTGTCGTTGCTAGGGAAGAAAGTTAGAATTCATTTTTATAGTGTTTTAATTCATTTGTGGTAGCCATAACTTGTATTTACTTTATTTGTTCGTTTTGTCTTGCTTGGCGATAACATAAGTCAACAAGGCACGATGAGTCAAAATCGTACGATACCGCTACCTTTTATGGCTACTTAAGAATGAGGATCAATCAGGTGATATTGGAAGGGCGGGTGCAATCTATCTACCACCTGTGGTAGGAAATTCAGCCTTTAAGGTTATGAATGCTACGCTTCATTTACTCCAAATAAAATAAATATTTGGTTGATATGAGCATGAGGATAGGAACACTCATTTGAAGAATTTCTTAGATGTTTGCACTCCATTTTAAATTGCTAATATATACCAAGAGTCCATCCACTTGAGATTGCTCCCATTTTCTTTGATGAGTAAAGTGGTGTAATGTTTGCAGCAGTTGCTCGGAGGATCTATCAGATCTTGGGTTGAATTTATGAAGACCTTACTTGATTAATTTTTTCCTCCATACTACATGTTTATATTGAGATATGAGATCACAAACTTTCAACAAGAAAGTGGTGAGACATTGCGTGAAGCATGGTTAAGATTTATGAAGATATTTCTAAATTGACCTATCCACGAGTTGTTGGATAGTATGTTACTTCAGCTATTCTATGGGTCGTTGGAACAATTAAATAAGACTATGGTGGATAACTTGGCCAATACATCGTTGATCAATCAAATATTTGGAATTTCCAAAGAATTGTTGGGCCAAATAACGAAGCAAAGTAGAGCATAGAACACATAAGATACTGAGGTGGCCATGGTGATTTCCTCAATGTATTATGTTATCCAAGTAAAGAGGAAAAAGTATGAAGAGAGAAATGAAAAATGGCAAAAATCATGATGCAAATAGATCTTCTAGTAAAACATGTCATAGGAGGAACCCCTAAAGCAGTTAACGTCATTGATTCAAGATGAAGTAGTCTTATGAAGATGAGGATGCCGAGAAACTTGATGAAGAGATCTATTTCTTATCAAATCAAATGAGGGGTTTCTGAACCACTGTCATAACCTAAGACTACCCCCTAGTCGTAACACGATGCTTGAAACCACAAGTGATCCCAAGATAACCCATGAATTTACATACTACTTAATTAACCAATTTAAATTGTATAAAATCTAACTTTACTGATAAAGTTTACAATATGATAAAATTGAAGAAAAGACTGGAATTACATATCACGACTCTGATTGAATATCTATGAATCCTCTACTATGCTGACAGTACATAGTTGGGACATGACTCCAACTACCACTAATCAGTACATATGAATAATCAAAATACAATACATAAACTACAATAGATTGGAGTTCCATAAATAGAAGAACTCATCACTTTTTGGCTGAAAGTAGAGAACTACCTGAACCTGGTATATGGACTATGTTTGTGCCTATATTATCAAACAATGTAGCCATACCGACGTATATGTGGTCAGTACTTCTAGAATGTATTGAATAAGTAGGGTTAATGCAATAAGTAAACTTGAATAGATACATAATCTTAAAACTTGCATGCTAAGTGCAATTAAACTCACCAAGAGACTTAATTAGCAGAAAGCTGAAGTATATTAAAAATGAGTAACAAACATAATCTGATAAGTTGGAGAATCACTACACCTAGTTTCTTAAATCTTTACTTTTGTAGAATAAGTAGAACTGAAGCTGGGAAGTGGTAAAATATAAATACTGCATGTAAATCTCATGTAAACCTGAACATGCTGTAAAATTGAACTAAGCAACATGTATGGATACTGAGCATGGAAAACATGAACATGTAAAGATGAGAATGTAATACCATGTATAGTATGTAATGACAAGATCTGAATAACATGAATAATCTGTAAAACTAATTGAATAATTACTAAAATCTAATTACTTGGTCAAGCAAAGCTGAACTGAGATAAACTGAATACTAAATGAAACTGTGGAGCTATCATGTAACCAACTTAAACCATGTGAGCTATCATGGATTCTAACGTCTAATTCACGTTGAGGACGGTTGTTTTATCCTTTCCATTAGAATAGAACCTGAACTGGAGTGATCACTAAACTGAGAACATATTGGGTAAGGGGAAACAATCTCTGGAGAAGCCCCTAAACCTATGGTGGCACATATTTTTTGGGAAAGTAGGATGCACTGAACCCACACTTCCCACTCGATGCTAATCCCACTCCAACGTAAATACACTGAAATACTAACTGGTCCATACACTGATAACTGATAAGCTCAGGTCATGGTATTTTAAAAACAAAAATACATACAAGGTATGAAATAATCATAAATATGTAAACTGATAGTGCTCAATAAGGTAATAACAAACCGAGTTTAACACTAAAATCATGAGGTGACTGACTCCGTTACTTGAAAAGTCTGAAATATAAGTAAACATGTAGGTATTTGGTGTTCATAACCCGACAACACTGAATGATTATTAATACGATCACAAACTCTTAAAACAGTAATATGAAGTCTTAATTTAGAGACCCAAAATATTGGACAGTTCAACACATAAGTATAATACATGAATTTAAGCATGAGGACGTATTAAACTTAAGAAACAACAATTTCTCATCAAAATAGCAAAATTCAAGACAAAATATCAAACTTTTAGTTTAAAACATTAATAAGTACAACTCTTATTCTCTTTAGTCCTTTAAATCACAAGGTAATTCTATTCTTCAATACATGAGAATTTGGGGTTGAAACCTAATTTTAAAACATGTAAATTCAACTTGAAATTATTTTCTTTCGGGCACAAAGATGAAAGATTAACCTTGTTCAAAACCCTACATACCTGAATTTGTTGATTTCTTGATGAAAGTTTGAAACTGGAACTTAAATTCTTGAGGTTTTGGGAAGAAGGCTTGAATTTTTTTTTTTAGTAAGAAACCCTAATTTTTTCTCTTGAGAGTGGAAAAGAGAGAAAACATTTAAAACATAGAGACTAGTCTTGTACAAAAGAGGGAGAATAACAATACTCTGAATGCTAGGAGCTCACCTTATGTCTCTGAACCATACCTGCTCCACACTAAGAATACAATAACGGTGAGAATGTCACAACCTAAGGCTACCCCCTAGTCGTGACACAATGCTTAAGGCCACAAGTGACTCCAAGCTAACCCATGATCAAATACCTGTTGTGAGCACTTAATGAAAAAAGGTAAAACACATATACAGAAATTAAACCAATGAGGTAAAGTCAATCTGAATACTAAAATATATGAAAGACATGTCTGAAGTAGTTGATAAACACCAAAACTAAACTGTCTATCTGAACAACTGATAATAACTAAAAATTAAATGACTGAGTAACTGTCTGAAAGCCTTTAAGAATCATAAGGAGTTGATAAGACAAACTCCTAACTAACTAAAATACAATAAAATATGGAAATTAATGAAATAACATATCATGTCCTCTATGGATGAGGACTCAGCGCTACTGCCACAGTGAACTACTGGGCTTTCTAAATATGGTCGGGAAATTATGCGTCCAAACCTCTGTTATAAGACAACATAGCGTAAGAGAAAGGTATACGTCAGTACTTTAAATGTACTGGTATGTGAGGTAAGGAATAGCTGAAATACATGCTTAAACTGAATGTAATTACATGAACATGTAAAATTGAATATGCAAGAACAAGTATTCTAATACACTAACATTATTTGAATAACTAGTGCATGTAGTTTGTACAACTAACTAAATAAATTTTAAAAACTAACTACTTGGTCTAGAAAAACTGAAATAAAATAGACTGCCAATACAGACTGAAAATATGGGAGCTATGATGTAACCAACATAAAACATAGATGCTACCATGGAGTCCAACATCTGACCCACATTGAGGAGGGCTATTATATCCTTGCCATCAAAATGGAACCTGAACTAGAGTGATCACTATACTGAGCCCATTTGGCTAAGTGAAAACTCTCTTTGGCGAGTCTTAAAATCCTACGGGGTCATGTAGTATCTTAGAAGTAGGGTATGTCAAACCCACACTTCTCTCTCGGTGGTAAATCCTACACCCAACTGAATGACACTGATATTATTCATGGTTTAACATAACATTGTACTGTACTAACAAGGATCAACTGGGACTTGAAAATAGTAAGAAACATATAGGTATCAGGTGTTCATAACCTGCCAACACTAAATGTTCACAAAAACACAATAAGAATTCTTACAATAGTAGTGTGAAGTCATTATGTAGAGACCCTAAACATTGGGCATTTTAGTATATAAGCATAATACATGAATTTGAGCATGAAAACATATTTAACTTAAGGAAATAACAATTTCTTATAAAAATAATAGAATTCAAGATGAGACATTAAATTTGTAGTTGGAAACATGAATAAATACATCTCTTATGCTCTTTAGTCACTAGATCACATGATAAAGCTATATTTCCAACGCATAAAGATTTGGAAATTAAATATATCTTAAAACATGTAAACTTAACTTGAAAATTCATGCATTTGGGCACAACGTTCAAAGGTTAACCTTGTTAAAACCCCCACATACCTCAATAACTGAATTCTTAAAGATTATTTAAACTTGGGTGTTTTAAACTCTTGGATTCTTGTTGAAAAGAGCTTGGGTTCTTATTCTTGGGAAGGAGGAGGGTTTATTAAGAGTAATTTTGAGAGGAAGTGGAAAATAAATCGTGTTAAGGACAAATTAGGTTGAAGGAAAAAGACCTATTTTCCCTTTGATTTTGTTAATGAAAGAGGCTGGCCGACCTACCCTATTATGATGCGGCCCCTACTCTAGTAGAGTGGACCTCGCGGTGCAACCCCTACTTTGATTAAGCCACCCTCACACCGTGACCCCTACTGCCTGTGGAGCCACCCTCGCAGCAAAGGCCTACCACAAGGGCTTGCTGCCTCTATGATCCAAACACACCCTGAATTCCCATTGAAAATCTTAAAATTCCCCCGAGACACAGCTTTAACAACCTTAAGCATGAAAAAACTTAAAAAACAATGTCTCAAAGTTAGAAAGACCAAAATAATTTTTATTACGAAGTCTTGGGGTCTTAAAATGACTAAGTCCTCAACACTTAGTGAAAATATCAAGCCTTGAACCCCTTAAGCATGCAACTAAGAGCAAAATCAAACTTAGAATATTATGAGGTATTATAGAGAACCTCGTACTATGATCTATAGGCTACAAAAGTGAAGTATGAGTAGTGGCATGTGATATTCATAAAACATTCCAGACTTTAGTTCTTGAAAATTTCTTGAGATTTGGGCTTACTACCTTGGTTATGACTGGACCCTCAAATTTATAGGGAGTCTTGATGGCTCATTGGAATGAGTCATACCCAAACTAGTAAGTTTGAGGCTTGATTTTACTCTGAGTATGAGTGGCTCACTACAAGCCGTAAGGACTCATTACGAGTCATAATAATCAAACCATAGGATGTCCAGTTTTCACCCTATTTGGTTCTGCTCTAGCAACAAGTAGGACCCTATGACTCATAGAGTCCCAATACAATTAGTGTCGTTGAGTCATAAGAATAAAAATATAGGGTTCCTTGGTGGTACAACCTAGATTATGACACATGGTGATAAGTCTTAGGTATGGTTATGAGTTAAGGGATCTACTCATAAGTAAAGGCGACTGTTTTTTAGTTTTAAGTTGGGAGCACTTTAGATATTTTCCAATTACAACCCCTTAGACCCCACGTTCATAAAATACTCTTGGGGTATTCATTCAACACTTTAATAGATTAAACACTCTCTCTAAATCCTCTCAAACAAGTTAAGCTAGGGTCTTACTAATTTGGTCATCTTAAGGCTCAAGGGTTGATTTCTCTCCATTAATCTTCATGATTCAGGCATGTTACTCTTCCCTCATTGTTAATTTTTCAAAGGCATGTGATTTAAAGTACTGTTCATAAGATTATTGTTTGGTTTTAAAAACAAATGTTGGAGTTTTGAATGTTGTGAGTTGAACAATGTTTCTCATAGTTTATATATATATATATATAATTTTTATGTTTTTAATATGGTTTTTAACTTAAGGGTGCATGGGTATGGTGAATGAACTAGGGAATTGGCATTTCCCAACCTTGTATCTATGAAGTGGTTATAACCCCAACCCCATAATATGAAATTAGTTTTAGTTATGAGAACTGTGGGAATTTTTAAAATTAAACTAGTTTAGAACTATTGAATGATATAAAGAAGTATTTGAAATAAAACGGTATAATTTAATAAAAAAGGGAGTTGGTGTTGCCCAATTTGTATTAATGTACAAAGGGAGTAGTTCTCGCCAAGTTGATGGAAATTATTTTGGCATGATGTGTTACCTTGCAAGTGTAGTTGGAATGATGATACTAATAATGTATGCCTAAAAATGTTTTATGGTTCATCGAATGGGAATGTGTGGCAATTATTTTAGTTGGGTTTTAGTAAGGGTTGTGTATCTAAGTTGTGAAAGTAGAGGTTTGAGTGACCAATTGTGGAAATCACATTTGCCAATATGGGGGTCAAGGTGAACAGGGAGGTTTGAGTCCCCCTTCTTATTATTTGATGATTAGGGAGGTTTGAGGCCCTCACAAAATCATTAGATAATTGGGTACTTAAGTCCCCTTAGTATATATTGGAGGGTTCGATTCTCCCATGTGCATATATATGAGACTATTCTCTAGTTCATGTGGCTATACACACTGGGACCGATCAGAGGGTGAGAGCTGGGGCCCATATAGCCCGTGGGTACTATTATATGACAGTTGAGCTACATAATTTAGGTTAAGATTTTTATAGGCACATTTAGCCTTATTCCCTATCCCAGCATGTGATATATATGTTTTGGCATTTGATTATGTGCACTGATATTGAATGATTTTAAATTATTGATCATATCATTATGTTATCTTTATCCCTGAGTTTTATGCTAGCGTTCACCACGCTAACCATCTTTAAATATTGTATACCAATGCAGTGTAGGAATTGGTCATCCTTCTACTCCTCCTGATCAGCGACTTGTATTCAAGATCAGCTAGCGAGTCATATTGAAGTGGTGAGCTTCCATACTTTGGAAGACCTTATTTCGTGATTATGGTTTTCTTTACATTTTGACTATTCCATTAGATTTATTTTTTGGCTACGGTTGGCGGCATGTATCGACACTTTATTGATATATAGTCTTTGATCATAGTTTAGAAGGCTTTTTTTAGAGTACTATGGCTATTGGGTGGTATTAGTTGATAACGCTCAAACTACGCCTCTCTAATGAGAATGTATGCAATCGTTGTCAATATAAAATTCAACTTGGTTGGGGTCGAATCCCATAAGGAATATGGTGTGAACTTAAGTCATTTGTGATTCAATCAATTGGTAGTTGGAGGTTTCCTGAAATGGGGGTTTTAAGTTTAGCAAGTAATTGTTGGTCAGTTTAACTTAAGTGTTTGTAATCAAGAGTTTATGAAAAACCAGAATTATGTTCACTAGGGGTTTTGGTACTGACAAATGCTAATAGTAGTTCAAGATTCTCACAGTAGATAGGATAACAAGTTATCTTTATCAAAGTTATGCCTAAATGTCTGTTTACCTACTTAAGCATTTAATTACCTAATCCTCTCGGTCTTAGGAAATTTATGTTCATGACCAGTTTTTACCTCAGGTTAATCAACCTTGTTACATTGTTAATTATTAAATAGAAGTTTTTGTTGCTTCCAAGTCCCTGTTAATAATTCACTTCCCACAATATTTGATTTCTTTCTCAAGAAAATTAAAGCAGGTGTTATCTATTGTTTGCAACCAACAGACAATAATTAAATCCTCAAAATTATCAAGAAGTACTACTACCTTTTGAATCTTGAACACTTAGCATCTTATCAAGACTTAACCCTAGATCCCATATTTCAAGTTAAAGGAATTTAGCCACGCATGATGTAATAATCGAAACAACTAGATGAATTCATACTTTGAAAGATAAACTTACAACAAGATGAATAATGACTAGTGAATTGCAGATTAGATCACAATAGAAATCCCAAAATAATGACTAAAATCTCTTTACAGTAATTGCTTTTTAAAGCCAAGAAATTAGAGAGAGAAAATATCAAAATACATGTCTCTAAACTCAATGTTCGAAACCCTTAAGAAAACCCTAAACAAGGCTTTAAATAGTTTTCCCTAATTATGGAAACAAAATAAGAAAATTCAAAAATTCCTCAGATTAGGTGACACCATTTGTGATAGCTTATTAGGAGGTTGACGTCTTATCATAAATGTTGTCAACTTCTTTTATGCTTTTGGTAATCCCTGCCTAATGCTAACGATAACGTTGATGTCCTATCAAATCTTTGATGACCTATCACAAATGTCGTCAATGCTTTTTCTAATCTCTCATATTCTGCCTTAGGCTGACGGCAATCTTGATGACTTATCAGCTCCTTGGCGTCCTATCACAAAATGTCATCATAGCTTTTAACTTAGGACGATTCTCTAGCTACTGCTGATGATGAAGCTGATAACTTATCATAGGGCTAACGACTTATCACAAATGTCGTCAGCCATACTTCTCCTTTATTTACTTCAGATTTTAGCTCATTTGCTTCCATTCTTGTTGGTTATCTAGTATCTTAGCTTCTACTTTAAAATCAAACATTAGGCAATCAAAAATGAAAAAAGTTGCTTAAGACTTCACAATTATTCATAGTTAAAAGCCTCAAATGTGTTAGCAGTAGCTCACACATTAACACGCTCAACTTAAAACAATTGCTTGTGCTCAAGCAACTTAGAACAACTAAGAGAATACAAAGCACATTTGGCAGTCAATCATCCATATCATCTCAAAATGCTTTAACTATCTCCAAAGTCATTTAATTTAAGTATAATGATGAACACCAATGCAACACACAGTAATCAAGATATGGCATTAATTCAGCTATAACAACCATGCATAGACCAGTATTACACTACCCGAATAATTTAGTAACTAGAAATGTAACCAGTGTGCCATCAAAGCAAAGAAATCCCCCTCATCTCATATCAGGAATTATATATGTAACCATGGGGACAATCAAAACACTCACTCTTAGAACGAAGTTCCAATCAGTGTATGCCAAGTACCATAGGCTTGCCTTTATTTTCATTACCCAGATCTTTAGATAGGCCAGCTAGGATCACTATAGGACTTCTCTTAGGCTTGTAATGTAGGCTAGGGGATGGTATGATACTCGATGGCATTTAAAGTGACTAAGCCTCCTTGACACCACAATAGCTTTTTGGGGTTTCACTCATTAGCCTTTTCTGCTCTTCTTTTTTCTTGATCACAATTAGTTAGGATGAGTGCAGTCTTTTCTCAATTACTTATTCTTTTTCACAATTTTTCTTTTTCTTGTTGTTTTCCTCTGCACCTAGCTTTTTATACTTTTCTTTTATGCTAATTTCTTCATACTCATTCTATATAACTCACCCCTATGATGGTCACCCTCAACTTAGGCAATTTACCTATGTCAAGGTGCACAGTGTCCAAGGAGGACCAGGGCCAAAATAGGTTCATTATGATCTAAAAGAGGAGGTGATAGGTGTCATACAAAGAAATAGGATAATTAGGCTCAAAATAGGGATTAAGGGATACGATACACATAGGGAAGGTCATTTAGGCTAAAGTGAGCTAATATTAAAACGACCTATGATCCTTTCCTAACCCCTATCCTTTAACCTAGATAAGACTAACCGGGTAAGTTCTGGCTTCAACATACAGAGGGAACTGAGTAATGTCTCTCACACACACTTGGAATACAAGTATATCGCACTTGACTACTCATTCAATTCGTTCAACTATTTAGCAATGATTATTATGTTACGAGAACTAATGCCATACAAAGATGCATGGTGGTCGCACTTAAATACAAATCAATCAGTTTAAAGTAGTACACCACTTGAAAAGGTGTACAAAAATCACAAAAACAATTCAACTGCCTCAAGTACAAGTATTTCTCCTAGTTGACTACAAAATTTTACAACAACAAATTTACCCTGCAACCTCAACATAAAATCAAAGAATATCTGAACTAAATGTTAGATTATACCTAGAATAAATCAATCCCAGGGGTCATGGGTTCCTGAACCTGCTATTGCTTCTCCATCAGAAGACTCTCTCTGTTCTAGTGCAGCTGGTCTATTAGTCTTAGAAGGCCTACTAGTAGAGGCACCTGCGGCTCTCGCTTGGATGGCTGCCTCCCATCTCTCATTATCCACTAAGGACTCAATTGTTGCCTTTTTTTATCTCCTTCTTTTTAGACTTCTTTCTTACCCTCTTTTTTGGTTTTCTTTCTTCATCACTATCAGGCCTCTCTATATTTCCTTTTTTCTTTCTTATCACCTTTCTTATTTTTCTTCTTTACTGGATCCTATGTAAGATCAAGCATCGAGATTTCTCCCTCAGACTCCTCCGCTACTAGATCTACTGACACTATAAAGTGGTGCTTCTGTAGCTTTCCAACCTCTACTTATACTTTGTCTAGATTTGATCTAAATAATGCCATCTCTGGAGTTGACTTCTCTCTCGACTGTGCATTGAAGCAGTTCTCCAATTCATCAATCTGGCCCGGCAGAGCCTTGTAAGGCTCAAGTGCAGCCTTAACTCTTTTGTCTAATGTAGCTGCATATTGCTTGGCAAAGAGTTTAAGATGATCCTCACACCACTTGGACTGCTTTGATACTCTCCTGAAATTCAAAGGGTTGAAGGAAAATTCTGTTGTAGGCACTGTAGCTGGAGAAATTTTCTTAGTTCTAGGAACTAATGATTCTACGATTGTTGTGGATGTTATAGGTACAACTTCAGAATCAGGCACCTCTACATTAGGTGTTGAACTAGTACCTATAACTGGTGGATCAGTTGGAATCTCTGCGCCCCTGTCAAGCATTAGCCTTGGCTGATTTTCCTCATCTTGGATTGGATTGTGGGTCTTCCTGGCCAAGAGTCCTTCTTCTAACCCTACAATCATTGGCACATTTTCTGCCCTACACAACCTTGTAATTAAACAAGGGAAGGGATATGCTGTATCATACCTTGAGAACCAAATTTTTATATTTTCAGTGATAATCTCTCCAAAATTCAATTGGAGGTTAGCCATAAAACTTGCAACTAATATTGCTCTGTCATCCCCGAGGATATTATAACCATCTGTGGGCATCAACCACGTACATACAATACTACAACAAAATCTTGCCTCTGAAGTCAGGGAGGCCTTAAAGATTCCTTCACTCAGATTTATTAGCCATTTCGGTTCTCCATCGACTATGAGTGTGGCTAACTAATTTCACTGATTTTCCTGATGCTTCAACCTGGTATAGAAATTAGGTGAAGTGGACTGAGGAGTGAAGTCGGGACATGAAGGAACTTATTGATTGTTTCTTCAGAAACATCCACTATTACACCCCATTCTGGAACTTTATCCAAAAAAAGGATGGTCAGCTGCTTTCTCTCCTTCTCTATACATGTTTTCCAAGCGAGCTTGGTAGTTTTCATAGAACTCCCTAACTAGTTTAGGGAAAAATGAATTTTCTCCTCGTGTAGTCCATCATAAATCATAGCCATGAAATTTTTACTCCACCTTCGGGTACCTGCTCAACCCCTTAGTAATGATTCTCTTCTCCTCAAAGATTTTCCTCTTGACAACTCTTTTGTTGGTTCTGTGAAGCCCTTTAAATAAGATTTTATAAGCTTTGGGAATCTTCCATCTAGTTCCATCTCGGACTTTAGGATTCTTTTATTTGACCATAGTTCCCCAAATCAAAGAGTCTTCATCATCTTGTGGCTTAGCAGAAAGGGACTCAGTTGATGGTCCCTCAGACTCATACCCCTCGAAATTAGGATGATCTGAATCATGCTCTTCTAATTCAGCATATTTAGACTCTTGTTGATCAGAGACCGTCTGCTCAGAAGTTGTATACTCGGATGTTGTTGGCTTAGTGTCACTTTCTTCACTCTTCTCCACCTCAACTGGTGGGGGTGGTGGAGACTTTTTAGGGCTTTACTTCTTTTTTTTCTTCCTAAGCATAGGCTCTTCCTCTTCATAATCAAACTCTTCGTTGAAGAGTGTCTGAGGTACGATTCTCTTGGTCACTTTCTTTGTGGATTTTGAGTTATTTCCTTTGGGTGCCATTTCAAGACCTGTAGCAAGAGAAAAACCATTAGTTCACCCTCAAGAGTATAAACACAAACACATCGATCATTGAAATTCCACACCCCTTGAAAGGGTTTAGTAATACTTCAGGTCCTAGGTGTGACAACATTTTTGATAAGCCATCACAGTTGTGATAGCTTATCATGAAAGTCGTTAGCCCTAAACAGAACTTACAAAATTATTATCATCTTCTGACGACATTTCTGACAAGCCATCACAGTTGTGATAGCTTATTACGAATGTCGTTAGCTATAAACAGAACCCCAACTTGATTATAACTCAATTTTTGGTCCCATTTTTTAATAAAAATCTACTCGATCTTTGTTTTTAAGATGAAATTTTAAAACTTAAGCTTGCACAGCAAACCCTAGTTCTGATTTTTGGCCATTTTTGCAACCTTAACTTTATTCAAGCTTCTTGGGAGCTTGTTTTTTTTTTTCAATTTATCACTTACCACTTGAAAAGAAAGGTTAGGTTTCGATCATACCTGATGGGAGACTTCAATGTGGTTACACGAACAAGAGAAAATAAAGAGAGGTTCTTGATTTTTAATGCAAACCCACACATACAAGGAAACTTTCTTTTGTTTTAGTTGGAGAGACTTTTCAAAAGGAAGAAAATAAACCAAAGATGGGAAAAGAATAACTTAAAGGAAATAAAAATTAAGTGGGAAGGTGGAAAGGCCAAGCTGTGGGCTGGGTTAGGTCATTTTAATTTGGCCCACAGTTTTAACTAATGTTGGGCTTTTTGTGATGACATTTCTAATAAGCCTTCACAATTTGGATAGCTTATCACAAATGTCGTCAGCCTTAAAGAAATTGCCTCAGAGCTACTATTTTTGATGATAAAGCTGACGGCTTATCACAATTGTGACAGCCCATAAAAAATGTCATCAGGAGCATTTGGATGGATATATCGATTCCACATTCGTTGAACTAGAACCTAACTACAAAATAAATAATTTACTGGAATATAAAAATTTTGGGTTGCCCCGCAATAACACCTAATTTACAGTCGTGGCACGACTTGGTTATCTTGACTACTCAGACTTCACCAAGACAACCTGTTGATACCCCTGTACCATCTTCATAGAATACGTCCATGATTGAGAAAACACTTATCTCCTTTGGCGGTGTCATGGATGAGTGTATTTTGAATCTTGCTTCCTTGTCATTGCACCTGAACTTCAGCTCATTCAGTTCCATATCCACTATCACTTTCCCAGTTGCAAGGAATGGTCTACCCAAAATAATAGGCACTTCAAAGTCCACCTCAGAGTCCAGGACTACAAAATCAGCCGACAAAATAAAGTCGGCCACCTTTACCAATTCATAATTTAATATACCCACTGGCTACTTTACAGACCTATCTGCCATCACCAATCGGATGTTCGTCAGGGTACGATCCCCTAAACCCAGTTTCTTGTACACAACGAGTGGAATTAGGTTTATACTGGCTCCCAAATTGCATAGTGCTTTTATGAAATTCAGGGACCCAATAGTATAATGGATGGTAAACGCTCCCATATCTGCCTTTTTCTGCACTAAAGACCTTGTAGAGATAGCGCCACAATGAAAGAGATTGTCCTCCGACTCATGTATAACCTTTCATTTCTTAGTCACAAGGTCTTTCATGAACTTCGCATACCCTGGCATTAGCCCAAGTGCCTCAACCAAAGGCACATTTATTGTTAATTGCTTGAGCATTGCCATGAATTTGGTGAATTTTGCATAATCAACCTTTTTCTTCAACCGCTGAGGAAATGGAGGTGGTTGTCCTAGGATAGTTTTTAGCAGTACCTCCTTCTCCTTCTCTTTGTCTTTATCTGGAGCATCATCAGAATTATACAACTTCTCAAACTCCACTGGACCACTTTTTTTCGGTCCACATCAACTATCTCATCAACTACAGGTTTGCCCACAGAAGGGCCAGGTAATTTCTTACCACTTCTAGTGGTAATATACATGCATGAGCCATCATTCTATGGAGTTTGGACCATATCACTTGATAACATTCCGCTCTTCCTCTGGTTGAATGCTGCGGACCATTAGCTCATCTGCTACTCTAACTATTTAATCGGGGGGAGTGTGTGCACCAACTGACTAATGGATGTCAAATCGATCTTCATGGTGGTCACAACAGATTTGGTAGCTTCCACTCCCTTCAACAACTTAGCCATCATATCATCCATGGACATTTTTTCAGAGCTTGTTGAACCAATCTCATGATTTCCAGGAGAAACATATAGCCTGTTCTTGTCATTGTTATTCCTCCAATTTCCTTGCTTCCTATCTTTATAACCAGGCTTATCATAGTAAGTAAGACCTTGATTCCATTAGATATTGCCTCAGAAACCCCTCTGATTATAACATAGTTAGCCTCTTTATCTGTATCAGCCCTACTTCTATCCTGACATCCCATAGCTTTTACCTTTTTAATCTTGCTTGATAGCAAGTGCTTGGTTAGTAAGTCCATCTGTGTTTTAAGGCGAGCTATGTATTGGTCACACTCCTCTTCTCTTTTGCATTATTCCATAGTAATGCCTACAGAAGCAGTGAGGTTGGCACCATAATGTCTATGGTATGCCATGCCCGACTCTGTTTGGTCATTCTTTCCAGTATCTCTGAAACCTCTAGGAATGTAAGATCAACAAATGAACCACCAGCAACATTCTATACAGTTATCTTTGTAACGGAGTTAAGAACCCTGTACAAAGTCTCCATCAAATATATGTCCGTCATGTTATGGTTCAAACACTGTGTTAGCTTCTTCTTGAATCTTTCCCAGGTTTCATGCAAGGCTTCAGTGGGGAGCTATCTAAAGTTGTTGATCTTGTCCCTCAACTGTACCCTCTTGGAAGGCAGAAAGAACTTTTCTAGAAAAGCTTTTTTCAACTGCCTCTAGTTAGTTATAGAATCGGGTGTTAGCTTATTTAACCACAATGTTGCCTCCCCATACAGAGACAATGAAAACAATCTCAACTAAATAGCATTTTGGCCCACTCCTGGGTTATCAAAAGATTTTCAGTTGGTGAAAAAATTCACCAGATGCAAGTTTGGGTCATCCGCAGGAAGGCCACCAAACAACCCCTTCAGATTTAGGAGTTGAATCATAGTACTCGTAATGTTGAATTTTTCCCCGGGTGCCAACAGTGGAGGAATAATTGCACCCGTTGCACCTGCTTCATCCATTTGATCATCATCATCATTGAGATCATACTGGACCGGATGGTACTCTTACCTTTCTCAAAATAGATGATTCCTATTAACATTACGCCGTACTAGTGCAGCTATTTTCTCTGCACGCCTTGGGGTACCAGGATTTAGTAACTCCTCGTCTCCCAAATCTTTATCTTCAGGATTTCGATGTCGTGCTTATTTCCCGACATTTTTCACATTCACTTAAGCTCTAGCTAAGGCTACCAATCTGTGAGCTCTTGTTGTTCTGCCATTTTTCCAATTTATTACGTTTTTGGATTAGGTGGTAATAATGGTTTTTCAAAAATTCAGGTTCTTGGGATACACTATAAAGATCCTGCGAATAAACAAAAACAATAAATAAATGTAAAACTAGGAAACTTGACTGACAGTCACTTTGCGTACATAAACTTCAGTTTTCAACCGTATTCCCCGACAATTGCGCCATTTTTGATAACGATCAAAATACATCTCTCTAATGAGAATGTAAGTGAGCATTGTCAATATAAAACCCAACTAGGTTGGGGTCGAATCCCATAGAGAATATGGTGTGAACTTAAGTCTCTAACGATTTAATCAACTAGTAGTTGAAGGTTTCCTGAAGTGGGGTTTTTAAGTTTCGAAAGTAATTATTGGTCACTTTAACTTAAGTGTTTGTGATCAACAGTTTATGAAAAACCAGAATTATGTTCACTAGGGGTTTTGGTACTTAAAAGATGCTAATAGTAGATTAAGATTCTCACAGTAGATAAGACAATAAGTTATCTTTATCGAAGTTATGCCTAAATGTCTCTCGACCTACTTAATCATTTAATTACCTAATCCTCTCGGACTTAGGGAGTTTATGTTCATGACCAGATTTTACCTCAGGTTAATCAACCTTGTTACAATGTCAATTATTAAATAGAAGTTTTTGTTGCTTCCAAGTCCCTATTAATAGTTCACTTTCCAATATATTTGATTTCTTTCTTAAGAAAATCAAAGTAGGTGTTATCTATTGTTTGCAATCAACAGACAATAATTAAAACCTCAAAATTATCAAGAAGTCCTACTACCTTTTGAATCTTGAACACTTAGCATCTTATCAAGACTTAACCCTAGATCCCATATTTCAGGTTAAAGGAATTTAGCCACGCATGATGTAATAATCGAAATAACTAGATGAATTCATGCTTTGAAAGATAAACTTAAACAAGATGAATAATGACTAGTGAATTACAGATTAGATCACAATAGAAATCCCAAAATAATGACTAAAATCTCTTTAAAGTAATTGTTTTTTAATGCTAAGAAATTATAGAGAGAAAATATCAAATACATGTCTCTAAACTCAATATTCAGAACCCTTAAGAAAACCCTAAAGAAGGCTTTAAATAGTTTTCCCTAATTATGGAAAAAAAATAAGAAAATTCAGAAATTCCTTGGATTAGGTGACGCCATTTGTGATAGCTTATCAGGAAATCTGATGACTTATCACAAATGTTGTCATCTTACATTATTCTTTTGGTACTCGTTGCCTAATACTGAAGACAACGTTGATGTCCTATCAACTCTTTGATGACCTATCATAAATATTGTCAAGGCTATTTGTCATCTCTCACATTCTGCCTTAGGCTAACGACAATTTTGACGACTTATTAGCTCTTTGGCGTCCTATCACAAAATTTCATCATAGATTTCAAATTAGGCCAATTCTCTAGCTACTGCTGACGATGAAGCTAATAGCTTATCATAGGGCGGATGGCTTATCACAAATGTCATCAGCCATACTTCGCCTTTATTTACTTCAGATTTCAGCTCATTTGCTTCCATTCTTGTTGGTTATCTAGCATCTTAGCTTCTATTGTAAAATCAAACATTAGGCCATCAAAAATGACAAAAGTTGCTTAAGACTTCACAATTATTCATAGTTAAATGCCTCAAATGTGTTAGCATTAGCTAACACATCATCAGCCGGTTGGTTGACTGGTCATCAGTGGTTGGTTATGGACATGCATTTAAACTTTCTTAGACTATTTTAATCTATTTTGTTATATGCTCAGAATTGAGTTGACCTTAGGGTGTGGTGTGTTTGGTTTAGTTAGGTACACGGGGTGATCTCAGGTTTATGTGGGACTTAAGATACCCATCATGGATAGGCCCTAGTTTGGGTTATGACAATGGTGGTATTTGAGCCTAGGTTTGGTGTCATTGGGTGTCCGACAAAGTCGTGTTAAGTTGAGTCTCTTTTATGAGTTTGTAGCATGCCACACTTATGAGGAAGAGATTATGTGATATTTAAGAGCCTTTTCCTTTCTTGTTGTTCTTTTTTAAGTAATAAAGTCTAAGGTCTTGAGTCTCTCTAATTCTTGTTTGTTCACTTTTCAGATCATGCCTCCCAGACGATCTAAAGCTCATGGAAACTCCTCTACCCCACTTGAGAATAATGCTGATGGGACTCGCCTTGCTTATGGGGTACAGACCCAATCTAGGGGGCCAGTTCCTGATTGCACTCCTTAAGTTCCACTGGTCCTCTCTTGTCCTCCTTGATCCCCTTAAGATAATGTGGCAAATGCAAATTTTTGTTAGTCAATTCATATGTTGGCTCTGTTGGTAGCTTTCTATTCTGAGCATGTAGCTTCTATTTCTCCATCTTCTGAGGCCACAAGGGTTGACTAGTTTTAGAGGTTAAGCCTTCTTGTGTTTGCTAGTGTTAAGGTTGAGGAAGATCCTCAAGGTTTCATTGATGAGATGGAGAATATCTTCTTCATTATGCATGTTACTAATGTGGAGGGTGAAGAATTTTCTTCCTATTAGCTGAAAGATATAGCATACCAATGGTATAAACAATATAAGTAGTTTAGGGGAGATGATGTTGAATTTGAACTATGAGATGATTTCTCTAGTTTTTTTCTAAACCACTTGTTTTCTCAGGAATTGAAAAAACCAAAAGAATTTATTAATCTAAGGCAAGACAGGATGAGGATTAATGAAAATGCCTTGAAATTCCATTAATTATATCGATATGATCCCAAGTTAGTGTCTAGCGTGACGTCTAGAATGAGGAAGTTTACCACTGGATTAGACCATGATTTGATTCTAGAAAGTAAGGATGCTTTGTTGAACAAGGATATGGATATCTCTAGATTGGTTGTATATATATAGTAGGTTAAGAAAGAGAAAAAGTTTTAGGTAAAGACAGGGGAAAGATAATATAAAAAATTTAGATTTTTTGATCAGGGTAGGGCTCAACAATAGGGTGGTAGAGATAGTGGAAGTGGTATATGAAGGAGTGGGGGAGTTTTGGTTCCTAATCTATGCCTAGTGCTCTTAATTCAAAGTCATCGGGTGACCGTCGTTCTCAACATGATAGTGGGTTTAGGGAATAGGGTACCTAATCTCAGGCTAGTGGGGATCAGTCCGCTCCATCATATCCTCCTACTAGATTCTACTGAATTGTCCTTATAAGTTTGCTTTGGGAGCAAATAAGATTCCTGTTTCTACTTCATCAGCTTCTACACTAATGTGTATTGTGTTTGATTCTAGTACCAACACTGGCCGAAATTGCTTGTATACCCTTATTACATACTAGGACTTGGAGGCATCTCCCGATTTATCATTGGTCTGTTATGAATCTTTTCGTATGATTTGTATTTCTTGTTTGATTTGAGGTCTACTCTTTATTATGTTACCTAATTTGTGGCTATACATTTTTATTTTGGTCTCGAGTGTATCCCCAATCCCTTTTGTATTTTAATGTTGGATAACTCTGGGATTGCTAGAAGAGTCTAAAGGGGTTGTATAGTATCTGTTG